>CM074725.1:78246991-78906991 GCA_037306005.1 Rhinophrynus dorsalis
CTGGTGCACTCTTCCCAATACACATCCAGTTCATAGAGGCAAGGTGAGACCATTTTCACTATATATAAGTCAGTCCGCTTGCTGATCTGAAAATAGTCCCAGAAACATCCGCTTACAGATGACAATTTAGATAGACATAGCTTTCAGAGAGGTAAGCATTCCACTTTAAAATATTATTGACTCAAAATAAGTTGCAAATAAAGGCGAAAACTAACATAAAGGGGAACTCTCACCTCTGTTAAAGTGCTTCTTATATTAAAGTGTTATCCGAGTTAATCTTCCGTCATTTTTTTTTTAACGTAAGGCAGTATAGACAGAGGTTTTACCTTTTAAAAATAGGCCAGTCACATCAGTTAAAGGGATAGTAATGTTTCATAATAAAAGCAGCTCTAATTAATCATCATAGTATTTGGACTTTGGAGAGTGTTATTTCAATTCTGTCAGAGTTGTAGTTCAAGAGTAATTCAATGATAAAGTATCCCCTCCCCCGTCCCTTTTACTGATGCAACACTGTTCAGCCAGATCAGAAGGGAGGTGCCCAGGTAGATTGCAGAGAGGGACAATCTTCAGTTAAGATAAGGGAAGAACCTGAAAACTTGTCAAGGGGGGCAGGGCCTTCATTGTTCTCATAGGAAGAAGATTGTCCCCTGCTGTTATCTGCCTAGTCTTACAACCAGATTCCACATCTGAGAAGAGATGGCTTACACTAGGTAAAAGGGGTGGGAGGGGAAACTTTGCTTGTGAATATCTCTCAAACCATAAAGGTTTGAGAGAAAAGACTTATTTCGTTCTTCGTGTTTTTTTAATGCCTACAAAATAAAATAAAGATAAAACAAAGTATTACTATCCCTTTAAGGACAGGCGGCCGTTTAGCTCTGTACAGCAGCATGTCCTTAACTGAGGTCACAGGCTTATTTTTAAAAGATAAAATCTCGGGCTATACTTTATTATATTAAATAAAATAAGGATGGAAGATCAACTCTGAGAGCACTTTAATATAAGAAGCACTTTAACAGAGGTGTGAGTTCCCCTTTAAAGTAGTTACAGTTATTGAGCTCATTAAAAACTGATAAAGCCACAGAGGTTATATTTTGCGATTAGAAGCTACTGAGTTCAGTTCACTGAAACTCTTATCTCTTATTTATTTGTTTTCTTTAGTCTAGCCATAGATTGCTCTTATCAACTGCATGAACACATATGGGTCAAATGGACGTACACAGCTGTCTATATTTGAATAGGAAAAGCAAATGTATACCATGTTTTTAAGCTTTTGCACCTAAGAAATCATTTTAATAAATTCTGGTTCAGAGTAAATCTTATTTATACAGTTACTAGTTTTAAAGCCCGTGTACATGGGCCAACACTGGCGGCGCTGCAGTCATGCTCAGTACTGACTGCCAGCGCCGCCGCTGATATGGAGCGGGGCACTCCGAATTCAGACTGGTGTGCAGAGAGGACTCCGGTCTGAATTTGGAGTGCCCCACTCCATATCAGCCGCGGCGCCGGCAGTCTGTTCTGCACATGACTGCAGCGCGCGCAGCCGTCTCTACTGTGCATGACAGCTTCTGAGAAACATCCTTAGCGAATTATATTATAGGATGACCCCTAGTAATTTATGTTTTATAATATACCTTTATATATATGACCTCCTAAAAAGATAATATATCAGACCGAAAAAAATGTAGCATTCAATAGAAAATAATTGTTTTTTATATATTTATTTTTGTTTTATAATCATGGTCTGGATTACATTGCAGTTGATAACATTATCCCTGGTTTTATCTGCAGGTTCCTCCATGGACATCAACAGGAATCAGCGAAATAAAACCAGTAATAGCATTTATCACTCGCAATGTAATCTAGGCCTATATTATCTACGATATGCCAAGAAGGCAGGTATGCAAATACCATATAAAAAGGAATTATAGAGAAAACATTTTAACATGCTTTGAAAATGTCTATTAACTCCATCTGGCCTAACACTGACATTAAAAGGGATGTTTTTGATATAATTAAGTGGCTCTTAAAGTGGATATGTCACTTTGTAACAATTAGGCAATTTGAAAAGTGCATTCAAAATTGTCAATATTACTCTTAGATATGTTTTATTTCAAAAATAGTTTATTATATATTTAATGCTATTTGTCAGTTTATGCAAATTAACTGGTTTTGGCCAGCAGGGAGTAGCAGTTGGGATGGGGAGCATTGTGGAATTTTAGTAACTGGCTGGTATGCCAGAAAGCATGATCTAATGTGCACAAACTGATACATAAATAAAGCTATATAGTTTATAAACTATTACTTAAAATAAAAAATAACAAATTTTAATGTAAGTATTTTAGAAAGCTCTTTCAAAATCAATTATTTATTACAAAGTGACAGTTCTACTTTAATTTGTTTAACAGAAGGACTTATCTAGGTAGGTATCCTTGATATAGCAGTCAGACATACCAATTTATATTTTGCATTCTAAAGGCAATTATTTGTATATAATAAACTATGTTAAAGAGACAATACTGCTTATAAAGTCATTGTATTGTAAAGGATTACAGAGTATGACTGATATCTGTCACACTTTAAAGGGATAGTAACCTCGAAAAAAAATACAGGCTAATTTATAGGTACAATTAAAACATACTTACTGCCCTCATTCCCATCTCTCAAACCGTTATGGTTTGACAGATGTAATAAAATAAAGGCCTCCGTTCCCTCCCCTTTTTGCCAGACGACCTGTAAAGCTGTCAGAGGCAGAATCCGGTCGACCGACTTTAGGCGTCTCTTTTGGAGTGCTGACATCGGGATATCTAACTATAATTACTTCATCGGAATGGTCTACAACTTGTGCTTGCAAGCCAGGCACACATTGTAGACAATACCAATTAAATAATTATAGTTATATATCTCAATGACAGCGCTCCAGAAGAGCCGCCTTCTGGTCCCGGAAGCAGGAACTCATGATGTTCGCTATACAGCGGACGCATGAGAAGTGGGAGGGAGCGGAGCCTTTATTTTATTACATCTCTCAAACCATAAAGGTAATGATAGATGGGAATGAGGGCAGTAAGTATGTTTTAATTGTACCTATAAATTCACCTGTACTTTTTTTTCGAGGTTACTATCCCTTTAATCAATACTCAGTAGCTTTAAAGTTATTTCATTTTTAAAAAGCAAGGAATACCGGTCCTCATTAAGCATGAGACTGATATCAGGATGAGGTGGAATTACAGATGATCAAAAAGATGAAAAATAAATAAATAAATCCCCCACTTAAATCAATGGGATGTTTGAGAGTTTTCATTGGTTCACTTTGGTGGTCAGTTTGCCCCAGAATTCCTTCAGTTCTCAGTACAACAGGCTTACTGGTTTACACAAGACATCTATATGGAGTTGTTATCCTACCTATATTAACTCACAGCTGATTCATACACAGACATAGGCTATCAGGGAGATAGCTGGGGAAGGAGATGAAAAGGTAGAAGCAAGACGTTAGTGGGCAGCTACCACTCCCATAATACTCACTCTGGGAACAGACTTGCCAATGAATCCGGGGATGCATTGTCAGAACAGGGGAACACATAGGTAACAGCGACCTTCCTACAGATCATAGAAATTAATGTAATAAATAATCAAAAATGTATACAAAGCTGTTGTATTTCTAAATGTACCATTTCATGATGAGACACTTTTTAGAATAACAGCCCATATCCAATGATTTCAAAGTCAGTGAAGGAGCTTCAGGCTTCAAATAATCAGTGTTTCTATAAAAAATTAGAATTGGATAACCAACGCGTACAGTGTGACTATGGCAGGAATATTTGTTGGCATTAATCCCCCAGTGCTAACAATGACAGAGTTTCATGTTTCCATTCCTTTGCCAGCATCTGGAGTTAGTTTTAAGGAAATCTCTTCCAGCATCTGGCATGTTTTAACACTGGTTGCCTTGTTATGACATGGCAAATTGTTGTGCTGGGGTCGCAGCTCGGTCTTCCCTCACAACCACAAGCTGTTTGCTTTTGTTTGCAAAGGGTGTAACCTGAATCCTTCCTGTGTGGAGCTGATTTAACAGTTAATTGACAGAAACTAAGGTAAAGAATGTCAAGGTGTTCCCTGCCAAAAACAGGTCAAACACATGGAAGCAGCCGTGTGAAAATAAACACATACTGTATAAGTCAAAGAGCTGTTGCAAACACATAGCGTACACATTATATGGGCAGTCCATTCTAGGGCTGGCTGGATTTCCCATTCTGATGAGTAGGCAAGTGCCTGTCTCTCCAGGTCTAGAAAAGCCACCAGCTGTCCTAGCCACACCCACATTCTGAGTCACTGGTGTGTGTAGAGCAATCTCAATCCCTTTGGACAACTCATGGCTTATAATGACTGGTTTATTTACCATTTGAAGTCCCACCTATACTGGTTGTTTTTTAACCCCTAAAAAAATCATTTCTCCAACATATTAATTCACACAATTTGGAGGACTCTAGCACCAAAGGGGTTAAAAATATTTTGTCTTTGTAGGTTATAGGTTAAAGGCATTTTCTTTGCCAGTGAATGCAGCTTGGACTATTGTCTTGTGAGGAATGGGGAGGAGTCATGGGTGGTACTAAGGGCACATAGGATACTTTGACTAGGGATGCCTGATATATAAATATGTCCTTGTTCTACAATGGAGTGGCTGTAACTGTACTAAGAACAAATAATTACATACATCTCAAGTGTCCCTCTTTGAAACCCAAAACCCTCTGTTATTTTTCCCCAACATGATCTCCTTTTTTTAGGAGATCAGACTGTGTAATATGTATATAAGTGTATCACATTGCTCCACGGCAATAAAACTCGCAATTTTTGTTTAACAGTTAGTATATGAGGTTATAAATTAGTTTGTATAAATAAAATACTTTGGTCTTGTACTAAATAATTTATTCACTTAAATTAAGGGGGGGTCAGTAGGTCATGCAATAAACTAAAAATTATCGGTAATACCCCGCCCACCTGCCACACCACCAGCAAACCCGCCTAAAACACAAGTGTCCCTCTTTGTCCATTTGAAATGTTGGGAGGTATGCAATGACTTGACACTCTCTGTGTATGTGAGTATCAGGTTTCAGCAGATTCCACAGCTGATAGACTAACCAACTGAGCTATCTCATCGCATCTCACAGTCTTTACCATGACATCTACCTTCTGGGCTTCACTGCCTCAAAAGCATATTTGTCTCAGCTTTCTCTCTTGTTCCTCACATTCAGTCCCTTGCAAAGCTTTGAAAACTCCCACAAAAAAGAACTGGTCTTTAGGGGTATTTGTAGGTTAGGCTGAAATATTTATACATTTCTCTCTGCAGAAACACACATAAACCCAACCAGACTACACATAGTTCATTGGGCCATTTGAGGCGGAACTCCAGAAAAAAAAACAATTGCATCATAGGCATACCTGTAAACGTTTAAAATGAACTGACCATGAGGTATTTGAAATATTATTCTTTAAAGTTCCCAGGGCTTAGATTCTAGATGATATGTACCTGTTTACTTTAACTCAGAGATGCACCAATCAGTCCTCAAGGAAACTTCAACATGCTACAACTTATAAATATAACTGTTTGCACACACAAAAATATGGGTTTCTCTCTCCGCCATTCTGGTTGAAATAGCTTCAATTTAGAGACCAATGAAGCAGTTAATAAGTACAGATTATATAGAAGGATACAATGTACTGCCTCAGCCTGAGAATTTTACCCTTTACTCTAACACCCTTAGTCCCAGGGTCAGACCCTGAGAGATCTCAGGTAGCTTTCAAGAGTTTAAAGGGGAACTATCACCCCAAATAAAGTTTCCCCCCAACAATTATCCATCTAGCAATTAGCTGAACAATAGTAGTATTCTCAAGAATAATTACCATGCTATAGAAAAATCCTATTGCTGCCGAGACTCATGGCCAGGCAACATTGATTTAGAGGAATCTGCTTAGGCATGCAGAAGTCTCTAAGCAAAGATGTCTGTGCTGTTGTCTGGTCGTTAGACTTGGCAGCAGTACGATTTCTCTATAACAAGGTAATTATTCTGGCGAATACTACTATTATTCAGCTGAACGCTAGATGTGTAATTGTTGGGGGAAACTTTATTTGGCATGATGGTTCCCCTTTGTAGGTCCCATTTAACTAAATTAGCTCAAATGGCTTTGAGGATGCTACATCAATTGTACATCAGATACCAATATAAAATGATGTATTCACTTACATGTACACTAGCGGTCAAAAGTTTTGGGACACCTCAATTTTTGTTACTTTTAGTTATTGCCATATAACTTGACAAAAACTTTAAAAAAAATGTCAACATTGAGTATTTCTAAAATCAAGACAAATATTATAATCTATTTAGAAGGTTTTTTTAGCGTTTGTAGATGTGTAAAAGATTTTTGAGTAAGAGGAAAACTACAGCTAAACACAAACTAAATAGAAGTGTTAAAACAGCCATGGTCCAGAAGGACAATGGCTGTTTTAACACTTCTACTGAGTTTGTGTTTAGCTGTAATTTTCCTCTTACTCATTTAATGTACCCATATATATATACTGTTTTTCTTGTCATAGGATGGGCTTTCTAAAGTTACCATTATTTTCATCAAATTTTGTGTAAAACAACTTATAAAATATGATGAAACAAATGTAACAAATACACTTTTTTTTAAAACTACAAACGCTAAAAAAAAACCCTGCTAAATAAATTATATTTGTCTTGATTTCAGAATTACCCAATGTTGCCATGTTTTTCTAATGTTTTTGTCAAGTTATATGGTAATAACTAAACGTAGCAAAAATTGAGGTGTTCTCCAACTTTTGACCGCTAGTGTATAATTGGTTGGTGAGTACCTAGATACAAACAGCTAAGTGCATCAGGGGATTCCCCATCTCTGTACAGGTGCCTCCAGAAACAGGGAACAAGGCCAAAAAGTCAGTGTCTTATTTTGATGAAATATACATAAATAAAAATATCAAAATGCATTTTAAGGCCAAGACACAGCCTTTTCCTCGGGGCTCATAATAAAAATCTGCTCATTAGGACGGTGTATTCAAAGCTTACTTTTAAACCATCCTCTTTCCTCCCATCAATCAAACAGAATTAAAAACTAATCACTACTACTACTACATGTAGTGAGGGGGTGGGGAAAGGTGCATGATGAATCTTCATCAATGGGTTCCAGGATTTAATAAAGGCATAATGTGTTCCATCACATAAATATATTAAGATCTAGATTTTTTAATTTAAATTCCTCTTCTTTTTTCCCATAATTATTTTCTATTTAATGGGAACATTTATTTACAAATGAATTGGACCAGGTTTTCTCCAAGTTTTGCAAACTTATTTATGGGTTAACTTGAACATCTAAATATTAGCAAAGAAACATTTGTTCAAACCTAGCCTTCAATAAATAGTTTACTGACAATACTGGCAGGGCCGGCGCCACCTATAGGTGAGGTAGGCGCCGGCCTAGGGCGCACACGTACTGGGGGCGTGGGCATGCAGCGGAGGAGAGCTGCGCCCGAACCCACCACACCGGAACGCAACACAGTTAGGTCTGTGTTGCTACTCTGCTCCCTCATCGTGGTCACTCTTTAGTAATGCAGAGCTCGCTGGGAGTCATGATCTCCCGGCGCGCTGTGCATTACTCAAGAGAAAACGGCGCGGGAGCTACAGGTATGTGATGGGGGAAAGTTGGAGCTGAGGGGGCATAGTGGAGCTGATAGGGGCAGGTTGAAGCTGAGGGGACATAGTGGAGATGCTGGGCGCAAGTTGGAGCGGATGGGAGGCAAAGTGGAGCTGGTGGGGGCAAGTTAGAGCTGATAGGGGCAAGATGGAGCTGAGGGGCATAGTGGAGCTTCTGGGGGCAAGTTGGAGTGGATGGGGGGCAAAGTGGAGCTGATAGGGGCAAGTTGGAGCTGAGGGGACATAGTGGAGCTGCTGGGCGCAAGTTGGAGCGGATGGGGGGCAAAGTGGAGCTGGTGGGGCAAGTTGGAGCTGATGGGGGGCAGAGTGGAGCTGATAGGGGCAAGTTGGAGCTGAGGGGACATAGTGGAGCTGCTGGGTGCAAGTTGAAGTGGATGGGGGGCAAAGTGGAGCTGGCGGGGCAAGTTGGAGCTGATAGGGGCCAAAGTGGAGCTGGTGGGGGGCATCTCCAGACCAGGGGCAGACTGGCCCAGGGGGCAGAGAGAGGACAATCATGAATATTGTAATATATAAGTAGGCGGGGTATAAAGGGGTGGGACAGAAGGGGCGGAGCCATATGGGCAGCAAAATTAGGTTTTGCCTAGGGTGGCAAAAATCCTTGCACCAGCCCTGAATACTGGGAGCAGGAGCAGAAAGAGAGAGAGAGAGAGAGAGACAGAGAAAGAGAGCTGCTCAATTTGTGACGTACTTGAATTCATATGACCATGGGGTCATGTTAACAACTAACATCCAGAAATATAAGACAGTGTTCCTGGATGTTGAGCTATTTGTGATTGAACAGTCAATCAGTGGTTATCAAATTTTTTTAAAACAGATGAACTCAAATAGTTGCTTAGATTTTAACAGTAATCACTCACTATCAGAGTTGGCTGAGAAACATCTCCTTTAGCCAGGTCCACAGGATATGATGGAATTGCACTCATGTTCAACAGTATGGCATAGAGTCCAGTGTTATGAAAGAGCATTTTTATTGCAAGGATTATCACATGGAATTTGTGGAGGGGGCGTGTTTGAATGCTGTGGCATTAGAGAGATCCTCCCACTGAAAATATAAAACATGAGTATACGTAAATGCTGAGGTTAAAGTAACACCTTACAAAATTCTATGGAGTGAACGGAGATGAACTAAAGATACAGTAGTAGTAGCTAAAACCAGATATGCATCCTGAAATGACAGTCAATAATATGTAACTTATCTAAATATCATCTCAGATCCAACACACAAGTGACATGCAAAGAGAAATAGTGAGTAGGGAAAGACAGCACAAAATGGGGAGTGTAAGTAATGTACTCTTACTGCAAATATAGTAGATCAATCAGCAATACAATGTAAATTTAACATAGAAAAAGTAAACTTATCTAATGTTAGATGTCCCCTTACTTGAATGATAAGTCAAAAATGCATTTGAGAATCACATGAAGTCACTTACCCTGATTGGTGCATGGATCACTGTCGTTGGTTGGCTACTGGAATCAGATCTCCCTCCCAGGACAGGTCAGCGATGATTCCCTCTTTCTCCTTTCATTGACCTGGTATACACCTCTGTAGCTTCTCAAAGGCATTTTTTACTTAGAATTCAAGTAAGGGGACATCTAACATCAACATACCTGGAAACTCTCAGGGTTTGATCCTGAGACTCAAGTTTTCGGGGTGGAAGGCTAAATTCTCAGGGTGAGAGAGTCCAGTGTTTTCTATTATATGATTTACACCAATTTACTGCTTATGTTATATCTAAATAAGTGACCTTTCTACCAGGAAGACAGATGGAGAAGTCCTTCTTGTCTTGTGAGTCTTGTGGGTGTTTAAGAAGGAATATCTTAGAACTGTTAGATATTCGTTGATGACCGACTGGATTATCTTTGTGTTAAAACAAACATTGGCATAGTACCCAAAATCTACTTTCTTAGATTTCAGGGAGAGCTCATTTTAAAATTTCCCAGGTATGAACATCAGATGCGTGGACTTTTTCTGCTTTTAATTTACATAGTATTGCTTGTTGATCTATTGTGTGTTTTGTAAGTCTAATACCTACACCATTGTTTTACCTTGATTGCATTGATCAATATTATTGGATCACTATTTTGCTGGCCAACGTGTGATCACCTTTATCCAGTTGCTGTTATATTGGTGTATTAATATATGTTTTTATAGCCTATAAAAATGTTTTTGTTTGCTTATCTTTTATTTCTCTTTATTTTTCAATGTAATACACTTAGAGGGGCTTTCCCTTTTTGCATTGTCCCTCCCTGCTCTCTATTTCTCTTTGAAATATAAACCATGAGATAGGGCATTGAAGACAAACCTATGGTATGCATGCCACCACTGGCACAGAGAGGTCTTTATGGTGGCATGCGGCCAGGGCATCAGCTCTACCCCCCTTTGCCATCTCATATCCATTTGAAGATGTTTTATTTAATAATATTCTAAATAGATTTGTACTGTTAAGATCAAATGCTTCTCAATTCGTTGCACACCTCTCTTGTACTTAAAGGTTAATATTTTCTGCTTCACTGTCAGGCAGCTAAAAGAAAGGACCCACAAACCTTTTTTATTTAGATTGTGCATTGACATTGACATTAATATCCTAATTTCACCATGCAGTAACTTGAATTTTCAACATCCAGCAGCTGCTACCCTCCGAAAACACACTGTTATCTGCTTATGAAAGAGCTGAGCAAGGAACAGGAGGCAGCGGTTCCAGAGCACAAAAACAGCAGGCAAGTCAACACATTATTTACTGTTGCATAGAAATATTTAATGTTGCTCTATGCAAAATTCTTGCTGATCCCATGAGTTACTCACATTTGGTGCCATGGGGATTTCAGTAGGTGGGACATACCCCTTGCACTTAAAGGGTTTAATTGCTTTAGATTTTGTGACAAGTATGACAATATCTGAGCCATACACCACATAAAAATATACCCCCCAACATCAAATAGAACAGGTGCCATAGGAAAAGACATCTTATCATCAAAAGTCCTTCCTGCAACATCAAAAGCCCCCATCAACATAATACATCTTCAATCAAATCAAAAGCTTCCACCACATCATGTCCCCCCAAGTAGCAGCACATCAAAAAGCCCCATCAAATAAGATCAGAGTGGGGTAGGTACATACTTAACTAAGCTGTGTGAAAACATGCTCTCTCTGCTATGCTCTTCCCCTTTTCCTTTCTTGTACCCCTTTGACTTTTCTCTGCCCCCTTTTCCCTTTCTCTGCCTTTTTACTCACCTATTCCCCCTTTGCCTTCACTCTTCATCCAGTTGAAATATAGCTACACTTAGTGATATTACACAGCTTCAAATCTAGGGCTACCCATTGGTAGTCATAGAATTAAAAGCCCTGTGGTATCAGTAGTGTAGCTTCATTTCAGTTGTAAGTTCAGTATTATCACTAGTGTAGCTTTATTTCAATTGTGAGCATTTTAGTATCAGTGATGTAGGTTCATTCCATTTATAACATACTGTGGTATCACCACTGTAGCTCCATTTCAACTGTAAAGTATGCTGTAATTTCAATTGCAAGCTCTGTGGTATTGCTAATGTAGTTCCATTTCAATTGTAAGCTCTGTGGCATCACTAGTACAGCTATATTTCTATTGTGAGCTTTGTAGTATTAGTAGAGCCAACCAGAGAAGGAAGTAGGAGGTTGGTATGTAGATATACTATATAAGAACATTATTAATAGCGGATATTATTCATCTGTTCTAGCCATTGTCCCCAAGTATCTATACATTTCAGCATGTACTTCTATGGGCATGCATCAATTTATAATGTGGCAAGTTAGTGTTGATCAGACTGATCCATACAGCATGTTCCGGTCTCTTGCCAGACAGACACACCATCACTATAATCCTTTTAGCCATAATTAAGACCTCGTGGATGAGGTCTTTGTGCGGATAAAGATTACGTTTGTCAGGCAGTATAGACAGTAGACACAGGCATGGGGAAAGAGGTACAGGCCTACGTAGTAAATCGGAGAGTGTGTTAGTAACTTCCTGCCAGACGGTCTGTACCAGCTAACAAGACCAGTACATATGGAGAAATGTATAGATACATAGAAAAAAAGAAAAAGAGAAAACGCCTGATAGTGCAACAATGTATTCAATCTTGTTGAGGAGATCCAAAACAATAAAGGTACTAACAATTTTCTTTGGTCAGAACAGTGTTTATGCAAAGTTTGGCCCCCAAGTATTTGGCGAAAACTCACCTGTCTCCTCTCGGGGTCAGCACCATAAATCTGTTCCCTTCAGTCTTGGTGAATCATGGGTTAAGATGGCTTATTACCCTGTCTTTTCTACGTCAAAAATGTGCAGCTTATTCCTCTCACAAACAGAATGGCCAGCCCAAGAGCCCCAGTCTGTTACTTGAATATATTATAAAGAAAATATAGACTAAAAGAAATGGAAGACTAAAAGTCTATATAAAATTTTAAGTCATATATTTTGGATATTCTTGCCTTTCATTAAGAGAATAATTGCAACCAGAGATACAGCCAAACCAACATGTGGTGAAGTTTTTTTAATACAACACAGCATATAGATAAGAATATTGTTCAGCACTGATCAATTGTCTATAAATGACAAAGGAGGGATAAAAGCAGAATACAAGCAGATAATTCCTTCCTTATTTGTACTGCAATATTTCAATGCAGCAGAGAATAAACTCTCGTTAGCCAAAGTTACACATGCTATCACAAAAGTAAACCATGGAACATATGCTATTTATTATAACATGTGCCCTTTATTTTGTAGCTCTCTACTGATTAATCTTTCTAATAAGTTTGAGATGATAAATAAATCATAGGTTAGATGAACCGATCATCATGTAACTAAGGAAAATATTGTAACAAATGCTGGTTAAAGGGATTGTTTTGGCTTGTAATTTCATGGTGGCATTGCTGTTAAACTATCAATGGGAAGCTGTTTTCAGATGACAGTAACCCTCCATCAATTTCTGTAGTGACAGCACCATTGTTAGATTTCATGCAACCAGAAAAACAGAAAACAGGAGACGCCAATAGTGCCTTATCATTCAAATAATATTGTGATATATAAAATCACATGTATTAATGGATATATATATATATATATATATATATATATATATGTATATCCTTATAACGTAAAGTGGTAGAATGCGTTGCTCACTGTGAGCGTAACCGCACATGCACAGTAGAGAGTCTCTACTGTGCATGTGTGGTTTAGCACACAGGGAGCTTCGCTGTGAGCCGTCTGGAGCTCCCCACTAAGGATCAACGCATTCAGCGAATTTCTACTGTGCATAACTGCAGTCAGGCGCAGTAGAGACTCGCCGAAAGCACTGCCCCGCTCCGGACAGCTCATGTCCTGCCTCTGCTCCCAGCTCCGGGGCAGCAGCCGGGGCAGCTGGGTGCACTTTAGCCCGTGTATACGGACTTTTTTTCACTCTAGTATATATATATATATATATATATATATATATATATATACACAGCATAAACAGCATACAGGGAATTTCTTACTGTCCCTGTTCGGCATGGTGCAAGTTAGTGCTTGACTCCTCATAGGTTTTGATCCCAAGGATGAACAAAGAACAAAGGTGCCGTGTTTTGCAGTGGTGCATGCTGCTTCTTTAAGACATGTAAGGTGATCAGAATCAGCCCTTTAAACCCCTCCTCAGGAAGTAGGTAGGAGGAGCAGCTCAGAGGGAGGAAGTAGGTAAGAGGAGACTACAGGAAGCAAACACATAAAACAGAGGCCTGCTGCATTCTGAAGCCTTGCGCCTGCAGATGACGCTGAAACCAAGGTAAGCTGTAACACTAGTGCAGTGTACATTTCATAACCAGACTCATCCAGATCAGGAACAAAGCTCCCCCAAGTCATTCACAGAAAGCCTCTTTACGTCATTCTCTGGGACCAGTACAATGTACGCAGCAGAACGCAGCTCAACCAGGTGAAGAAACAGGCTCATCCAGGTCAGTCATAGACAGCTACTGAACTTCAGAGCCTGCATTATTTTATGGGACCTGTACAGTGTACATTGTCTCCCAGTGGCACAGATATGTGGGTGACATATTCATACCAACACTCGTGCCTTTTTTGACACAAACAATATTATGTGGGTGACATTTTGATGTTGTCCTTTTGACATGGGAGACATTTTAATGTCACCCTTTTGAATATTACAATTTAGGTGAATTCATTGTTATAGGATACCATTGAGGAGAGAAAAAAAATATCTATTTTTTGAGGCAGTGGGACTGGAGACATGTGGCTCATTTTGGAGATTGTACAGGTCACTATAGCAGAAGGCAGACTCCTCAGCTTTACAGTTACAGGCCACTATAGAAGAAGGCAAACTCAGCAGCTTTACAGCTGTATATAAGGGTGCCCAAGATATTTTGTAACTAGCTTGTAATGCTCTTAATTTGTTAACTAACAGACTGTATGCTTTATTGTCTTCTGTGGAGTATATCTGTTTAAGGCATAGCAGCTTTTATCTGAGACTATCTAGAAAGTTGTTTTATTTGCATTCTGATTGATTTAGTATCTCTTAGAGTATCTAATGCAGGAGTTGATTTAGTCCCTAAAGTTTATTGAGATGGAGACAGCTAACAAAATAATTGTCTGATTACTGTTTTTTATATTTTAAATATGGGGCCTCTAAGTACCGATTTGTGTGCACACCAAAGGGTAGTATGTATACAAAATGTGAGAGACTTCTGGAAACGAACAAACAGCACAATGGCCTGTTCTACGGCTAGTCACCACTCAGAAACATCATGCTTTAGCTCTCTAGAAATTTCCACATACATATTAGACTATCCCACCCAAAAGGGTGGCCCAGTTCCAAATTGATGGGTAAGTCCCCTCTGCATGGGAACAACAGTTAATCCCAGACATACGTTTCGACATTGTTGGACCTCATCAATGAAGTTTAGCTGGATTCCCTGGGCAGTGAGAGCAAGGGGTCCATATCTTGATTACCCTTCTCTCTTCATTGTGATTCTTTTGTCACGTCTCGCTGTAGAGATTGTCAAAGGTCTTTCAAAACAATTTTCATTATTATGACCTGTAGTTGGATTTCCTGAAGTGTTACATTTTTTTCTCTTTATCCATTGCAGGTGTTCGCTCCAGAGACTCTAGTTACGTCATCTTGGAAATGTTTGGTTTTATCCAAATGTCCTTCTTCTGGACTCAAGAAGTTTTCATGCTAACTTGATGAGGTTTTTTTAGGTTATGTTGACATTTTTATGGCTGTTCTACTTTTTATAAGCTTTAAAGTTCACCCCTTCAAGGGAGATCCCCCATCTCACGTGTCCATTTGGCTTGCTGGCAAGCCTTCTAAATCCTGTCTTATCGAAATCCATTATTTCTGTAATTAAACTGTAAACTTAATTTTCCAGCTTTGTGGATGATGCTTTCATATTCCTACCAACTTCAAAGATCTCCTTATCTCTGTGGTGTCAAAGTTTGGAAACATTGTTTAAAAACATACAAAACGGTTAACTGATGGACACAGGAAGCCTGTAATGCAGATTATTCCATACAATTGTGAATACATACAACACCTGATAAGACTTTGGCTACAACTTACATAACTCAACCGACAGCTGTTTCGTGTGTCCATCAGGAAACTTTCTACTAAATTGATCTTGCATTACTCTATGTTTGTATCCGAAGAGCACAGAGAATAGGACATGGCACCGAAAGGGTGTATGCTTATTGCCTCAGAAGGCTCAATGGAATGAAAATAAGAGGACAATGTAAACATGAATTTGTGCAAGTCTATGAGATTTATTTATTTTTGAATTAGGCCTTTTTCCTCTTCTTTGTTTGCCTCCATGGCTATGAATTTTACATGTAACCCTTTAAAGACCAGAGAGGTATGCATCACATTACATTGCAACATGGTTCACACCCCTCTCATCCTTAAAGGTTAATAACTTGATGCTGTTATCCCTGTTGTGTATTAAAGGGATAGTAAAGGGATAGTAAACAGCAGCTCCAATTAATCTTCATAGTATCTGAGCCATAGAGAGTGTTATTTCAATAATGTCAGACTTGTAGTTCAAGAGTAATTGAATGATAAAGTATCCCCTTCCCACCCCTTTTACTTAGTGTAAGCCACATCCCCTCAGACGTGGAATCTGGTCCACAGACCAGACAGCTCACAGCAAGGGACAATCTTCTTACTGTGAGAGCAATGAAAACCCTGCCCCCCCGGACATGTTTTTCAGGTTTTTCCCTTATGCTAATTGAACATTGTCCCTCTCTGCAAGCCATCTGGACACCACCTTGCTGATCTGAGCTGAGCAGTGTTACATCAGTAAAAGGGTTCAGGAGGGGGATACTTTATCATTCAATTACTCTTGAACTACAATTCTGACAGTATTGAAATAATATGAAGACTGATTGGAGATGCTTTTATTGTGAAACATTACTATCCCTTTAAGTATTTGTACATGTATGGCTGTATATAAATTAAGATGTATGCATACCTGAATATATTTTTCTTCCTGTCATATTAACACTGGCTGGTTCATACACTGTTATGCCAGATTTTTTTTGTTCCTTTAACCTTTTGCGTGCCAGAGAGGTATTTTATTATATTATGTGCTCTGAGGGCACACAAAGTGGTAATCATTAGTATGCACATGCTGGATTTTACTTTTTTATACTGTCTGCTGGAAGTGGAGAATGAGCATAATATAAAGTAATAATATATAATATTACATAATTAATAATGCACATGCTCTATATTACATTTATTTCAGACCACCTATTATTCCCTGTTTATATATTATTCAAAGCACAAAAAGCTTTCAGGGGTCTTATAAAGTAAGTCCAAGACTAAAATCCAACCTTTTATGAACTCCTAAGGAATACGGGGGCTGGGAGGTCCATGTTTTGAGAATTATGATTTTGTAACAGTTCTCTGCCATGTTATTGATACAATTAATCTCATGTTTCAAAAGGACTAGCTATAGATTATCCAGACCTTAAACAATAATATTAGCTTTGCACAGTTATAATGAAAAAAAGTGAGAACATTCCAGACACTTACAAAAGTCGTATTGTGTCAGACCATATTCTCACATTTTGGAATTTATGCAAAACTGTTGAGCTACTTATCTTTTTCAAATTATTTTATAAGTTTTAGAGTCTGAATTTACTCACTAGCTAATCCCACACAGCTTCCAAGTCCTGGACAGACAGATACCCAAAAAGTGTGATAAATGTGTTATAAAGAAGAAATAACTATTCCATTTTAATGAACTCTCCAGTTCCTATGTTTTTCTATGGACCAATGTACCAAGATGTCTTAAAGAAGCAATAAATATTTTTTATGAAAAGCTATATGTTATAGAGCTTTTCCTGCTGAGTAAAACAAGGATACATCCACCTCTGGCAGTTGTTTCATTCAAACTTTATAACAGTTCAAATAATCAGGAAGTGAATTTATTGTGTTTACTTCCTGATGGTCGAACTCACAGGAAGTGTCTCGGCAGTTTCTATCACATCCTGTGGAGAACTGTAAGTTACTGACTTTCTTCTCCATCAGAATAACTAATTGGAATCTGACCACTAGAGGATAATGTAAAAATATAAAACACAGGTTTAAACAGTAATAATTCTGGAAATATGCATTTATCAGCAGTGGAAGTACACTTATTTACACAACAAGAATTGCCCTACAATATATATTTTTTCATAAAAAAAAGTTCACTGCTCCTTTAAGTTGGAGAGATCATAGTGCAGAAGCTCTATATACCTGCCAGGTCATGGTTGGTAATGAATATCATTTTGATAGTTTGCTAACTGAGACAGGCATCATCATCAAGTCACTCTTGATAAATTTATCAGAGTGATTTGACCCTTCCAAAACTTCAAGATATTTAAAGGTGCATCATAATTTATTATACCTTATAGCCAGAAGAAAAATAATGCAGTTGTATATTTTTCTATTCAGCTTCAACTAATGGATCCATGACAAAATTAGATAAAATTGGTATTTAACTCCTAGGCAGAAATTCAAATTCTTAATGTCCACCTTCTGAAAACACAGAGAAGATATTTAAATGGATAGTAATGTTTCATAATAAAAGCAGCTCTAATTAATCTTCATAGTATTTGGACTTTGGAGAGTGTTATTTCAATTCTGTCAGAGTTGTAATTCAAGAGTAATTGAACGATAAAGTATCCCCCTCCTGTCCATTTTACTGATATAACACTACTCAGCCAGCTCAGAAGGGAGGTGCCCAGGTAGACTGCAGAGAGGGACAATCTTCAATTATGATAAGGGAAAAACCTGAAAAACTTGTCAAGGGGGGCAGGGCTTTCATTGTTCTCATAGGAAGAAGCTTGTCCCCTTCTGTTATCTGTCTGGTCTTACAACCAGATTCCACATCTGAAAAGAGATGGCTTAAACTAGGTAAAAAGGGTGGTAGGGGAAACTTTGCTTGTGAATATCTCTCAAACCATAAAGGTTTGAGAGATAAGACCTATATCGTTCTTCATGTTTTTTTTAATGCCTACAAAATAAAATAAAGTTAAAACGAAGTATTACTATCCCTTTAAACTGAGTAACTTTATATTAGAAACATACTTTCAACAGAAGCCAAATACTCATTGATCTCTGGAACCATTATGTGGATCCTGACTTTTTGCTTCAATAGTAGCTTCTTCTCTTCTCTGGTATATTGAAAAGTGGTGAATAAACAGTGTAAGCTTTTTGTTTGACTGGTTCAGTATATTGTGGCAGTATGGAATGTTGCAGTTGTAGTATGTGCAGAACTTACAAGAAAATGATAGGGTACCTAGAACATTTGATGAATGCAGATAAGTTGTATATTTAACTCCAGTCTTTAAAAAAAATATATAATACAATGGTGACATAACATATCCCTACTGTCTTCTGCTTGATAGTCTACATATTATTTTGTGATTCATAATTAATCCTTACTATTGATCAGGACCGGATTTCCCAATAGGCAGATAGGCACCTGCCTAGAGCTTCAAATTTTGAGGGGTGCCTCTGCTGTACTGGCCACAACAATGTCTCTGAACCAGTTACATACCCCTTTACAGTCTCTTATTTAACCTCTTGGATACTAGACAGATCTCCAATGAATAACATAGGACTTGGTGTACTGGACCCATAGAATAAAGAAAATATCTCTATCTTATTCCATGGAGCCAATGTATTAAGATTTCTCCAAAACGGAGCAAGAACAAAACAGAGCAAGAAGACAACCGAGCAAAAACGGGGCAAGAAGAAAAATGGAGAAGAAGAAAATGGAGCAAAAAACAGAGAAAGAAGAAAATGGAGCAAAAAAATGAGCAAGAAGAAACTGTAGTAAGAAAATGGATCATGGAAGAAAGTGGATCAAGAAGAAATTGGAGAAAAAATGGAACAAGAAGAAAACAGAGCAAGAAGAAAATGTAGCAAAAAGTGATGCAAGAATAAAGAGATCTTTGTGCAAGAAAATTGAGCAACAAAAATAAAGCAAAACAAGTCCAATGTTATTCTATAGAGCCAATGTATTAAGATTTCTCCAAAATGGAGCAAAAAAATACAGCATTTCCATCTACATCTGGAAAATTTCACATTACTGTGAAGAATAAATCTAAAAATGGGTATGGCCACAAAAGAGTGTATGGTTAGTAGTGGGATCAAGGAAGGGCTATGGGCACCAGAGGGGTGCCTGGGGGAGCTTGAGATGTAGATTCGGCTATACTGAATCTTTCTTTATATACAGTCAGCAATGACTGATTTCACACTTCTCCCCGGTGTAAGTTGGAACATACCACTCCTCTTTTATTTTACTTTATTGTTTAGGCTTCAGGAGAGGAGTGTGGTAGCATCAGGTGGGGAATCCACCTGACACCGTGTAAGAAGTGGGATCCTCTAGCCCACTTTTTCATGCTATCCTTTTGCTGTTGAATCCACAAGATCTTCATATTTTAGAGCTTCATAGTAAAGCCTGACTGGGGGGTACACCGCCTCCTTGCTGGAGAGATGGTAAAAGAGTGGTCCTTCCTCCTGAGTCAACAGGAAGGGAGTTTCTCTCCCAGGAGAGAAGAACAAGGGAAGGGGTTTAAGGTCCTGGAGACTTTCCTAATATTTGTTGTTTTCAAAAGTAAAGCTATATTGAACATTTTGCGACAGATTTATCATGTAAAATATGAACAATTATGGGGCAAAGACCATTGGAAGCAACTGGGCTTTTTCTTCATTTGATAAATATATTATAGTTATTATGCTCCAAAATTGTTCCAGTTTTGTCTTGATAAATATGGCTATGTGACATTATTAAAATGATCCAGTCCACACTCTGACAAACAGACAGCTATATGCCCTGCAGATACACAGGCATTCCATCAAAACTATATTGCCCACTGTTATATTTCTGATAACCTGACTGGGATAAATTATTTAAAGGCAAAAATGTATTCAACAGTATATACACCAGTGGGGAACAAATGCAAAACATGTGGTTAACTGCTAAATGTAAAGAAGGGAATGGCAATAGAAAAAAAGGCATTTAAACTATTTAAGTCTGAAGGAACAGAACATTTTTTTCTTGAGATCCTGGGAGTGCAACAAATATTGCAAAAAGTCATTTAGGTTAGCAAAAATAGAAACTCAAATTGCAAAGGAGAGCAAGACTAATCCAAAAAAGTTTTTCAAATACATAAATCGCAGAAAACTTAAGAGGGAGTGCATTGGACTTTTTAAAAATGAGATGGGGGAGTTGATTAGAGAGGATATGGAAAAGGCGGATGTTCTAAACACTTTCTTTGCATCAGTATATACAAAGAACAAGGAATGTTAAAAGAGCCTCAACAAGTAACACATAAAACCATACCATTATCAGATATTGGTTTAACATATGAAAAGGTCATAGGAAGACTGAACAAAATGAAGACTGACAAAGCACCAGGTCCTGATGGTATACATCCAAGGATTCTTCAGGAAGTCATTGCATTGTTAGTAAGAGACCTATATTTGATCTTTAAATATTCTCTCACCAAAGGCTCAGTTCCACAAGATTGGCCAATGTAGTGCCTTTATTTAAGAAGGGTACTAAAACAGACCCTGGTTATAAACCTGTGAGTTTGACCTCAGCAGTGGAAAATCTACAAGAAGGGATAAAAAGGGATCATATTCATGATTACACCACCAAAAATATAAATAAAACAAAGAGGACACCCAACGCACTCTGCTCTACACACAGTTCCTGAAATATTTACTAACTAAACGTAATATGAAGAAAACCTGGTGCTACAGGGGAATAAATGACATTGAAAATAAAGACAAAAACAGATAACCCTGCAGTACTAGCACTCGGGTCTGATACTTCTTATACGTAAATATAATCAGGCAGGATTGTCAAAATAAAACTTAACTTTTAATAATTGATAAAAAGGATATATAATCCTAAGGCTAGGGAATATACTAAAAACAACAAAACAACACTATGTCTATTAAGTTCTCGTAAATGTTGATCCACATAAGAACGACAGCTAGAAAAAATAGGTTACTCCAAAAGAATTTCAATTGTTATAATACCTCAGTGTGAAATATAATCGTGATAGCGCATATAAACCCAATGCGCTCCTCCGTTGCCCTCTACAAATATTAACACACTAATGTAAGGATCCTATCTACGTAAGATTACCGGGGCATTCAACCGACTTGCCATTGTTTTGTCTATCTCATTAGATTGCCGGGGCATTCAACCGGCTTGCCATTATTTGTAACTATCTATCACTGAAATGCTAAACTAGCACCTACTCTCGGTGATCCTCTGATGATAATCTATCTATAGTTGCCGGGGCATTCAACCGGTTTGCCGTTGTTTCTCAGCTCTCTATTAATTAAATAAAGCTATTCCCACTCATGTGAATCTGAGAACCCGCCATTCACATAATATAGTTCGAATCCGCTAGTGATTTAATTTAGTTGAGCACGGAGGATAATAGATTTCTTTCTTAATATCCAAAAACAATGTAACGATCTAACTAGCAGGAATCGCAACTAATGGGTATAAAAGTAACATTTAACTCATGCCTGACGCGCGTTTCGCTACAAAGCGCTTCCACAGAGGCATGGTGAATGACGCCAAGCTTTGTGGGATCATACATTTAAAGGGATATCATTCCTCCCCTTGGGAGGGACAGTTCAAATTTCGTCCAATCAACTACACCATCTTATTAACTGATCCCAGAGCATAATTACACCCATGAATTGCCGATAATGTCTAAATAAGAATATAAAAATGCTGGATATCTATAGACATAGTAATCAAAAAAACAACATCATCATTACTCAATAGTCAACGGTATTGAAGTGGCACTGTGTAATAGTAAAGCATGTCGTAGGTTCATTATCCCAATGATTTACTACACATACTATATTACCTTAACTTATAGGTTAACATTCAAATTGAAATCCTCATTAAGCCCTATCGGGTACAGTGAGTTCAAGAGAAAAATCCATCTATTTTCCAATCTCAATAATGTTAGATCTATATCCCCTCCTCTTATTCCCAAGGAAACTTTTTGTAAACCCCAAGCTTTCAAACCTTTCGGATTTCTCTGATGGCATAACAGAAAGTGTTTCGCTACCGGGGATATTTTTTTGAGATTGCTTGAATCCTCTATCGATGCATTAGTTATATTTAATGCATGTTCCCTGATGCGTGATTTCAATTTACGTTTGGTTTTCCCTACATACAGCTTCCCACAAGGACATTTGAGACAATAGATGACACCCATGGTCTGACATGTAATAAAATCACTTATTTTATGGCTTTTTCCAAACCTGTCTGTCATATATTTCATTGTGACCATATGCTGACATCCCACGCAGTGGCCACATGAATGTGAGCCACTAATTGTACTTTTAGATTTTGAAGTGAGATGGCTATGTACTAGTCGATCTTTTAGGTTTGGTGCCCGTCTACACGTCATGGCTGCTTGATCTCCAATCACCATGTTTAAATCTGCATCTGATTTTAATATGTACCAATATTTGTTAAGAATAGATCTTATACTTTCCCATTGGCAGTTGAAAGATGTAATAAACCTAATGGTCTGATTTTCTCTTTTTGCCTTGTCCATGTTATATAGAAGATAGGGTCTAGAGGTATAGAGTGCTCTTTTATATGCTTTGTTAATACATGTCCTACTATATCCTCTTTGCTCAAAACGTTCAAACAGTTCACTTGCTCGATCCTTAAATGTTTGTACTGAACTACAATTTCTCCGAAGTCTCAAAAATTCACCTACAGGAATATTACGTTTCATAGTTACTGGGTGATGACTTTTAAAGTGGAGTAAACTATTTGTAGCTGTACTTTTACGAAATAAATCAGTATGTAACATATTATCACTAGTTCTTCTAATTGTTATGTCCAGAAAATTAACACTATCAGAACTATGTTCCATGGTTAATTTCAAACCCATGGGGTTATCATTGAGCAAGCTAATGAACTCCTTTAAAAGTTCTAGAGATCCTTCCGATAGAATAAACAGATCATCAATATATCTCATCCACATTAGTATGTGATCTGTGTACAAATTGTTCTGTTCTTGAAAAACCATAGTTTCTTCCCAC
Source organism: Rhinophrynus dorsalis (assembly GCA_037306005.1). Lineage (NCBI taxonomy): Eukaryota > Metazoa > Chordata > Amphibia > Anura > Rhinophrynidae > Rhinophrynus > Rhinophrynus dorsalis. The sequence continues at coordinate 78,270,316 of CM074725.1, forward strand.
CACCAGAGGTACAGGTTGGCATATGTGGGGGCACATGCACTCCCCATCGCTGTACCTCGGGTTTGTAGGAAGAATTTATCCTGAAATACAAAATAATTTCTTTGCAACACAAAAGATAATAACTCCACTATAAATTCCTTCTTTTGCGAACTGTAGGAGTCATCCTTGGCTAAAAAATATTGGATCGCCTTAATCCCATACTGATGTATTATTGAGGTATAGAGCGACTCAACATCACAAGTTACCAAAATAGTGTTGTCATTAATAGGTAATCTGTCTATTTTGCTCAGAATGTCTGTGGTGTCCCTCACATATGAGTTAAGATTCACCACATATGGTCTCAGAACATAATCAATATATTTGCTCGCAGTTAGACCCCCCATCCCAGACACATTCGGTCTTCCTGGAGGTGTCGTTACATTTTTATGCACTTTAGGAATGAAATAAAGGGTCGGAATTCTGGGATGTAACACCTGTAAAAAAGTATATTCTTTTTTCATGATAATACCCTCCTTATATGCCTGTTCTATCTTTTTAGAGTAAATTTGCAAAAGGTCCTCAGTAGGATTACCTAATAATTTTTTGTAACATGTATTATCATTGAGTTGCTTCATAGCTTCTGAGGTATACATCTCTATTGGCCAGATGACTATATTGCCACCTTTATCAGATGGCTTAATAACTACATCCTCCCAAAGTTGTATTTCTCGTAATGCCTCTTGTTCTGTTTTGGATAAATTTCTATTAATAATCACCTCTGGTAATTTTAATAACTCCTCCATAACCATTTTATTAAAGAGTTGAGCAGCAGGGCATATCTGTATGGGAGGTGTAAAGGTAGATTTTTTTTTGGAAACTCTGGTAATTTATGTAATCCTTCTTGTGCATTTTCTTTCAATAATTCACTCAATATATACATATTTTCCTGATCTAAAGTCTCATTATCCACTGGGGACTCTTGATATTCCATGGTCTCAGAGGATTTGTTATTGAAGAATTTGTGCAAGAGTAATTTCCTAATGAAAGCATATAGGTCAACCATCACATTAAATTTGTCTAGTTTCGTACTAGGAGAGAAGCTTAGTCCCTTGGAGAGGACTGAATGTTGTGTGGGTGTTAAGATATGATTAGACAAATTAATAATTTGCAATGCATCCACATTATTCATCTCTGGGCTCGTCCTCTGCCCTGTTGTTTGTAAGCCCATATTTCTCTGTTTCTTAGCTCCCTTCCCTCCCCTTCGGGTTGGCCTCCTGTGTTTTTGCCCCTTCTCACTCCTCTCTGTCCCTTTAAAAAAGGAAAGTATCCTCTTGAGTAGAATCTTTCACTGTCTGAACAATCTGTCAGACGTGGAAGACTCACTTACTGCTTTGGTGGCCTCTTCTTTGGTGGTATATCTTGGTCTCCTTTTAGACCACATATAAATGCTTCCTTTAGAATGATCTAATGAATCTCTTTCAAATTTCTTTCTCTTAGATTCTATAAGTTCTGTTTCTATTTTGTCTAGATTTGTTTTTTCCAAATCTTTCTTGATCTTCTCAATATTATCGAAAGTTCTAACCTTTTCCTCTAATTGTTGAATCATTATCTCCAAATTCTGTATAATTACAGACTCATAATCTATTAAAATGTCTAAATATCCCATGGAACAATTATTTGATAGTTCTTCCCATCTCCTAGTGAAACTCTCGTCCGTGAAACTATAAGTGGGTAAAGTATGCACTCTAAGACCTCTTGGAATAATTTTATTCTCTTTATACTTTTGTAGGGTGCATCTAGTCCACCAACTTTTGGTGTGACGGATTTGTGCATCCTTAAGATCTTTTGAAATAATATCCCAACTATCTTTACCGTCGACTGATGATATTAGTTCCTTTGGAATAAAAACATCCCTTGCCTTATCTACCCATTTCTCTTTGCGTGATGTATGAGTAAGTAATGTATCCATGTGTGTATTTATATATATGGTAGGTGCAGTTGAGAAAGAAAATCACCAAGTGATAAAGAATTCTACAAATAAAACAAAGAGGACACCCAACGCACTCTGCTCTACACACAGTTCCTGAAATATTTACTAACTAAACGTAATATGAAGAAAACCTGGTGCTACAGGGGAATAAATGACATTGAAAATAAAGACAAAAACAGATAACCCTGCAGTACTAGCACTCGGGTCACTTTAAAAGTCATCACCCAGTAACTATGAAACGTAATATTCCTGTAGGTGAATTTTTGAGACTTCGGAGAAATTGTAGTTCAGTACAAACATTTAAGGATCGAGCAAGTGAACTGTTTGAACGTTTTGAGCAAAGAGGATATAGTAGGACATGTATTAACAAAGCATATAAAAGAGCACTCTATACCTCTAGACCCTATCTTCTATATAACATGGACAAGGCAAAAAGAGAAAATCAGACCATTAGGTTTATTACATCTTTCAACTGCCAATGGGAAAGTATAAGATCTATTCTTAACAAATATTGGTACATATTAAAATCAGATGCAGATTTAAACATGGTGATTGGAGATCAAGCAGCCATGACGTGTAGACGGGCACCAAACCTAAAAGATCGACTAGTACATAGCCGTCTCACTTCAAAATCTAAAAGTACAATTAGTGGCTCACATTCATGTGGCCACTGCGTGGGATGTCAGCATATGGTCACAATGAAATATATGACAGACAGGTTTGGAAAAAGCCATAAAATAAGTGATTTTATTACATGTCAGACCATGGGTGTCATCTATTGTCTCCAATGTCCTTGTGGGAAGCTGTATGTAGGGAAAACCAAACGTAAATTGAAATCACGCATCAGGGAACATGCATTAAATATAACTAATGCATCGATAGAGGATTCAAGCAATCTCAAAAAAATATCCCCGGTAGCGAAACACTTTCTGTTATGCCATCAGAGAAATACGAAAGGTTTGAAAGCTTGGGGTTTACAAAAAGTTTCCTTGGGAATAAGAGGAGGGGATATAGATCTAACATTATTGAGATTGGAAAATAGATGGATTTTTCCCTTGAACTCACTGTACCCGATAGGGCTTAATGAGGATTTCAATTTGAATGTTAACCTATTAGTTAAGGTAATATAGTATGTGTAGTAAATCATTGGGATAATGAACCTAAGACATGCTTTACTATTACACAGTGCCACTTCAATACCGTTGACTATTGAGTAATGATGATGTTGTTTTTTTGATTACTATGTCTATAGATATCCAGCATTTTTATATTCTTATTTAGACATTATCGGCAATTCATGGGTGTAATTATGCTCTGGGATCAGTTAATAAGATGGTGTAGTTGACTGGACGAAATTTGAACTGTCCCTCCCAAGGGGAGGAATGATATCCCTTTAAATGTATGATCCCACAAAGCTTGGCGTCATTCACCATGCCTCTGTGGAAGCGCTTTGTAGCGAAACGCGTGTCAGGCATGAGTTAAATGTTACTTTTATACCCATTAGTTGCGATTCCTGCTAGTTAGATCGTTACATTGTTTTTGGATTTTAAGAAAGAAATCTATTATCCTCCGTGCTCAACTAAATTAAATCACTAGCGGATTCGAACTATATTATGTGAATGGCGGGTTCTCAGATTCACATGAGTGGGAATAGCTTTATTTAATTAATAGAGAGCTGAGAAACAACGGCAAACCGGTTGAATGCCCCGGCAACTATAGATAGATTATCATCAGAGGATCACCGAGAGTAGGTGCTAGTTTAGCATTTCAGTGATAGATAGTTACAAATAATGGCAAGCCAGTTGAATGCCCCGGCAATTTAATGAGATAGACAAAACAATGGCAAGCCGGTTGAATGCCCCGGTAATCTTACGTAGATAGGATCCTTACATTAGTGTGTTAATATTTGTAGAGGGCAACGGAGGAGCTCATTGGGTTTATATGCCCCATCACGATTATATTTCACACTGAGGTATTATAACAATTGAGATTCTTTTGGAGTAACCTATTTTTTCTAGCTGTCGTTCTTATGTGGATCAACATTTACGAGAACTTAATAGACATAGTGTTGTTTTGTTGTTTTTAGTATATTCCCTAGCCTTAGGATTATATATCCTTTTTATCAATTATTAAAAGTTAAGTTTTATTTTGACAATCCTGCCTGATTATATTTACGTATAAGAAGTATCAGACCCGAGTGCTAGTACTGCAGGGTTATCTGTTTTTGTCTTTATTTTCAATACCACCAAAAATATGTTTATTAGCAGGAATCAACATGGTTTTATGAGGAATAGATCATGCCAATGCTATGAAGAAGCCAGTAGCAACCTAGATAATGGTAAGTTGATGTAGTATATCTATATTTTGCAAAGGCATTTGATACAGTGCCACACAGTTCAGGTCTGAAAAAGGATATTGTAAAACTGGAGACAGTACAGCGAAGTGCAACAAAATGAAATAAGGGAGTGGAGGACTTGACGTGTGAGGATCAACTAGACAAACTTGCATTATTTACCCTAGAGAAAAGATAACTAAGAGGAGATCTTACAACAATGTAAAAGTATATGAGAGGTCAATACAATGATCTCTATGTTGAGCTAATCATACCAAGTCCTGGTCAAATAACCAGTGGCCACCCCTTGAGATTAGAGGAAAGGGGGTTTCAATTTCAGCAGAGGAAAGGTTTTTTTTACAGTAATGCCTGTTAAATTCTGGAATTCCTTGCCCAAGCATGTGGTTATGGCAGATACAGTGGATACATTTAAGAGAATATTTGATACATTTCTTTCAAAAGGTAACATCCAGATTTATACTGTCTATTAGTAGGCAAAACAGGAAGGTATGATTAAGACTAAAATATTTAGCAGCAGGAAAGCTATATAATTCTCATTTGTCTGAATTATGATGCAAAGGTTGAGCTTGATGGACTTGTGTCTTTTTTCATCTAATTTACTATGTTACTAAAACAGCTTATTTTGATGCACACAAACACACTTTCAAATACACTCTGACACACACAAACAGACACACAATCTCACGCCAGACACTACCACTTAAATTGATTCACAATCTAAATCTAAACACTAAATCTCACACACCAACCCTTTTTTGCCCTACACATGCCTGCCGCAGCTGGTGGGCACAGTAGGGCAAAATAGGAGTCTGCTAGGGGAACTGCCCCACCCCTGTGCTGCATCTTTTTGGCTACAGATTACATTTGGCTGATCTATCATTTTTAGGCCATTGAAGGAGCCGGGCAGACTTGTTGCAAACTAAGGACTGGTCTAATCTGTCTGCCAGGAAGTGTCTAAGTTCTTATTGTCTCAAGGAACTGACACAGCCACCTCATAAACCTTGATAAAATTGATGCTGCCTTCTCTGGGGTTGTGAAAATGTATCAGGATAACAATATATTGAACTGATGCTGTATTCATTGGGCTAGTCTTTGGCTGAATACTTATACACATGTTATCAGTAAAGAGCCAGGCTGACTGCAATAAAATGATTATTGGTTATTTTATATAGTGTTTTTCCCCATTGGAGATCAATGCTACTTTGTAATGCTGTTTTCCAGTATTATTATGAGCTGAAGCTCTCTAGCTGTGGCGCATAGAAACAGAAGTGCTGATGGTGCAGTACATTCTACAGAGAGAGAGAGAGAGAGAGAGAGAAGTGATGAAGCCAAGATTTCTTCTTCTTTAACCCTTTGAGTGCCAGATGGGTACACAACACATTGCAAAAGGAGGGATGGATGAGCACCAAGCAAGTCATACTGAATGTGTGATCTGCTCACAGAAGTAGAAAGCATTGTGGGTATTTACAATTAACCTCATGTTAGCATGCTAACTTCAAAAATGCTCAGTGATTCACAGCAGTCACTGCACACATTTGAATGTTACATGCTGACATAAGTTCAAACTGAATTAATCATAATGCTTTTTAATTCCGATTGGAGGTCTAAACATGCTACGGAGTTCCAGCAGAGACCCCCATACCAGACTAGTGGCACCTTGCCATGGGTTCTTTTCCTGGATACTCAGGATCATTCAGAAGCAGGAACAATTGGCGCCACATGCCAGTATACAGATGGAGATAGTGAATTTGCTGCAGAACCCTGGGTGAAGTTCTTTGGAGAAAGGACTCACAAGCACTCGTCCATGCTTCTGGGCTCCAAATACTCTCTAACTGAAAATGTTACTGTGCAAGTCAAGGCCTGCTCAGGCCCCAGCAATACAATGTCAAAGAAATAAGGCTGCACTAGAAAACAGGTATATACAGTACATGCCAGTGGTCCCGGTCCACTCGTTTCGCATTATGCACGCTTAATCATGACCATACCTAAGCTATGTGAGTTGTTGGTCTGATGTCCTGTCTGATTTTATCAAGATTATGAATAAATAATATGTTTTTATTTATACTCTCTGAAGTACGTTCTGTTTAATAGTGCAACCTTATTTCTATGAAGTTCCTTGGTGCCACACGTCAGTAGACAAGCAAAGCAATGATTTCACACTTGAATTGGCAGGGATAAGAATCTACAAATTAGCCCATTCAGATCAATGGAAAAGCACTAGCAAGTATCCATTCTGTTGCATGTGGTCAATGTTAACACACTGGATACTTGTCAGACACATTGTACACATTGACATTCTATATTGTTACAGGGACGGGTAGGTGACCAATCATAGAGCCACCTACCAGTCAAAAACACAGTTGTGTATACAGTATTTCTGTCTGAGTTCGCATAAGGCACATTTGTTCATAAATAGGAAGCATTTCCACTCGATCAATGTACATATGGTTTGTGATGCTAACCTGAGGATCACCCCTGTGTGTGCATCTTTTCCTGGCAGTGTTCATGATTCCTATATCCTCAGGCACTCCTCCATCTTCCGTGATTTTGAGAATTTGACCCTAACAGGAGGATGGCTGCTGGGTGAGTAACCAATGTGAAAACAAACATAATATACATGAGGTACATGTATCGCATTCTCACTTCTCTTCCCTCTATCTCCCGGGGATTGCAGGATATGGCTGTAGACAGTGGATCCTCAAACCTGTTGCTCATCCCCAGACACCAGCACAGCAAAGGTTCAATGAGGCTCACATCAGGACAAGGAATGCGATAGAATGCACCTTCAGACTCTTGAAAATAATATTCTGTTGTCTTGACAAATCCAGTGGAGCCCTCCATTAGTTACCCCCTAAAGTGTGTGATATTTCTTGCATGTGCCATATTATACAATATTGCATTAGACACACAGTTATTAGGAGATGCAGATCCTTTTTGGAGGTTCGCGTGCCACAGGCAGTGGAGGGTGATACCCAGAGACGTGCTGAGACACCGGACAGAGTCAATACTGAATTCATGCATGGACCCACCTGTAACAAACAACATGAGCTCCCCAAAACAGATCACCAATGTGGGTAAACACATAATCACAATGCATTATGTTTTATCTCATGCCACAGAATGCTGACTTCCTGCTTGACTTCTGACACTGCATCTGAATGGAGGTGTAGTAAACACATCTCCCTGAATCCACTGTAGAGCTGTTATCTCCTCACCCACTGGCCTGTAACATGTATTCTGAGACATTCCTTGGAAACAACCTTAGCGCATTGAAAGCATCCACGTGCCATGCAATGGATGGCACCAGATGAGACTTTAAGGCCAGCAGACATGTGCAATATCAGATAGCCTTTTAGGGTTGCAACATCACAGACATCACATCGCCACCCGTGAAATGTGCAAAATCTCACAACTGTTTCATTCCATTCCCTTCTATAGGTACACATTGCATCAACAAGCACAGGACCATGAGGCAGATGGATGCAGAAGAAGTGTGTGTGTGTGTGTGTCTGTGTGATAAAACCCTCCCCTCCATCAAATGCTGTGTAATGCTGTGATATTAAAATCTCTAAAGTGCACGTGAACATGTCATGTTATGTCAACCACACGAGCCATTTGCAATACGGTTGAGCAAGCAACTGCGCCACGGGGAAGACCTGACACACATCCACCATTCCACACTGTTCTGAACTGAGCTCTCAACCTGTTGAATGGTAGATATGTCTGGAACACAATGGAATGGAAAGTGTTCCAGTCCAATCTGCCTTCCTGGCTGTTGGAAATTCATTTCAGAATAATTGGAATATCCACATGTCCCATGTTATAGAATTTGTTTACCTCAGACATGCACCGCTTGTTTGAGTGTGGTGTTTTCCCAACCTAGCCTCAATACACCCCAACAGGGCAGGTTTCTTGTTCTCATCCCATGCTGTAGAATGTATCACTTATTGTCCCAATTGCTTTGAATTGATTGCTCATTTTTCTTTGCTGATGACAGCAACACATGTGCTATACTGAAGAGATCAAGAAGACATACACTGTTGAGGAGGCTTGAGGACGGGATGGGGAACACTGGCTCAGTGTTTTGCACATTATGTGATTTGTGGGTGTGTTGTTTGTCTGAATGTGTCCCAGTTGTCAATTGACATGCATACTGCCATTCTGACAGCTGGGACCTATGTGATGATGTCTTGATAGTGACTTGATTTGCTAAATCAAAATCTGCATGGAACCATGTACAGCTATTCATCTGATCTATGTTGATGAGTCTGATGTGAGCTGAAGCTCAATAACAGCTGAGAATTGTTTGATGCATCATAGCAACACACATTGAAACCAGCAGGGTATTGCTTTGCAATGTGTTCGATAACCCTCTGACACTTACATTTTAAAACATGAGTAAGAAACACAGACACCATAGATTGATGAATTGCATGTTTATTGCTAAACAAGGCACATGTCATCAGTTTCATTTTTGGAAGGAGGGACAGAGGGGCCAGACCAACCCTATCATCTGGTTTCCCTTGTGTGAATAGGTGTTTGAGCTGGGGTCACCGTGGATGATGAGGGTATGGATGTGGACTGTTAAAGAGACAATAGTTGCCCCTGTATACTTTTGTGGTCATGACTCTCAATGATGATGATGCATCCTCCAATGGCTCTGGTGCTTCTGCAGCAGGCTCCAAAGGTGCAGCAGGATCCAGAAATGCAGCAGGCTCCTGAGGTGCAGCAGGTTGAAGAGGTGCAGCAAAATTAGGTGAGGACAGTTCTGCACCCACCACATGAATAATCTCCTCAGCACCAGTGACATCCTTTTGAGAAGCTGCTTCCTGGGTTGGTAGTTATACTTTGGCTGTGTCCTCTGTGGCTCACCCACAAGCCAGATGTGGTGATAATCCATTGGCCAAGGTTCGCACTTCAACCATGGTCATGCAGTTGGCACACCCCACATGTTCTGAAGTTGCAGGCTGCCATGGGGCTGTGCTGGCATCTACCTCCGGCTTGGTAGTGCAAGTTGGGGGGACCTGAATGACCTGTCTGGCTGTGGTGTTGTCACCCAGCCAATTGTCAGTGGAGGTTTTGGTGGGAGCCAGTGTTGAGCAGGTGGCATTACTCCGAGGAGTGTGGTGGAAGCCATTGCTGTGTGTTTGGAGTGGTCATCCATGGGTTGGAGGTGGCAGCTGGGATCCTCTGCAGTACTGTGGAGGTAGCATCCAGCTGGTTCCATCTTTAGGGTCCACTGTGTTTGGTGGGGTGTGTGTGTGTGTGAGGCTCATCCACAGTTTCATCACTCTCTAGCATCATGGATACTGTAAGTGAAGGACAATACATGTAAATTAGTTACATGGTCAATAAAAATATGTTCAAATGTAACATTCATCATGACCAACTCTATCCTGTCTTAGACAATGAGATCAATGTGATTTTGTCATGTACCTTATGTCACAAGCTAGGACTATAGGCCTTCTGAGACAGTGGGGAGAGTGTGGGTTAAAAATACCAGACCCATGGTTACCTGTTACTATTCCTAGCAACCACCACATTAACCCCTGAAATCCCTCCCCAGTACTACGATTTGCTACCACCACCAAGACTTTATATCTGGGCATCTTCGGTTACCCCAAACACAACGGAATTACAGTATATAATCACCTTAATAATCAGACATATAGAATTAACCATTTAGTAGCGTGTTCTAACTGAGCTTCCTTCAGAGTAGTGAGTTCATATTAGAGAACAGAGACAAGAGCTGATTAATTGAACATTTATTCTGAAAAAAGGCTTCACAGTGCTGGTTACAAAAATACAGAAATAAAGGACATACACAAGTAAAGATTACACATAAGCAAAACAGTCCATAAAATAAAATGGGAGAAACACAAGAGACCTTTAAATAAAATTACCAGTATTTTAAGAGTCCTTGGGAACTTCAGATGGTATTTCCCTCTTCAGTTGTTACAAAGAAATTCACCATTTTATCCAAAAAACACATATTAGTTTCCACAGTTCCTTCCCCTCCCAGGTAACACTCCGGGGGGGTTTGGCCTCTTTGAAGGAACTGTGGAAACTAATGTCACAATAGATTATCTATTTGGACTGACACTATATATATTATCTATATGGAAAACAGACATTAGCGAACTGGAATAGAAAAATATTTTTTCAAATTGGACTAGAAACATTTTTTTCAAATTGTACCTCCAGCAGAAATGTAACCCTTTGAGTATGTTGTGTATCCCTACAGCACTCAAAGGGTTTAGCCGAGCATAGCTTTGATTCATACTTCTTTCCAGGGACATCTCTGGGACACAAAAAAGAAGAGAAGACAAAAGATAAGAAGATAAGAATATGAAAAGAATGAAGAAGACAGAAGATGAAGATGCCAGAAGAAAGACAGTGAATGATAGGTAAGTGTTATAGCTCTGGGTCAGGGGTCTTAGGCTAGTTTTAGAGCTAGTATTGTTGCACTTTACTGTTAGAGGTAGTGTAGGGTTAGTGTTTGGGATGGTGTCAAGCACCCGAGCACGAGCCTTTTTCTTTTGATGTTCCCATTTTTCACATTATTTAGTGTGAGTTTTGGAATCTTAAAACACACAATGAACATTTGGCCAAAAATCAGGTTCTTTGGCCCAATGTATGTTGTGGTTTCAGTTGGTAGAGCAATTGAGAACCTCCGGTGACACAATGTGTGTACCGGTTGGTAGCAATTTTTGCCCGACTAGCTGATTTACCGTCCATAATTTAATCAAGGCCTAGGTCTCTTCTTCAGGCATAATAAGGCTAAATACACAATACATGACAAGTTAAGCATTTATGCAAATAATTTTAACATTTAAATCCCTCTGGCCATGAGTATTCGGCATGTTATCAGGAAGATGTCACTGCCACTTGTGCAAGTTTCTTTAGGAAGCTCTTAAGCTTCATTTGTGTGCTGTACATTGTGGTATCTTGCAAATTCTTTGAAAATGAAGCACAGGAAGAGACAATCAATATTCCAACCTTTCCTTTTGTCTCGGCACATGGTAGACACTGTTATTCAAGCATACCACATAAACAGAAAAAACAGACTAAATAGTAACACAGGGGACACATAACACAATGTACTTTGTAAGAGGCATATTGCAGAAGGGAGCAGAGTGCTGGCTTAACCTTTATTTACTGGGCACTCTGGTTCCCTTCTTACAACACATTATATACACTTACATTATATAACTAACATATATCTGGATTTCAAACAATGAGCCATCCTGGGTTTATGGTGGGGGACTGGGCTGCACAATATGTTTAACATTTTATAGTCCTTGGGGGAATGTCAGCTTGGAAACTAGACTAAATGTTGTTGTTTCTGCATCACCCTCCCCTGAATGGCAGGATTGGTCTCATAGACTGGTGCTAGATGGTCTAGAGGATATACAATGCATTGCAGTCAGATGTAGCTCCCCCTCTGTATTTTTTTACCTGCTTTCCCCTGTGTTCTGAGAAGGAACGAGGTCAAACTAGCACATGTAGCCTATGGGAGACTGGAAGCTAAGCACATCAGACCACTGTTCAAACTGAGCTTCCAGTTTGGCCTAATAACTGTCCATATCACATTTCCCCCTTAATGAGTACTATGAAAAATGTATACTTTGGAACAACAAAGTTCTGTAGGACTAGCACACAATAGTGGTGAAAAAGTAGTTACACAAATTGTGATATATTTTAGAATAACTCTCACAGATGATGAGGCATGTGAACTATATTTAAAATACAAATAAACTTATATAAACACTGTATTAGCTTAAACAATAAATGGCTAAACATGTGGATTAGGAGGTGTATCAACACTGTACCATAAAACCAAACCAATTATCATAAAACAAGTTACATAAATTAATGAAACTAAAACATTATTATTCACAGTTTCATGCAGTAATAAAAAGGAGGCACTTAACTTAGTGCTTTGAAGTCCAACATATTAGTCATTACCCTCAAGCATTCAGTGGATCATTATGAAGTATGATTAAGTGATGAACTGTGTTGAAATTATATGACAGTGACTAAATAATTTCCAGAGCCCCTCACTGGTGTTATCTCGGTAGTGAGCTGCTTGTTCACCTTTCACCAGGATCCTTGGGTGTATTGTAGATGAACTTTGAATAAAGAAATGGACCAGCACTCAAACAAAAATAACATTTATTGCATAACTAAAAACATCAATGTTAGAGTAAAATATGTAAAAAAAAGCAAAACATGAACCATGCAAATCTCAAAACACATACAATAGTCCTATCTCAGTATGTCTATCACGGTGCCCGTGATGGCTGCCTTGGTGTGTCTATCACCTGTATGGGGCTCCCATTGGCTGTCTGCCTTCAGCCTGCCTCATCTTGCCTATTTAAACTGAGTTTGGGCACCCTTTGGTTGCCCTTTCGTGGTGTCTCTGGCTGCCTCCACTTTCATTATGTTACTGAAGCTTAATGGGCCTTTAGCTGTGTTTCTGTTATCCTGAGTTCGTCCAGTTCCTGAGTCTCCTGATTAGTTGTGCCTGTTCCAGTGCCTGTTCCGGTTGAGTTGCCTGACGTTGCTGTTTCCTACTGCCAGTCCTCATTGCAGTTCCTGATCCGGTTGACCATCGTTGTGCTGGTTCCTGTTCATCTTCTGCGACCAGTTTCCTTCATCTGTGGCGACCTTGTTCTACGGTTGCTCAGGCGACATTTCCTCCCTGTTGGTTCCCAGCGCGCGGGCGCTGGTTTGCTCCACTGCCTTACGGCTTACTATACATCTAGTCTGTTGCTTCCCAGTGCGCGGGCTCTGGTTCACTCCACTGCCTCACGGCTTACTATTCATTTGGTCTGATGGTTCCCAGTGCGCTGTCCTGTCCTAGACAGCTAGTCTCTCTCTCTCAGTACACGGGTACTGATGTGTGCAGAATACCTGGTATTACCACTAGCTCTCATAGCCTTTACATAACATCACCATACTGTCATTGTCATCTGACACTCATTGAGGCCATAGTGGTTGGCACCATCTCCTCTAAGGCTGCCTTGCCCGGTATATTGGTAAGGCCGGTAGAACTTTCCAGTCGTTTCCATTTTGGGGTTGCCTTACCCGGTATTAACAAGGCCGGTAGAGCCTATATCTATGGTGTTCCGTTAGGCTGCCTTGCCCGGTATATTGGCAGGGTCAGTAGAGCCTGTTTCACATGGTGATCTATTAGGCTGCCTTGCCCGGTATATTGGCAGGGCCGGTAGAGCCTGTATACTCCTGATAGTCTGATAAGCTGCCTTGCCCGGTATATATTGGCAAGGCCGTTAGAGTCTGTTTCTCCTTGTTATCTGATAGGCTACCTTGCCAGGTATATTGGCAGGGTCGGTAGAGCCACCTTTCTATTGCTTGCCCAGGCTGCCTTGCCCGGTATATTGGCAGGGCCGGTAGAGCCTTACTCGCTATTATCACCTCCTTCCTGTCATTTCTATGTATATGTATGTATATGTATGACATCTTATGGGATTGTCTTAAACTTTTCAATAAAGTTGTGTTTTTACCTAACTTTGCGTTTGAGAGTCTTAACAAACCGTGACAGTGTCACAGGTATGGAAACTAATTGAAGGGGAGAATGACTGAACAATAAGTTCCTAGTTATAGCCAGATGAACATAACAGACATCCAATAATAACTTAACATGCTGCTATTTGACTAGTAGCAGTGGGCCACAATTTATGCAATACCCTATTAGGATTAATTAAATAAGTGTGTATATATATCAAACTAATAAATCATTGGATTGCCAATGTTAAGGAATGGTGAAATTAACAGGATGTTACTAGTTATACAGTCTAATAGTTATTTGCGCTTACAGGGCAAACAATTATAATGCACTTGTTAAATACATTAGATATACCAAACCATTGCATGCAAAATGCCTGTTTAAAGAGCCAAGTATGAGCTCAATCAGTTCCGCTTGCTTACATTAAAATGTCTGTGGAATGTAACAAAATATTCTTTCACCTGCCGTCTCCCCTCCAGTTTATATACTTTGCCACCTGGATGTCTCTCCAGTCCTGGGGATGATAATCTACACTCTTTCTCCAAACCATTTCAAGGTGCATAGTCTCTTCCTCTGGAATGCAATTTTTGTTGAAAGGAGAAGAATTTGAAGAAAAGAACACTTTGACAGCTGTAAGCATGGGGTGGATCTATAATGCTTTGGGGTTGTGTGGCAGCCAGTGGCACAGGAAATAATGTACAAGCAGAGGGAAGAATAGATTTTACTAAATGTCAACAAATTCTGAAAGCTAATGACACACAGTCAAGGTAGCAACTGATGCTGAAAAGAAGTTTGATATTACAACAAGACAATTATATAAAACATATCTCAAATCTACCATAAACTACTGTCAGAAACAAAAACTTAAGGACTGAGAAGAAACTTTACAGAAGAAGACAAAAGAAGAAGAAAGAAGCTTAGAGACTTAAGGCTCGATCCAAATGTTGGTGTCAGAACCAACGTTATGTAAAAAAAGGTAGTTGCAACTTAACCAAGACTGGGTAATGAGAGATTCAAATCTCTATTACCTAGAAAGGCTAATGGGTGACGGCCTACAAAACACACGGAAATTACAAAACCGGAGTCGTCCATTACTGAATATCTTATTTGGCTTCACATTTAATATTCATGAAGGCATATTAATAATTGAACAACCGCCCACTAATACATACTTTAACCCTACTGAGCCCCAGAGAGCACTCAAGAGTTAAACTATGTATTAGTGTGCCGGATATTCATGCACTGTACTTTTCTGGGGGGGGGGTTACAACAAGAGGAAAGAAGACAGAAGAGGAGAAGATAGAAGTGAAGAAAGAAGGACAGAAGAGGACCGGTATGCTGAGGACTCTGCTGGACATCAGGATTAATGGTAAGTGTGGTTATTTTTTTACTTAGTTGGGTTAACCCTATGAGTGCCGGCAGGGTGATTATACCACAATTGCACTCATGGGGTTAATTCTAGTAACATTTGACATTGTTTTGGAGTGCTTGGATGTATTGATGTGGGCCTTAGGGCCCCATATCAATACACCCACTGGGGACTTTTTTTAAACTTTATTTTCCTTTCATTTTCGGCGTCAGCTGTTTGAAGATGCGATAAGGGACTCAAGTCAGGAAAAAAGTAGGTCTTAACTTTCCTGCATAAATTCAGTCCCTTATCGGATCTTCATAGTTAATGCAGACAATTGAATTGCAATTTATGGTGTTTTCGTTATTTCCTATGGATGAAAATACCTCTTAACTTTAACACCCAAAAAAATGCAGTCGGCAGAAAAAAACAGCTGTCTCCAACATTTGAACTGAGCCCTGTCAGTCTACACACCTCTAGGGATGAGCGAGCACCCCGATGCTCGGGTGCTCGGGTGCTCTGACCGAGCACCCCCTGATGCTCGAGTGCTCGGCCGAGCACCCGAGCCCCATTCAAATGAATGGGAGCACTCGAGCATTAAACCAGGCACCCCCTGCTCTGATGAGCGGAGGGTGCCTGGTCAATGTCCCCCTTCATCTCCGCTATGCCCCTCTTCCACAATGTCCCCCTTCATCTCCTATGCCATAGCGGAGATGAAGGGGGACATTGTGGAAGAGGGGCATAGCGGAGATGAAGGGGGACATTGTGGAAGAGGGGCATAGAGTCTATGCCCCTCTTCCACAATGTCCCCCTTCATCTCCGCTATGCCCCTCTTCCACAATGTCCCCCTTCATCTCCTCTATGGCATAGGAGATGAAGGGGGACATTGTGGAAGAGGGGCATAGCGGAGATGAAGGGGCACATTGTGGAAGACGGGCATAGCGGAGATGAAGGGGGACATTGTGGAAGAGGGGCATAGAGTCTATGCCCCTCTTCCACAATGTCCCCCTTCATCTCCGCAATGCCCCCTTCATCTCCGCAATGCCCCCGTACCTCCATTCCCTGGTGGTCCAGCGGAGCGTCTTCGGATCTGTGCCTCTTCCGGCACAGATCCTCTTCACCCGAACATGTCGGGCGAGCACATGGCGGTACTCGTACGAGTACCGCCATGTGCCGAGCAGAGCGATGCTCGAGCCGATCCGAGCATCGGCCGAGCACGCTCGCTCAACACTACACACCTCCCTTTCACTCCTTTACATTCATTCCCTCTGTCCTCCTCCTTCCCTCTCTGTCCATCCCCCTCCTTCCCTCTATGTCCACCCATCTCCTTCCCTATCTGTCCATCCGTCTCCTTTCCTTTCTGTCTCTCTGCCACCCTCCTCTGTCAGCTTCCCTTCATGCAAATCTGTGTCTTTCTCCTTCCCATTTCCAATCTCTAGGGGAGACAGTCAAGGGTTGGAGACACACACAGAAGAGCGGGTCAGCAGTGGGGTTATGCACTAAGGTGTTTTCAAATGGTGATGAGGTGTAAGGAACTTCTCCAGTGTGCAAAACTCTCCGATTCCTGGATTATCACATGGCGCCAATGCACTAAGAACTTACTGGTTGGTTAAATCTTGGTTCACTGGATAGATGGAAGAAGCAAGGATCGTTCATCACAATGGAAAGGTCATCTCCACTTCATTACCTCCTCATAACATTTTGGTGTATCTCCCCCTTATTAGTATCTGAACTAAATGGACAACTATGCTGAAGTTGTAAAATTTAATAAAATATAATAATATTATTATTGATAATAATAGTAATAAATAAAAATGAAATAAATCCCCTTCTGGAGGGAATGGGGTCAGTGGGGGTGCCTCCTTCCTCCCCTTGTGAAAGGCCCCCACCTGGATAAGTGGCGCCTACCACCACATGCAGCAGGCAGGACACCAGATGATGCCAGGTCGCTGTCTGATGAGCAGGTGCTGGGGGCGGGGGCTGGCCCTGAAAGCACAACATACTCCATCAGGAGGCCCAGCATCATCCTATTCTGCTCCAATATTTGTTGGAGCAGAGCCTCCTGACGGTGCATGTTGTATCCCAGCTGCTGCCGTAAGCCCTGATGTCATCTGAGATCCCACATAGGATGTACAGGCCCTCTGTGTACTCCTGGCTGGAAGGGGGCTGCTGCTGTTGCTCTTCATCAGATGCAGCTGTGGGAAAAGAAGAAATTTAAAGCATTGTGCACCTCTCTGGCACACAGATGTTTGATGCATTTAGCAGAGTGATTCTCATCAATGGTCCTGTTGTCTAGGATGCACAATCATGTCCTCTAACCACACCAACAGTGCATGTTGTCAGGATGTGCTCACTTAAGCACAAGCGGTATTGACATTCACTTGTGTTCAAGTGACAACATGCACTCTTGGGGTGGTTAGAGGACGTGATTGTGCATCCTAGACAACAGGACCATTGCTGAGAATCACCACACAAAATGTGTTAAAATGGATGTGTCACCTATTTATAACATAGCCTAAATAGGCTACTTATCGAATACTTCTAAAACATTATTCATTTTCTATTTTTAAGTTTTATTTGTTGTAAATTTAACTTAGAAAATCTGTCCCCTACCTACTTCCATATAGACTGCAGTTACCTGCTCTGTAACTACAGTCCGTCACTCTGCCTCTGCTCTCCTCCCTCCTCCAATGACAGAGGCTTCTGTCTGCAAGCTGGAGCGGCCTCATTTAATCCTTGGAGCAGGGCTGGACTGGGAATAAAAACCAGCCCTGAAGAAAATTGCTTACCAGCCCCATATCATTGCGGTGCGGCCGACCCGGTCCACAGACACAGTGCTCTTCTTCACGCTGTGTCTGACATCACTGGGTGACCTCCATATAGCCCTTAGTCTCCACATTGCCCCTCAGTCTCCACATTACCCCTCAGTCTCCACATTGCCCCCCCAATCTCCACATTGCCCCTCAGTCTCCACATTGCCCTCCGTGTCCATTTCCTACCTCCCTGGTGGTCCAGCGGTGTGGCATGAGAGGTCTGTGCCTCTTTCTGAACAGACCTCTTTACTGCTGTTGCTCCCGTATGGTCTTCTCTTCAGTAATGCAGAGTGCTGGGAGATGATGTCATCTCCCAGTGCTCCATATTACTAAAGATCAGACGAGGGAGCTCAGCTGCTACAGGTCTGTGCTGAAGAAGGCACAGACCTCAACATGTTGCGGGGCCCTTCACATCTCCCGGCCACTGTCCTGCCACCTTGTGGCCATGGCCAGCACTCCTGCAATCAAGAAGCAATCCATGGCCGCAAGGTGACAGGACCGTGGCTGCAGATTGCTTCTTGATTTTGAAGCAGCCTCAGGGAAGCCCAGTGCAGGCAGCCTACAGGAATTTTCTCGGTATCCCAGTCGGCCAGTCTGGCCTTGCCTTGGAGTACCAGAAAGGTGAGCAAAGCATAGCTTAGCTATGCACTGCTGCTCACCCCTGTGGCAATGCAATATTTATATAAACTAGATATGGTTAAAGCAAGCTGGGGTTGCTCATACACATATGGAACAATTTAACATAACTAAAAACACATTTGTACGTGAGGGAGACATCTTAAAAACAACTTACCAGCAGCCAACTCTTCCTCCACACTGGCAAGAGCAGTGGCAGTGACCGGCTGCAGATCCAGGGTTATGAATGGTTCCCCCTCCCTGCCAGAGCTAGGTACTCCATCAGGGTCATCTGTAATGAGCAGAGAACACCACATTACAGTACACACATGCATGGACATTGCATAACAAAGTACTAAATTACATTACACACACGCATGGACATTGAATAAAAAACTGTACTACATTACATTATACACAAACATGGACATTGCATAACAAAGTACTACATTACAGTACACACACGTGGACATTGCATTACAAAGGATTAAGTTACACAGAGCAGATATGTGTGATTTGCAGTGGTTTACCATACATTGCACACCTACCTGCTCAGTGGTAGATATTGAACCCTTTGAGTTGCAGAGGGTTACACAACACATTGTTAGTGTACCTAATTTCCAGAGCCGCACTCCAGGCAATGCTGGAGAAGTATCCTCCTTCTTGGCGCTTCTACTGAGTTCCAGGTGTCTCTCCAAGGCCCGGGTTTGTGCGCACTTGATGGTGTCAGTAACCGTCCATGGCCTCGGGCTGGATGGTAGTATTGCCTGTGTGTCGCTGGATTGATGCCGTGCACAGACGTATCGCGGAGATGCATAATTTTCTGCCTCACAGTCGTTATATGACGCAGCGTGGAGCAGAATGGTAGCTAGGCTATGAGATGCGTCAGAATTACACAGGGTCTTGTTTTTAGTTTAGGTCTTCTGTGGGATCCTCCTTCCTACTTCCTGTAATGGGGTTTAAAGGGGAGACTGAGTCTTGACTCAGTTGCCCTTGCGTTGTTGTACAAAGCAGTTCTATTACCTTGGGCTCTGTGTATGACCTGGCTTGTATGACCATCCAATCTGGTGCTGACCTGTGGCTCTGTTTGACTATTCTTCTGCCTTATCCTATTATACTGGACACCCAATCTGGTGCAGACCTGTGGCTCTGGGTGACTATCTGAACTGTGTATGACCTGGCTTGTCTGACTACCCTCTCTGGTGCTGACCTATGGCTCTGTCTGACTATTCTCTTGTTTGTCCCTTGTACCTAGCAGACATCCAATCTGGTGCAGATCTGGGCTCTGGTAGACTAGCTCTTATACTGACTGCAGGCGCTAGTCAAATATCCACTTCCTCCATACTGACTGCAGGCATGAGTCGAGTATCTGCTACTAGTATTCTAACTGCAGGCGTGAGTCTGGTAGATTCCTTGCTACCCCGGATCAAGACTTCGTGTTCCTGTTCCTGCTCCTGTTCCGTTCCTGTTCCTGGTTCCAGCAGAGACTACCAATGGCTTAGGCCTAGTGTTTAGTAGAGTGATCCACCTTGACAGTTTACTATATCTGGTAGTAGCACTTGCTGGCTGTGACTCGCTACTTGTTCCTGCTATTTACCTCTGTGTGCTACCTTATTTGTTATTTTAATAAACTGCATTTTAACTAAACCGTGCTGACTCCTGAGTTATTCTGGGGAACCGTGACCCTTTTGGCACTCAAAGGGTTAACATAACTTAACAACATTACATGAACACATGCATCACAATTCAATTACTTACCAGAAAACAAGCCATTATGCCCTGACTCCTCAGTTGAGGGGATGTCTGGCACTAGAGTACCCAACTCTGAGGTGTGCAGGGAGGGAAAGTCACTGCCACTACTCCTGGCGGAACTGGTGCAAATCACCAGACCAGAAGAAGAGTCGATCCCTCCAGCTGATGGAGAATGGGCACGTACATCAGCAGGAACAGGATCGGGAATGTGGACTGGGAAGACAGGTGTTGTAAGGGCAGGGGAAGATGCAGAAGCATGGTCATCTTTAGCATCTGAGGATTCCACTGGTCCTGCTACAGGGGTGATGGGAGCTGGTCCAGCATGTGATGGACCAGCAACATCCTCATCACCACCTGAAGCAGGAACAGCTTCTGCCTCAGATGCTGTAATGAGGCCATCCAGGACCTGTTCATAATGATGGAATAGAACAGGTCTACTGGAGGCCCCAGATGAACGCGCAACCTCCATCTTCGTCCTTTTCCGCAGCACCTGCCTTCTCATGTCGTAAACCTGATTCCTGCACCTGTCTGATGTGTGTGGGGACACTGCCACCTCATTGACAGCTTTCACCACCATATCCCACATTTCTCTCCTATCCACTACTGCGGTGGAAATTTCCAATGGGCCAAAGAGCTGGGAAAAACAGATCTGCAGTGCCCCCACTAGTGCCTCATTCTCCTCCATGGTGAAGGGTAGATCTCTCCTTCTGGCCATTACTGCTGTTGGTCTGCACTCAGTCCTCTTCTTCAAGATGGTGTCTGTTGGGGGCTGATTCTTGTTTGGGGGTACTCCCCACTTTTTTTTCCAGGTCATAGAGTCATCCTTAACTTTTTTGCATTGCTAGTAAGGCACCTGGCCAACCAGTAATGGGAATGCTAAGATTTTGAAACTTGGGCCAATAGTATTCAAAAGCATGAGCTGGAATGGGCGATGCCATCTCAATATATCCAATACAATTTGAGGAAGATACAACGTGATGTCGCAAATTAAGCAGGGGCAGGAAGTGACAGATATGGGTTGTTCGACAAGCTGTGCCGGGTAAGCGGGGACATGCATGGGTTGGTGATGTTCGTTTCATTTGTATTCGATGTAGGGTGGGTTATGTTCGACAAGCTATGCAGGTTAGACTGTGACAGACATATGTTCGTGATGTTTGACAAACTATGCATGGCAATCTGTGATCATGCTGGGGAGGCAACTGAGTGATCAAGGCCCGGTGCATTCAATTTATTTCGAACTTTACTACTACCCAACAACTCTACCGGGTGAACCAAATACAACTCCAATGTATAGTGTACATAACATTACTGCTTACAGTGATAGCTAGGAAGACACAAGCAGAGCATGGAGCTTACTGGAAAATAAGTGGCCAAAGATGGGGGAAATTTATATAGAAATAGTGGTGCATGGGGCATGGTTGTCAACCTACTGATTGAACTCTTGCCAGCCCTTGGTGTATGTGAACAAATTACTTAACTCTTTGAGTGTCAGACAGTTATCCAATGCATTGAAAAGCAATGTGTTGGATACTGCTCTGGCACTCAAAGGGTGAAAGTGGCTAAGGGTTTGGACAATACAGGATGAAGATTGCTTAGGAGAATGAAACACTGAAAAGTGGGGTTTGTGTTTGAAAGATTACAGCCTAAAGAGGTGAAGGGAGATGGATATGCAGAGATCATATATACGTGTTGCTGGTGGTGTGACTGGTGGGACATTCCGGTCACTTTGTAGTTAACTTCATAACCTACTGACAACTCTTTGGGTAAGTGAGTTGATGATTTGGCACAAGATTAATGTATGAAACTAATGTATACACATAGACTGATCTGATATGAGGGGAAATCAGGGTAGGAAAATGAGACAGAGGAATTTGGGTACCAAAGAGGGACAATAAGGTAGGAGGCTGGTACGAGAAAATGAAACCTTTAACCATGTACTAGCATAGAATGTCACATGTATAGTTTGTCTATGTTCGACTACTTATGTTGAGTAGGATGTGACAGGCATGGGTTGTCGACCATGTGCTACATTGAATGTGACAGGCATGGATTTTCGATGTTCGACCATATGCTACATTGAATGTGACAGACATGGGTTGTCGATGTTCGAACATGTGCAGTCTGGATTGTGACCGGCAACCCATGCTGGAGAAGAGGTGACATGCACAAACTAGCAATGTACGACAATATCCATTTTTGAGATGGATCTTTGTCTATATGCACACCATGTCTGGAAAGAATGATAGCAGCATGTTAAATTCAGCTGAATCATTCGGAATGGATCAGAATGTCATCCGAATCTAATAGGGCTGGTCCGAAATTAGAATCTTCCGAATTAAAAAAAATAATTTTGTCCGAATTCTAATTATATCGAAAATTTTGTCCGCGCACAAGTCTAAAAGCTACAACACTTTAGGTTGGTAGGATCAAGGTATGGTATCATGTGCAGCTTAGCAATATGTGTCAGGATGGTAGCCAATGCATTGCAAGGCAATGCAATGGATTCCATCCTGTCACTCAACAGTTCAGTGTATGTCAATGTAATAGTCCTGCAGCATGCCTGCCATAGTTCACATCACTAATTACATCATGTAATTTGCCCACACAGCACACGTGCCATCCCATGCGGAGGACTCCGGTAAAACATCCGCTGAGGAACCCACTACCTCCAGGGCACTGCCATCAATTGGATCACTGCAGCAACAACAGCCTCAGCAGCAGCAGCAGTGGGCATTTTATGGCCCCCAGGGTCCACCGCACAACCACCAACAGTAGCAGCAGCAGCAGTGGGAATCCTTTGGCCCCCAGGGTCTACCCCACCAGCAGCAGCAGCAGCAGCAGTGGGCATCCTATGGCCCCCAGGGTCTACCGCACCACCAGCAACAGCAGCTGCAGCAGGAGCAGGGCCCCCAGTATACTGTACTCCAGGACACACTGTCACGGTATGTTAAGACACTCAGACAACAGGTTTAGGTAAAAGCATAACTTTATTGAAAAGTTAAAGCACTCCCCATAGGGTTCACATGCATATACATACAATATAAATAGCAACTGAGAAATAGAACAGGTTCTACCGACCTTGCCTATAATACTGAGCAAGGCAACCTAGGCGGCTATAAGGAATAGCAATAGCAGGCTCTACGACCTTGCCAATACCGGGTAAGGCAACCGTGAGATGGAATATACCGGTTCTACCGGCCTTACCAATACCGGGCAAGGCAGCCTTGGGAGATGCTGAGGATAGGCTCTACCAGCCTTGCCAATACCTGGTAAGGCAACCGTGAGATGGAATGTACCGGTTCTACCGGCCTCACCAATACCGGCCAAGGCAGCCTCAGTGAATACTGTGGAGAGGCTCTACCGGTCCTGCCAATACCGGATAAGGCAACCGTGAGATGGGATGTACCGGTTCTACCGGCCTCACCAATACCGTGCAGGACAGCCCCAAAGGAGAAGACCACCAGGTTAAACGGAGATAACCAGCGTCCGCACGCTGGAACCAATAGTATAATATGTCACCAGGTTTAATGGAGTAAACCAGCATCCGCGCATTGGGACTAACAGTATAATCTGCCACCAGCTTAAATGGAGTTAACCAGCGTCCGCACGCTGGGACCAACAGGATAATATACCACCAGGTTTAATGGAGTTAACCAGTGTCCGCACGCTGGGACCAACAGGATAATATGCCACCAGGTTAAATGGAGTTAACCAGCGTCCGCACGCTGGGACCAACAGGATAATATGCCACCAGGTTTAATGGAGTTAACCAGCGTCCGCACGCTGGGACCAACAGGATAATCTGCCACCAGGTTTAATGGAGTTAACCAGCGTCCGCACGCTGGGACCAACAGGATAATCTGCCACCAGGTTTAATGGAGTTAACCAGCGTCCGCACGCTGGGACCAACAGGATAATCTGCCACCAGGTTTAATGGAGTTAACCAGCGTCCGCACGCTGGGACCAACAGTAAGAATATCACTGAGGCGAGAGAGTGAGCAATGTCGCCAAGCGACTACCGGATGGGAACTCTGAGACTAAGTGAAGGTGGAGCACAGTGAACACCGCTGAATAAACAGCAACCGGAACAAGCCAGACGAAACAACCGGAGCATCAGTCGTCACGGAGAGGTCCAACCGGAGTGGCAAGCAGACTGGAACAGGAACAGCTGAAGTCAGGAACACTGGAACTCGAGATTCAGTAGCTGAAGACTCTGGAACACTGGAACAGGCCTCAAGCAGCGAGACAGACTGGAACACGGACTCTGTAGCATTGGACTCTGGAACACTGGAACAGACTCAAACAGCATGACAGGAAGAACAAACAGGTACTGTCAGAGACACCACGAAAGGGCAACCAAAGGGTGCCTGAGCTGAGTATAAATAGACAGTCAGAGGCGGGCAGACAATAGGCAGCCAATAGAAGCCCCTGCAGGTGATAGACAGTGTATAGCACCAATCACGGGCACCGTGATACGCACCATCAGCCATGGGGAGACAACGGATGCCCGACATTGTGGGAATGCCACAGCATGGGCCAGTGCGGGCAGCCACCAGACCACAGCCACAGGACAGTAGCCAGTGGCCTCATTGGCCAGCCACAACGACCAGAGGCCCTGGTGGTGTTCATCCCACCATCATCACCCCAACCCACAACAACACCCCCACCACCCATTCTAGCCACCCATTCGGAGGGTGTGATATCCCCAGGGGGGTGATTCATCTAGGGATGAAGCACTGATGTTCCCATGTTCCCTCCACATCGGATCACATGGCTCCACAACATCTCCCCCACCGCCTGTGGTAGAGCCACAGGACAGCTAGAGGGCATCCCCACCACTGTCCCGGTCTCCCTCCACACCACACACTCCTGCCAATACCGTGTTCATGGATCAGGAGTGTTTGGCACAACAAAGAAGGCAACTACGGGTGGGCCGGAGGTGTGCACGGTCCCTCAACAGGCTGGAGCAGCATATTCAAAATAGACACATAAATGTATACAAACAGGCGATTCCTCTTTTACCACTATTACTTTAGATCACTCAGTCCTATTACAGTCTCTATTCCACACAGATGTAACGTGTTCAGCTTGCTTGCGATGATATCACTGGTCAAATCGTTCCATACCGTATATGCAAACAAGGAGAATAATATCCAATTAGGGATCAATATTTATATACTATAACAAATAATCCAATGTCCACTTACAATTGAAGTGTTATTATCCGTCTCCAATCTGTCAGGGAATCCTATCCGTTAACTCCAACCCTCGATCTCCGTCTCTAGTTTTTCTCCATCTTCTCTATGGCAGATTGAACTCCTCTCCCAGCCAATTCCGAACCATATAGAAAGACAAGCATTCAGTTTCAACTTTGACGCTACTTTGTAACAATAAGTAAATATCCACTCACGTTGTCTGTTTCCTCCCTCCAGAGATGAATCATCAAATCGAATCCACCAGTGTCCTGCTGTTTCCAAAATCTCACTGTTTACATTAATACATATGTTCATGAGGTGGCCGGTGCTTCATAGTGGCCACTGCTTTAGATTCTGTTGCCAATTTCTGTCACTATTACCCTGCACGATATTATGGGCTATTGTTCAGAAGGTGAATGTGAATCTACCGGCCAGATGTATCACAAATGTCCAATTAACAGCTACCACAGTCCTAAACAGCAAGTTCCGGGTCCTCACGTCCTGTCCCCCCTGTCCCCGTGTGGTTGCTGGATTCTTGTTTGTCTGTGATTTGTTTGTATGGTGTAGGCCAGTGGTTCACAACCAAGGTGTCATGTCATGTTGGTGTGCCATATGCACCAGCTCAGGGTGCGTCACTTTTCCCATGTTGCTATATTCTGCATCAGTGATTAGTAATATTAATTTTACACATTTTTGTGGGAGATGTGTGCATGGGACAAGTGATGCACTATATTCTCCACATTCTCATTGACACAGTGGGACCTGATGTTAGGCATATGTTATTTTCTATATGGGAATTTCTTTGTGCCTTCAAGGGGTGCCCTGGAACATCATGATTGCATGTTAGGGTTGTCTTAGGTGGAGGGGTTGTGAACCACTGGTCTAGGCCTTGTTGTATTTGCTAGGTATTGCAGGGGCTAATATTTGACCTCTGTATGCTTGAGTTATGTCCTTGAATGAACTGCTTCTCTGTTTTGTTTTCCTCGAAGGTGGTTTTTACTCTGAGTTTTGTGCTGTACGGCTAAAAAAATAGGTGTTAGATTTCTGTCAGTAAATGTTGCAATATAACTCACATTATCCCTAACTCCAACATTTGAATGGCTCTGGGGTTAGCTTTTACTTTGTCCTCAATGTGCGATATTTTGATATTTTGGTGATGAGCGTCGTGTTTTCAAAAGTGCCATTATTTCTTACTTGTGGAAACATTTGCATCGCATACTTGACTTAAAAAACCACCGTCGACAGTTTTTTCTGCCAACGCCAACATTTGGATCGAGCCCTTAAGGTGTTAGTAATGTTTTGTTGCACAAGGAACTCAGATTGTTTGTCATAGTTAATAGCACTGATGCTGATGCTTGCACTCTTCATAACTGTCTTGTTATGTTGTAACTAGTTGAAGAGTCCATTACACGGGCCACAGTGCCACTTCCAGCTGGTCGCGGGGCAGTCATGCACAGTAGAGACTGCCCGCGCCACTGCTGATACAGAGCTGGACGCTCCTTTGGAGGGCCCAGCTCTGTATCAGCCGCGCTGCGGCCAGTCTCTACTGCGAATGACTGCAGCACGCGGAGCAGTCTGTACTTCGCATGACTGCTGCGATACACACATTTTAGGGAATTATTATATAGGATTATATGATGATGTTTACCCCTCCTGCCCCTTTTTCCATTTGTAAACCTCCTCTCCTCAGATCTGAAAACTGGTCATTGGACCAGACAGATCACAATGAAGGACAATCTTCCCTCTGTCAGTATAAGGAAAACTGGTATCTTATTGAAATGTCACCCTGTAGTGGTGACCATCAAAACATCGAGATCAGAATGTCACCTGCACCATATGAGTGACATCAGAACGTCGTCTGCTTGAAAAGGGTGACATTCTGATGTCACACAAGAAAATAGCATGCACAAGTACATCCCATCTTCTCCCCCTCACAACTAAATAAACAAATAAATAAATATAGCCATCTGTGCCTTGCAATGTGTTGTGGACCCCTCTGGCACTAAAAGGGTTAAGATGTCATCTTCATTCCATCAGAATGTCACACGCATCACAGTAATAGCAGTCACGCTTAAGTGTCGCAAATCAAAAGGTTAAGGCACAGATGAATGGTATGTGACTGTAATTTCTGTGATGCAGGCGGCATTCTGATGGGGGCTTGTGAGAGGAAGTGGTCATCTTAACCCTTTGAGGGCCAGAAGTTCCGCAACTCATTACTTTGCAATGAATTGCGGATCTCTCTGGCACTCAAAGGGTTAAGTCTGATAACCAATCTGGTGCGGACCTGCGGCTCTGACTGACTACACGTTGCGCATTGATCCTTGGCTCGTCTGACCATCCATTCTGGTACTGACCTGTGGCTCTGTATGACTACCCCTCGGTATGTCCTTCCTTAAAGTCAGATAGCCAGTCTGGTGCGGACCTGTGGCTCTGGTAGACTTTAGCTTTACTGACTGCAGGCATGAGTCAGTAGCCTCCCTGGTTGCCTTCTGTTGTGGGAGATGTCCTTCCCATTACTGACTGCAGGCATGAGTCAGTCTCCTCCGTGCTTACATACCTAGGGAGACCTTTTGGTTCATCGTGGTGCCTATCTGGCATATGAGACTACCATTGGATACGGCCTAGTCTCAGCAGGCTGGGAACTTGGAGGCAGCCTCCTATTTCTGATAGAGGCTCTGCCCCTTTGATTACCCTCTGCTCCTTACTGTTTAATTTGCTCTTTATTACCTCTTCTAATAAAGGTGAATTACTCTACCGTCTGTCTCCTGTTTTGCTTCCTAACGTTGACAGTACGAAAGGGCCATGTCTACGGATGGTACTAGTAGCCCTTCCTTGCAGACTATCCTAGACAGGATACTCAGAATCAACATATTGATCATATTTTGCTGGCTGTGCAGACCCTTCTGAACCAAACTGCACACCTTGACTGCCCTGGTCTGCAACCAGTGTCCTCCGGCACTTCTACCTCAGCACCGGTTGCTCCCACCACCCCTGAGACAGGCATGATCAGGGTTTTTTCCAGTCACGCTCCCCTTCTGCAGCGGTATGAGGGGGACCCAGCGCTGTGTCATGGGTTCCTAAATCAAATGGGAATTCACATGGAGATGGTGCCGCAACTCTTCCTCAATGAGCGAAGTATGGTCGGATTATTAGTTTCGCTCCTGTCCCGCAAGGCCTTGGCATGGGCCAATCTATTGTGGGAAACGGACAAAGCGATTATATATAACTTTACAGAATTTGTGGCCGCATTTAGTAGAGTATTCGATATGCTGGGTCAACAGGCCTCTGCCTCCAAACACCTTTTGGTCATCTGCCAGGGCACTCGAACTGTGGCCAAGCACGCTATTGAATTTTGTACTTTGGCAGTGGAGGTGGGTTGGAATAATGTGGCCTTGGTGACAGCCTTCTTCCAAGGCTTGTGTGACACAATAAAAGATGAGATTGCTGCCCGTGACTTACCTAAAGATTTGGATGAACTTATTTCGTTCACCACCTTGATCGACACAAGGATTCGGGAGAGACCCTCATTCAGCGAATGCCTGCGTAGGCTTCCATCTTGACAAGCACCCAACTTTACTCACCCACCCAGTCCTCCCTCACCTCCCATGCCTTCTAAGCTTGACTCTGCTGGTAGTGAACCCATGCAGATGGGGGCCACTCACCTGTCGGTGGCGGAGAGGGCCTTCCAACAGAGGGAAGGGGACAGGAGACAGAGGGTGGTAGTCAATGGAGAAGGTGACAGGAGACAGAGGGTGGTAGTCAATGGAGAATATTCAGATGAAAGGAGTGTTACTAGTGGAGTACCTCAGGGATCTGTACTGGGGCCCATTCTTTTTAATATTTTTATTAGTGATATTGCAAAAGGGCTTCAAGGAAAGGTATGCCTTTTTGCAGATGATACTAAGATCTGCAATAAGGTAGACATTCCAGGGGGAATAAGCCAAATTACAAATTATGTAAATTAGAAGAATGGATAAGAGTGAGGCAGATGCAGAAGTGATAGAAGTTAATACAGTGACAGAATTTAAGCATGTATGGATAGGCATGAGGCTGTCCTTAACGTAAGAAAAGACTAAGGCCCAAAAGGTTTTTATAGTAGGAAAATGTGCAGACTAGATGAGCCGAATGGTTCTTATCTGCCGTCAAATTCTATGTTTCTATGTTTCTGTTTATATTGTGGGAGACCTAGACACCTTTTGAGGTCATGCCCCGGCACGTCCGGGAAAAGTCCGCACCTAGGATCCTATCGGGGACAGATCTTAGGTGGGATTTCTCAGTCCCCAGAGGTGGTAAAGGGTAAACCCATCCTGGAGGTTATCCTATCTTGGGCCAATTCGTCAGTAACTGCATCTGCGTTACTGGATTCAGGAGCTGCAGGATACTTTATGGATGCCGATTTTGCTAGCAGACATGCAATCCCTTTGCAGTCTTGCTCCTCTCCCTTGGCCATTGAAGCCATAGATGGAAGACCCCTACAACCCTGTCACATCACTCAGGACATGCTTACTCTAACCCTGAGAGTAGGGGTCCTTCACACAAAAACCCTGCAGTTCCAGGTGATTAGCTCCCCCCACTATGTCATTATCCTGGGGTTTACATGGCTACAGACACAAAACCCCAGGATTGATTGGCACAATTGTGACATTTTGTATTGGGCGCCTCATTGCTCCAAGTCTTGTCTTGCACGTCCTATGAGACTACTTTGTACATCTACCTCCTTACTACCTGAGGAATATAGGGTCTTCAGTGATGTGTTTAACAAGACACAGGCGGATGCATTGTCCCCTCATAGGCCTTACGATTGTTGTATTGACCTGATTCCGGGACCGAATCCTCCTAAGGGTTGCGCATATCCTTTATCGGAGAAGGAGAAAAAGGCCATAGAGGACTACGTGTCAGATGCTCTTTCCAGGGGCATTATCCGCAAATCTACCTCACTAGCTGGTTCAGGGTTCTTTTTTGTCAAGAAAAAAGATGGGGAGTTGTGCCCATGAATTGATTTTCATGAACTGAACAAGTTAATGATTAAGAACGCCTATCCCATACCCTTAATTACGGAAATTATTCAATCAACTAAAGGGTTCTAAGGTGTTCACGAAGCTAGATCTGAGGGCAGCATATAATCTCGTTAGAATGAGTGACGGACATAAATGGAAGACAGCATTCAACACCCGGAGTGGGCACTACGAATATCTGGTTATGCCCTTTGGTCTCTGCAATGCTCCTGCTGTCTTCTAAGAATTCATTAATGACATCCTCTGCTGTCTTCTAAGAATTCATTAATGACGTCCTCTGTCGTTGTATATTTGGACGACATACTTATTCACTCACCCTCACTGGAGACTCACCGCTCAGATATCTCTAGGGTGTTATGTTTGTTGAGAGAAAATGGCCTATATTGCAAGCTGAATAAGTGTGAATTTCACAAAACCCAAGTGACGTTTCTGGGATATGTTATATCCACATCTGGCTTTGCTATGGACCCACAGAAATTATCTGTGATATTACAGTGGTCCCGTCCAGTAGGACTAAGATCACTCCAAAGGTTCTTGGGGTTCACAAACTACTACAGAAAATGTATTAAGAACTTCTCGACGGTGGTCAAGCCACTGACTGATATGACATGTAAATGCGCGGATGCTTCCAATTGGTCACCTAGAGCACTGCCTGCCTTTGAAAGCCTGAAAGCAGCATTTGCAGCAGCTCCGATACTGGTACATCCCACCCGCCCTGCCCTTTACCCTGGAGGTTGATGCGCTTATGGCTCCGTTACCTACAGACACCCATCCTGGTGCAGACCTGGGGCTCTGGCAGACTCTTTCATACTGACTGCAGGCGTGAGTACGTAGTCTTCATTGTTTCCATCCTTATTGGAGACAAGCTCTTCCATACTGACTGCAGGCGTGAGTCAGTAGTCTCCTCTGTTGCCCATTACAGGAGACTGTAGGCTCAATGTTGCGTTCTCTTCGATTCCTGAGACTACCAGCTGGCTTCGGCCTTGTCTCCAGCAGTTTGGTTGTCCCGTCGGCAGGCTCCTATTGCTGATAGAGTCTCTAGCCTTTACAGTCATGCTCTGCTTATACTGTCATACTTACTTGCATTTGCTTATTATTATTATTTTTAATAAAGGTGTTCTTAACTATACCATCTGACTCCTTGTTTTGTTTTGCTAACAGTAACACAGTTGCTCTGGAAGAGAGAGAAATCTGCTGAAAGTACAGACCTTCCCAGCCTTTTCCCTCCGATAGCCATAGAGACACATATTGTGACCCCCCAGCCTTGTCCCGCTGCACTAGTAGCCATAGAATCACACATAATGACTCCCCAGCCAATCCTGGACACTGTTACAGTTATTTTATCCATGTGAAAGAACCCTCAGGACCAGGAGGAGCAAACACTAGTCCTCCAGGACTACCATCTTTTCTGCATAACCCTGTTTGAGTATGTATTTACATCTGCTGGTTATACAGTAAGGTGTCATAAAGGTGATAAAGTAGAGATGACTACTCCAGTGTTACCACTTCTGCAGTTCCTGTGTTATTCTATTAAGCCAATGCATTAACATTTCTCCAGCTTTGAAGATCTTAGTGCATAGCATCTACAGAATAGCATAGTGTGATATCACTGGAGAAGCCAACTCCACTTTCTCATCTCGTTATCACACCTTAGTGCATAACTTGATGTCACTGCTCCGTAGCTTGAATTGGCTTCCTAGCTTACCCACTATAGCAGAATGTAGCCAGGATGGGGCAGGAACAGTATCTCCAAAGTTAGCCATTAAATCCATCCTCTCCTCTGCATTCCCTGTCCTTGCTTTCACAGACCTGTACATTGTGTGCTGGATTTCCAGTGTTTTATTTGGCCTGTAGAAAGATGTGGGCCGGCCCTCCTGCCCTCATCATTCAATAGAAAAGTGACCAAACTTGGTCCTCAAGAGATACCAAAAGTGCACGCTTTCATAGTAACATTTATTGAACAAAGGTGGATCATTTAAAGTGACTGAGCCACTGATTGAACTACCTGTGTTAAAGAAGAAATATCCTGATACTGCTGGCAGCTCTTAAGTACCAGGATTGACCACCACTGGGTTAAAGGCTGCAGGAAGAAAAGTGGCAGTACTTACAGCTTAGTGGGTGGCCCTAGTCATATTAATTAGCATAATCAGAGGCATTGAGTGACCCCCAGGCTACCCAGGCTAGCCTGCCCCTGCTTGTTTTTCCCTAGTATCAGCTTTCATTCGGTCAGTTGGAGGAAGTTGCTGTATGATGGAATCTAAAACAAATTAATCTAAACATGCTGATGAATTTATTGTCTGATTAAATCTTATTGGGAAAAAACTGTAACACGTTTCATTAAATAAGAGATACAAAGAAACGGCTGGTTAACCTGTCATATAGAGGTACCCCCTGTGTATTTTAGCACAGCCTACCCTTTACTTATACGCTTCTACAACTTCCACAGACACATTGCCTCTGTTTGAGGGGCATTCTCTCTCATAAAATACATTTATCTACAAAAGAACATAGTATAAAAAAGTAGAAATATTTAAAATAATGTGTATAGCAACAAGAAATGAGTGCATAGCAACAATGTTAAACTTGAACATCAATAGTCCGATATTATTGGCAATGGCACCAAAATATATCTAGTATGTCAATAGACAACTGCAATAAGCAAGTTTTGAAGAAAAAAAACAAAGATTGGCAGACCATGTGTTAGAGCCATTGCTGTTGAAGTCTAAGTCTTCTTAGCCGCACTGGATTCTGCTTCCTTTTCCTCTTCCCATCCCAGTGTTGCACAAGTACAGTCTAATCCCCTGCCGTTCTCCCCTTTTGTCTACACCCAAACTCAATCCTTGTCAAACCCTTTCCTCTCACATTTCTTATGCTCTGCATGCATCTGTCAAACCCTTTGCTTCCCAGGCACACTTGGCTGCATTTCATTATGCCCACCACCACAGGGCTTGTGCATCTCACTAGGAAATATTTAATGTGCGTGCTTATATCTTGCAATATTCCCTCAGACAGCAATATGGGAACAGGGCAGGAAGCCATGAATAGAAGCAGTGGATGGATAGCAGGGGGAGAGCCTGACAAAATATTTATCTCTAGAGGCAGGTTGGTAGGCTTCAAATAGGGCCCCCTTCCTGCCCAGAACCTCCAGACTTCAGCACACAAGGGGTGTCCTGGCGGATGCAGGGTGTTCCTGGGCAATGTGGGGATCCCAAATGGGCAAGGAGGATGCTGGGTGGAGGCACCTGTATGGGTCAGAAAGAGGCCATTTTCAACAGGCTTCTTGGTCTCTATAGTTAACATGCCCCAACAAGTTTTTCTGCTTGCAATAAATGAGTATCAGAGATAATTTTATTAATGGCTAAAGAAAAATGCAATGCAAAGCATGCACCCCCTAAGGTGGAGGAGGGTGGGTATCCATCCAAAGCCAATAAAATGTGGAAGTCTCTTGAGCTTTGTTCCTCCTCTGGTTGTAGTGGGCAGACCTCTGATGACAAAGGAGTGGGGCTGGCTAGAGTGGGAAAAGTAGTGGTGGGGTCTTATGTTTAAAAAGTGTTTTATATTTACCCTCCCATCCATCTACTAAAGCAGAAGCAATTCCTGCTACCATCAAAGCGGTCATGTAGGTCTCTGGAAATCATCCTGATCTAGTAGTCTACTAAGGTCCATGGTAATGTGGTGCTTATGGGCACTGAGTTGGTGTAGCATATGTATACCTTAATATCAGATTTAATTTCTAAATAGCTGAATTTTATCTTTCTGACTTTCCTGGACATCTGTAGGAAATGTATTAATCTGGAGAATGCTTCTTTTTTGTCCTGATTAGACTGAATTACAGACCAGGAAGTGCAGATAGGTAAGTAAGGTCACATCCATATATAAAATATATTGTAAGGTTAAGAAACATCTAGCACTCCAGCCAGTGACTAGGGCAGGTAAGAGTTGTAGTTGCCAACAGCTGGAGGGTCAAAGGTTCCTACACCTAATATATTGCACTGGACACATCTTTATCTAGCACCCAGAGGATTAAGGATTAGACTCTGATAAATCTAGGTAAATCATGGTACCATGTTAGCCAAAGAAAATGCAGGATACAAGTATAGTAAAAATGATACCTTTATTG
Source organism: Rhinophrynus dorsalis (assembly GCA_037306005.1). Taxonomy (NCBI): domain Eukaryota; kingdom Metazoa; phylum Chordata; class Amphibia; order Anura; family Rhinophrynidae; genus Rhinophrynus; species Rhinophrynus dorsalis. Next base: position 78,305,025 of record CM074725.1, read on the forward strand.
GCTAACTGTGTGGCTCTAAGATGCAAGTTTTCTCTTCTTCAGGCATAATAAAAATGAAGGCCAAATGCACAAAACATTATTTTAACATTTAAATTCTACTGGCAGTAATATTCTTATCAGTATGGACATAAATCAGGCCTAGGCTCTAGTAAAGTCTCTTTGAAGTGGCCTAGAAAATGCAAAGAAGATTTTTGATGCTCCAGTGAATTCCAGCCTTTAGCCAGAGATGGCTAAGTCTATAAAAAAACATGGGTTATCCCTCCAAGCACCAGGGGGTCCACATCCCATTGCTTACAATGAGCTGTGGAGCCCCGTGGCACCGAAAGGGACCCAAATATGATTATATTGTGGGATAATGTGACATAAATCATTTGTCATGGTTCAAGCCACAGTTCAAAGTGTTAAATTTGGTTATCAATCCATACTCCCAGTTCATTCTGTCTCTCCTTGTGCTAAAATTTCCCATTAGTATAGTCACTTTGAGATCCTTAACCATTTAGTGCCAGATGGATCCGCAACTCATTGCAAAGCAATGGCACTTAAAAGGTTGATGATGTGATCAGTTCTGCAAACATGTTGACCCACTGGGGTGTCTTCTTTGTTGTTCACACTGGACCTATATGAGATTTCATCCTTTTTCTCAGGGTCTGTCCTGTTTCACCCACAAACAGTCCTGTTTGGGGACATTTCTTACATATGGTGAGATAAGCAGGAGAATGTTACCTTGATTTTGTGGTTTCAGTGGGATATATGTGTGCACAGGTTCCACACTTCTTTTGTAGACAGGGAGAAGTACTATTTTCTGTTGCATTCCTAATGCGCTTTACCATCAGTTGTTTCAGGATGGTGGGCTATTTATGGGAGAGGAGCGGACGTCTTGGGAATATTCTTTTTAATCTGCCATCAGTATGTTGTATTGTTTGAAGCTCTTTTGAGATTTTATGCTTTACTTGAAGCTGTGTTTTGTACGTGACTACTAATGACACTCTGTTCTCTTCCTGTGGTTGTTTATATTCCAGGAGATTTCTTCTGGGCACACTGGTGGCTCTCTGAATTTGGGATTATAGCCAAGGCTGATAAAATCTCTCCTGAGATTTTTAAGATGTTGAACTAGGTTAGAAGTCTATGGGTTTATACCTTAGGGCCTTTTGTGTCTGAGACAGAAACTGTAATTTCTGAGATAATTAGACCTGTGTGTTGGCTTGCGGTACAGAGCTGTTCAGATGGAGTTGTTACTGATACTGATTGTAGTATCCAGAAGTTTAATTTGTGTGGGTGAATGGATGAGTTTGAGGTTAATAGTGGGATGGAAAGCATTGTAATTTTTGCGAAATGCCAAAAGTTCATCTTTGCAGGCAGTCCAAATGATTAGGATATCATCTATGTAGCAGAGGTAGACCAGAGGCTTTATTTGGCATGTGGACAAGAGTTCTTCCTTCATTTTTGCCATGAATAGGTTGGCATATTGTGGTGTCATTCGCATTCTCATGGCAGTTCCAGTTTTGTATGTATAGTTCTTGGTTAAACGTGAAATAATTGTGTGTTAGTATAAAGTGTATTAGCTGGGTTACAGCTTCTGTAGGTAAGACCTCTTGCGCGAGGAATGCTTTGCAAGCTGCAATGCCATATTCACGTGAAATGTTGGTGTAGAGTGATTATTATGCGTGAAGAAGAGACCTTGAAAGCTTGCATCCTAGTGCCACTCACTTAGCTAATAAAGGTATCATTTTTACTCTACTAGTCTTCTAAGAAATCTACTGACATGAGTGAACATCAGATAGATTAGATAGACATAACATTGCTACTCTTTTGCTAAGCATATTCTTGACATCCATCTTGTGTTTTTTTTTACAACCGCATTCTCCTTATATAAATCATAGAGAAGCATCAATAGCAACCAATTTCCATTTGACTGACAGCTCTGATGGTAATAAAACTGCTAAATTGATCATTTAAAATTTTAATTGTTGATTTGAGTTGCACATATTTATGGTTTTATAGTAAAACGTTTGCCGTCTTAACAGCAGACAATTTTGCAAACTAAAGAGTGTAATTCAGCTGTACCCAGCAACTTTCATACACCACATTTGAATGGTACACATATATGCCAACAAAGCAATGTGTTTTATTGGAACCTGAAGTAATGAGGAGCATGAGACAAGTCTAGACTGACCTCAAAATAAAACTAAAAGGCCTAGGATTTAAATACACCAAATAAAATGCACCTACACAAGTGACAACACATTATAAATTATCAGTCAGCTTTATTATACTTAACCACAATTATTTCACTTACATCATCTTTTAAAGGAGCAGTAAACTTTTTTATGAAAAAATGTTATAGGGTTTTCCTTAAAACAAGCGTATTTGTATGCTATATGATAAAAGTTTGTACAGCTCAATCTTGCTTTTTTTTTAATCAAACTGCTAGCAACAGTCCCATAATTGATTTATCCCATAATGCATCACATGGGAGAACTTAGGTCATACAGCTGTCCATAGTAAGTGATAGGAAGAGCCACAAATTATGACCACAATAGACAATTATGGTTTAAAACCCTTTGAGTGCCAGCGAGGAATCCAATGCAGAGTTACAACGCACTGGATACCTTTCTGCAACTCAAAGGGTTATTGAATAAAATTTTGACTACCAACAACTATTGAATATAAAATCTTCCAGAAGTAGGAATACAGTTGTTTCAGTAAGCTGGAAAAATGCACAAGGATGTGTTAGAGACATTTTAATAATCCAAGGGGTTAAATCCTTGCACTGCTTGCATCAGTGCCACCAAAACTCAAGGGTGAAAAACACACAAAAAACCATTGGTTTATATTACAACAACCTAATCCCAAACTCATTTGTGAATCTGAGAACTGCTTTCTCCACATCATTAGAGCTTATGATAGACTAATGGTTGAAATACAATGTGAAAGGAATTGGTGGATTTTTTTCACAATCCTGCAATTTACTGAAATGAAGTTTGTGAAACACTTTTAGATTTGCCCCATTGAGTACCTCTATACACTATTTTACATCCATTTCCTAGAAAATCAAACCTAATTGACCTCACAAAATATCTACTAAAAGGATCTGGCTGGCAAATCATGCAATACTACTGACACCATGCTTCCGTGATGCCTTACATTGATCCAAAGTGCTTTTTCTACTTTATTCTGTCACTAAATGATGCTATTGTGGCCTTGGTGTTACTGGACAGGAAATGTTTACACTTAAAAAAAACCTTGAGGTTTTAATCAATTATCCACACATATATGGACGTGCACTTTGCTTTTCTTATGCTTGCTCTATATTCAAAACGTAATGAGTTGCATAGCATTTATTGTTCTCATGATGAAATTGTTTTTAAAGAATATGTGTAAACTTTGGTATTTACTCACACCATATATACATACAGTGTAAATGGCAAAGCTTATAGTATGTTTATACAATTTGAGGAATCAAAGTAAAAACACAATTTGAATATAATAAAGCTCTCATATATATCAGTGTAATGTTAATGTTTGAAAAAAATATTTCTATACATGTGATAAACATATTGGTAAATCGGTATAACTATTACCTGAGGCTTGATGTACTAAACTGTATAGATATATAGACATTAAGCATTTTGGTGCCAGAGAGGTGTGCAAAGCATTGCGTTGTCACTCAAAAGGTTAAGAGACATATATGAATCTACCAGTGCAGTGCATGATTCTCACTTACATATATATATATATATATATATATATATATATATATATAAAATCAATAATATTTATGCACACAAGCACTACTTCAGACCAACTCACCACTCACCAGTTTATTGAACAAGCCATGTAAGTGATGTAAAGAAAATAATTTCTGATTTTCTCTCTTTCCTTTTAGCAGATAGCATGGGAAAGGGTACAGTGTGAAGGTGAGTGAAACAGCAGATTTTCATTTCACAAATTGATTTGATGGACCAAGAGAACATTTTAGATCCAACCAAATCGATTAGAATGAATAGCTTATGGAGAGTGGAAGGTGGAGAAATGGACAAGGAGAGTACAAGAAGCATGAAAGAGGGATGGGTTGGGAGCAGGAACATTCAAGAGAAGGGTACACAGAGAGGGTTGGGTTGGAGCACTGGAACGCATAGGAGCCAGGAGTGGGAGTGTGGGAAAGAGAGGGGTGGGACCACAGTAAAATGGCAGAGAAAGAGAAAGGGAGCAATGTATAGTGTAAGAGACAGAATGGGAGAAGGGGTGAGAGAAAAGGTAAGAGACAAACCAGAAGAGAGTCCGAGAGAAAGGAAGAAGTTGTTCTGCATGCCTACAAACCCATCAGAGAAGTTCTATCTTAATTGATATCTGAAAGTAAGCAAATCTGTTGACAGCATCAGGTGACTGCTATTCTTGCAATCTGGTCTGTCTTGAGAAACAACGTTTCATAAGATTTCTAAACTTACATCATAATTTAATTAATCTGTAGCGCAGAGGAACAGCATGCCACAAAAAGCCCATATACTCCCACAATGTCCATCTCTTGGTACAAGTGAGACAAATCTGCCATAAGAACACACAACTTTGTACATAGGCATTAGACATGTGCAGCACAAAAACAATTCATAGCACATTTTCAGGTCCCAATTTGGATTTGTACATTCCTTTTACCTCCTTGTGTTGTTTTTTTCACATCTCATTTTATATACATTTTGTTTTCCTTTATTCAGTAACCGTTGTTTAATCAAAGAAAAAATAATCAGAGATCTGGAGGTGTTTATTCTTACATCTTATTTTAAATCTTACATTAATAACATTAGAAAGTACATTTATTTATTCAAATGTTTGTGTATATGTTACTGAAATTACCATGCCCAACCGCACCACCAAACATCTGATACCCCACCACCTACTGTACTGGGAGTGTATCCCGTTTTACTCACTACTCTTTAATAAGATGCATACATTACAGACGTTAAAAGAAGAATTAAAAATCAGATGTTTCGACAACAAAGTAGAGATTGAGGCAGGTGTTATACCAGGGATAGCCAAACCTGGTCCTCAAGAGCTACCAACAGTGCAGGTTTTCAGAATATCCAGGTAGACCAGACAGCTGGAATACCCAGGAAACATACACTGCTGGTAGCTCTTGAGGAACAAGGTTGGCTACCCCTGCGTTAGACAGATTTGCCAATAAACACAGCAAGTGTGGGTGGCAGGCAGCTGACAAGGAGTGCAGTTAGTTAACATAGCAAGGGTCGTTGGCTCTTGGAAGACAATGAGAATGGTCAATTAATGTAGTAATTGTCATAAGAGGAATCAGTAACAAGATGCTCAGGAAAGCTAACTAACTTGGGACTATGAAAACACACTATGGCATAGCAATGTGCTGCACAGCCCATCACTCTAGAAATCACGTAAATGAAGGGGTCCTGCACCCCCATTTTAAAAGATCCTTGCATGTGTTGGCCAGAGCCTCTAGGTTCTTGCTGGGTCAACATGCTAACACACACAAAAACAAAACAAAAAATATATATATATATTTATATCATCTTCAGCTGCTGATCCACTGCAGGATGAAGGCCTCATCAGCAAGCCTCCAACAACTTAAATCCTGTTCTTTTTCTTGCCACTATGTACCAACAAATTTGGTAATTTCATCTACCCGTCTTGTCTTTGGTCTTCTTCTTGGGTGTTTAGTATCCAGTGGAATCCATCCCAAATGTCGTTCTTGCTATGTAGCCTTCCTATTTCCATTTTAGGTGCTTTATTCTTTCATTTATGTCATAGAACTTTGTTTGCTTATGAATCCATGGACATGTTTTTTGGTCTCTTTTTGTTACGTTTAGAACTCACCACTCCATACTCCTCTGTGTAACCTTAAGTTTTTGTATAGCTTTGACATTCAGTGTGCATGTTTCCCATCCAAACATAAAGATTGAGATTGCCCTGGCCACTGTAACAACTCAGAATGTGGGTATGGTCAACACACCTGGGGATCCCATAAAAATGTGCCTATTGAGAAATCTGGCGCTGCCCAGTGGCCATCTCTACCCAGCGCTCTCCAGCCAGTGTAGCAGATACAAGTCTGTTATTTATAATGTCCAATCAACTCCTTTTCGACACCTCTGATTATGTATTGTTTGCTTATGCTATCTTGGTCTTCCTGTCTTAACAGCAATGATCTCAAGGCAGCTCTCTCAGTGACTCAGTCTGGGAACACTCTTCTGTTGATCAAATTATATTTAATAACTTCTTTGGTTGACAACATGCTCTATCTACACTACAGAGCAGCAAACTTTAGCAGTCTTGCATCATGTCACTGGCAAATATATCTTCGCAGGTTATAATACCCCAATGCTGAATAACCAGACACTGATTATTGCGGCCCTGGACTTAGGCCCCAGGTTCATTAGTCAGTGTCTATGTTCCCCTATTGCAGAGCACACTCTCAGAGAAGAGACTGCACCTGGGGCATCGGACACCTGCCCTAGTGAGATATTTGCATACCCTTGCAGTTTCATAAGATTAGTTGAGCATCTCTGATGTATACCTTTGCACATGTAAATTGTTCTTGAATTTGGTCACCCTAAGAGTAATGGCCCTCTCTTCCAGCCATGGACCCCTTCTTTAAAAGTGCATAGAGGGATCAGCTGCACTTCACTGATGAGGCCCAATAAGGCCAAAATGTATGTGTCTGGCTGGCTGTTTCTCTCATTCATAGAGGAATTATCTGGCATTTCATAGCTGGACTATCATTTGGGCAGAGACAGTATGATATGCTTCAGAATAATACTTCTCTGTGTTTGGAACTTATGAGCTATAAAAGACTACACCCTGGGCATAGCACACCTGTTCTAGTGAGCTATTTTCATACCCTTGCAGGCTCATAAGCATAGCTGAGAATCTCAGACCTATACTTTTGCTGAGCCTATGCCCCAACCACCAATATGGCAAGTGGGGCCTAGAAGAGTTATGAAACCCAAAGATATGGTTAATACTTTGGATTCTCCCAGGGGCATAACTACAGGGGGTGAAGTTGTGAAGGGGACCATGAACCAATGAGTCCTGGTGCAGAGGGTACAGTTATGCTGGGGTCCGGTACCCAAGGGGGTGCATTGGCCACTGGCAGTTGACCAGTGACATCATTACACATAGCTGCTGCCATCCAGATAGAATATTATTTTCTTCTTTAATCGACTGAACACAGAGAGCTGTCTAGTGCACTGAAAAAAAATATGTTGTACAATCTGTGAGGCAATAAAAGGGTTAACTCCCAGTAGGGAGTAATGAATCATGATGCAACAGCGTAATGGAACGACATTCCCTCTGTCCTGTCTAAGACCCTCCAGTGAAGAATTGCACCATGGGTCTGTGTTGGCTTGTTATTCCAATTTGATCCTCGACACATAAATAAGGTCTGGGTCAACATAAGTTATTCAAACTTACTTCGGTCCATGGAGGGGGGCCCAGACTGTGCCTAGTCATCAGGCTCTAGTTACACCCATGGATTCCCACTTAGTGAATTTAACCCGTTAAAGGCGTGAATAGGGTTCACTGACCTCTTATTTTGTGGTTCAATCATCTTAACCTATTTTAATTAGAAAAGGGTGTATGTGTGTACGTGGGGGAGATTCAGGACATTTTTATTAGACACAATATGATTATAAGATAGCTCATTTATTAATTCCAATTATGCCATAGATCTTGGGTTGGGAAAAACAGAGTGGGTTGCATGACCAGAGTTCCCTCTAAGATGTGCTTATGTGAGTAACCCAGCCCTGAAAGAGTTAAAGAGGGATTCTTCTGGAATGAGGTGCACCATACAGTCCTGCCCAGTTTATATTGCTCTTTTAAATATTTTATTGCTGGGTCACTCACTCCTGCTCACCTTAGAGGGAACACTGTACATGAGTCATCCATACTCTATGTAAACACGTGCCACATTGGCAAGTGGTGGGATTTTACATTCAGTGAAGCCCTGTCATATAGTTAAAGGGATAGTAATGTTTCATAATAAAAGCAGCTCTAATTAATCATCATAGTATTTGGACTTTGGAGAGTGTTATTTCAATTCTGTCAGAGATGTAATTCAAGAGTAATTCAATGACAAAGTATCCCCCTCCCGCCCCTTTTACTGATGTAACACTTTTCAGCCAGATCAGAAGGGAGGTGCCCAGGTAGATTGCAGAGAGTGACAATCTTCAATTAAGATAAGGGAAAAACCTGAAAAACTTGTCAAGGGGGCAGGGCCTTCATTGTTTTAATTGCAAGAAGATTGTCCCCTGCTGTTATCTGTCTGGTCTTACAACCAGATTCCCCTTCTGAGAAGAGATGGCTTACACTAGGTAAAAGGGGCGGGAGGGGAAACTTTGCTTGTGAATATCTCTTAAACCATAGAGGATTGAGAGATAAGACATATCATTCTTCATATTTTTGCAATGCCTACAAAATAAAATAAAGTTAAAACAAAGTATTAGTATCCCTTTAATTTGATGTTCAGTGGTGGGATGAAGGGGCACGGCTGGGTGTCTTTCCTCATTTGGTGGGTACCAGGCCTGCAGTTACGAAAAGGTCCTGTTGGATCTCACACCATCTTTTTTTTAAGTATTTTTTTAAACATTATAAAACATGTTGATGCTGAGTGTAGCATCTGCATCTAGATGTTTGTTACAATGCCCAAGGGCTGTTGGTATAAAACACATTGCATTGCTGCAAAAGAGAAGATTAAAGCCCCTGCATCACTAAAAAAAGGCTTGATGGAAAGACCAGCATGGCTGTGCAGATCACATGGAGAATGAGGGCTTAGTGACTTTATCAGTATTATTGTTAATAATAACTAGTATTTATATAGCGCCTTTCTCCCAGTGGGACTCAAAGCGCTTTCAGAATGAACCAAATCGGCAGCTGAAATAATAGATGTTTTTATTACCCAATTAATGGTACTCATTTATCGACCTCGGAAGGATGAAAGGTTGAGTTGACCCTGCTGGGATTCGAACCTGCAACCTTGCGGTTGGAATAGGCTCCAGAGTCAGGGACTTTACAACTGAGCTATCTCACCAGCTTCTTGTTGTCTTCTCATGTCCAGGAAAAAAATTGGGATATTTTAAGTGATCCACTATATCATCCAACAGAACAGTTCATCAGCAATCTGCTCACCTCTAATGTTCTAAAAAAAACTATCTGGGACTACAATTATAAACATTTTGATTACACTAACTTCCTTTCATCCAAAACAGCTTGCAAGTGTTTTAAATGCTTAGGCAATGGAAACAAAAAATACTAACTTAGTTCATTAGCAGTGGGAAGACTTATTTGTCAGCAAACACCTACTTCAAAAACACACACACCCTCCAGATCCTCTGTCTAGTTCAACCTACAGGGAGCAGCACTGGATGTTGCTTTGATTGAATGAAAGGCACCTTGCTTTTCACTGCTCCAAGGTCTTCTTGTGAAGATGTACAGGCACAAAATACAACTGGGCACCACGGGTTTTTAGACAAAATGCAATTAATTTATATTTAACAAAGATAGATGAGAAAGAACAAATCAATAAGCCCTTCAGTCAAGTCTTGCACTGAACTAGAATGAGCTTCCTTCCCCTGAAGAACACTGGAACTCATAACTGGATATCAAGCTTTCCCTATCCCTCACTGCTGGGGGGGAAGTGTTGTTTTTTTTCTCCAGCAGTCAGTCCACAGGGGGCAGCACCCTCAGCCTGGTAAACCAGCTCTTTCTCCTAACCTAAAGGCTATCTCTCCTCTTGTCTACCTGAGAGACCATTATACCCCCCAGTCCCACAGAGTCTGTTGGAGCAAAGTGATTCCTTAAAGTGGAACTATCACATATATATAAGTGCCCGTCCCAATTAATTTTCACTATAGCGGGAAGCATAGAATTCATTTTATAATCCTTATTAAGTGCTGGCATTATTTAGAAAACTAAGTTCTTAGGAGACTCAATGCCAAATGACAAAGCAGACATCTTGCCAAAGAGGCATCTATGTGCCTGCGCTGTCCATCCCTGTCTCCTCACTGATAGGAAAGTAATCTAAGGGGGGGTTGCATTGTACCACACAGTACAGACAGGAACGGACGGCACAGGCACACAGATGCCTCTTCGGCACGATGTCTGCACTGTCGTCTGGAGGTGAGTCTCCTAAGAACTTAGATTTTCTAAATAATGCTGGCACTTAATAAGGATTATAAAATTATTTCTATGCTTACCGCTATAGTAAAAATTAATTGGGGGGGGGGGCACTTATATATATGTGATAGTTCCACTTTATTAAAGGGAATAGAAAAGAGAGCTTCTTGTTACATACATAAATGTAAATTAACGCACATACACACCTTTAAAATGGATTTCAATTAATGAAGCAGAATTTTTATATAAAAACATAAAAATATTCTAGAGTATTTCTTGCTGAGTAGAACAAGGGTAATATAACTACTGATAGATGAATCTTTCCAGAATTGTTTTTACAGTTTACAGTGTTGGGCTTCTTTACATTAGCAGTGCCCTTTACTGGACAGATTTAAATTAATAATTCTGTTCCATTTTAAGGGAGGAGTGAGTCACTGACACAGTTCTCCATAGAATGTTATAGTAAAGCTGAGACACTTCCTGACAATTTGAACTTTCAGGAAGTAATGACACTTTAATTTACTTCCTGACAGAGTGAGCTGTTGAATTAAACAACTGATAGCAGTGTAAGCGACCTTACTCAGCAGGAAATTCCCTACAACACATAGCTTTTCATAAAAAAAGTTTCCTGCTCCTTTTAAGTTGCTATGAACTTGCAACAGTATCACGGGGATCTGCCTTTTCTATGCAATGTTGCTGCTGCTGTTTGTATTGAGAAAAAGGATGTTGGGAGGAAAAACATTATTTCACATAAAATGCAGTAAAATTATAATATTTCACATAATTCTATCACATCAAACCCTGGTACAAAATATTTATTAATATAGCCTTAAAGGAGCAGTATACTTTTGTTACAGTGCTTTTCATGCTGAGCAAAATACATGTACTTCCACTGATGGGTGATCCTTCCTTCACATGTTATTGCAGCTCAAACATATTATTTATTTTATCAAACATTGCTACCTGATGTCCAAAAGGCAATGTTTGTTTTATAATGCAAATTATAGGGAAGGTTGAGTCATAGACTACTGCTCTCCATAGTGAGTGATGGAAACAGCACCACCTTGTGACCACAGTAGAGTGGTATTTAGAAATACATTTGAGCTATATTAAAATTTTAATGAAAACTGTCCCTGTGGTGGTTGTTCTTTTGTTTGACTCAGTAGGAAAAGAATAGCAATACATATTTTTCTAATATAAAATAATTACTGCTCCTTTAATCTTTTGCTTCTCATTAATATGAAGGAATTAGATTTTGTTTGAGGCCCACTATTCATTTTTTCTATGAGAATAAAGCAAGTGATAAAGTGAACAATAGATACCAGCTACTTAATCCTTTTATTTTTATTGGAAACAATTATCCAATGAGTCACAAAACAGTAAATTACATAATGTGGCTGATGTATTAAGAATAACTGTAGCAATGCTACGGCAGCACATTGCATCATGGGGGCAAATACACATTTATACTGACATTTTGAACCCCCTGAATGCTAGAAAGGTCTCCAGTTCATAGTAAAGCAATACACTGGAGTCATCATTTCAAGGAATAGTAATTTGGGAAAAATATTATTTATTGGTTCAATCCAGAATTGCACCACTTCTGCTTAGCACATCAAGAAGATTGGTGTGTGATCACAGGTGAAGTAATCAGAGGTTCCATCATTTTGTTAAAATCACCTGTGCCTATGTAGCGAAATTCTTATGTCCTGGCTGGTTGGCGGACGGGAGGTATATGAACCATTGTCCTAAACTACTATCTGCCACTTTACACCAACCATTGTGTCATGACACTGCAAACCTGCATAAACCAAGGCTGCATATTCATCTGTGGGAAAAACACGGTAAGGTCTAGCTTATCTTGCTTACATAAGTTACTGTGTTGCAGCAACACCATTTCCATGTACAATAGTCCAAAATTAGGGGGCACTGTACCATTTGGTTCTGTTCACAAGACATCAACATGACAAGCTTACCATGAACTCAACATGCCATAAATCACTAGGCAATAATGGTAGTCATGGCGAGTTGCAATAACTGAAGGTATGCACTTCAGCCCATGAAAATGCAGACTATTCATGTTCGTGATGCTCATTACAATACTCCAATCACAGGCTGGCTGTTGCGGGTCTCAGATACTCAAGGAAAATCTATGTGGGTCCGCTGCATCCAAGTGTACACTTCTTTCTGCATTAAACTCACAGGGGGGGAAGACAGTGCACAGGAAATGGGCAATTCCAGGAAGTTTGTGTTGTTGATACATTGGTATCACCCATGTGTAACAGCCTTAGAAGATATGTAAATACAATTCTGTAGAAAAATAAGGGTAAAACACTGCTTTTGTGCATTGAATGTTCTGCTTAACTCCTAGTTATAAACCGTTTTGCATGATAAAATTGATACCTTAGACATAATGTCCCAAGGTGTAGACAGTGTGAGTTTTTATGGGTATTTCTGGGCATTCTGTTCTTCTGTGCCAAGGTGCAGTATATTTACAGACTGGGCAAAAGGAAAAGAGTGCAAAATTCTTCTTTTTCTTTATGACTGATAAGGGGCTGTTGCATTGGAAGGCTTTTGCAAGGAATGTACTAATGTTTCTGTACATAAACACAGGTGAAATTATAGTGTGCATACATGATGTTCAGTGCAGGCCAAAAGTTTCAGTGGGCCTCATTTTGCGTTTCAGATGGTCTCAGATTTTCAACATGGAAATAATCTAATCCAATAATGAAACAGGAGTAAGGCTGTCTTGGGAATATAAAACACCAAAGTAGCTGCTTTTCCCACGTATATATTAAGGAAGGCAGCCACTAAACTTAAAGGGATTCTAAATGTATCCCTATTTTGGGGGGGGCATCCATTCACAATTTTGCCAGGGGCCTCAATGATTCTTAAAACTCCCCTGCTGTTAGTGAAACTTTATATAAGCACAGCTCACCCACTGTTCCCTCATATTGTATATTTCCTTAGTATTGTAACAGTTCAGCACTAAAAGAATCCTTTCACATATATTAAAAGGATCTGTAATATTATATGAGCCTTTTGATTTTGTGGTGTTAGTGTTCCATAGAAATGTTTTATTCATAACAACATGATGCATAGAGTTCCTTCCAATTACATTCATGTGATTCTGGACTTTTGAGGTTCACTCCAAGAAACAGGCTGTTTGCCATCTGCATCCTCCCATCAGACAGTTAAGGCTAAAGGGCTCATTTTTACCAAGATTTTGGAAAGTTGCTCTGAGCACTCAGAAAGGAAATGACTTTTCTGTGCACTTCAGAGGAATGTGACATACAGAACAGTTGGGTCTTTCTGGTCTAAATCTGTCAACTCCTTGGATGCTTGAGACATCTCCAATGTATTTCTAAGCAATGCACTGAAGGCGTTTCTATCACACAGAGATTCCTACTGAAAGAATAGTACACACAGTGTGAAATTTATTGCATGCACAGAGAAATAATAGAACTACCTTAGATGCTAATGTCCTAAAAAGCACTGGATCAATTATGGATTAAACCAACTGAGCTGTAGAGGAGAAATAAAAATGGCCACATTTCCTATTGATTTAATGGGATTTTTAACTCCATGGGGGGAGATTCGCCAAGCGGTGATAAAGATGTGATAATGTGGAGAGGATGTTTCTAGTTTATCACTTCTCCATTTCCTTTGCTATTCTATGGAGCCCATTCACCAAGATCTCCAAAGTTGAAGTAGAGGTGATAAAGTAGAGATGACTTCCCCAGTTTATCACTTCTCCAACTCCTATGTTATTCTATGGAGCCTATGCACTAAGATTTCTTCATACTTGGAGATCTTAGTGCATAGTCTTCATAGAATAACATAGGAACTTGAGAAGTCATCTCCTCTTTACCACCTCTTTATCAGCACTTAGTGAATCTCCCCAAGTTGTTAAAAGCCCCGTTTAAAACTATGGAAATTATTCATTTGTCTCCTAGGAAGCAGTTAGTTAGCCTCATTGTTTTAACCCTTTCATCTGGCACTGATAGGGTTAAAAAATGAAAATCATTGACATTGAGTTGTTTGAGTATTACTAGTACCTTTTGAATATAGCATTGCATGAAATTCTAAGAAAAGAAAGTTGGCAGTTGATAAAATAGCTACTACAATTTTGGCAATATAAACTAGCATGTGCTATTATCCCAATCAAATGAAATCTAAAACATCTGATAAAAATTAAAGCTGTTTGTTCCCCATCACATGCTAAATAGACATTTTCTGCTTGTGTTGGTGAGGAACAGTTTCATTGTGCTTCATACAGAAATCTATTAGACAGTCATCTTGATAAATGCAGATTAAGTGGGTAAAAAAGTAGCTATTTTACAGATATAATAAATTTATATACACAAACACAAATGATGGAAGAGGGCCCTAGTGACCTAGTACAAACAGTTTTCTGGGGCCCCTAACACAAAAATATTTTCACAGATGCATAAGTAAAACCGTTTAGGCCCTACAACTGCATTGTCTATAGTTAAGCCTATAAATATATGCATACAAACATACTGTATACTTGTTTCATGAATGCAAGCATTAAACATCCCTCCCAAGTGTCCCTCTTTGAAACCCAAACCCTCTGTAGCTCTTTCTCACCCTGGTGTCCCTCTTTTTAGGATTGTGTGGTTTGTATATAAGTGTAACACATTGCTCCACAACAATAAAACTCACATTAACATACCTTCCAAGTGTCCTTCTTCAGAAGGGACAGTCCCTCTTTGAGACCCAAATGACGCTCTCCCACTTTCCCACCCTGGTGTCCCTCTTTTTAGGAGATTAGACTGGGACTGTGTGGTGTGTATATAAGTGTATAAAATTGCTCCACAACAAAACTCAGACAAAGGTTTGTTCAAACTTCAGTTTATGTGCTTATAAATTGGTCTGTGTAAATAAAATACTTTGATATAATATATTCAGTTAGGTCATGAAGTAACCTAAAACTTATCAGTAATGACACTTTCCAAGCAACACCACTTAAAACAAGTGTCCTTCTTTGGACATTTTGAAATGTTGGTATGTATGATTACATTCAAATAATCATCATCCCCAAGAGAAATCGAAAACTGTAAGATGTGGTGGTTTGATAAAGCCCAAAGATGTTTTCAACATAAAATGAAGAAACCAGCACATGAAAGGCACTCTGTACCACCAAATTAATGATACAGGATGTGTCAGGAAGAGGAAATCGACTGGAAGGTCAAGATAGACAAAAGAAAGGTCAGATGTTGATAGGGAAGAATTTAACAGCCCTAATAAGTTTATCATGAGAGAATCACTTGAACTGACAATCCCTAAAACTTCTGTTCATTGTGTCATTCGTTGAGAATGCAAGTTTCAGTATTATAAAATGCATGCAGTTCATCATCAAAGTTTAACCTTTTGAGTGCCAGTGGTGAGTGCAATGTGTTGCTTACCCCTCTGGCACTCAAAGGGTTAACCATTTGAATGCCAACGGGGTGAGGAATGCATTGTTATGCGTTGCACACCCTTCTGGCACTCAGGGGGTTAAAATGGGGTTATGAAACAAAAGTAAATGCATTTTAAGAATTAATTGAAAGGGTAGATTCAGACAATAATTGCTTTCGCTTCGGGACTTTTCCAGAAACGGGGTTATTCTGAAACAAACAAAAAAATTAATAGTAAAAAATTAAAATCAAACAAAAACTTACACATCTAATGTTTGTTTTCATGTGAAAACCAGTCCATTATTCCAATTACAGTAATGTTATTTGACTTCATATATGCGCACACGCACACATATAATCCCCTGTTTAAGTGGACAATTTAGTCAATGAAATACATTATGTAGCTGTGTACTCTCTTGTGTCTCCCTGGCTACGCGTCTGGGAGCTGCACACACTCTGGTATACCAGACACGTTTTCCCTTAGGAGTAGTATAGCAAGCTAAATAGCCATGCTTTTCCCTCCAATCACAGAGCCAACTGGGGAATGTTGTACTAAGGTGTGAGGAAGAGGCGATCATTTCTCCAGTGAGATCAGTCCTACAGTTCCTATGGAGCATACGCACTAAGATGGAGAGATGCATAGGCCCCACAGAATAACACTGGAATTGGAAAAATTATGTCACTGTAGAACCTATCTCCTCAGTATAATACCTTAGTGCATCTTCCTCCTAGTCTTAGAAACTATGCAAGTGCTCCCACAGAGACTGGTAGATAAAGCAGTGATTAATAACAAGAACTAAAGGAACTAGCTCTATGAAAGGTGTGGACGAAGGGGTTGGGGGGGTCTGACAGGCAGCGCATAAAATGAGCTGTGCCAACAGATTTGTACATTGCCCCCCATAATCTAAGTGAAATGATAATCTAGAAATTCAAAGAAACAAAATAATAATAAAAAAATGGATCAGAAACTTGGACTAAACAATGTAACAATTAAACTATTACTTTTAACTCCTTGGATGCTAGTGACTTCAACACACTGCATCCCTGGCATTTGTGGAGTTAAAGGGACAGTATTGCCTGAAAATAATTTTATTTTATTTTGTAGCCCTTAAAAAAACCATTGAAAATTATATAAGTCTTATCTCCCAAACCTTTATGGTTTTGGAGATATTAGCAAGTAAAGTTAAGCTCCCTTTTCCTGGCTGTTTTAGCCAAGTCTGCCATCTAGTGGACAGATTTGGAATCCGGTCCATAGATCAGCGGCAGCTCTTTAGCAGTGCCGAGATCCCGATCTTTAAAAAGAACTACTTCATTGGAATTATCTACAAAGTTTGCCTGGCTTGCAAGCACACTTTGTAGACCATTCAAATGAAGAAATCCTTTGTAAAGATCGTGATCCCGACACTGCTGAAGAGCCGCGGCCGGTCTGGGGACCCTGAAGTGATGTCACTCCAGGGGAAACTTTACTTGCTAAAATCTCCCAAACCATAAAGGTTTGGGAGATAAGACATATAATTTTTAATGTTTTTTTAAGGGCTACAATATAAAACAAAATTATTTTCAGGCAATACTATCCCTTTAAAAATAGAGAAAGTACAAGATCCAGCGCAAAGCCTGCTCTAGGAGGTGTTGCTAGGAGCCATTCAACTCCAAAAGGGACTGACAGCGCAGGCGTGCAAACGTCACTATGGAAAAATGTCTGTGCTGTTTCCTGCCAGTCCGGGAACAGTGTTTAATTCTCAATAACAGGTAATAATTCTGGAGACTAGCACTATTGAGACGCTAGTCACCAGATGGGTATTTATTTGGGGCAAATTTTAACAGGGGTGGTAGTTCCGATTTAACCCTTTGAGTGCCAGAAAGGTATCCCACACATTGCGTTGCAATGCATTGGATACCTCTCAGCACTCAATGGGTTAAATGGACACTAATATGGATAAATTGTTGCAGATGAAGTAGCAATGGATCTATCTGTTGGTAGGCATGCTATTTTCTTTATGGCAGCCTATCTCTGGGTGTTCGTTTCACATCAGAATATTGACACTATTGCATTTCCTAGAGCAGGGGTGCTTGGACCATCAAAATGACTGAGCCACTGATTGTTTCACTTGTGCTCATTGGAGAAGATCCTGAGAACTTGCACTTCTGAGTGGACTGAAGGCAGTTTTGAATGCTCCTGTCCTAAACTATAAATACATTGAGGCTGATGTACAAAGAGAACTGAAGCAATTCTGAGATAAACCAACAGCTCATACTGAGCAAACACAATTTTCAAAAATTCACCCTGATTTAAATTAGGCTTTTAATCAATTGGTTGATAGAGCAGACTCCTCTTCTAGCAGTGAATGTGTTAAAATAAGGATGGGTGAAACTATTCTGTAAGTTGGGTTTTCAAACAAAACAGGCTGTTCTGCAAAACTTGAATCACATGTTGTAAAACAGGTGTTTTTACATTTCTCATTTTACTAATCCGCAAACTGAAAAATCATGTGATGCCCATGAAAAGTAATTAAAACAGGTTCACTTACCTTCAGACCTCAATCAAAACACATTCCTGCCTAAGTAACTCGTCTAAGTAACTGTTAGATATGTTTCTCTGTCTTTCTCCCTCCCACTCCCACCTGCTTTCCCTCTCTCTCCCACCTCTAATCAGAGCTCCAATCCATTCATATGTCCCATGCTCCAGCATATCTAATTTTCATGTGCCTCAGGCCCCTCTACCCCTCAGCCCCCTCTCACTTTCCTGTTCTCTGTCCCTCTCACCCTATTGGTCCCCTCTCACTCTCCCACTCCCCAGCCCCATCCTGCTCCTGGCCACCTCTCACTCTCAGCCTCCTCTAACTCTCACATTCCCAGGCTTCTCTCCTTCTTAGCCCTCTTAGCCCCCTATCTCTATCTCATACCCTGGCCTACTCTCTTCCCTGGCCCCCACTTTTCTCCTATACCTGCCAATCACCCCCTTTCTACTGGTATGCCCTAGTAGGGTTTATCCTGATGAGTAAGACACTTGCTGCTGAGAGATGATTTATTCAAGAGATATTGCAGCTCAAACATTTTTTTTGGTGCAGTACTTCCATGGCCTGAACTTTTACAGTGGTGCTATTGCTAAAGCGGTCTCTGGACAGCTATCATCAGTTGACCATAAATCTCCATGGGGACTGTATCAACAACACCACTATACAATTTCGATTTATGGACCATAGATGTTCTGCACCCAAAAAATTCTAATTTAGGTTACAAAAACTTTTCAGTAAAACATCTCTCAGCAATGGGAGTACATTGCTTTACTTGGCCTGATAAACCCTATACTAAATATTTTTTCAGTACTAAATGTTACTATATATTTAACTCTCTTATTTTAACTCACAGGTCAGTTAGAATGGGGAATTATTAATGGGGTAGGGTGTTAATCGGGGTTGTATGTATGTATGTATATGACTTTATATATATACTAGAAAAAGAGATATGTCAATTCCTGTAACTCACACAGTCACACACATGTTCACACACAGACACCTAAACACATACTTACATACACCCTAAAACACACACACACCTTTATATACACACAGTCCAGCACACATTTACACACCTCAGGACACACACATAGATATAATGCCACACACATACACACGTGGGAGATATGAGGTGGAAAGAATACATGGCTGGGGAGAGATATTAGGGCAGATACATGGAGAAGAAAAGGAGAAAGACAAAGTAGAGGGTGAAAAAACAAGGAGGAGAAGTGGGCAAAGACATGAGGATAAAAACATGAACGACAAGGGTAAGACATATGATGAGGGGGGTGACAAAATAGAGAGAACTTGCTCCCTCTATATACCTGCTCCACCTGTGTTGCTGGACAGGACACAGGAGTATACCAGAGAGGTATACAGCACATTGCTTTTCAAAGCTTTGCACACCCTTCTGGTACTACATGGGATAAATAGGCTCATGCATACTGCCTGCTTCAGCAGGAGATGTAACCTGAAAGGAAAAGCAGGCATAGTCACATATAGCAAAGGTCTTAGTACCAGAGAATGAGAGCCTGTACATTTAGGATCAAGCTGGGTTCAATATACAGAAGATATTCAGGAGTACAAAGCAAACACTGCAGACTTATGGAGTAAACCTCAATAATCTGGCAAACAGAAGGTCCATAGGACTGGCTTATAAAGGGCATTGGGGTAAAGACAGAAGGTTTTCGAAGAAGATAGGCTGTAGGATACCCCAGTATTCAGTATTCGACAGTAATCACAGTTGCTGATCACTATGCCAGTGGCATCAAGTTCAAATTCTGACACCATCTTTTGTGATGCAATTACCTATAAAGTATTACATAAACAGATACATATTTTATATAATGTTATCTACTGATTTATGATTACTGCTCCATCAGTTTAAATGATAATGGCAACTTCCAGATCCCTTAAATTTTATGTACTAGCGGCTTACTTATAAAAGTCAAAAGTCATTGCAAGTGAAAACAAAGAAGAGTGTTGACTTATAATCAGGGGAGGGCTAGCAATTTTTGGCCCAGGGGCAAATACATTCAAGTGGCCCATTTCTATTATCGTTCCAGCCCACTGTTCCAGCCCACTTTCTTTTGTTAATTTTACAATTGGCATTCATTTTGTGACGTAAGTCAAGTTACACCACTTAGCTTACAGTTGAAACGGGGCAACACTAGTGCACCACTACAAAGCTACAATTTAAGTAAAGCTTACCTAGTGATACTATAGAGCTTACAAGGGAAATGGTTTATGTTACTAGTTTAGCTCCATTTGGATTGTACCTCTGTGGTATCATTTATGTAGCTCCATTTCAATTGTAAGCTCTGTGGTATCACTAGTGTCACTCCGTTTACAGCAGCAATCGGAAGATTTAGTGAGGTGCAGTGGCCTACCAGCCCAGACATATGACCAGCCCAGAGGGCAATTGCCCCCTGCCCCTCAGGCCAGCCCTCCCCTGCTTATAATGCTAAACAAGTAAAAAGGGATAGTAATGTTTCATAATAAAAGCAGCTCTAATTAATCATCATAGTATTTGGACTTTGGGGAGTGTTATTTCAATTCTGTCAGAGTTATAGTTCAAGAGTAATTTAATGACAAAGTATCCCCCTCCCGCCCCTTTTACTGATGTAACACTGTTCAGCCAGAGCAGAAGGGAGGTGCCCAGGTAGATTGCAGAGAGGGACAATCTTCAATTAAGATAAGGGAAAAACCTGAAAAACTTGTCAAGGGGGGCAGGGCTTTCATTGTTCTCATAGGAAGAAGATTGTCCTCTGCTGTTATCTGTCTGGTCTATGGACTGCATTCCACATCTGAGAAGAGATGGTTTACACTAGGTAAAAGGGGCGGGAGGGGAAACTTTGCTTGTGAATATCTCTCAAACCATAAAGGTTTGAGAGATAAGACATATCGTTCTTCATGTTTTTTTAATGCCTACAAAATAAAATAAAGATAAAAAGAAGTATTACTATCCCGTTAATCAAGCCTTATTTATTCCTATTCCTGAGTATATGTTCCCTTTAAAAATCCCATTTGAACACTTTAGTTTAAAGAAAAACATTAGTTTCCTGCTGGAAAATGATGTATTAGTAAAGTGAAAAGTAAAAGTTTTTTAACACCTCCTGATACCCCAGTATTAACAGCATCTTACTACTGTTCTATGGTTTTTCACTCTTGCAGCTGAAACATTTGTGTGGATGTGTTCTCACTTTCTATGTGCTTGTTATCAAACAATCCATATTTTTACAGTCAGGAACCATGTATTTCCTTTATGATAAAACAATGACTGACTTATTAGTTTGGATACTCGTTGAGTTCTTTTTCCTGAATATACAAGTGTTTTCAGTGATGGAATCATTCAGGAAATTGCTCACCACTGGTAAATGTACAAATATGTGTTCAAATACTTATTTTAAAAATGAGAGGTAAACTGCTCAATTGCTTTGCTTTATCTCACTCCCGTTACTCGGGTTTCTACATAAGAAGATACAGGAGGGGAGCAATATACGAAAGAGATAAGGTATATAAACAAATGCTGCATAGTTCTTATATTGATTCAAAGGGCAGTTTATAGGTGCAAAGTGGACCCTGCACCCATCTTCCAATTATATATTCCAGAGAGTGGAAAATTCAGAAGTCATTTGCATAAGAACTATTGTACAGAAATGGTAATAGACTCATGGAACAGCCTCCCAGCAGAGGGTGTAAGGACAGATACCGTTAGGGAATTCAAAAATGCTTGGGATAGACATAATTTTTTTCTGAGGTGTATATGACTGTGTATTTTATTAGATAGAGAAGTAGGCAAACTATATGGGCCAGATGGTTCTTTTCTACTTCAAAATCTGTGTTTCTATGTTTATGTTTATGAAATGTTTGTCCTTGTGCGTACTTACTAAGATTTTGAGTTTAACTGTTACCCCTTTGAGTGCCAAAGGGCTTCCCAATGCATTGATTCCCAATGTGTTGAACACCACACTGGCACTCCAGAGATTAAATAAATGTGGATATTGAAACAATATCCTTGAATTGGAACAATACATGAGAACTGTCATAATTCTCAATATTTATCTGAGCTAGAAAGGTACAGTTCACTTTAAAAACATTGCATTTAAAAGACTGTATGGCTACAAGCAGCAAGCCTCTGTCATTGGAGGATGCTGGATAGAGGAAGGGTAGCAGAGGTAGAGTGACAGACTGCGGGTACAGAGCTGTACCTGCAGTCTGTCCAAAAGTAGGGATAGGGCAATATTTAATGGATAATAATCAGCTAAATAGAGATTAAAAAAAAAATTAAAACCTTACACCAGCTAGTTGCTACATACATGAGCTATGTAGCCCAACATATGTAGGGGTGATAGATCCCCTTTAAACAGAGCAGCATTGTCTGCATATTAGATCTGAAAGAGCCTGGCTGGTAAAACCCCTCCAATATTGGAGATTGCACTGAATTACAAAGAAACTTTTAACCATTGCCCTGTCATGTGAAACAATTCCTCACTACTGGTCTCCCAAAGAGTGCTAATTCTCAGAATTTAACCATTTCAGTGCCAGAGAGGTCCCCAATCATTGGGAACCTCAATGGTACTCAAAGGGTTAAGAACTTATTGGTAGAGCAGTGTAGCAATTGTTTCACATGAAAGGGCAATGGCTAAAAGTTTCTTTGTAATTCAGTGCAATCTCCAATATTGAAGGGGTTTTGCCAGTCAGGCTCTATTAGATCTAATATGTGGGCAATGCTGCACTGTTTAAGGACGCAACATGAGAATCTTGCGCTTTTATGCAGGGCTATATTCTTGTGTCACCATTTTCATCACAACGACATGCTTAATGCGGTGTGTAGCCGCAATCTTTCAAACACAATGTTTTAAAAGGATAACGAAAGGTACCCAATACTTTATTAAAAACAACAACAGTATCTACAAACTCGGATTCCACAACCTTACTGCCCTTAATGCAAACATATCCTGACTTTATTTTAGTCAAATTTTTCTTTTCTCCAGTCTTAATGGATAACCTCTTGTATTTTGATCAGCTCCTTGATTATATATTTCCTCAGAGTTCTTTGTGTTTACTTTGAATATATTCGCAAAGGGCAATTATATCTCCCCTTAGATGTCTCTTCCCTGATGTAAACAACACAACCTGGTTAGTCTCGCTTTATAATGCAGATCCGCTAATCCTTTTATCAGTTTTGTTGCAGATCTCTGTACTTTTTTCAGTTCAGTAATGTATTTGTTAAGAATTGGTGCTCAAAACTGTACTGTATATTCTACATGAAGCCTTATCAAACATATATATTGAGGTGGCATTATATTCCAGTTCCATGCATTTATACCCCTTATTATACATGATCAGGGCTGGACAAAACAATCTCTAGGTTGCCATAGCAACTAGAAATCGGAACCTGGCACATAGACTTTACAGCAGAACATTTGTTTACCCTTTGTTGATGAACTGAGGAGGAATGTGTCTTTGAAAGGTTGTCTGAGTGGATGAGGGGGCAGGGAGTGAGTAATAGAAAGTGGTGGGGCAGTGTCAGACAAACTGTGGTCTGAAGGCAGGTTTAGTGTAGTCAAGAGGGTAGTTGGATTATTCCTAGTCCGTTGATTTGTATGAGTTAACTAGTCTCACACACAGGAACTGGTGATGGGAGGGTGTTTGGTGATCCTGCCAAAAGATCATAGAACAGGAAGAAGGAACTGGGGAAGTGTCCATGAGCATTTAAATTAGGAGTCAGAGGTGCCTGGCTGGCATCAAGCTTCTATATTTAAAAGCTTTGGTTTGCTAGACAGGGTTTCTGTTAGAATAATAGTGCCGACTGTGTGTGCCGTATATTGCACAGTAATGTGTTGCATACTCCTCGTATTCAAATGGTTAAGGGCTGGTTGTCATAGATTTTCTGGGGTTGTGTGGGATTGGTTGGAATTAATTTGTAGGGGGCACTTGTGCTGGTTGCTATCTAACAGAAGAGCTGATGTTATGGATTACTAGCTGTTGTTCCATTGGTAGTGCTTGTCAAGATGATAAATGATTTTTGGTGTGATAAAGACAACCTGGAAAATGCCAATTTTCCCAGATTAAATTGTTGAGATTTAGGAATTATAGTACGACAATAGCTGATGAGCATACCTGGGAACTTTTGAAGCAGGGCTACCCGGAGGGTAACCCTGTCAGTGCTGACCGGGGAGGAAAATGATGCGATTCGCATCACAAAAGGGGCGGGGCTTAGTCACGGGGGCGGGACAAAAAAACAAACAAACATGCAAAATGGAGGTAAGAGGGCAGGGAGTGGGAGGAACCAGGCGGTGATTCACACATTGCCCCGGAGACCCGGTAATTCAGTTTGAAATCCGGAGTCTCCAGGGCAAAACAGGAGAGTTCCCAGGCATGCTTATGAGCCATTATTTGCTTACACGTTTATATACTGTGCATTAATGCTGGGCATATAAGTGGGTTCAAATGAATACCAATGAAGTCCACTGGTTTTGGGCTGGATTTAAACTGTACATAAGATTGAAGGAGAATAAGAAACTTCATAATATACATTGCAAATTCTATGTTTTAGAATGCTTTGGCTTAAAGGGATAGTATTACTTCAAAATTACTATCCCTCATATTGTAGCCCTTAATAAACTGAGTTAAATGACACCAGCGGCATCTCTTAAACCTTTATGGTTTAAGAGATAGCCGCTTTCAAAGTTTCCTCTCACCTGCTGTCAGCGTTCTGCTGCCAGCAGGGGAATCCGGTCCCAGGACAGGCGGAGGCTCTTAAACAGAGCCGATATCTCGTTATGGAAGGAAAAATGATTAATTGAAATAGTCTTGTTTACAAAGCACACGCAGAAGACTGTTTCAATGAATCATTTTTCCTTCCATAACGAGATATGGGCTCTGTTTAAGAGCCTCCGCCTGTCCCGGGACCGGATGCCCCTGCTGGCAGCAGAACGCTGACAGCAGGGGAGAGGAAACTTTGAAAGCGGCTATCTCTTAAACCATAAAGGTTTGAGAGATGCCGCTGGTGTCATTTAACTCAGTTTATTAAGGGCTACAATATGAGGGATGGTAATTTTGAAGTAATACTATCCCTTTAAAGGGATAGTAATGTTTCTTTATAAAAGCAGCTCTAATTAATCATCATAGTATTTGGACTTTGGAGAGTGTTATTTCAATTCAGTTGTAGTTCAAGAGTAATTCAATGACAAAGTATCCCCCTCCCGCCCATTTTACTGATGTAACACTGCTCAGCCAGAGCAGAAGGGAGTGTCCAGGTAGATTGCAGAGAGGGACAATCGTCAATTAAGATAAGGGAAAAACCTGAAAAACTTATCAAGGTGGGCAGGGTTTTCATTATTCTCATAGGAAGTAGATTGTCCCATGCTGTTATCTGTCTGGTCTATGGACTGCATTCCACATCTGAGGTGAGCAGTGTTACACTAGGTAAAAGGGGTGGGAGGGGGAAAAGTAATCATTCAATTACTCTTGAACTACAACTCTGACAGTATTGAAATAGCACTATCTATGGCTCAATTACTATGAAGATTAATTGGAGCTGCTGTTTTTGTGAAACATTACTATCCCTTTAATGCAAGAATTCAGCCAAACTACTGTTTTGGGTCTAACACAAAGAAATGTGCTAGAATATAATTTTTCGCCTTCAGTTCAAGTTAACCCCTTGAGTGCCAAAGGACTATGCAATTCATTGTAATGCAATGTGTTGCATACCCATCTTGCACTCAAAGCGTTAAAGTAGTCTCCAGTGTGTTGAAGATGTATTTAGCATTCAAGGGGTTAAGTCACTAGAAAATCCCTAATATTTTAAACATAGAATTGTCACCTAACATGGTTGGGACGCGGGGCTTGCTCCTAATGCACCATCAACTCTAACTCTGTTCTTGTGATCGAGGTGTGCAACAGTAATTCACAAACTGTTTGTTTGTGTGAACTCTATTGTCTATCAGTACTCCTCTACCCTGAAGGAAGGACACATTTTCATCATTTCTTCTATCTAGCTATTTAGGTAGTTAGGATATTTTTCCTGGGTTTTTTTGTTTTTGAGGGGTTTTTGTTTTGTTTTTTTCAGAACATATTCAGCTTGTTTATGGTGCCTCATGATGTAAATTTAGCTTTTTGCTTGCTTGGCAAGCTATAATTTCATATATATAAAATATATGTAAAACATCAAACATGAAAAACATCAAATCATCAAAAACATTTATGTTAGTTGTGAAAATGTCAGTTATTTTTAAGAAACCTGAATCTCTTGGGCACAAAAAATAACAATATATATATATATATATATATATATATAGAGAGAGAGAGAGAGAGAGAGAGAGAGAGAGTGGAGATTGCAGCCGTATTAGTCCAGTGATGCAGATGTAAAATAACAAACGAAATTAATATCTTGTAATACTTTTTTTTATTTGACTAACAGAATTTTGGATTGACAAGCTTTCGGGAGAACCTCCATTTCTCAAGTCTAAAACATTTCTGAGTAAAAGGACACAGAATTCACAGTTAATACACAGAAATGCTTTAGACTTGAGAAATACAGTTTTACTTATTTGCATGGCCTTCACAGACACCTAATTAACAGGAGCATGAAAGGGTTTTTTCAACTTTATGAACTCAAAATGCACATTCCATTGGTTATGTGGTAAACCCACTGTCACGCTCTGTCCTTGTTTTCCTGTCTTTTTTTGCCGTTCCATGTCTGGTTTTATCCAGTTTCGTTTGGCTTGGTTCTTGCTCCTTGTCCTGGTTTCTACCTTGCACTGTCCTTTATCAAGTACCAGTTTCCCGCTGCTGACATATGATCTTAGCATTCTAGTGCATTTCGAGTTAGTTCCAATCCTGTTCCTGTGTTCTTGTTACCCACCCTCCAGTTGTGTTACCGACCTTGGCCTTGTTTCTGAGTTCTCTTCAGCTTACCGTTCTTGTACCTCATCCAGCATTGATTCTCCATTGTTAACCCTGGCTCTCCTTCTTGAATACTCTTCCACTTGTTGATTGTTTGCCTCCTTGCTCTCCTGTTGGCAACCCTGTTTGACTGACCATCCAACCTCCTCCTCTTGCTTCTCAGAGTTCGACTCTTATTTTTCATCTTTCACCTATCTAGTGCAGTCAGAGTTCGACTATTCAACCTTCAGTCAGTCCTGTTTCAGTATGCAGCTCTTCAACTCATTCGACTATCTGTAGGATTACCATTTCCAGTAGTCGTAGTTCAAATCATTGCACAATTGTTCGAATCACTGATCCAGTTAGTTGGAGTTTGACTTTCAAGTTTGACTTTCAGACTTCTAACTCTCTATTGCTCAGCACATCAGAGTTCGACCAAAAGTGCAGGTACCTTATTTTCAATTCTCTGTGCTTTCTCTGTACCTCAGTAGGTATTGCCTAGGCATTTATCTTGGGTGTGGGCAGGCTCCTCTGGTCAGCACTGAACCGGTTTTACAAACAGCAACTTTAGTTCTGCCTTGGCCACAGCAAGACTGCCTAGGGGTAGCCTGTGTCAGCCAGCACCGCACCCTACTCCTTCAAATGTACTTAAATCTTTAAACTATGGAGTTTCCTACTGTATTCACTAGTTACTACTATAATGAAAAAAATAGCACCCATTTCTGAGAATGAGTTTGCATACTTTATGGCATGGACTCCCAACATGCATCCAGTGGACTAAATGCAAGCCGTCTGACCCCAGGGAGCAGCCCCCCTGAGATTTAAAACAAAAAAATAATTTTTACCTAATTAACTAGAACACATGAACTAGTAGGTCATTAGTCGCCTGCTTGCAAAACCATACAGTTCAAGAATAGATGTCTGTTAAATATCAGTATTGTTATTGACTTAATCATTACATAAATAAATAGATATTTTTGAAAAGCGAGCAGGCTATAATTAATCATAGTTATTGATAAATCAATAATGCAGTACTTATACTGATCATGTGGCCTACGAGTGAAAAAAACAATGTGGGCATCCATGGTTTAGAAGGACATTTGCATGATAAAGAGGTCTACAAGGTATTGCTTCATAATGAGTTGGAGATCTCTCCAGCGGTTCAAAGCTCAATTTAAATATATAGAAATGTTGGCAATTTTATTTGTTCCATATTGTGCAGTTGACTTGATCCAAGCTTGCTCCTCTTTTATCTGCATAAGGCCCACTGGTGTGAATGTATGAATATGATTCCATGCACTGGAATTAATAATTCAGCCATGCACCTGCCTAATACCAATTTAGATAAGTTACTTACAAAAATTCTTCCATTAGCAGTGCCTGTGCCAAGGGAAGGGTGATAGGTCAGTGTATGAGCATTTAGGGGTGCTTCTCTACTCTTTGTTTAACATCATGTATTAAACAAGGTACAGAGAAAATGTGTAACTTTATGGCATTTTCCTGCTCAAACATTAGGGCAGGTATAAGGGGTTGCTGGCATTATATTCTTTACAACAGCAAAGTATGTGAACCAGTATGCACTACAATGATTATATTCTGTAGTGCCATACCTCCCAACATTTCAAAAGGCCAAAGAGGGACACTTGTGTTTTATGGGGTGTTGCTGGGGGTGTGGCTGGTGGGCAGTGCATTACCGAGAATTTTTAGGCTATTTCATGACCTATTGACACCTCCTTGTGTAACCTAATAAATGACTTATAACAAGACCAACGTATTTTATTTACACAGACTAATTTATAAACACATAGAATGACCTTTAAATAAACATTAATGTGAGTGTTATTGCTGTAGAGCAGTATGATATACTTATATACACACGACACAGTCTGATCTCCTAAAAAGAGGGACATCAGGGTGGGAAAGAGGGACGGGGGGGGTTTGGGTCTAAAAGAGGGACTGTCCCTCCTAAAGAGGGACACTTGGGAGGTATGTAGTACATACCCTGAAATGTAGTAAATGGCATTGGAGGCTAACACAGTGGAGCTGTGCTGGCATGTTTGCACATTTACCCCAGTATGCTTTCTTCTTCCTGTGTTATACAGTATGTTTCAAAATTATGTGCAAGTTTGTGGTTAGTGATTCAGTACATTTCCCTAGCTTTCTTTTGTGTCTATATACTATTTAATTTAGAAACAAATATTCTGACCTGTATTGCACATAATTTGCTAAAGAGCTGAAGTGTCATTGAATTAATGAATTCAAAACCATTACTGAGTCAAAGTAGATGATAGATGATAATGTATTTTTAACTGACCTCTAGATGAAGGCTTCAGTTCTCATTTTCAAGTCATATGCAAACAAATGAGACAATCTACTCCACAGACCTGCTTTATCTATGCAAATGTCAGCTGGTGAGTGTAAGCACGAGGACACAGTATTACACAGAAAGGCGTGTGCGAATACAGCCAGAAGATCAAATAGAACTTAACACAAAGAAAGGAACACCCTTTATGATATAACACATACAAGTCAGTTATGAATGGTGAAAAGGAGATGAAACACAATTCATGTATGGTGCTTAACAACCAAGGCCAATCTGAGAGTGGTTTTCCACTTGCACAGAGAACCCTCCCCCACCTTACATTCTGCTGCCCCGTTCCGATCAGAGAGGAACAGTTTTCACTCCATAAATAATGAGAGTTTTGTGTTTGTTGCTGTCCTTCTTATGCCAGGGTGGGCATCATGCAACCATCAAGTGGTTGCTGAACAACATCTCCCATTATCCTACACTATTCCACACCCAGCTAAGGATGATGGAAATTGTAGTCCAACAACTGCAGGGGATTGGCAGGTTGTCCATTCAAGGTTTACACCTAGATAGTTCTAATGGATTTCACATTCAGAATTACATAACTCAGATTCTACATATTGCTATTGCATACCGATACACTCTCAGGGTTTGACCCCAAAGGTGAAGAGCCAGTTTCTCAGGGTGATAGAGTCCAGAGTTGCCTAGTATATAATATGAACTCTCCGATTGCTTCTTTAGTCTCTAAATTAGTGCCACATCTGACTTGTTTTGTAAGTGTTCAGTGACATCTCTAAGATGTAGCATGTTAAGGATACCTCAAGGACTGAATGGGACACTTCTGGGATAGAGCAAGTAGGATCATATCACATACTTTCTGGTGAACATTAATGATTATTATTTCAAAGATCTCTTGGTCAGCTTATTTTGGAAGTTCCAATGTATAGTGTTCTATGGTGCCTTTCACATGGATGAGTATCACCGCATGTTGCATTTTTGCTGCTTTCATGTACTTATACAGTTCCAGCTTGGCTAATATGCATGGAGATATAATAGAGCCCTTGGAAGATCGTTCACAAATGCTACACTGGAGATTGCAATGAGTATCACAACAACCATTGAATGGCTAGCCCAGGGGGAGGTCAAACAAATATGGCTGATGCTCACCAGCGATGAGATGGCCAGGTTATGTGAGAGAAGGTTAGTTCAGAACCTGATGACTAACATGCAGCTGGGATGCTGTTGCATTTCTTTCACAGTTTTTATAGGGCCCTAAACGACCCTAGAAATTTGAAAACACCTTATCCCATAGAATACACAGAATGATTCCATTTCCTTTAGAGGGTATGTCAGAGAGACCCATAGGGCCAGGCTAGCTCTGAATGTTTACCTTGGCTATGATGTAAACGCTTCACTTAAAAATGTTATTAAAGAAGCAGTTTCAGTATGAGGAACAATATTTATACAGAAGGACTTTTATCCTGAGGAGTATAAATATAAGTATAAGTATAAGTGTACTCGCACTCCTGGGGTATGCTTCATTCAGTAGTTATTATAGTTCTAACAGTTTTTTAACTGAACTGAAATTTTTAATTGTAGTCACCAAGTTATGATGTTCCTATTACTTTCTATGCAGAGCTTTTGTTTGGCACAAATTTTCCAACAGACGGTTTCAGCAAAAAAAAAAAAAATATCCTCTGACATGGCTACAGGGTCATTGTAGGCTTGCTCTGTTTTATGCGCACATCTAATCAGGTGGACGCAAACTGGAGCAAAAGCTAAAAATTGATCAGCATACCTGGGAACTCTCCGGATTTGCCCCGGGTGCGATTTTAGTTCTGCAGCGTAGCACAGTTTCCTAAGCATCCCATTGTGAATTTTTTCATGTGTGCTGTGGGGTTGGGGTGCAGGCCTTGCTGGAATTAAAGTCCTACCCTGATGGAGTACTGATATTTTTTTCATGTATTGCTGTTGCTGCAACAATGTCATCCCCCTGAAAGGAGCTTTAGTATAGCTTTACTAACTCCATAGGAATAAAAATGTAGCACGTATTACAGATGCTGACCTGGGGAACAACACTGTACCTTTAGGGAATCTAAAAAAAGTGGATTGTGACAGTTACAAGCAACTGAATTACCACATTATGTGGAGAATTCTTCAATGCTCACTCTTCACAACCAGTACTTACTGTTAACCCCTTACCACCCGAGGACGTACATGTACATCCCGTGCAGATGTCCCAGGTGGACAGGGGACATACATGTACATCCCGGAAGTCAGTAAGTGCCGTCCGCGTGCACGCGAGGCCGGTCACTAAGGGGTTAAACAGTTATAGAAACATTTCAGTATCTATGAATGACCAGGGGAGAGTGTGTGTGTTCATGGGTGTGTGTATGTGTTGATGTGTGTCTGTATGTATGTTGACTTGTGTGTGTCTGTTTGTGCATGTGTGCATGCATTGTGCACGTATCATGAAGTCATCATGGGAATGATAGAAATGTGGTGTGGGAATAGCAGAACTTGGTGTAGGAACTTGGAACTCAACATCTAGACACCTTCCAGTGGTATGTTTTATTGGAATTTTCTCTTCGCCAGAATTTCCACAAAAAGGAAAATTATAACCCCTTTTTTGAGGAAATTCCTTCAAGGGAAAAAAATTGATCTTCTGCACACCTCTATTATAAATACATGTTCAGTAAAATTGGACCATTACTAGTAAGAAGATTAGCACCGTTACATGCCTCAAGCTGGGAAAAAACATGGAATTTTTAAAATGAGACCCTGGGGTTTAGTCTCCTCAGTACTTTCTGTAGTAATGCTCTAGCATAGCATATTTCCTCAGTTTATTGTCACAATTGCTCATTGATAAATTAAAGCGGAACTACCACCATAGTTAAAGTCGCCCTGTGATAATTAGGCAGATGGCGACTAGCTTAATAATAGTTAGCTTACCCCTCTGAACTAGCCGATTCTAAAGAAATCCTTAATCTTCTGAGACCTGAAGCCAAGCATCAGCACAGACATCTTGTCTGCGCGCCTGTGCCGTCAGTTCTGGTCTCCATTAAAAAGCATTGCACTGTACCAGAAGGGATAGGCACGCAGACTGCACTAACCTTGTGTTCAGAGAGGTAAGCTAACTATTGTTAAGCCAGTTGCCATCTGCCTTATTATTGCAGGTGGTAGTTCCGCTTTAATGAATATAGGTCAGTACTAATCCATTAATAAATATGAAATATCTCACTGACAGGGACAAATGAGTAAATAAATGCTTGTCTGCATCTGTAAATGTTTTACTAAGCAAACACACAACTGTGTGATTTGGTGATAAAACAGGAACTGGACTCACTTTTGACATGTAGCCATGTGCAGAAATGACTTTAATTTTCCTTTACAAAGATTTATAAATATTTATGAAACACCACATTCTAATATAAGCATGCTTAATGTTGATTTTATCAATGAAGAAAAATACTGCAGGCAGAAGAATAAAGGGATTGTGTATTTAAAGGACTATTATCACATCTTACTAAGGAGTAGACTTAGGGGTTCACTATCAAAATGTCACCCAATATTGGCCAACCAACTAATCGACACATTATACATGCCGCCAGAATGAAAAGGGCAACATGAGAATTTTACCCGCATAAAAAGGGCAAGATTCTCATGTTGTGGGTTTAAGCGTCACTCATTTGAGCGCTTGCCTGACTCTTATTGCATTTCAAACATTTCAAAAGGATACCAATCTCCTCAGCAAAATAACTAACTAAAGGAAAGTAAATGATTTTTTTTATTATGAGCCGCGGACTCTGAGGGGAAGGGAGAGGAAAAACACACAGATGGTGTAATATCCTGTGATACATTTTGTTCATTGCTTACATTAATTGCGTTCTAGCATTCAGTAGATTGAAATCAGGAGCATATTGTGGTGCAGATGCAGAAGTTGTGATGGAGACCAGCATCCAAAGGGATCCATCTGCCCTGTGAGTCTGCAATATGAGTTAGCCAAGCGCTCAAATGAGCAACGATTAAGCCTGCGACATGAGAATCTTGCCCTTTTGACGCAGGTGAGATTCTCATGCCGGCCTTTTCATGTCATTGACATGTTTCCTGTGCCGTTTTGTTAGTTGCCCTACATTTCAAAAGGATACCAGACTTAGGAATCTGTATTGCTTAGAATAGTGATGCAGTATCAATACATTGGGATGGGCATTATGGTCTCTTTTCTGACCCAGTCCTGCTACTCTGTTGGTCCGCCAGGGCTCACAATACAGTCATGGCTTAATCTGGGAATTAATCAGAGGAGCAGATCAGCTATTACAGACAGTTGTCTTCTAATTAGAAATCAACAATATTAAGCACTAAGAACAGAATTCTTATAATAAAATGACTCTTTACAGCATTGATTCTCAAACAAGGTGCCGGGGAACTTTATTGTACCACATACATCCAATTAGGGTGCCCCATGTTTTCTATGAATACTTTAATAAAGATGTGAATATTGACTTTTAAATAAAGATTTATAGAAATTATCATGCACAATACGTTTGGGGTGCCTCAAGCAAAAAAAAAAAGATTGAGAACCACAGCTGTAAAATAACACTAACATGTTCTAGTAATAAACCTCTACTTACCTTAATCTGACTAGCAGACTGTATGAATCAATTCTGAGTGGACTAGTTCCACCAAATTCATCTTAAATTAGTAGCGGGTATCATATCCACAGAGGCATACATGATTTTTTTTCAAGTATTCCAGGAACCCAAACTCTTACAACTGAAAATTTTGTAGAAAGCCTTAAATCAGAGGGGATTGGGGTCCTGCAGCAATAATCATGTCTGCCTCCATGGACATATATTTAAAGGGGAACTGCCACCCAACACAATCTTTAGCTTCACTAAGTCCCCATCTGGCGACCAGCTGCTTAGTAGCGCTAGTCGCCAGAATAATTACCTTATTTAACAGATTTCTGCTCTTTTCCCCAGCTGACAGGCAGGATGGAGCGCGGACATCTTGCCATTGTGATGTCCACGCGCCTGCGCTGTCAGTCCCAGCTGGAGCGAAATGGCTCCTAGCAACGCCTACTAGACCCGGCTGAGACTGATAGCGCAGGCACGCGGACGTCACAATGGCAACATGTCCACGCTCCGTCCTGCCTGTCAGCCGGGGAAGAGAGCAGAAATCTATTAAATAAGGTAATTATTCTGGCAACTAGCGCTACTAAGCAGCTGGTCGCCAGATGGGGACTTAGTGAAGCTAAAGATTGTGTTGGGTGGTAGTTCCCCTTTAAGATACCAACTGATGTAGAATTGATTAATAGTGGCCATTATGCTTTCTGCCAAGGAGAGTGGAAGTTTATTTCAAGACGTGTTAGTGTCCCTTTAATAAGCACATTCTTGACTGTTGAAAAGTGTGTAAAAGTTGTTGTTTATCTTCCTTTTTTTAGGCAAAAACATTTTAGTGTTAGATATACATATCATTTATTCATAACTGAAACCTTCATCTTCTGAAGTGTTCACCTCGGCCATATGCATTTGGGACAGTATATTAGACTTTTCAGGTATTTTTTTTTTTTTTTTTTTTTACTTTTCTCATTGATCCTGGTATATGTAGATGAAATGCGCTGACATTAAAGAATTCTCTCCAGTGAAAAGTCGAAAAGTCCTGTCTTATTCCAAAAAGCCTCTTTTTCAGTTTGAAGACATTTGAGATTTAGTGAATAAACTTCATTTCAGAAAGTGACCGCTAGTTAAATACTTAGAATGTGTATTAGATGCTAGCACCCAAAAAGTTAACACTTTAAAGGGATAGTAATGTTTCTATTAAAGTGTTACTCAGAGTCGTCTTTATGTTTATAACATGTAGTGCTATATCTCTTTGCTTACATATTTGTAGTTTAGACGCTATTCAAGCCGAAAGCATCCCCCTCCCGCCTCTTCCGGCCGCCTCCCCTTATATCTGCAATCCGGTCATGGGAACGGACGGATGTAGCAAGGGACAATATTCAGTCAGTACGTATAAGGAAAACCCTGTTGCCCTTGACAAAGGAGAGCAGGATTTTCCTTTTGTTTACTGAAGATTATCCCTCGCCGGTCTCCATCTGAACCAGACAGAGAGGCAGCGTGATGCAGGAAAAGGGGAGGGAGGAGGATCCTGTTGGCTTGAATAGTGTTTAAACTACACATGTAACTAAAGGAATATAGCTCTACATATTATAAAAAACGTAAAGAAGACTCGGAGCTGCACTTTAATAGAGACATTACTATCCCTTTAAGGATCAGACATGTATGCAACATATTGCTTCACAATGCAGTGGACACACCTCAATGTCCATAAAAGGTTAAACAGGATTCAAGATATGAAGATGGAAATTTTTCTGATCCTGCAGAGAGATTAAAGGTTCTTAGAACTATCTAACATAATCTACTACATGCACCTGATGTTATCTTCATAATTATTACTTATAGATTGTAGCCAGGCTGGTAAATTTAACAATATGTACTTTACATTGCAATCACACATACTACATGTCATTTGTCATTACCAAAGTTGGCATTCTCACATCTAATGAAACAGTCTTACATGGTTTGGAGGAAAATACTTGGAGGCTGATTTAAAGGAACAATAACAATATAAGACTAGATTGTAGGCCTCAGAAAACAAAACAGATATTTTTACAGACACTACCATAGAGTACAGGGGATTTAATTGTATATAACCACAATTAATTTTTATGTTATTGGTCCATATTTATAAAAGCAAATTGGAGTTATTCTGGAGTAAACCAACTGCACCATAGGGGACAAAAAAAAATCCCTAAATCCCCATGCAAGTGAATAGAACTGTTTAACCCCTTGAATACTAGAAAGGTCTCCAAATGCACTGAGAAGCAATGCATTTTGAAACCTCTCTAGCATTCAAGAATTTAACCCCTTGGTGACCGGCCACGCGCGCATGCGGCCGGCACTTAACACCCGTCGAAAATTATTTTTCATTTTTTTAAACGACTTCCGGGATGTACATGTACGTCCTCTGTCCACCTGGGACATCCACTCGGGACATACATGTACGTCTTCGGGCGGTAAGGGGTTAAAAGCCTGATTTAAAGGGGATCTATCACCCCTATACATGTTGAGCTAAATAGTTTATGTAGCAACTAACTGGGATAACATTTTCATTTTTTAAATAACATCTCTATTTTACTGAATTTAATCCAGTAAATATTGCCCTGCGCCCGACTTCCGGACAGACTGCTCTTACCAGCTCTGTACAGCAGTCTGTCACTCTGCCTCTGCTCCCCTCCCACGATACAGCCTTCTCCAATGACAGAGACTTTCTGCATGTAAGCTGGAGCGCTCTCACTGGCCAGAGAGCTGGTGAGAGCAGTCCGTCCGGAAGTAGGGTGCAGGGCAATATTTACTGGATTAAATTCAGCAAAATAGCCATGTTATTAAAAAAATTAAAACGATACATATACTAACTATTTAGCCCAACATGTATAGGGGTGATAGATCCCCTTTAATTTAACGGGAATTTTTATTTGTTCCCTAGGAAGCAGTTGGTTTACACCAGAATAACTCCAGTTTGCAACTCCCTAATCTAACGATGATGGGGCAGGAGTGATTGTAGATAGATAAATAGATAGATAGCAGTGGCGTAACTACAGGGGTCGCACCTGCCACCTGGCCCGTGCACTCCAGGGGCCTGACCTCCCCCTGTGACCCCTCCGCCTGGTGCCCGCAATATCCCGCCGGTGCGCTAGTAATGCAGAGCTCTGGGAGATGACATCATCTCCTAGCGCTTTGCATTACTAAGAGGACCGCGCGGGAGCTCCAGGTAGGAGATGGGGGCATTGTGGAGGGGGTCAATGTGGTCAGGGGGGCCAATGTGGTGGTGGTGGGGGGGCAGTGGCACTTCTTGTACCCAGGCCCGGAGGCTTCTAGTTACACCTCTGATAGATAGATAGATAGATAGATAGATAGATAGATAGATAGATAGATAGACGGATAGATTCTCAACCAGTGTGCAGGGGCACATAGTGCAAAGAAATCACTTGATGCCCTCGAACCTTACTGAACACTAGAACAGATCTCCTGAGGAATTATAAGGAGAATGGAAAATGCTAATGACAACCAAGACATTAACTCTAAGGAGCTAGCAATCACAGGTAGGGCTGACCAACAGCTCAAAAGGAACATGGATGACTACATGGATAAAACAGACATTTTAGTGATATAATTAAAATCAAGCAGTAACATTTAAAAAAAGTGTGGAAGTAAGTAAATATACACTGCTGGGGTAACAAAGTCTGGAAATGATAAATGAAATCACTAGTGACTAATTGCCTAAGGCTTAGAGTTTCTCAATGTTCATTACAGACAAAAACTAAAAAGAAATTAAAAGACTGTCCCTATCTATAAGGCAAATGGATTTATTACTGCACAATAATCTAACATTCACTCTGTACTAACTGTCACAAAATATCTAATTACCAGCTGTATGTCACAAATGATATTAGATTAAAAAGATAAGAACAAATAGCCAAATTACCCAAATGGTTACCACTCCTTAAAATTACCTTTGTTGGCTATCAGACAAAAATATGTAAATATATAAAGTCTGGATAAATGAAAAATGAGAGAAACCTATAACCAAAAAAGAAAGGGACTATATAAATTCTCACAAACAGCAACATTTTTACAGGCTTGGTTTAACAGCCTTAAAGGGATAGTAATACTTCGTTTTATCTTTATTTTATTTTGTAGGCATTAAAAAAACGTGAAGAACGATATAAGTCTTATCTCTCAAACCTTTATGGTTTGAGAGATATTCATAAGCAAAGTTTCCCTTCCCACTCCTTTTACCGAGTGTAAGCCATCTCTTCTCAGATGTGGAATCCAGTCCATAGACCAGACAGATAACAGAAGGGGACAGTCTTCTTCCTATGAGAACAATGAAAGCCCTGACCCCCTTGACAAGTTTTTCAGGTTTTTCTCTTATCTTAAAAGATTGTCCCTCTCTGCAGTCTACCTGGTCACCTCCCTTCTGATCTGGCTGAACAGTGTTACATCAGTAAAAGGGGTGGGAGGGGGATACTTTGTCATTGAATTACTCTTGAACTACAACTCTGACAGAATTGAAATAACACTCTCCAAAGTCCAAATACTATGATGATAATTAGAGCTGCTTTTATTATGAAACATTACTAACCCTTTAAGAGGGTCTATGTGTCTGGTAAGTGACTTGATCCAGAAGAGTAAAAATTGTCATAAACAAAGCAGCTAAAATACATATATACATACGTTCATCCCTATTACCAGTCCTCAGGCTTTTGTGAGCTACATAGGATGATATTGAGTAGCAATGAAAAAACTAAAAGGACGACCAGTGCAGATAGATTATATTAAAGGGCAAGTCTGCCTGTATCCCAGATCATTAAGCACTCAGATTCAATCGGGAATAGAGAACAGTATATTTCTGCTATAGCCAGACACTGATTTCACTCATGGCTTCATATAGGGAGGCAAAGTGATCTGTTGAAAATGCCAGGCTCTTATACCCCATAAGGCACTCCTCTACATCAGTGGACTTGTCCCATTGATATTGCCAATGAAGTAACAGAGCCATTTGTTAGACAGAAGTATAGCTGCCAAGCATTTACATTTTGGCAGCTGGTCAGGCGTCAACAAATCCAGATTGCCAGATGCAATGAAATGGTCCTCATAAAGCAGCAAACACAGAGATCCAGTAAAAAGTTTCATGTACACTTAAAAATGGGTGTCTAGTGTGTTACTGCTAACATTATATTGCCCACCACACCTACAGAAATCTTTGCGAAAATTTGTAGATAAACCAGTGATAAAGCTATCACCTGTAATGAAATCTAGGCCTTGGTTAAGTGAAGTAAGGACCAAAATGTAGATTATTTTTGTAACCATGTTGCACACATTACTTTCCCGTGCACTAGAGATCTCTCAAGCAG
The DNA here is from genome assembly GCA_037306005.1 of Rhinophrynus dorsalis. NCBI lineage: Eukaryota > Metazoa > Chordata > Amphibia > Anura > Rhinophrynidae > Rhinophrynus > Rhinophrynus dorsalis. Next base: position 78,344,271 of record CM074725.1, read on the forward strand.
TTTTGGTGTTAAAAGCCCAAACAAAATCAATATGAATTACACGTTCCATATGGAGAACATGCTTCTTCCTAAGAGTTGCTCCTATTTCCCTTAATAATATGTCCTAGAGATTCCTTGAAGACCCTTCACCACTCACATATTTATACATATATTAAACAATCCCTCGCAGTCCCTTAAATATTAAGACTCCCTTAACCTTTTGCATGCCAGAGAGATATCCAACACATTGCATTGCAATGCATTGGATACCTTTCTGGAACTCAAAGAGTTAACTGCAATGTTTACATAAAACATGTTAAGGCCCATCAGTAGTCTGTCAGTTCATTATTCTTTATGTTCATTGAAAGTTCAATATTTTTTGTTTTCTTTGGAACACAACTTTTCCTTTGAAACCAAATAGAATACACACCAGCCATAACAGAGCTAGGAATATTTCTTCCCCCTTTCTTACAAATATTATTTCACAAAGGGCCATATTCAGGAAGGTAAAGAGTTGTACAGCTGGAGCAAGCCAAGTGCAGCATGGGAGTTAAATGAAAATGTCAGAAATCCCATTGATTTAAAGAGAAAGTAGCACCTTATGATAACTTAAAGGGATAGTAATGGTTAATTATAAGTTGATTTAATATTGTAGACATTAAAAAAGGTTAACATCTATGTAAGTCTTATCTCTCAAATCTTTATGGTTAGTGAGATATAACTTGCTAAAGTTAACTCTTCCTGGGTGTTTCACTCAAGTCTGCCATCTAGCTGACAGCTGCAGATTCCAGTCATTTGACCAGACAGAGGCTCTTCAGCAGAGCTGAAATCATGCTATTTAGAAAGAAATACTTCATTGGAACAGTCTACATAGTGTGTTTACAAACCAGGCACACTTTGTAGACAGTTCTAAATTAAGTATTTGTCTTTAGATATCGTTATATTGGCACTGCTGAAGAGCCACATCTGGTGGTGCAACCAGAATCTGCTTCTGACAGCTTTACAGCTCGTCAAGCAGAAAGGAGAGTGACCAGAGAACTTTCTTTTCCTATATCTCTCAAACCATAGCGGTTTGAGAGATACAAATAAGTGCAAGTACTCTCTTTTAATTGTATCTACCATATAGTTAATACTTTTTTTCTGACATTATTATCCCTTTAAGCTCATTTGAATTTTTTTTTCAAATCACCTATATGATATGTTAGCCATGTTTTAATTAATTAATTAATAGTTTATGAGTCATATTTATTCATGTGTCAGTTTGTGCAAGATAAGTAAACCTGGGTACACATCAGTGTGCTAGATATTATGATTGCACATTTCTCTTCTGCCCAACTGGCTGTCATTCCTGCTCTTTCTTCCTCCCTACACCTTATTTTAGTATCTAGAGAAAGGGGGTTCCTAAGACACCTATCTACAATCAAAAACAATTTGGCTAAGTTAATTTTAACCCTTTGAGTGCCAGAGTATAAAGTCGTGTCAGTTAGGATTGACGGTGTGGAATGTTACTATCTGGCATATGACTTTTTCTCAGCGAGTACTGTCTAATTTGGACAAACTGCTAAATCTATAAAGCTGTTGATAGATCTTTAATGCCAGCAGAAATCCCCGTACACCTATCTTCCTCATAGCATGTGCAGGAAAATTACTCTTAATAAACCAAGGTGTAGAGGAAAGGAATGCCATGAGTGTTAATGTAGATTATGATGCTCATCTCAAACAACATGGCTGTCCAACATGGTTGCAGCCAGTAATAATGGCTAGCGTCCATATGGGCTTGGCATCAGGCACACCTCTCCTGTGACCAAATTTGCACTGGAACACAGGAGAGAGGTGAGTCAGATAACAGAGGCAACAATCTGTTGCACTGAGCTGAAACAATTCTGTTGCCTGTGTGAAAGACGTTTTAACCTTTTGAGTGCCAGAAGTGTACTAAAAGCATTGTTCCACTCAGGGTTGCCACATAGGTAAAATCAGAGGAGTAACTAGAATCCACCGGGCCCTGGTGCAAGAAGTGCCACGGGCCCCCACCACCACCACCACATTGGCCCCCCTCAACCACATTGACACTCTCTACAATGCCCCTCAATCTTCACAATGCCCCCATCTCCTACCTCCGTGAAGCTCCCGCACGGTCCTCTTAGTAATGCAGAGCACTGGGAGATGATGTCATCTCCCAGCGCTCTGCATTACTAGAGTGCAGGAGGGATATTGTGGGCACCAGGTGGAGGGGTCGCAGGGGGCAGCCGGGCCACTGGAGTGACGGGCCGAGTCGCAGGTGCGACCCCTATAGTTACGCCACTGGGTAAAATTTTATTGGAAATGAAGTCAGTATTAAAAATCTAATAACAACAACATGTGTATATTTCTTCTCACAAATGTATGCCAGAATGTCCTGTCTTTTGTGATATGAGATCTACTTATTTGTAGTAATCCAAACATGATCTAATACCTTACCGCATGCATCAACAGTCCCTCACCTTCACATTCAAACGTTGCACAAAATATGTCTGCTTATATTGCCTATCCTATATAATAATTCGCCAAGTTGTGTGTAACGCCCGACATGCGCAGTAGACACTGCTGCGCGTGCGGCACTCACAAGCAGTGGAGACTGCCCGCGCCGCGGCTGATACAGAGCTGGGCGCTCTGAAGGAGCGTCCAGCTCTGTATCAGCCGAGGCGCGGGCAGTCTCCACTGCGTGTGACTGCCCCGCGACCGGCTGCCAGAGGCACTGTGGCCCGTGTAACGGGCTGTTCAACTAGTCTATATATAATGCAGTTGAACCAAAACAACACGCAAAATATTGAAAAACAACCTGTTAAAACAGGTAATTCTGGGGCAAACCAAAAGTACCATATGGAGAAAATTTCAAAATTTGCCATTCAAATGTGGCTTAGAAGCCCCAGGGAAGTCAGTGGGAAGTTTTATTTGTCTCATATGGTACAAATTTGAATTGATAAGACTTTCTCAGTATGAACATTTTCAGTGTTGGAAGGATTTAACAAAAACTAATCAGCATAATTAGTCTTGAGGACTACCATTAGCCACTTAGTGATCTATTGATAGATTGCTATCTATATTCTATGCACCTCTCCTGTATTCTCTCTTCTGCTACTTAAAAGTATGTATACAATTTTCCATCCACATATCCTCTGGGAATGAGGTCCACAAAGTAACACCCCTTCTGATGTTGAAACCTCTTTAATCTTAACCGAGCAGTAAACCCTAGTAAAAAAAAATGTAACCTAAATAGTATGCTGTCCTGAATATAGCAACTGTTCAGTAAACATTTGTATTACCATTTAATCCTCTCAATCCCTTTACACATTGCTGAGTAGTTGGGCGACATCAGTATATAAAGCTGTGACCTCATACTGTAAAATCTTAGGTATAATAGGCAAAAAATACAAAAAAGAGAGAGGAGCACACTCTCTAAGTGTAAACCGCTTCAAATTCAATATTCTTCACACCTCCACCATGATATTGTTCACCAAGACCCTCCTTCACTATTGCTCTCACCTGTTTAGAGGCCAATCCCTGCCTCTAGATATATGCACTTCTGCTCGATAACCCCAAGCAACGGTTTACTCCGTTGCTGCTCCCCTTCCGTTCCGCTCCTGTAGATGGTCCAGCCAATATGTACTTTGGAAATCCTAGACAAGTGCCTCTATGACTAGTGCAGGGTGGGAGAGACAAGCCTGTCCTCAGTCTCTTTCCATAAACACTACTGAGTCAGTCAGTGCCTCTATGTGATCTGCCTGGAATATCTCCAGATTATTCAAAGGTGTCATTGTCACATCAAGTATCTCAGGTAATATTACTAATTTTTTAAGGAAAAATATTTTTATATTTTATACATTAACGCACCTGTGTATAATACGTAGGTGTACATAGGTGTAATTATACCCAAGATTTCAGGGGAAAAACAAAAGAGCCTATGTATAAAACACACCCTTGTTTTCCATCCCTCTGCCAACCAAAAAAAAAATTAGTTTCTTATCTGCTTCCCTACCACTACACACCTCAATATGCTCCCACCTTCCCCTCCCTCAGCTCACCCCCTCAGGAGACACATAAGACATCTGCACAGCAGGCGGCAGGTTTGCATCCCTCTGTGTGGGTCTCCGCTAATTTGAGATAGTGGTAGTGCCCTTTGAGGATCTCAAAGTGCACTGCCATTATCTCAAATGAATACGGGGGATGCAGGAAGCGGGAGGTAAATGAAAACATGCTGCCCACTGTATAGATGTTCCGGATGCCTCCAGACGGGATGAATAGAGAGAGGGGATATTGAGAACATATTGAGGTAGAGGAATGGAGGAGGGAGCAGACACAATTATATTCATTTTTTTCTCCCATGTATAATACTCGCCCCCACTTTACATAAGGTGAAAAGGGGCAAAATTGTGCTTATTATACAGAATATTTTATTGTATTCAAGACTTTTCCATGGCTCCTTGACTCTTATTAACATAGCAATCTCGATGGATGTCTCACAACTAAGAGTGTTGTATTTTCAGGAAATGCTCTGAGATAAAGTAGCAACTTTTCCTAATACAAGAGTATTGGGTACTAATCTTAATAAGATAGTGCCCATCTCTCATTACAAACAGCTCTAACAACATTAACCAATTCTGATTTGTCCAGGACAGTCTAGACATTTACAAAGCAATTTTAGGACTAGATTTAAGGGATCAAATATAAAATAACACATTTTTTACAGATGCTAGCTGGAAATACATCATATTTAAAATTATATAGTACAATTCCATTTTTGCAGAGCCGGCTCATCCATTATGGCAACCTAAGTTACTGCCTAGGGCCCACGGCAATATGAAGGGCCCTGGCTGCAAGTCATGGTTCACATACAGCGGTCTTATTCTTGCTGCTGCTATCATCTTGTGTCATATGCCCAGATAACCAGCATAATCCATTTGCTCACACTTTCATAGAAGCTACAATGCCAGTATCTGCTAGTAGCACTGTGTCAGAAGCACCGGATCAAGATATGTAAGGCCCCAAGTTGGTACCTTGCCTAAGGCCCTATGAAGCCTTAATCCATCTCTGCATTTTAGCTATGTGTATATGTGTGTGTGTGTGTGTGTATGCGCGTGTGTGTGTGTGCACATGACCGCCCTAGAATTCCTAGCCTGGTTCATTGATATAACTCCAGAGGGGATGTGCACTAAGGTATGAAAAAGAGATAATAAAGTGGAGATTACTTCTCCAGCGATATCACTGCTCCAGGTCCTATGTTATTCTATGGAGCCAATGCACTAACATTTTTCCAAGTGTGGAGATCTTAGTCCATTTGCTCTGTAGAACAACATAGGAACTTGAGATGTAATATTTGTGTAGAAGATTAATCTCCATTTTATCACGCCTTACTGCATAACTCCTCCAGGTGGGAAATGCACTAAAGTCAGAGAAATATCAAAGAAATAACTCCAGTGAGATAACTATTTTCAATTTTATGTTATACTATGGAGCCTAGGCATTACTATCTGTTCTATTAAAAAACTAGGCTCCATTGAATAATATACACATTTAATTTTGGAGTGACTTCTGTCATGATTCTCTCACCTTAATTCACCTTCACCTCAAATGTGTTCTCAAATGTGTTCTGATACTCATGCTGTTTTATATTTTGACTCCAAATATAACCAATGATTTATACTAACACTAGTGTAAAAAGCCAGTGTGCACGGGCCAAGGTCCGGGTAATGTTAAGAGGCCACTACCTCACTGCTCCACGCGATGCAGTCTTGCATCACCTCACGAGGTGCAGTCATGACTGCATTGTGACAAACATCCTAGCGAATTATTATATAGGATTTGGTGTATAGATTTTTTTCATAAAAGATGAATTACCTACTCTCCAATTACAAAGCACAGCTGAATATGACGGAAATTATAAAATGTTAATAATTGGGGATATTTATAAAGCTGGAGTAATAAAAAGTGTCTGTAAAATTGTTGCAAAGTGACATAAAGATATGTAAATACATTCAGCAACATTTTCACAAAGTACTAACTCCAGTCAGCTGACTCTTTTGAAAGGCGGAGTTGAAATGGTTTTATCCCAATAAGAATTGTGTCTCACAGTATGTATATATATATAGCAATTCGCTAACTGCTCCAAAAATAAAGGTAGTTTAGTAAGTAACCCCTTAAAGACCATTGCCGTGCCAGGACCGTCACGGCGGTCCAGCACTTAAGGACCAATGACGGTCCTGGCACGGCATGGAGTTCAGGGCTCCCGGCGCAGCTGCACACCGCTCCAGAAGCCCTGAACCGGAAGAGATAATAAAAAAAAATGCCCCGCGGTCCGCAAGTGCCTGCTGCGCGGGATCGCGCTGGTCCTTAAGGGGTTAAATCTTAATGCCAGGTATGACCTGTTCTTAACCCTTTGAGTGCCAGAGGGATGTACATTGCAGATACCCCTCCAGCACTTAAAGAGTTAATGGAAGTATATAGTGTCCTCTATATATGCCAAAAAAATTATTCTCCTTAGCGAATTTTCGGCAAATTTTCTCAGAATACTCTCCAATAGACATGTTTATAAACTTGATCTTACTTCCTTATAACATTAACATTTCTTAACCCTTTGCGTTCCAGAAGGGTACGCAACCCATTGCTGAGCAATGCATTGCGTACCCCTCTGGCACTCAAGGGAATAAACATACACTAAGAATGGTTTTTATACATCCACCCATTATTCCTAATATTTTCCTTTAAAATTGTTTTTCCTTGATAATAAATGAACTGAAAATCAGATACGTCATCGGTCGTTAAGGGGTTAAAACATTGTATTCCTATGCAGCATTTGTACAAAAGAATGAGGCGAATGTACAAACAGTGCAGTCACACTGGTGTTACTGTCTGCCCCCAAGGGTATGCACTATAGCATATGACTGCTCTCGTGCGTGCCTGCGTATACATTTTGCCAGAGTTGGACTTTAAAGGGATAGTAATACTTTATTATTACTATCCCCCATATTGTTCATATTTGCCAAATAAATTAATAGCCCCCAGGTTCATCTCTCAATCCTTTATGGTTTGACAGATAACCGAGCGCAAAGTTCCCCCCTCCCTCCCCTTTCCCTGAAGTCAGCGTTGTGCTGACTGCAGCGACATCGCAGCAGAGCCGCGATCGTTTAATGAAAAACCTGGGGGCTATTAAATTATTTTACAAATACCTACAATATGGGGGATAGTAATAATCAAGTATTACTACCCCTTTAATATCAGCAAGCCCCACAGTGGAAGTCCCCGTTGCATATGCCCATTTTCTCTGCATCTTGCTTAGTACACTGATCTAAGTAAGTGTAAAGGAAACAATAACCCCGAAAGCCCACAGATGGCCCCTTTCTCCCCTTTGTGCAAGCACTGTTAAAGCGGAGCTATCGCCCCAAATAAAGCCCCTCCCAATAATTAGTCATATAGCAATAAGCTTAAAAATAGCACTATTATCCAGCATAAGTACCATATTATTAAGAAAGCCTACTTCTTCTGAGACTGATGGCCAGCCTTCAGCGCAGACATCTTGGCTGAGAGACATCTGTGCTTTTACATTGTCCGTCTTGGTCTCCTATAGGAGGCGTTGCATGTTACCTTAAGGTAACAGGAAGAGACTGACAGAGCAGGTGCACGGATGCCTCTAAAGCAAGAAGCCTGCCAGTCAGTCTCAAAAGAAGTAGGATTTTGTAATAAAACTGTACTTATGCTAGATAATACTACGATTTCTAAGCATATCGCTAGATGACTAATTATTGGGGGGGGGGATTTAATTGGGGAGATAGTTCTGCTTTAAGGGGAGGAAATCTGGTATATGCTTAGTAAATTGATGTTCAGCAGGTATGGGGACCCAAAATTGATTCCTGTGCTTAATTTAGAGCAGAATCGGTTTTGTAAATTCATCCCAATGCTTTAGGTGCTGAAGCTGCGAACAAATTACAAACTTGTTTTCCCCCATAAGTATTTATGAAGGACCATTTAACCCTTTTTTGTTTACAAGCTCTTAAAAGTGATAAGGGCAATGCATGGTATGACTGAGATAAGCAAACCAGTAGGAGATAGCATGCTCCTGTGAACTGGAAAGAGAGAGTTCTAATCTCAAAATAATGATCTCAGTTTAAATATTTATACATTTTTAAAGATTTCTGATAACAAATGTAGCCAGACTGTAGCCACTTCCCAAAATGTGTCAATTAAATACTTTCAAATAATAAAAAGGTTGGCTCGGATTATGTAATATTTATATGAGCATGTGCCAGTTTCATTTTGGGGGATATCTTAATTATATTTTTCAAAAAGTAACTTGTAAAACCCAACATAAATCGATATCTGATTTTCTGCAAATATATGTTTTTTTACATATAGGTTATATGTACTAAAGGTTGTTGTTGGTTTCACAATTGATGCTTTTATCTATTATCTGATGCTATAGTTCCCTATAATGATGATGTCACAAGTAAGGAGTTATTTAGAAATCTTGATAAGCTGTATAATGTGACAGTTCAATATATTTATATCAAGATACATAGAAAGGGAGAACTGGAGGAAGTGGTGGGCAACAGGAGGCTCTCCAGCTGCTGCTAGACTGCAATTCTCATAATTTCCATCGGGCTGCTGCCAGACTACAAATCCCATCATTCACAACTGATGCGATTTGTAGTCTGGCAGCAGCTGAAGGGCCTCACATTGCCCATTCCTGATTATCTGAGTAAATCTGTGTCAAACCAACTGCACCATAGTGCTCAAATAAAAATCCCCACACCACATGTTGATTAATATTGGAGGTTTAAACCCTTGAATTCCAGAGGTCCGCTTCACAATGTATCAGAGACTTCTCAAACATGCAAGGGGTTAAAAGCAACATATAAATAGGATTCAGAAATTATACATTTATTTCTCTCCTCTGGAGCAGTTGCTTTGCTCCTATTCAGCACCTTTATAAATCCTTCTGATATATATGAAACAATATATATTTATGAGAGATGATTAACCCTTTGAGTGCAAGCGATGTACCTCTCATACTTAACCCGCTGAGTGCGAAAGGGGTGTCCAGTGCACTGCATTGCTGTGCGTTGGACACCCCACCTGGCACTCAAAGGGTTTAATTTTTATTTATCCCTTATTGTGCAGTTGCTTTGCTCCATAAAAGCCCCAGTACATCCTAATACATCTACCTCAGCAAATTTTAGAACATATTTACAAACAAACACCAATGCAGATTTATTGGAGTTTGATTAAAAAGCCTCTTTTTATCACTGTCCTGTTGAGGGGAGGGAGTTTGCAATTTCAAAATCACCGACCTTCAGCCAATCTCAGGGGTTAGATTAATTTAAGTTTGTTTTGGCACACAGCGATGTGCAAGGTAACTCTTTGTGGAACAGACTGACACGTGGATAAATGTTTGCAAACTCAGATCTGGAACGTTAGTATTCCTTGTTTTTTTAACCATAGAAAAAATGTGAATGCTCCTCTTTATAAGATGTGTCCCAGATTTGTAAATGAGGTGAATGTACAATATCTCTTTGTGGGTGGCAGTGCTTCAACAAAAACAAATACTACAACGCTCTGACGGGAGGATTGGATAGTTCTGTTTTCCATTGCTTGGGTGGAGCTTTGCATTAGGGCTAGGATAGACACTGATCCTTACACGTTTAACTCTAAAAGACAGCTCTGAGTGCATTTTTTAAATTTAAAAGCTGCTGTGGGGGTGGGAAAGATCACTTTCAAGAGTGTTTTTTTACTTGCTTTATAAAGACAGAGTGAAATCTATGTTTTTTTCCACACCCAGTTTGCTTGTGACCTCATACTTCTGGCAAGGGGGTGGGAACTGGTGTGGTGTGAGGCAGAGGTTCAAAACAAGTCCCAGATTCATAGGACACAAGCAGCCATCCTCACAAACAGCTGTACACTTTTTAAATCTGTCTGCTTTGCTAGATCTAGGACCCTTCCATCTGAATATCACAGGCACACCACGTAAGTATTCATTTCTGTTTTATTTAGAGCCAGGACTGTAGTGATCATTGCACAATTGTTTGCACTTTATGGGATATTTGCTTGCAGTTTCTTAAAGTTGAGAGGTTAGAGTTAATGTTACCATGGAAATGAGCCATTACTTTGAATGCATACTCTATATTGATGAGTTCTAGTGAGATTAGGGATTGCTGTATCTACAAGGTTTTAACGCTTTATCCATGCTGCTTAGTGTTGTAGCAACGCGTCCAACCCCACAGGATAAGGATACTCTGTAGAAGTTTTTGCTGCTCTGTTTGATATTGTATTGTAATTGTATTCTGCATGGAAACTGTTGCACAATGTCTGATCTAAGAACTCCTATAACAAAACTATTAACCCTTTCTGTTAATCCTCTGACATTCAAAGATTTATAAAACATATTTTTTGCCTACACATTTTTTCCTTTAGGGTTTCAGATGAATAATTTGAGGTTTTGAAATATAAACCTTTTACCTAGCTCCTAAGCTGCCCCCTGGGCTGAGGCAAGGGCGTTTGCCTAATGTGGAATGTGCCTGGGGATGATTTTTGGTCACTGCACATCAAACTGAAAAATTGAGAGAAATTCTTGCTCTTTTAACTCTTTTCATCTCTTGGCTCAAAATTAGACTACTGAGGAAAATATAAAGGGCAATATTTTTTTTACAGGAAACTGCAGTTATTCTGGGGCAAACCAACTGAACCATAGGAGAAAAAGACAAATTCTTGTTAAGTTACATTGCGCTTTTTACCCCTTGAATGCTTGAGACATGTCAGTACATTGCGAAGCACTGCATTGGAGACCTCTTTAGCATTGAAGATGTTAAAAAGCTCTATTCAGATGAATGGGAATTTAGGAATTTTTATTTTTCTCCCATGATGCAGATGGTTTGCCCCAGAATAACTTCAGGTTGCTTTTTTAAATATGGACCCATGTTCTTAGATTATCTGTTATGTTATATAAGTATATTGCTGTATTTCTGCATGCATTGTGTGAGAGATTCATTATATGGTATACATTTCTGTATTAAATACTGTTTGTTTATTTATATGCTAGAATATTATATTTAAAACTGTTGTACTCTCATCCATGAGAGAGGTGTGGTGTTTTTTGGGGCAAATGTACCACCTAGTGGTTTAAAACTTATTTTTTTATTTGGAACATTTTATTTTTGATCTGTTCTTAGTAGATAATAAAGTTGCTGAAAGCAGATGTTAAAAACATGTGGATCAGTCTGTTTTGCATTGCATTGTTCAGTGTTTTAAGCCAGGGTGGAAAAATACCATGATCCTGCAAGAACTGGCTCCTAAAATATCACTGCTGGCACCTAAATTTGGGAGACATTTTAAATATTTTTTTTACAATTGCACCTCTTCACTGGCTCCTAGAACTCCTAGCTGGCTCCTAAAATTATTTTTGTCTTCAAAGTTTATTATATTTTTCTAAATACCTGTTTTAAGTAAACCCTTTGAGTGCCAGAGAGTTTTCCAACGCATTGCAATGCAAAGCTTTGGATACCTTTCTGGCAATCAAAGGGTTGCATTTCTACCAAAAAAAGTTGACTTGCATACATTATTGTACATTTGAATATATTTTTTTATACCCCCCCCCATCAAAAAAAAATATACAATCAATATAATATTTACATAAATCAGCATACTTTATTTGGTTGGTGCATTTTAAATGTGTGATATATTTTATACACACTTGTGATGTAAAGGAGGTTAACTCTTTGAGTGCCAGAGGGGTTAAGAAAGAGTAGAAAAAGTCACTGTAAAGGATTCAGTAATACTTTTTGTTACACAACACAACAATCAAGACATACTTTATTATGTTAGATTTATATATTCCATAATGAGAAGTATGCAGTTGCTAGAGTTATGAATGAAAAATATTTAAACTCCCAGATGAGCTGTGTTCATTGATGTAAGTAATTTCCAGATTTTCTGGTTTTCTGCTTTCTAGGTGGGATAATTGTGCACTTATTTTTCCTGTCTGGACAAGTTAAGAAATATTTGGAGTGGGTGATTTTTGACTACAAGTCAATTTCACATTCATTATCCATCTGCAAAATATGCCACAAGCATTGTAAACATTTTATTACATCTCTGGCTACATTTGCTAACTGGGTGAACTGGAAATACTTTATAATGATTGGCCTGTCAATCCCTCTTCTTTCCTGTGTTCCCTGCAACATTTAGGGGGAAATTAGGTTAGGTGTGACTACCTGTGACTCTCCAGTTGTTGTTGGACTAGAATCCATCATCCTTAGGTGGGATGATAAGCATTGTATACTTTAAATTGTTGTTAAGTCACAGGCTTTCCATCCCTGATTACAGCAGAACAGACTTACTATTTATGTACTAAAGCAGAATTGATAGTTTTATCGTTTAAGTGCCAGAGGGGGTGTGAAACACATTCCAATGCTTTGCTTAGCTCTCTGGCACCCAAGGGGTTAATACAGCAATTCCTAACAGACATGTCACAACACACTGGTTGTGTCAGAAGAACCAAGCTTAGTGTTTCATCTTCCCAAATACATTCTATATGTTATGTTGCTTTGTCTGCACTCTTGAATCACAGCTACATATGGCTCAACATGAAAAGGATTGGCAGCCGCTAGCCTAATGCATAACCAAGACCAGATTTACATCTCAGGCACCCATAGGCAGTGCATCCTGGATGCCTTTAACCCTGCTCTTAGCCACACTCCACTCCTTACATGAACCCACCCCTAACCCCAACATTGTTGCCTGACAGAAAATACCCTTAGTCTATAGCATACAAGTACAAAAGGACAAAAAGAGCTCTCAACTCTTTTGAGTGCCAGAGTCTTATTCAGTCTTTATAATGCATCGGATACCTCCCTGACGCTCCAAAGGTTAATCCCTTTGATGCTAGAAAAGTCTTCAGCTATATAGGGGAGGGGTTAAATAATTTCCTGTACATTGGTATGTAAACTGGTAAATAAACTGGAGAAACGAGTAACTAATCTTATACATACTAATAGTCACCATAAAACAGGTTTGGATTTCTGGCCCAGGTGGTGCTCCATGCAGTTGCCTACTCTTCCTTATGGGAAATCCAGCCTTTTTCCATGACTGTTTTGGAACAGGATGTTTGGGCTATTTCTCGTGGACGATTGTGATGCTGCCACTTTTCTTCTAATGTACATGCTGGGACTGTGTGGGCATGGCTGATGGCTAAACATAATTTGCTGGTGCTGAAATGGGCTGGAATTTATTTTAGAGGTTTTCATTGAACATCATAAGTACCAGTGTCGCATGTGTGAAAGGTCGGCATGTTTGTACTGTAGTCAGTAGTGCATTGCAGATCAGCCATGTGGTTTCACTGTATTCCTGTGTGAATGACGTATAGGTGCAAAATGCTACATCTTGGTGCGTTCATAGTTGCCAGTGTGAAGAGCACCATTGGACCAAATCTTAATTTCTGCATGGGTGACATCGAGCAGTGATTCTTATAGTACCCTGTCAGCAGATCTGCTTCCCTGGTGGCAGACCTGTCAGTGAAATCAGGGCTGTATTGTGAGCCCAAGAGGGAAATGGGGTAGCACCATGGGGGCCTCAATAGAGACCCTCATATGCTATCAAATGCATGGATGCTGCATTGAGCATGATCATCTTCTGTCCTTCATGAGGAAGGTCACCATAGACATTGTATATCAGGCTTGAAAGCTCAACAAAGTGGATCAATGGGGACTGGAGGCTCAACCCAGGAGATTTCAACTGAGAGCTACAGACTTACATGTTGCACCAGCCATTGTATTCATTTGTCTGCCCCCCCCCAATGGATGATAGCAGCTGTTTTAGGGGCTGCAAAGTGTATCTCCAGGTTTTTTTATTATGTCTGTTCTTATAAGAGTAGACTTAGCAAAACCTTATAATTGCCCAGCCAGTGTACAACTCAAATCCTTTCCAAAGTGCATTTGGGGGTTGTGTCGGGGTCAAGTCCCTTACAAACATTTTGGGTATTATCCTCATCTTGTCTTATTAAGAGTCATGGTAGCAGTCTGAGTGCCAATAAATGGGTGTAGAGCACAGAGCTTTACAATACAATGCACACCCCTTTGACACTCAAAGGATTTTCTGCTAGATAAGGTCATATTTAAAGGAACACTTCTGAGTAGGGCTGGGCAATTTGCTGCCCTCCAGGTTCTGTTTATCTAATATTGTTATACTACTGTAAAAGCCTGTGTACACGGGCCAAGGTCCAGGTAATGTTAACCCTTTGAGTGCCAGAGGGGTAAAAATCAATACGCTGTGTATCCCTCTGGCACTCAAAGGGTTAAGAGGCCGCTACCTCACTGCTCCATGAGATGCAGTCTTGCTTCTCCTCACTCATGCGATGTAATCATGCGCAGTAGAGACTGCCCAAACGCAGGCAGTCTCTACTGCGCATGACTGCATCATGACAAACATCCTAGAGAATTATTATATAGGATAATAGGTGTAGTCCAAAACAGTCAAAGGGCTGCAGGTTGAACATTTCTCCTTCAAATAAGGATGTTTAACCATTTAATGACCAGAGGGATGCACAATGCATAGATTCAACCACTTCGATGCTACAGAGGTCTTAAATGCATTATAAAGCAAATCAATTGCAACAAAGGTAGAAAGAAAACTTTACTTTAGTTTAAAAGGAGTTTTAAGCCCTTGAATGTAATAGAGGTCTCCAAAGCATTTTAAAGTAATACTCTTGAGACCTTTCTTGCATACACGAGGTTAAATGCCCCCCACTCACTCCAAATTGAAATCAGTGGACATTTGGGGAATATTTAGTTGTCCCCTACGGGACAGTTGGTATGATCCAGGACTGTACCTCTTTAGCTTCCCTCATAGAGCCCTAAAGTTTTTGTGCATTATGGGTCATGTGTATAAAGTTTAGCCCTTTGAGTGCCAGAGGGGTACGCAACGCATTGCAGCTTCTCTATTTGTTTTGTGAGGCCTAAAATCTAGTCTTATATATGCTCTGAGGGAGCAGACATTCTGGAACTTTTCCTACTTCTTCTGCGACTGATGGCCAGGCTTCTTGCTTTAGAGGCATCTGCGTGCCTGCACTGTCACTCCCTTCCTGTTACCTTAAGGTACCATGAAGGAGACCGGGAAGGACAACTCAGTTATGCAGATGTCTCTAATACAAGATGTCTGCGCGCAAGCCTGTCCACCATTCTCAGAAGAAGAAGGATTTCCTCATAAGTGGTACTTACTCTCAATAATATCACTGTTTCTAAGCATATGCCTAATTATTGGGAGGGGTCTTTATTTAGGGTGATAGTTCTGCTTTAACTCTCTGAGGACCAAACGAGTGTGCAGAGCATTGCTACTCATTGCTTTGCACACCCTACTGGTCCTTGAAGGGTTAAATACATAGGAATTGTAGGTATTTGTATTTGTTCCATGTGATTCAGTAGGTTTTACACATAAGTATTCCAGTTTTTGTTTGAACATAATTTATGTTCTTGTGTGTGACAGGATTCCGCCTATGTAATTTTGGCTGGAATTCAGCAGTATCTGCCAATGATGAATAGGTAGGGATTAGGGAGTAGCAATTCTGGAGCAAGCCACCTGCACCATGGGGAAAGTGTAAATGATCCAGGGCCTAAAAGCAGCATTTAAATCAGAGGGAATTATTCTGGGCCTCTGTGGTACAATTCGTTAGCTCCAGATTTGCTCCAGTTTTCATAGTACATAAGTCTCAACGTTAACAATATTCTATTTTACAACCAAGCAATGTCAGAATTGGACTTGGGCTTTCATTTGAAATGTAATAAAAATAGGCTGCAGCTACTTTAAATATAATAACAAATATAAGATCTGGATGATTCCGTAATGCAAGCTTTATATTTTCATGGGTTTATATTTATATATTTTACAACCCAATGTGGTAAACACTTGTGAGTCACAGCAGGATAATTGAGATTCTGAATGAAAAGACGTGACCTCAGCTGTATCATACTACTCATTTTAGGATTTCCCCATGGTATTGTAGCAAACAAATGTCGGCTTATCCTTAGAGGTTTAGTGGAATTTTATCATAATTCATTTTGGCTTGAATTCAAGTTTGAGAGATGATTCTCAAGCTCAGTCATCAGAACTTTTTTTTTCAGCTTTAGGATTTCCTGAATCCTGGGAATATAATTGTATCCTAGATGACGTCTGTTCATTTTTTATCTCATCTCATACTTTTCGCCATCACGTTCCAATGACTGCTGAGCTGGCACATACACCATAACACACAGCAAAACCAAAAAAAGACACTTGCAAAATTGCTTGGGTAAGAAAAAGGCCACCACATTTCTTAACAAATAAGAGTAAACTAAGCAATGTGTCTGCTTCTTGGCATGTTCCAGAGACACAATACTGCATGCCGCACCCAAAAGTGTCTGCCCTCAGCCGAGCCATTAGCCATTGGGTGAGAGACTAACTCCCAAAAGTCTATAATGGTATAATAACAGTTGACTGTTCACTGGTGAAGACCAGCCACCACACAGAACCAGCAACAGAATTGTGACAAAAGACAAGAGCGAGAATAGAAAAAAAAAAACAAATGGGCAAGAGTAATAGAACAAAACAGGAAGGGAGGGAGGGGAAAACGTAATGTCCCTGTGAAGCTACTGGCACAAAATCAGGAAGCAGAAAGAGCCAAAAGCATCACAGAGAATAGTTAGAAAAATTAAACATGCTCACATCCCTAAAAGACAAAAACCAATAAGCCTGCGATAAAAACAAAATATAGGCTGGAGATGTTCCCAGCAGTCAAGCCTTCCCTTTCCTCCTGTCCAAGGAAGGTCACCTTCTCAGAATGACTTTTTAGTTTGCAGGGATGAACCTTCTGCAATCCTGAAATATACATCGGGTGGAATTTTTCCTGGCTGTGGATGACTGTAAACTGATAATACTTTTCAGTCAAAGGCTTCAAGTAGACAAACATATTTGGACATAATTCATTCTAAAAAATCAATATCCAGTATTATAAAAGGCCAGAATGTGTGTCCAATGCAGTCATGCTCAGTAGACACTCCCCAAATGCATAGAATGCAGGGAGCATTTTGTGCATTCGGGAAGTCTCTACTGCAAATGAGTGCATCGCGTGCGCTGGCAGTGAGGCAGCAGCAGTACACAGAGCAGGACCGGCCTCTTTACCTCACCGGACCTTAGCCCGTGTGCACAGGTTTTTACACTAGTATACAAATAATCAACAACAATGAAAGTAGATCATAATGAGTCTGTTTTTTTGGAACCTAATAATCTAAGTGGACTAGAGCAACCATTTAACCACTAGTATATATATAATATATATATATATATTCCTTCTTGGGGGGCATGGCTGATAGCAGCCTCTCAATATTATTTCCTGACTCCCATGTGGGTCAGCTATTCAGTGAAGCGTGTGATTAATTTATGTGAAAGGGCTGGTGGCCCTTTAGCCCAAATGCAAGTCTACCTGCTGCATCTTTGTGTTTGCATGTAAATTCAGTAAAAATGCAGTATACTGGTTTTGGTGCTTTGATGCAAGGTGATAGTCACCTGATAGACTAGCATAGTACCTTTATTCAAGGGTGAAATAAGCAATGAACCCTCACTGTGTTTGTGCCACCCATGAAAAAAAGCAGCCAAACAAACTACCTTGTAGAGCCTTGAATTCTCTTTAAAGGTCATAGAAGTAAAAGGTAGATGGTTAATAACATGTAGTTGATGATGTCATTGTCTTGCTGTTTAACCATTTGCACACTGGTTAGGTGGTGCTGAGCAAAAGAATGCATACATTGAACTGGCTCTTGTCGTGTTCTAAAACACTCAAATATTGATTAGATAGTCAGGTAATATGTCACTTTGGTTTCATCTTTGTTTCCAAATCAGTATGCAATTATTTTTGATAATGGCTGGGCAATCCAAAGTCCTCCAGTTGCTGAAGACTACAATACCCATCATCCCCAGACAGCCATTGTCCATTACAATAGTTGGGCCTCAGGTTGACCAACCCTGTCTTAGATATAGTTACTTTATTTAGTACTTACTGATCCAGCTTTAGTACAGTGTAAGCATTAAATTGTCATTTTCATGATATCATCACTACTGTAACTATATACCTATATTTATGTCTGTATATTTAAATTTACAGCAGTGGGAACCATATTTTGTCTTTATTTTATATTTGTATCTTTCTTAGCCCCATACTTCAATATTTATTTTATTGGAACTAACATTTCAAGTTCTTAACACTTTGAGTGCCTAAGAGGTATCTAATGCATTGCGGCACAATGAATTGAATGCCTTTCCAGCACTCAGAGGGTTAAATTCTTTTCTGAGAGTGACATCTCTCCATCAGCCAAGGAGTTAACCTCGTTACCTCTATTAATGTAGGGCTGGGTAATTGTGGTACTCTAATGCAGATTACAGTGCAGAGTATCCTATAATCTCTGTTTGAGCACAAGTGAATCATTCTGTAAATTAGTCATTTAATAGATCTACATGTGCTTAGGTAGGGATAGCCTTGAAATCCTGTCTGTGTGTATCTCTTGATTTCATTACCCCTGTCTTAAAGTGAAACTATTGTGGAAAACTAAGACCTGGATTCCATTTGATAATGTTATTGTTCATTTTATCTACAGATTTCCCTATTGACTTCAGTAGGAATCTGTGAGATAAAACAAGTGATAGGGGAGCAGACATAGTAACAAAGTTGTTCAGTGTAGTAGCCTGTGTGAATACGGCCTAATGATGTAGCTTGCTGGACTTGGTCGATTCACAAGAAGAGAATCGCCCACATGAAAGGTAAAATAGCCTATCATTGTACCATTAACAATGGGTAACATCATCTGTAACATAATACAAAACAAAAAGATACGCACCACCGTTTCAAAAAACTTCCTTAAACACCACAAAAACAATGAATGCTTTCATAAAAACATCTTTTTTAATTCTTTCATCATAAAAAACATATATGACATACCTTTATGGACGTAAATATACAAACAAACACAGGGGCTTATTCACAGAGTGGAAATCAAGCTGACCTAGTTATCCCGATCAACGCGTTTCGCACCCGCATGGCGCTTAGTCATGACCAAAGCGTTTGATCATGACTAAGCGCCATGCAGGTGCAAAACACATTGACCTGGATAACTAGGTTATCCCGTTTTTTTTGATGAAAGAATTAAAGAAGATGCTTTTATGAAAGTTTTCATTGTTTTTGTGGTGTTTAAGGAAGTTTTTGAAACGGTGGTGCATATCTTTTTGTTTTGT
Source organism: Rhinophrynus dorsalis (assembly GCA_037306005.1). Lineage (NCBI taxonomy): Eukaryota > Metazoa > Chordata > Amphibia > Anura > Rhinophrynidae > Rhinophrynus > Rhinophrynus dorsalis. The sequence continues at coordinate 78,363,525 of CM074725.1, forward strand.
ATTATATTGCTGATTCCATGGATAATAAGGGATATCCTGATTTGCACAACACTCTTATCTTCCTATATGTAATACATAACATTTTTTTTCTACCCCATATTATGAGTCTTTAGGTGTGCATGTGTGGTCTTATTTCTATGGAGCTGCTTTTTTTATGTCTTTGTAATATATAACATCATCTGCATACACTGGTGTCTTGCGGGAAAAGAGCCTAATGTTTATATGGTTCTGATTTGGAACTATCATATAATTCAGTGAAATAGACTTAAAGGGATAGTAATACTTAAGCATTACTAATCCCTATAGTAAAGTCCTACTAAAAATAAATGTATTGCCCCCAGTGTCATCTCTCAAACCTTTATGGTTTGAGAGATAATCGCTCCTAAAGTTGCCCTCTCCCTCCCCCTTCCCCGAAGTCAGCGTTGTAGCTGACTGAACGGAAATCCGGTCATAGATCATCAGGCGGTTCTGCAGCAGAGCTGCGATCGCGTTAATTAAAAAAAAATCTTTCACTAAAACGGTCTTCTACGTGTGCTTGCAAACCAAGCAAACATAGAAGACCATTTCAGTGAAATTTTTCTTTTTTAGTAACGCGATCACAGCTGTGCTGGAGAGCCGCCTGAAAGTCGTACGACTTGCTTCCCTGCAGTCAGCTAGAACGCTGACTTCGGGGAAGGGGGAGTGAGAGGGCAACTTTAGGAGAGACCATCTCTCAAACCATAAAGGTTTGAGAGATGACACTGGGGGCAATACATTTATTTTTAATAGGACTTTAATATAGGGATTAGTAATACTTAAGTATTACTATCCCTTTAAGCTGAGAGTGTGTTCTCATCGTTATGAAAATGATACTAGATCTAAGAAGCTACAACAGGGTGTGCAGCAGAAATATAATTGCTCCCTCTATTACCATATCTTATGAAACTGGTTATGAAATTGATACCATTGTGTGAAAGCAGTACCATTAATAGAGAACAGGGCATGGCAAATTGAATCTGACATAATTGTACTCATGGAAAAGGTTGATGTTTATTCCAAAATACTTTGAAACGTGGAATTAGTTCTTTAATCGTTATCGATAAAATGGAGATGTACTCTAATTCCTTTGTTATACTGCTGTGCCTATACATTAATGAGAATGGGGGGTGTACAAATTCTCCATTACACTCATTTTCTGCTTTGGACATACAGTAGGCATTTGGGAATATTTTAGTTGTCCCTTCTGATTAAGATGACCAGACCTCACCTTTAACCTGGGGCAAATAGGAAAAAGGCATATTTCAGGACAACACTGACATCAAGCAGCCCTGCAGTATGCATTTTTATATGTGCCCCTGGTTAAAGGTGAGGTCTGGTCACCCTATTTCTAATACATTCCTCCCACTCTTTTTAGTAATCAGCATGAGTGTTCCAAAGCAAAGCTGAGTGGTTCTGAGGCAAACCAGCTATACCGCAGATGACAAATAATATTACCCACAATTCCCACTGATTTAAGTTATGCTTTTAACCTATTGAATGCTAGAGAGGTCTCCAACGTATTGCATGTGTTTCCTAAATTTTGTTTGGTTTACACCAGGAATGATCCATTTGTCTTTATACATAAGGCACACTGGCCATATTTATAAAAGCAAACTGGAATTTTTCTGGAGTACACCAACTGCAACATAGGAGGCAAATACAAATTTCTAAATGCCCATGCCATTGAATAGAGCTTTTTAACCCTTTGAATGCTTGGAGACCCCTCAGCATTCAAGGGCTTAAAAGCCCAATTTAATTTAACAGGACTTTTTGTTTGTCCCGTATGGTGAGGTTTATTGCAGAGTAACTCCAGTTTGCTTTTATTAATATGGGCCACTGAGTTTTCGTAGTGTCAGATTTTCCCCCTCATAAATGGGTTAGGATCAGCTGGATAGAGTAGTTCAAAGCTTCTGAATCATGAGACTTTGGACGTTTTGTATAAAAGCAGCCTCTCATAGATTAAAAGTGGGTTAAACCGCTTGAATACTAGAGAGTTCTCCAACATATTGTATACTGCTGTATCATACAGAGGGTTAAAAATCTCAATTTAAATCTTTGGAATTTCCACTTTTTCAGGTAGTAGGAAAGCCTGCCTTTCAGATTGTCCCTATCACTCTCCTTTCTACCTTCATACCCACACTATCCACACCCCACCTATCCAGAGAACAACTGGCTACTAGCAATAGTCCTTAATTAAACAATTCCAACTCCCCCTCTTTGCCTGTCTGCCCTTATACTAGCTAGCATCAACATTTCAACCGCTTCCTCTCTCTCTCAAGCATAGACTGTAAACATGCGGCAAACTGACACCCCCTTTTATATTGATGAGCTATCACAATGGGAACATATGAGGGAAACTCTTGACTTGCGGGATTTTTTATTATTATCTTTCAGATCAATACAAAGAAAGAATCAGAAGAACATATTTTTTTCTTGGGAATTGCCATGGATGAGTGAAGTGTAGTTTTTCTCATGCTTCTCTCAAAAACTTTCCCCCATCCCTACTAGGGAAACCATACAGCTTCTGGAGAGTATTTTACATATTTATACAGTGTGACTTTTCTTTGCCTTGTTTGTTTTATTCAGTTTATTATTATATGTTATGTCTTTATCTATTTAGCTAATCCATGTACTGGAATTTTGCTTTCTCTATTTATAAGGTGCTTCGAAGCCATGGAAGGTGCAAGATTGCCAATGTTCACTAGTTATTTTGCATTACTTAGAGTTGTTGGATCCAGATCTCCTTTGGGTCACAGTGACTGCTGACTGCCTTCACAACAGTGAGCTCTGAAGGAGATATCTATGCCTTGGCTTAAACCAGTAGCTCCATTTGCAATGGGTCTTGATATCTGACAAAGTAAAAAATGCCAGCATGTATCATATACCACTGTGTGTCTGGTCTTTAAAGCTTCTTCCGTTAGCCACTTTGCCACCCTGTGGTGAGTCTGTCCACAGGTTGCACTGTTATGGCAGATATGTTTAAAGTAGATAAACTCATTTTTATAAACACAATCACTGTAAAGAGCTGACTAATCACACTAGATATAGCATGGACAGTTCTGGTCAGTTGACCATAAACCTCCATAGGATGGAGTAGCAACAGTGCCACTAAATCTTTAGGATATTGAGATACTGGGCTTATAAAATTCAAGCCAGAGCTGCAATAACTTTTGAATAAGTACCCCTCAGCAGTCAGAGTACCCTTGTTTTGCTCAGGAGGATAAACCATACAGTTTGTATTTTTTACATATTAAGTGTTACTATAACTTAAAGGGATAGTAATACTTCATTTTAACTTTATTTTATTTTGTAGGCATTAAAAAAACATGAAGAATGATATAAGTCTTATCTCTGAAACCTTTATGGTTTAAGAGATATTCACAAACAAAGTATCCCCCCCCTGTTCAACCAAATCAGAAGGGAGATGCCCAGGTAGACTGCAGAGAGGGACAATCTTCAATTAAGATAATGGAAAAAGCTGAAAAACTTATCAGGGGGGGAAGGGCTTTCATTGTTTTCATACAAAGAAAATTGTCCCCTTCTGTTATCTGTACTGTCATACAACCAGACTCACATCTGAGAAGAGATTGTTTACACTAGGTAAAAGGGGCGGGGAGGGGAACTTTGCTTGTGAATATCTCATAAACCATAAAGGTTTGAGCGATAAGACTTATATCATTCTTCATGTTTTTTTAATGCCTACAAAATAAAATAAAGTTAAAACGAAGTGTTACTATCCCTTTAAGAAGGCAATTCTCAAGTTTTACCAAGTCTGCTCGGACCCTCTTGATTGGAACATAACCCAGTTTGTGTATCTCAGCCACAAGCTCCTGGGTTGCATGTGTGGTCTCCATAGACACGCTGTGTTGGACATTCAAGCCTCCTACAAAAGGTCTTTGGGTATCTTCATTGAGTAGGATAGGAAACTGTCCTGCACATTTCAGCATTGATGCACTGTGTGTGTGCATTAGGGGTCACTTTTCAAGCCCATATGCTCCTCCACTGGCCTACCTGGGATTACAATTCAGAAACCCGTCTTCATCAGTAGATATGCTCTCAGGAGAACATCTCTGTATATGGGCCAGTATCCTAGTGATAGTTGACCTTTAAATGTCTTCCAATGAACCCATTGAATATCTTCACCGAACCACAGAACCCATGCATAATATGGAACACAGTTTAAGAATCACTGGACTGATTTAACATAAGGTATCTGGGGCCATACTTAAGTAAATACATAACACACACAGGCCTTGTTAAAGGGATAGTAATACTTACAATTAACTATTTTTAATACTGTAAAGATTAAAAATATGAATACGATGAGGTATGCCCCATCTCTCAAACTTTTATATTTTGAGAGATTGAAGCATGTAAAGATCCTGTTTTACAGAAGTCTGCCATCTAGCTGAGAAAAGCAGATTCTGGTCGGGGACCGTCCTGCGGCTGTTCAACAGAGCTGAGATACAGAAATCTATTAAAAAAAAATACATAATTGGAACGGTCTACAAAGTGTAGCTGGTTTGCAAGCACACTTTGTAGACCGTTCCAATTAAATATTTCTTTTTAGATTTCAGCATCTCAGCTCTGTTGAAAAGCTGCAGGACAGTCCAGGGATTGGTTTCTGCTTTTCTCAGCTACATGGCAGACTTCTGTAAAACTGGATCTTTAACATGCTTCAATCTCTCAAACTATAAAAGTTTGAGAGATGGGACATACCCATACCTGGGAACTTCCAGTTGAGGGCTACCCGGAGGGTAGTCCTCTGTTCACCAGGAGGTGACAAAAATGACGCTAATCGCGTCAAAAAGGGGCGGGCTTGCCACGAGTGAGGGGGGGGGACTTAACCCTTTGAGTGCCAGAGTGGTACGGAATGCATTGCAAAGCAATGCATTCCTTACCACTCTGGCACTCAGAGGGTTAAAGGTGCCACACAGAAGGCTGGGGACTGAGGATCAGCGGGAGAAAAAGTGGATGTGGCAGAGTTTCAATAGAAACTCTCCACATCCGGAGGAATCAGCCTCTGCCCCGGAGACCCGGTAAAGCTCTGTCAGAACCGGAGTCTCCGGGGCAAATCCGGAGAGTTCCCAGGTATGGACATACCTCATTGTGTTCATCTTTACATCGTTACATTTAAGTATTACTAATGGACATGATTTCATTCAAATTTGTTATGTGCCCCGCAAATATACATATGAATAACTAAAGTGGATCAAGGATAAGATAATGATGCACTCGGTATCACTGAATATTGTCTCAATTCCGCCATTTACCACAAGGCTGTTTTGTATCTTGCGATTCAACTTGGTGCTTCTGGAATGTGCATAAATGAGCAAAGATGTCTGTTAAACAGATGAAGTTAATCTTTTTCTCAGATGTCTGGAGCTGGGAAGCAGACACACAGGAAACACAATCACTGCTTTTGTGATCCAAGTCCCTTAGCTCAAAAAATATATTACTTTCTCAGTGCTCATTCTTGGTGGGAAATTGGGATCGGTGTAACTCTCTCAGCTCCACAGAAGTAGAATTATGAGCCTTATGGGGAATTTGGAGTTGTTGATGCTAAACAGTGATCTTTAACTATGAACTTTAAAGTGCTTTGTTTTGGTGAACTGTCCACCAAAGCAAAGGTCCTGTTCAACAGTGCTGCACTTTTTTTCAAGGCAGAACATGCTTCCATCTGTCAGTAACAGTATCTGTTTATCAGTACACATCTCATTTTATCTTACTCAACTGTATTGATTATTGTGGGTGGGGTTTATGTTTATAAGTGAATTAGAATGTGTGTATATAATGTCATTTTTTTATTTAAAGGACCAGTAACATCTAAAAATGAACTGGTTTTATATACACTTAAAATAGATATTAGCATATCTAAAACCTCTTTGTTTTTTTTCTGAAGCCTAAACTATAGTCTTACAGTTGTATACAAAAGTTTGGTAACCACATGCTAAATTACATGTTTTGCTGATTTTCAAAGTGAAAAGAAATTAAAGGGACAGTAATGTCCCATAAAAAATATTTTAGTTTTGTAGAGGATTAAAAAATAAACTCTATAGTACAAATCCTATCTCTCAAACAGCTATGGTTTGAGAGATATAGGCATTCAAAGTTCCCGCCTCCCTCCCCTTCTCCTGATGTCAGCTGTAAAGAAATACTTCATCAGAACGGTCTACAAAGTGTGCTTGCAAACTAGGCACACTTTGTAGACCTTTCCAGTGATATAAGCAATTTCCTACAACTTGACTTCGGCTCTGCTGCAGAGCCGCTGGCTGGTCCCCGGACTGGGATCTCCTGCCGTCAGTACAGAGCTGACATCAGGGGAAGGGGAGGGAGGGGGGACTTTGAATGAATATATCTCTCAAACATAGTGGTTTGAGAGATGGGATTTGTGGCATGTAGTTTATTTTTTATCCTCTACAAAACTATAAGAATTTTTTATGGGACATTGCTATCCCTTTAACACAACCTCTGCAGCAAACATTAATGTACAGTTACTATTTATTTGCTGAATGTATCAGATTAACCCCTTAAGGACAGGCGGTCATGGGACATTTCCTTCCCATAATGACCGCATAGGCGCACTTGGAAGCGCCGGTACACGTGACCTGTTGCGTGTATCGGCGCGTCACTATGGGGCCTGATAGAGATCGCTCCGATCTTGGAGCGGTCAATTTCAGGCCCTATTTTTACTTACAGCGCTCCCGGTAGAGCGCTGTAAGTAAAAAGTACGTGACGTACCATGACCGTCATCGGTCCTTGAGTAGTTCAAGGACCGTGACGGTCCTGGTACGTCAAGGGTCCTTAAGGGGTTAAAAGAGAATAAATCAGAAAATGTGGCATATGCAGGATCTTAGGCATCCTTCCAGTTGGTCCACTAGTATCATTTTTTGTATGGTTTCAGAACTTAATTGACTCGTTAGGCCTTAATCTAAGTTAGATGATGGCAATCCATAGCTTTTTAAATTCCCTGATTGTTTGAACCTCTCAGGATGTTGTTCTTACTCTCAATAACAATGGCCTTCTCTAAGAAGCTGACTGAGAATCAGAAAATAAAAATCATTCACTCTTACAAAGTAGGGAAGGGCTATAAAAAGATCACTCAATGCTTCCTGCTTGCAGTTTCCACTGTCTGAAATGTCATTAAGAAATGGAAGTTAAGGGGATTTGGAAGACCAAGAAAAAATCTCCAATAGAACTGCTCATAGACTGGTCAGGAATGCAAAGCAAAACCCCCCACATCACTGAAAAGGACTTGCAGGAAAGTTTAGCAGCATGGAGTAGTGGTTCACCAGTCTACCACACAGCATTGCTTGCACACATATGATCTGCCTGTAACAATCATCAGAAGGAAACATTACTTGTGACCTCATCACATAACTCATCATCTGAAGTAAGCAAAACGACACTGAGGAAAGCCAGAGTCTTTTTGGAACCAAGTGCTGTGGTCTGATAAAATTAAAATTGAACTCTTTGGCTAAAATCAACAAAGGTAAATGTGGATTAGAAAAAGAGAAGCATTTGAAGAAAAGAACACCTTGTCAACTGTTAAGCATGGAGGTGGACATATTCGGCTTTGGGGTTGTTTGGCAGCCAGTGGCACAGAAAATATTGTGTAAATTGAGAATGTATCCTAAGTATGAACAAATCCTGGAAGCTAATGCCATGCAGTTAGTATAGAAACTGAAGGTGTGAGGAGGTCAGATATTACAACAAGACAAGGATCCAAAACATACCTCAAAATGAACCATGGACTACTAAAAAAAAAAAAAAAAAAATTCTGTTTTATTTTAAATTCCGTAAATGTTAGATTCAGCAAATAAATAGCAACTGTGAATTACAATTTGCAGAAATATGTCAAGTCTAAGTTGGTTCATTACCTTCTTTTCACTCAGGGCTGCCCACACTTCTGCATGAAATTGTACATACGTTTTGAGGGAGTAGACTTACCTGCTTTCCCAAGATTTCAGGGTGTCCACTGATTGTTGAAGATTATTTGTGAATAGACTGAGATAAGATAATAATATTCTTTCTGAATACAAGACAATCAACACTAATTAAAGCTAATTAATAGCTGTCAGCAGGAGATCCATGTCGGTCGACACGGAGGCTCTGCAGAAGAGTTGCAATCGCGTTATTGACAATGAATCCCTTCATTGGAATGGTCTAAAACGTTTGTTTGCAAACCAGGCACACGTTTTTAGACCATTCCAATGAAGGCATTCGTTGTCAATAACGCGATTGCGGCTCTGCAGCAGAGCTGCAATCGTGTCAATAACATGATTGCGGCTCTGCTGCAGAGCCTCCGTGTCGACTATATATTTTTTTGCATTTAGCTCAACTTTTTAAGCTCTTCTAAATGCAAAAAAACTTTCTTTCACATTACTAACCCTTTAAGAAAATACTGAAGAGCTAGCAGAAATGTAGAACAAACCAACTGGCCACTCCTGTGAAAATTGCTGCCACTGTGAATTTTGCTGGAACAATTTAAGCAGGAGTGACCAGAAGGGATTGCCCGTTCCTCAGCCACTCCTGTCAAAATTGCCACCCGTATGAATCTCCTTGAAGTGATTTTGCTTCACCCCCTGGCCACTCCTTGCAAAATCACTGCCCTGTGGTGAGTCACTGGATGTGGGGACACTCCGCCCCCCTCCCACCTCAGGGAGGGGTAGAAATTGAACCAGAAACAGTTATATATATATATATATATATATATATATATATATATATATATATATATATATAATTTATTATAGACAGTATGCTCTTTGTTGTCATTCTGATTTTGTGACCTAAGAATAACTATGTATTTATCCCATAATTAAATAAATAAAATGTTAGGGGTGCCCTGAAAATATCACATTGCATTTTTGGGGTGCTTTAAGCAAAAATATTAAGAATCATTAGTTTAGAATGTGTATATTTTGCCTTTCATTGTTTTAACAAGTCTGTGTTTTAAACAAGCCAGATGCTACTAGCTAGTTTGGTCTCTAGAATGCTTCTATACTTCTTGGTAACCTCACTGTTTTGCAAAGTATTAGAGATTTTGCTAACCAACAGGTTATAAAGTACTTCTTCAGAATCAGTTAAATAAAAGTGAGCAAAGTACATCCATTGGTCTTTTTGTAGATTAAATGAACAAAGAATGCATTTGCTTTTTATTCGTCATCATGGAAACATATTTCTGTGAAAAATCAAACAAGTACTACTACAAACTTTTAAATGTCAGCGGTAGAAATACAAGGACATGTACAAAAAGCTCTTTCATACATTTTAACCATGGCATTTTCATTATAACCATGGCATTTACAGTATATTGTGATAATTATAACAGAAATGCTGCTCACGCATTTTGAGAATATCTTAATCTAGTTTTCTCAAACTAGAGCCAGATGTAAAAAATGGAAACCACGAGCCAAGAGAATTCTCAGAAAATGTAAGTTTTACAAGTTTTTTGGAATGTTAATTTATACCGAACAAATATCCTTAAGATTGGAAGATATTGTAAATGCAGCTGAGGATGATGTACTTAGAAGATACTTAGAATAACTGGAGACGTTCTGGGGCAAACCAATTGCTCCTGTACCACAGAGGTCATATAAGCATTCCAAACATCACCATGATTTAAACTGGGATTTTAAAGGGATAGTATTACTTCAAAATTACTATCCCTCATATTGTAGCCCTTAATAAACTGAATTAAATGACACCAGCGTCATCTCTCAAGCCTTTATGGTTTAAGAGATAGCCGCTTTCAAAGTTTCCTCTCCCCTGCTGTCAGCGTTCTGCTGCCAGCAGGGGAATCCGGTCCCGGGACAGGCGGAGGCTCTTAAACAGAGCCGATATCTCGTTATGGAAGGAAAATTGATTCATTGAAACAGTCTTCTACATGTGCTTGGCTACTATGGAGGGAATGCCACAGCCGGTATTTTTTTGAAGAAAAGGTGGCAACCCTACAAGTGATTAAGTAATTAACATGTTGATCTACAATTCAAGAAGGCATTGATAAAAATGTTTAATTAGTAACAAAGAAACTAACTGTATTTACTCTTGTTAGATATGAAGTTACTAGTAAGGCATCTGTAAATCCGCTTTTAAAACTGCCCTTTTGCTTGCAGATATGTTTGTCAGCTATTGTGAAGTCCTGTCTCATGTACTTCAGTTTGTTTGGTGCTGCTTAACTCTTTGACTGCCCAAGAGGTACGCAACGCATTGCGTTGCATACCTTTCTGGCACTCAAGGGGTTAATTACAGATACCTTGACCTCTGACCCCTTTAATGATTGAGAGGTCTCCAATGCACAGCAAAGCTATTTGTTAATGACCTCTGTAGTATCAAATGGGTTTGCAAAACTGGTGGTTCTTTGAAGTAAAACAAAATACCACATGATTTGGTATATTAAACGAAAAAAACGTGTTTGCATATCAGGATCTCATGAGCAAATGAATCATGTAAAACTTGTGTATGACAACTTACAGGGCCAGTACATGTCAGATGATCTATATCGGGATTGACAATGTGAGGCTCTCCAGCTACTACCAGACTGCAACACCCATCACTCGCAGGGAATGATGGGAGTTATAGTCTGGCAGCAGCTGGAGGACCTCCCATTACCCAACAGTGATCTATAGAAACATAACTTGTACGTTTCTCTATTCTGGAGTCACTTTCAGTTATTGATCTTCTCCTTTCATCTGTCCCTAAATTTGCTTGCATCTGTTTTGCAAGAGACAGATAAAGTAGGAGTTGTGTCATCTACAAATAGCATGCTGCTGTGTTTTGACTCCTCTGTTGATATTTTGTAAATTCAGTTATAGGTATTTTATAAATAACGCTGATGTTTGAGGCCCACTGTTATAAATTGTACTGAGGCTGCTTTTTCAGCTGCCAAAATTGTAGTTTGAAGGTATTACTTAAGGTTGGACTAAGTCACACTTATGGTTGCCTCAGTGCTACTGTAATGACAATTAAGCATAGCTGGGAATCATTTGGATTTGCCACGGAAACTCTAGTTTTGACACTACATTACTGGGTCTCCGAGGCAGAGGCTGATTCTTCAGATGTATGGGGAGTTTCTAATGAAACTCTGCCTACTGCTGCTCCTTCTAAGTGTGTTCCTCCCACTCCCCACACACTTCTCCTCCTTCCCCAGCCTATTCATTATACTTTTTCTTTATTATATAATCCTGGCCCCCCACTCATAACTAAGCCCCACCCCTTTTTATGCTAATCGTGTCATTTTTCTCCCCAAGCGGCAACACAGGACTTCCCTCTCCAGGGAGTGCACAACAAAAAAGTGCCCAGGTATGCAATTAAGGAATTCATAAAGAGGCATGTTCTGGTATAAGTCTCACATAATCTTTTATTTTCTGCTTTCTACTTCTACATGTCAAACACACAGAGTCATACTACATTTCTGCCCCAAAGTAAAGTAAAATAACAAATACCATTGATTTCACCGTTTCAGGACCATAGTGGGGATGGCAACATGTTGTTAAGTGATGTTCTATGGTCCCTAGGGGGCTACATTTTACTTCTAAATCTCTGAATACTGCAGATTGTTACCTACACACCACTGTAAAGCTCCTACACTAATCCCAGGGTGGCCACAGCTCCCACTTCTACATTCAGAACCTGCAGATTCGGAGAACTAGCAAGAGCCGGGACCGCCACACACGGGGGGGAGCCTATCACTATGTCAGTGTCCCCTCTGTGTGTGTATATGTCTGTTGCATGTCTGTGTATCTGTTGCATGTCTATTCCATCTCTGTTCCTTGTGTGTGTGTGTATGCCTGTTGCGTGTTTGTGTATGTCTGTTGCCTGTCTGTGTGTGTGCGTATGTCGGTTAGTTGCATGTGTGTCTGTAGCGGGTACATGTGCGCATATCTGTTACGTGTGTGTGTGCATGTCTGCTACCTGTGTGTGAGCAGGTCTGTCAGGGGAGGACTGGCCTGAGAGGCAGGGGGGCAATTGCCCCCCGGGACGGTCATAAGTTTGGGCCAGTGGGCCACTGACAATCAATTTCTCTCTTGCTGCTGTAAATGGAGCAAACAGAGTTTAAGGTGCTAAACTAGTAGTGTAGCTCTGTTTCAGTTGTAATCTCTGTGATATCGCTAATGTACCAATAGTTCAATTATAATCTCTGTAGTATCACTTGCCTTGCCTTATAACAGTAATGCAAGCTAAAACATTAACCAAAGGGGGTGAACTGGCATATTGGGATGGAGCTATAGTGGAAAAGGGTCAATTGATTGTACTTGCCTCCCAGGCCATATGTTGCCAGTCCTCCCCTGATGTCTGTTGCACGCATGTGTGTCTGTGCATGTGTGTTGCGTGTGTGTACACCTCAGTTACATATGTGTTTCCATGTGTGCATCTCCAGTGTTCCTGTGTGCATCTCCGGTGTTCCATGTGTGCATGTTTCTGCCACTCACTGTGTCTATGTGTCTGTCTGTGTGTTGCATATGTCTGTGTTTATCAGTGTGTCTACATTTCACACACATACACCCAATGGTTATAACATGACGGGCAATGCCGTCCCACATCGCTAGTTAATAATAAAGGGCAATTTGTCCTGCATGTTCTCATTAGATTACCCATATAGTCATATTTGTCTTGAAGAATGATGTTTGTGGAAGAACTGCTTCATGAACTTTTCTCAAAAGATGAGATAATAGTGTAGAATTAGTTACAGACTTATGTGTCTCACATGTAAGTGAGTTGATCAAAAGACCTAAGGCTTGGGTCAAACTAATGCATTATTAGTGTATCATGCAGTCTAGTTGGCAGTATTAGTAATAAGATTAGCACTATTACATGCCACAAGCTGGTAATAAGATCAGGGGCTTTATGCATAAGACTAGGGCCATTTGCATAGTCAGCCAGTACCTATCAGCACCCCTGCTCATTTATATTATTGAAAACAACTCTTCAAGAGGAGACGGACAAAGTGTGATAAAGAGAATATAGTTGAGATAAAGTCTCCAATTTCTTTGCTATTCTATGAAGCCTATGCACTAAGATTTCTCCAACTTGAGATATCTTATTGCACTTGTTCTCAATCTTAATTTTTGCAGATGGATACGCTAATACACAGTCCGAGCTTTTAATGGAAGATGTACCATCTTATAGGTCATTGGTCAAGGACCGTAAGAGAAAAACATTATTGTGTGGCCCCAAAATAAGAGTGAGAATAAACAGGATATAGTGCATAACAATTTTAACACTTTGAGTGCCAGGGAGTACTCAATGCATAGCGGAGCAATGAGGTGCGTACCTCTCTAGCACTCAAATTAATAAATATAATCTGAAACTCAAAATTTGCATTTATGTCAATCCTCATAAAAACAAGGGGAACCCTAAGTGAGTGATTACGGCACCCCAAATGCCACAGCACTCAGGTTGATAACAATTGTTTTAGTACACAGGCTTCATCGAACAACAGAGAAACTAGAGCATTTTACATTGTAGCAGTTATCAACTCTTTATCACAACTTAGTGCATGCAACTCGTTCCCTTAACCCCTTACTGCCCGAGGACGTACATGTACGTCCCGAGTGGATGTCCCTTGTGGACAAAGGACGTACATGTACGCCACGGAAATCCGGGTCCCCTCGCAGCTGCACGGGGACTCCAGATTCTTTTTAAAAAATAATGTTCGGCGGGCGTTAAGTGCCGGCCGTGGTCACTAAGGGGTTAATGAGTTTTAGTCTTTTTAGGGACCAAATGTGTGCAAAGCATTGATTTGCAATACATTGCATACCCCCTCTGCAAGCCAAAGGGTTAAAGGGTTAAGGTTCTATAGGCACATTAAAAATATGCAAAATGTTGTTAAGACAAATGATTTCCATGAATCAGTGATTCTTCAGAAGGATTGATTTTCGTATCCTTTGATACAAAACTCTGCCGCATGGATTGTAATTTTCACTCAGCCATGGGTGTATTCACAGATTGCATTTGCCGTATAAACTATTGAGTAATTGGCTGTAATAATATGGTGCGCACAGACATTAGCCATATCAAGTTGCAGTCAAGAATTGGGAAAGTATAAGTTAAATAGAAACACTGTTATTTGTCTGGTACAGTAGATAATCTTGGCAATGACAGACTCTGTTGTGTTTGTGGATATATACAGTATATGCATGTATGTGTATCATAGAATGTTTCATGCTGAGTATGACAGGGTACTGCCACCATTGGAAGAGTCTCCATTCAAGAGTTATTACAACTAAAAGTTTTTTGTACTTTACATTAAACTGCAGTTTCTATTGTGATCATGAGGTGAATATACTATCAGCTGAGTAACCCAGCACTGAAAAAGTTAGAAGACTGTAACTGCAATGTGTTGCGCACCTTTCTGGGACTCAAGGGGTTAATGCTTTCAGTGCTGGGTTGCTCACTTTAGAGTGAACTCTATATTATAGACAGCCATAATTAATTACTCATTTTCTTCCATAGATAGAAAAGAAAAAAAAAGCAGGGATTTTGGCCACTTTTTAGAGATATTGCTAACTGTTGAAGGAAAGTCTCCCATCAGTGCGTCCCCTTGTTTTACACAACAGGAAAGGTCCTATAATGTAGATTTTTTTTTAAATTGAACTAGCTTAATGAGCATTAAAATTACTTCTTATTTGAAATGAACTCTTTGGATTGAGATAAATGTGAATTTTGTGTAATAAAAACCATGTGAATGAAGCCATTCTGAGGAAGTGAGAGATAAAAGCTACCGGTTTGTTTTCGTTATAGTAGAATAACAATATAATCAGAATCTTGTGACTTAGAGAATTGGGACATAACATATTTTTCTTTACAGAGCCTAGGGCCAAAATCAGAATAATTGTGAGACATATATATTATGTTTTCTTGATGACAGTCATAGTCATTTGGAAAGCTTTAGTGTAGAAAACATGTTTTCAGCAGAAAACCTTTGGCTTTCCAGCTGTTGTTGGACTACAGTTTCCATCAACCTGAGCCTGCAATTAACCAGCCTAAGATGATGGGAATTGTAGTCCAATGACAGTTGAAGATTGCCTAGCACTGCTATGCATTTAGAAAAGGCTAAAATATACTCCAAATTTTATGGATTTTCCCCATAATGAATATCATGGGTAACTTCAAGTAAGGGTAATATTCAAACAAATAATGCAAAAGTGGCTCCGGTTGTGAGTTTATTGAAAGCACCTTGGAGAATGTCAGTATCAGTACGTCAAGCTACTGTTCACACCATACTTCAAGCATCAGGGTGCCAATCCATAATGCTCATTTTCTCCATATCCTACATTACACCATACATTGTCTACCACCTCTAACTTAAGTGTTGGTTGAAATACATGGCAACTGGGGTTTTCTTTTGAAATGTTGCATGCATAATAGCGTACGGCCTCACTCTGCATTCATCATGTCGCCATAGCGAAAAGGGAGACATGAGAATCTTGCCATGCAGAACAGAGCATTCTCTCTCGGGCAGTCTCTACTGCGCATGACTGCATCCTGCGTTTGGGCAGTCTCTACTGCATATGACCGCAGCCTGCATTCGGGCAGTCTCTACTGTGCATGACTGCATCCTGCATTCGGGCAGTCTCTACTGCACATGACTGCATCGGACAAACATACATCTGGCCTTTTATTATTAGTGATTTTAATTTATAGAGTTCCAGCATGTTCCACTGAGCTGTATAATTAGGGTACTCATTACAAATACATGACACACTTAGCAAACTGATAAAAATATGGAGAGAACCCTCATAGCGAGAGCTTAACACAAATAAGCTTAACCCTTTGAGTGCCTGAGGGGTACGCAATGCATTGCTCTGCAATTCGTTGCTTACCACTCTGGCACTCAAAGGGTTAAGGGCTCTTTCAAAGAGCGTTAAGACTTTTTCCTATAGGCAACATATATCTAGAAGAAATGCGCTGGAGGCCTCTATGACGTTCAAGGGGTTAAAATCTGTTTTTAAAGCAATGGTTTTTTTTAGTTCTCCCTTATAGTATAAATGGTTTGACCCAGAATTCCTCCACTTGTCTATTGAACATACGGGTCTGAGTGTTAACCCTTTGAATGCCAGATGGGTTGTGTACCCCTCTGCCTCTCAAAGGGTTAATACAGTATTGAGCTTGCCTTTCCCTCTAGTACAGGAATTTACTTTTTTTATCTATTTAGTTATGATTATGGCCTTGCAATACGATTTTTGTTGGAATAAGATTTACTTCATATATCTTATGTTGGTAGAAAGAAGAACCAGTGCAATTCAGGGGCAAACCAATTACATTGTAGGGTACAAATAAAATTCTCTAAATTCCCATTGATTGGTTCACAGTGCATTAGAGATATTTGTTGCTTTCAAGCAGTTAAAAGCCCCTTGTAAATCAATTGAGATTTTTATGTGTTGTGTCTGGTACAGTTTGCTTCTTAGTACATCAGCCTCCCTGACTATCCTGCTCTCTCTCTCGTTGGCAGACAGGGCCTCTGAGTCAGAGCCACTGTACTAGCCTATGGAGCACCAATTCCATCCCTGTTGTACCTGATTTAGATATTTTTGCCACATTGCCAGATCGAAACAACTTGTCATTTATCATATAGAAAATGCTACAATACATATAATTTATATTTCAACAAAGCTTATTACACTGAAATAAGATGTGCATGCATGCACTGAGAAACCTGACTCTCTGGTTTCTCTCAAGGTACAAATTAGAATTGCTAATTACAGACTGTTGTTATTAACATCACATGGGAAAAGACTGATGTGCCATACTGAATAAAACAACAGCTAAGTGGTTATTCTACTAAATACTAAACTACTGTAAAATCTCAGGTGTAATATGCACCTGTGTATAATATGTAGGTGTGAATTATACCCAGATTTTAAAGGGATAGTAATACTTCCAAATTACTAATCCCCATATTATAGCTATGCTAAAAAGAAATGTATTGCCCCCAGTGTCATCTCTCAAATCCTTATGGTTTGAGAGATAATAGCGCACAAAGTTCCCCCCTCCCTCCCCCTTCCCTGAAGTCAGCATTCTAGCTGACTGCAGGGATATCTGGTCTTATGTGCATCAGGCGGCTCTGCAGCAGAGCCGAGATCGCTTTTATAAAAAATTATTCTTTCACTGAAACTGTCTTCTACGTATGCTTGCAAACCAAGCACACGTAGAAGACCATTTCAGTGAAAAGAATTATTTTTTATACACGCGATCTCGGCTCTGCTGCACAGCCGCCTGATGCACATAAGACTGTCGTACAACAGCTTCCCCTGCAGTCAGCTAGAACTCTGACTTCAGGGAAAGGGGAGGGGGGGGCACTGAGAGATGACACTGGGGGCAATACATTTCTTTTTAGTATAGCTACAATATGTGGATTAGTAATTTGGAAGTATTACTTTCCCTTTAAGGTAAAACCTTACGTTCCTGTGTTTAATATGCACACTTTATTCCACTACCCTTCTGTCTTCCTCTTTACCTTCCTTACTCGATCTTTTCACTCTATCTCCATCTCCCTCTCTTCCTCTACTCACTTCACTGCTTTACAGTGATCCAGAGGCACCTGCAAGATTTGTCCAGCAGGAAGCATGTTTGAATTTGCTGCCCTTTTCCTTGACTATGTCTTCCACCCACACAAGTCCTGGCAGACGACGTCTTTCATTGTACAAGCTTATGTGAGTCTACGCATTGAAAGACATGGCCTGCACGGATCTACAAGGATGGAAGGCGTAGTGAAAGAAATAGACGTCAAATTCAAACATGCCATCAGCTGGACATATCTCCTGTCCGGAAGAAAATGTAATGTGCTGAAAGAACATAATATTCACAGTGAGACTGATGTACTAAGAAGAACTTGAGTAATTCTCCCCTATGGTGTAATTGGTTTGCCCTGACAAATATTCAGTATTGGGTGTTAAATATTTGTCCTTCTAAGGTATGATAGGTGGAACTGAGTGAAGGGGGTCTCCTGGACAATGAAAACCATCTCTGTGTTTGTCCTTGTTCTGACTCCTGAGTACTTGAGACCTGGAGTTGGAAATTGATGTTTTAGACCAAAGTCTGTGATGTAAAGAATTGCATACATATCAAAATGGCTGATGTACTAAGAGTACTAGAGTAATTCTGGAGCAAACCAACTGCCCTGTAGGGGACAAATTAACTACCAAAATCCCCATTGATTTAAATTTGCCCTTTACCCTTTGAGTGCCAGATACCTCGCTAGCATTCAAGGGGTTAAAATCCCCATTTAAATCAACAGGAATTTGTATTTGTCATCTATGGCACAGCTGGTTGGCCACAAAATGACTCCAGTTCTTAGGACATCAACCTCAAAGACACCCAAGGGAAATTAAGATTTGTTATGGAAAAAGCAAATTAGGAAAAAAAGACTAATGATATTTGCAGCAGTGTGTTAATTTTATGGTAAAACATTGGTGTTTCCTCTACTTTACTATGTATGAATGCAGCTGTGAGTCGTTACATTGAAATAGTATCTGTGTGTAGAGTGTAGGGCTACCAGCACCTGGAAGATGACGTGTCAGTTCTCTGATTTGTGCTCTGCTCCTCCCCAGTGTATATGCCTGCGACCTTGAGGCTGATGTCTTAAGAATAACTAACTGGTACATAAGGGAAAAATACAATTCACAAAATTAAATGTGGCTTTTAACACTTTGAGTGCCTGAGGGTTGTCCAGCACATTACTTTGCAATGTGTTGGACACCCCTCTGATTCCCAAAGGGTTAAAGTGTAACTATCACTCAGATAGTCCTGTTGTCAGGTCTCTCCTAAGAGCAGACCTGCTCATGAACTTGTGAACCATGATGGACCAACAGGGGAGTAACACTGAAGTCTATAAAGGGACATCTGGTGCTCCCTCATTGGTCCTGCAAGAGGAAACTGAACTGCAAGACTAAAGTTTAATCTCTTCTCCTGAGTGACACAATCACCATAGACCTTCTGCTAGGGGCTTGAAAGCCTGACATAGAGGGTCTGTGGAGGTATGCCCAAAATAGCAGTTTGTGGCTGAGAGCCGTATGCTTCCAGATTTCATTCCAGATGAGGGGGTCAGTTTTCTGACCCCCTCATAATGGAGGATGAGATTCTTCTTTAGCATATGAAACGTCATTGAAACATTCATTAGCATATGACACATCACTGAAAATGTTTCATTCTTGCACAGTGCAACTCTGGGCTTTTGACTCAAAGTGACAGTAATTTTTCACGAAAAAAAGCAGCTTTGATTAATCATTATGGTATTTGGGCCATGGAAAGTGTTATTTCAATACTGTCCAAGCTGTAGTTCAAGAGTAATTGAATGATAACGTATCCCCCTCCCACCCCTTTTTCCTAGTGTAAGCCACCTCCCCTCAGACGTGGAATCTGGTCCTGGGTCAAGACAGCTCACCGCAAGGGACAATATTCTTACTGTGAGTATAAGGAAAATCCTGCCCCCTTGACAGGTTTTTCCTTATGCTTACTGAAGACTGTCCCTCGCTGCGATCCATCTGGACAGTCTTGCTGCTCTGAGGTGAGCAGTGTTATATCAGTATAGAAATAAAGCTCTCCATGGTCAAAATACTATGGAGATTAATCGGAGCTGCTTTTTTTTTGTGAAACATTACTATCCCTTTAAAGGGATAGTAATACTTCATTTTAACTTTATTTTATTTTGTAGGCATTAAAAAAACATGAAGAATGATATAAGTCTTATCTCTCAAACCGTTATGGTTTAAGAGATATTCACAAGCAAAGTCTCCCCCTCCCGCCCCTTTTTCCTAGTGTAAGCCATCTCTTCTCAGATGTGAATCTGGTTGTAAGACCAGACAGATAACAGCAGGGGACAAGCTTCTTTGTATGAAAAGAATGAAAGCCCTTCCCCCCTTGACAAGTTTTTCAGCTTTTTCCCTTATCTTAATTGAAGATTGTCCTTCTCTGCAGTCTACCTGGGCACCTCCCTTCTGATCAGGCTGAAAGGGAGGGGGGATACTTTGCTTGTGAATATCTCTTAAACCATAAAGGTTTGAGAGATAAGACTTATATCGTTCTTCATGTTTTTTTTAATGCCTACAAAATAAAATAAAGATAAAACGAAGTATTACTATCTCTTTAAGTCTGATCCCATAGGAGTAGACTAGTACAACAGGACAATTGTCCTTTAACCCTTAGTATGACATATCTTATTGCATTTCTCTGTAGCATTCAATGGAAAAGAGACCCATTTAAATTAAAAAGTAGAAACATATATTTTGACATCAGAAAAGAATCATCTGGCCCATCCAGTCTACCCATTTCCCTATCTAATAAAATACACAGTCTTATATATTTCTCAGAATCAGTTTATTAGTATCCCATGCATTTTTTGCATTCCGTAACAGTATTTTTTCTTGCACCCTCTGCTGGGAGATTGTTCCGTGAGTTTATCACCTTTCCATAAAGTAGCACTTACACATATTACGTACGAATTTTCCACCCTGTAACTTTCATGATTTCTTGTTTTATTATTCCTCTTTGTTCTGGAAAATGATTCCCCCTGAACTAAAATGAATCCATTAATATATGTGAAGGTTTCTATAGGATCACCCATCTAGCTCTTTTCTTCCAAGATGTACATATTACTTTCATTGAGACTATCCTGGTACCCTGTGTTATGAAGACCCTGAACCATTTTATTGGCTCTTCCTTGAGCCAGAACTGTACAGATGTTAATGCAAAGTTGTATTTGTCCGCTATAGTGCAGTTGGTTTGCCCCAGGATTCCTCTAGTTTGTCCTAGTATATCCACCTCTCTGTCTGAGATGTGGTTACATTGCCTCTTGGGGGCATACAGATAAATACCTGCATCAAGTAGAAAATGTTTTACCAGCAAGAATACATTGAGATTTCTCTCGTTTTCAAGTATGTCCTAGATAGTTTTCAGTAAAGAGTTACATACTTACACGAATTGAGAAACATTATGTAATCATACATGCACATATAAATATACATGCATATAAAATATTAAAATTATATACAGGTACATACTGTTTTTAGATATAAAGAAGAATTTACTTTTAAGGATTTTAGACTGGGAGCGGATCTGATTATTTCAGGCAGATTGGTCCAGTTCTTTGGAGCTCTGAAGGAGAAGGCAGATCGTCCTGCTTCTTTCTTGTATTGTGGTATACACAGTGAGTTGTTAGCAGTGGAGCGGAGGTAGGAGTGAGCTCAGGTAGTCTGGTAGTTTTCCAGAGAAGTGGTTGTGTACTAAGCAAGAAAGATGAAGGGCACGTCTAGATTTGAGTGTTAGCCGAATTAGTTCTTTAAGCATATCTCAGTGATGGGTAGTGTAATTACATTGGAGGATAAAGTGGCATTTATTTTTATATTAATTTCTGTTAGCGCATACCTCCCAACATTTCAGATTGCCAAAAAGAGACACTTATGTTTTAGGGGGTGTTGCTGTGGGCTTGGCTGGTGGGAGGGGCATTACTGAGAATTTTTAGGCTATTTCATGACCTATTACCTCGTGTAAGCTAATAAATGACTTATAACAAAACCAAAGTATTTTATTTACACAGGCTAATGTATAAACACATATATTGACGTTTAAACAAACATTAATGTGAGTTTTATTGCTGTGGATCAGTTTGATACATTTATATCCACACCACACAGTCTGATCTCCTGAAAAGAGGGACATCAGGGTGGGAAAGAGGGACAGAGGGATTTGGTTTTAAAAGAGGGACTGTCCCTCCTAAAGAGGGACACTTGGGAGTTATGTTAGCGGTTTAGGGCAGTTTACTATAGATTGGAAATCTTTAAAGCAGGGATGTCCAAGCCAAGGTCCAGGAGCCAGTTACAGCCTTAGGTATGGGAAATCTGGCCCTTCATGCAGATTTCTGTTAAAGAATAAAAATGTGTTCTGCTGTGAAACGTAATGATCATTGTTTTCTCTCATGAATCAAACAGGCATTGACTGCCTAGTATTTAAATGCATGCAGCAGAATGGAAGCTAGCATATTAAAACCTCCAGCTTTGCTCATGCTTGTCTTTAATGTCATTACGTTAATTAGTACTATGAGTATAAAAAAACTGGACACCCCTGCTTTAAAGAGAGAGTAATCCAGCTGTTTAATATATTATTTTTTTAATTCTATTGTCCTCAATATAAGAATATGACTTATTTCACCCACGCACTTAAAACACAATATTTAAGCAGTAAATTAAGTTGTGTTATCCTTCTCTCCTTTATGGGAAATCAGCTGCTTCTACTTGGAAGGGTCTGGCAGAGCTGGGATTTCCATGGCAATCCTACCCAAAAAACCTACATCTTACGACATTCCCTGGGTGTGAGTCCTGAGCACTAGCTGCTATACAGCTATTTCTCAGGACTACTTTACCACACTTACATGCAGGGAAGTGTCTTAGAAAGGGCTCATAGTGCTTAAAAAGTTGAATTGAATGCAAAAAAACGCTATGGTTTGAGAGATATATACATTCAAAGTTCCCCTCTCCCTCCCATTTCGCTGATGTCAGCGCTGTGCTGACTTCAGGGGAATCCTGTCCAGGGACCAACTAGCCGCAATTGCATTATTTAAAAAGAATAACTTCATTGGAAAGGTCTACAAATTGTGCCTGGTTTGCAAGCACACTTTGTAGACCATTCCAATGAAGTAATTTGTTTTAAATAATGCGATTGCGACTCTGCTAAAGAGCCTTCTCTTGTCAGTCGACACTGATCTCCTGCTGACAGCAGGAAATGTCAAAATTTTAATGCATATATCTCTCAAACCATAGCGGTTTGAGAGGTAGGGTTTTTGCATCTAATTCAACTTTTTAAGCACTACAAAATGCTAAATATTTTTTCTGGGACATTACTGTCCCTTTAAATAACTTTTTATGAGTTTGACAAAGATTAGTCACATTGCTAAATGAAAGACATAATTAAATAATGTTAAATGCTAGGAGCTTTGTAGACCAGTATATTTTGTGTATATATTCACCTCTAAACTGACTTCTAAAAGTTATAATTATCACCTAAAAATTCTGCCCAAGTTATATTTTTGTCCATTCCTGCCTTTAAAGTATGATGGCAGTAAGAATATGTGAAGATGAGTGCTAATGAAACATTATTATAATCTGTCAAAATGGCAAATAACGTTTTTGTTCTGTCTTTGAAAGATCCATAATCAAATATGTGGTACTATAAGGTGGGTTTCTACAGCTTGAGATCAAACATCAGCCATCTGTTAACTGTTATTTCTGAAATAATGCTACCTTGTCCAACTGGCAACAAACAGACCACATCTGGCCCACAGACCTATATGAAATACATAGCACCAGACTCTCAGTAGAATAAACTAAACTTCTGCACAAAAGAAATGTGGTGGAGCCCACTGTACTGACATCTTTTAAGTATTTGTATACCCGCAAGACACTCAAAATGCATACAAAGGCTTATGTATATGTGTGTGTCCTCCACAGTAGCTTTTGTGGGGTCTGACAGCTGCACTTAGCAGCTCTATTTGGTGCTCAATTATTGATGGATGAGCAACTGCAAGATATGATACTGATGATATTGATGAATGGCAAATGCACAAGGCAATGAAATAATTTCCTTGTGTATTCAACCATTCTCTGCTTGATGAATAGACCTCTTAATGGTACCCAGCACCCCGGTATGTTGGTTTTAAAAAAGGCACACACTGCCAGGGAAACTAAACACCACCTATCGGATTATTCATAATCACTAATAAGTGGAACATATGTTCCATTACAAATATTACAAGGGCCTTCCAACCGGCATGCCATTTACCAGGTGCATCAAAAACTCAGTGGTGACTCGTGGCCTGCATGGTTACTCCATACCTTATAATATATTGTGTCATTTTTTATAGGGTCTGGTACTTTACAGTATGTGGCTTACCCCATGAAAATGATGGGCAGCATCACAGAAAATCACTATATCACATTGGGGTTGGAGACCTCCCTAACATTCAAGGAGTTAAAGTGGAACTTTTACCTTAATTCAAGTATGCATATTTGAAAATTGCGTTAAAAACTGCCTATATGTCTTGATAGCCAAAAGACCAGCAAATGTACAGTTAAGGAGATATTCACACTTGTTACCATATGCTAATATATGCTAATTGTGGTATTTGTGCAATACTAATGATCATATGCTAATTAAGCTGTTTAAGTGACGTTTTGTATGCTAATTACATATTTTCAATGACATGTCATATGCTAATAAAGGTTTCAATGAAGTTAAGATATGCTAATGAAGTACCAGGAAACATTCACTTTCACTTTGCCCAGAAATAAAAGTGTGACTATCTCCTAAACTGTATATCTGCTGGAACATGACACATAAGCAGTTTTTAATGTTTTCAAATATGCAAACATGAATTAAGGTGAAAGTTCCACTTTAAAGTCCCATTTAAAGGGATAGTAATGTTTTATAATAAAAGCAGCTCTAATTTATCATCATAGTATTTGGACTTTGGGGAGTGTTATTTCAATACTGTCAGAGTTATAGTTCAAGAGTAATTCAATGACAAAGTATCCCCCTCCCGCCCCTTTTACTGATGTAACACTGCTCAGCCAGATCAGAAGGGAGGTGCCCAGGTAGACTGCAGAGAGGTACAATCTTCAGTTAAGATAAGGGAAAAAGCTGAAAAGCTTGTCAAGGGGGGCAGGGCTTTCATTGTTCTGGTAGGAAGAATATTGTCCCCTTCTGTTATCTGTCTGGTCTAGGTAAAAGGGGCGGGAAGGGAAACTTTGCTTGTGAATATCTCTCAAACCATAAAGGTTTGAGAGATAAGACTTATATCGTTCTTCATGTTTTTATAATGCCTACAAAATAAAATAAAGATAAAACGAAGTATTATTATCCCTTTAATGGGCACCTATCACTCAGATCTGTGTCCCTGGGAAAAGACCTGCCAAAGAAGCCAGGGTTCATTGTGATCCTAAAAAGAGAGATCCTGTTCACCCTCATTGATTCTGGGAGAGACACTGAACTGCAAGACTCTGAAGTGTCACAGGTCAGTCTTGGTCTCCATGTGTAGCCCCCATATTCTCTAGTCAAGCCATAACACCAAGGGTTTAGGACAATGTGCATACAGCCCGTTTTTGGGTGACAGCCACAAATTTCTGGGTTGCATTCCAGCAGGGCTGGGGGAGGTCAGTTTTCTAAACCCCTGATCTGCTGACAAGAACTGATTCAATTGCACATTTACCCTTTGAGTGCCAGAGAGGTAGCCAACACATTGTGTTGCGATGCTTTGGCTACCTTTCAAAAGGTTAAATCAATAAGACATTTTTATATTTCTCCCTTATGGTACATTTGACTTGCTGTAGAATTGCACCACTTTTCTTTTGAACATAGGGTCCTATGTCAATATGTTATCAATTTGTTAATTAAATTATATCAGGCTACTTTGTGGCTGCATTGTATTGTCTTGTGGACTGTATGCAGTAATGAGTTGCTAGCAGGAAATGCTGTGTGCTTATTGAGAAGTACAGTAGGTTATATGGAGTGATTGCAGCTCTCAGACATTACAAGGAATCAGTGGCATTTTTATTCTTCATTTAGAGACAAGCCCAACAAAGCCTTAATACTTCACCATTCCTGAGCAGGTGGTAAAACTGGATCAGCCATATCCTGAGGCTTTTCTGGTGCATTTGTTGTGGGTGTGCACAATATTTCTGTATTATTTCACAGATGTAATGGAATCGGACAATCATGGGCCGTGCCTTTTTGTCACAGTAAAATATGTGGGGTTTTTTATGATCTGAAGGTGTCTTATTTAACTCCTTGAATGCTAGATCCAGCTCATTGCTACCATACACTGAATTAAGGATGACTGATGTGCACTAAGAAGTGGAGCATACAAACTTCACCACAGGGAACAAATTAAAATTGTTATACATGGAACTTTTAACTCTGCTAGAAGACCTAGTTAGCATTAAGAAGACGAGAAACCCCATTTGACCCCATAGTTATGGGTGACATACCAGGACCATCACAGGAATCCGTCCTTTAAGAACAGATGATAGCCCTGGCACATCATCATTTCATGATGGCAGCGCTTCTCAGTCCGCACTGTGATCATGCCGGGGAGGCTGCAACTGACTGCTCCAGGATCGGGACAGTCAATTTCATCCTTTCTGTGGTGGCAGAAATTGAAATTGCTGTATTGAGGGTTTTTTGCCTTCTTTTGGATCAACGATGGTAAACAGGAATAGGAAAAGGGTTGGACTGGATGGACGCAAGTCTTTTTTCAACCTAAATTACTATGTTACTAATTCAGCAGAGGATGGGGTTTTTTACAGTAAGGTCTGTTAAATTGTGGAATTCCTTGCCCATGGAGGTGGTTATGACAGATACAATGGATACATTTAAGAGAAGATTAGATACATTTCTTTCAAAAGAGAATATACAGGGTTATACTGTTTTTAGTAGGCAGATCAGGAAGGTCTAATAAAGACTAACTTATTTGGTAGCAGGAAAGCTATATAATCCTCATACCTCTGGGTTATGAGGCAAAGGTTGAACTTAATGGACCTGTGTCTTTATTCAACCTAATTTACTATGTTATTATGAATGTATGCAAAACTTATCTATAACATTTGTTGCAGTACAGAAATAGGAGTTGTATTTGAGAATTTTTATTATGATCATTATTCATGTAAAAAACTCCAGAAAATGTCTAAATACAAATCACACGCACACTTGAATATAAAACAGGAGCATGTATTATTGAAGCCTTAGATAATGTATTTATAAGCTTCTCTTATTTAAGCTGATGTACATACCTTGGAACTTCTTCTTTTTATACTCCCGGGAGGGGGACTCCTGTGGTGCTGTTGAGGAAGATAAATGACACTATTTGCTTCCAAAGGGGGCAGGGCTTCATCGTGATTGGGGCAGAAACTAGTAAAAAAAAATAAGCAGAATAGGCTGGGGAAGGAGGAGAAGAGGGTGGGGAGTGGGAGGAACAGACAGGGAAGGAGAGAAAGTGGGCACAGTTTCATTAGATACTCCCAACATCCGGAGAATCAGCCTCTGTCTCGAAGACCAGGTAATGCAGAGTCAAACCGGGGTCTCTGGGGCAAATCCGTACAGTTCACAGCTATGCTGATGTACTAAGTAAGTGCATAAATTCTGGGGCAAACTAGCAGTTTCATAGGAAATAAATAATAATGTCCATTGATTTAAATGGAGCTTTTAAACCTAAATGCTAGAAATGTCTCCAGCTTATTGGGAAGCAATATTCTGGAGTCTTCTCTAACATTCCATGGGTTAAAGGCCCTAATTAAATCAATGGGAATTATTCAAAATGAAATCTTCCTTATGGCGCACTTGGTTTGCACCGGATAACACACTGGGAAAACCCTCCCCCATCTTAGTGTTGATAAAGGTGAAGAAAGAATGTATTACAAAAACAGACAACTAGCGTGATAAAAAAATATGTATATACTAAAACTGGTGTTATTTTTTTTTTTTTATAAATACAATTTAAATGGTTAGAGAAAAAAACCTGTTGCTTAAAAAACAGCTGTACTGCAGCCAATTCATACATCGTTGTATGATGTTCTCTATTTTTTTTTCATTTATTTTTTAGAGAAATTTCTTAGTCACCCCTCTAGATCTAAAAATGTTAACCCTTTGAGTGCTAGAGAGGTACGCAACTCATTGCGTTGCGTGCCCCTCTGGCACTCAAAGGATTAAGGATCAGAGGAGAGTGCTACACATTGCTTCTATGTGCTGCACCTCTCTGGTCCTTAAACCCTTAACGACCGGTCTCACACGCATGCGGCTGTCACTTAAGGACCATGGAGCATTTTTTTTTTTTTTTTCTTACGGTTCCAGACTCCCCGAACGGCGTGCAGCCGCGGGGGCAGTCTGGAATTCCATGACGGTCATAGTACGTCATGGGTCATCGACCCATGACGTACTATGACCGTCAAGGGTTGTTAAGGAGTTAAAGGGTTAAGTGTTATTAATTGATTGATTGATGTGTGGAGTATTATCATTTTTAAAAGAAGAAAAACAACCTTTCCCTGAAACTTCAAACACTGCTTTAATGTCCTCCCCAAAGAAAATTCCATCCTCGCGGCTGTTCTCATGCTTGTTTCATCATGGCTTTGCTTACTAATTTACTGTAGATAATGTGGTGTTATGAGAATGACAATTACGTTGGAAACCTAATATGTGGCCTTCTGAATGAGCGGGTCTGTGGCTGGGTTGGGCATCTTTATGTTTGATTCTTTTCAATTGAGCGCATTTGTCTTCTTTGAAAATGTGGTGGCCTCTTTCCAAGTGCAATTCCCATATATTGACCATTGTGTGAAAACAAGTTAGGGATTTAAACATTATACTTAACCCTTTGAGTGCCAGAGGGGTACGCAACGCATTTCAAAGCAATGCGTTGCATACCCCTCTGGCACTCAAAGGGTTAAAGGAGAAGTAAACGTGTCTCTGAAAAAATATACATTGATTTGGGAATCGCCACTGCTAGGAGTATTGTTATTCAAATGTTATTACAGCTTGAAAATTATTTTTTATTTTAAAGAGGAACTTTCACTACACTAGCATATTACATATTATTACATTAGCGCTATGCACACACTTATTGTTATTTTCAAGTATAATTGCTGCTTTAACGAAAAATATAACCTTCTATGCCAGCAGGCAGCGGGGAACAGCACAGAAATCTTGCAGAGCCGGCATCTCTGCATCTGCACTGTCCGTCCCCTTCAACTCCACGATTGGTGAGTTGAATTCCTTTGTGCCGAAAGGCACCGGAAGGGACTTACAGCACAGGCGCAGAGATCACCTACAGCAAGATTCCTGCCGGTGCCTGCCTGCATAGAATTATACTTGAAATAACAATAATTGTGTGCATAGCGCTAATGTGATAATCATTTGCGGCACTATGTTAGTGTAGTTCCAATTTAATCAAACCGATTAAAAGTAATTTCTTTTATAAAGTACTGTGTAGGAGAACTTGAGTCATTGACTGCGGTCCTCAGTAAAAGGTGATGGTAATGGTGACTTGGTAACCACTATAAAGTTGCAGGTTGTTATAAAAAAATAATGAAGACATAAGAACTATTAAACAAAAACCTCTTGTTTTACTCAATGGGAAAACCCCTGCAACATAACATGGTCCTTGAACCGTTTAAGGACCAGACAGGTGTTCAATGCATTGTACACTTCACTGATCATTAAAAGGTTAATTTGGGTGTTAGGGGAAAGATGTTGCATTAGTAATGGTTACATATTAAAGGGGAACATTCACATTACAAAAACTTGTAACATGTGGCCCTCCAGGTGCTGCAAGACTACATACCCTCATGTTGCCTGCCACTGCTATAGGACCTTATCCATAAGCAAAAGGAGAGAATAATCTGGAGGAAATAAACTGCACCTTATGGGACAAATACAAATTCAATTGATTTAAATGGAGGCTTTTACGCATTGAATGCTGGAGAGGTCTCCAGTTTATTGCTTTACAATGCTTTGGAGACTTCTCTAGCATTCATGGGGTTTAATCTCCATTTGAATGAATGGGGATGTTTAAACATCCCCTATAGTGGTATTAGCTCATCCCAAATCTGATCCTTTTTTATTCTGTGCATCAGGCCCATAGCAAAAGTAAATAAATATACCTATATACCTAACTGCTATATGTAGGACACCTACCTAGATACGTGCATCTTTAAACCAAATTTATACCTGTGGTGTAGTTCCACTATAAACCTCTCACTTTGGCTTTGTGCCTTACTTAACCTTCTGAAATTCAGAAGATACACAATGCAGTGGGGCCTCTCAGCACCAGACAGGTTAAATCAATTGAACTTTAATCTGACCTGCCAAAATGTGAACCTGCAAGAGTTCAAATCCATATTGATCTTGGACTGCAGCTCTCTGTCTCTTTCTGCATTAGCAAATCTAGCTGGGGACAGAACAGCTGGCTCTTTTTATTTATTTTTTTATCCGTTTGAGGACATACTTGAAAGCGAGAGAAATCTCAATGTATTCTTCCTGGTAAAACATTTTCTAAATAAATAAACATACAGATATTTAGTCTGATTTAGGAACCATTCTGACACTTTGTCTTGGTATTGGTTGGCAAATCTTTTTAAAGGGATAGTAATACTATCTAAATTAAAGTTCCCCCCTCCCTCCCCCATACGTCAGCGCTCGAGCTGACAGAGGCAGATCCTGGTCCCCAGGCACACTTTGTGGACCGTTCCAATGAATTATTTCATTTTAAGTAGCCCTATCTCGGCTCTGCTGAAGAGCCTCCTTCGATCCCGGGACCAGGATCTGCCTCTGTCAGCTACAGCGCTGACGTATGAAAAAGGGAAGGGAGGGGGGGCTCACAAACTATAACATTTCTACTTCTATTGTTAATCTTTACAATATTAGACATTTTTAAACCAAAGTATTACTATCCTTTTAAATAGCAGGAACTAATTGTTTAACCCCTTAGATTAGACAGCATTTTAGTTCTGCAGCTGTTGTGGACTACAACTCCATTCATCCCGAACCAGCCAACGGTGGGCATGGTGGGAGTTGCAGTCCTCCACAGCTGGTCTCGGGTTGTCCTTCCCTTCATAGATGCTAGTGTTGTCTCCAAAGCATAGCAAGTCAGTGTGTTGGACAGATGTCTAGCATCCTATGGCTTAAAGTGATATGAGACAAACATGTATGACTGATTCCCAAGCAGGGTGCTGTGGTACGTTGGTGTGCCTCAGACTTCCACTTAGGGTGTCCCTTTTATCTATAAAAACCTTGTAAACGTCTGATCTTTCAGCTTCAAATGTATCGTTATTGGCATTAAAATACTAATATATGTTTTTTTGTCATTCTATTTTTAAGGCCTAACAATAATATATTTACATAGTTTGCCCTTTATTAACCCCTTAAGGACCCATGATGGTCCAGGACCATCATGGCTTGTTTTCAGTTAAGGACCGATGACAGTCCTGGACCATCAAGGAATTCCGGGCTTCCTGTGCGGTTTCACGCCGTTCGGGGAGTCCGGAATCGGATAGTGAAAGAAAAAAAAGGTCGCTGGTCCTTAAGTGACTGCACCGTGCGTTCACGGCTGGTCCTTAAGTGTTTAAAGGGAATGTATCACCTCTACATAGGTAAATAGGTTATATATCAAATCAGACTAAAAGTGTCTTGTTTTTTTTAAAGCTTTATTTTGCCTAAATTGAAGTTATAAAGACTTCCCTGCAGCTACTTCCGCATAAACTGCAGTTACCTGCTCTGTAACCGCAGTCCATCGATCTGCCTCTGCTCTCATTGGCCAAATATCGATCTCCGCCAATGAGACCACTCCAGCTTACAGACAGAAGCCTCCGTCATCGGAGGATGCTGGATGGAGGGTGGGGAGCAGAGGCAGAGGTATGGACTGCGGTTACAGAGCAGGTAACCGCAGTCTATGCAGAAGTAGCTGCAGGGAAGACTTTATAACTTCAATTTAGGCAAAATAAAGCTTTAAAAAAATTAAAGGGATAGTAACATTTCAGAAAAAACAGCAGCTCCAATTAATCTTCATAGTATTTCAGCCATAGAGGGTGTTATTTTAACACTGGCAGAGTTGTAGTTCAAGAGTAATTGAATGATAAAATATCCCCCACCCTCCCCTTTTACCTTGTGTAAACCACCTCCTCTCAGATGTGGAATCTGGTTGCTGGACCAGACAGATAACAGCAAGGGACAATCTTCTTACTGTGAGAACAATGAAAACCCTTCCCCGCTTGGCAGATTTTTCAGCTTTTTCCCTTATCTTAATTGATGATTGTCCCTCTCTGCAATCAACCTGGACACTCCCTGCTGCTCTGAGCTGAGCAGTGTTACATCAGTAAAAAGGGGCGGGAGGGGGATACTTTATCATTCAATTACTCTTGAACTACAACTCTGACAGAATTGAAATAACACTCTCCAAGGCCCAAATACTATGATGATTAATTACAGCTGCTTTTATTATGAAACATTACTATCCCTTTAAGACACTTTTAGTCAGATTCGATATATAATCTAACTATTTAGGCTAAGTTGTATAGAGGTGATACATATCCCTTTAAGCTTTTGACAAATGACATGTCCATTTTTAGGGTGCCCAGACAATTCCAGAATACATGTTTAGTGTGCCTTGACAAAATAAGGTTTAGAAATACTGATGTATGTATGTATATAAGTGAAAAGGAAAGTTTGTTTTGATTTATTTATACAGATTCTGTTGTTTGTCTGTGTATCACGTGTATGTACTCACAAGCTGTGCAGATATTATCAGACACCACGTATCACAACAACACTGGCATCATATTGGGGAGAAATCAGCTAAATTAATTGTATGAAAGAAAAATTCCTTTAATGCCGTTAAGAATTTATTCTTTATAACACCAAAGATAAGGAACAATATATAAAGTCCCAGGTTTTGTTAACATAATAAATACAAAAATCCCCAAAGAGGCAAGCATAATTGTAAAAACCAAGTAAAAAAAAATCAATATATCAAATTAATTTCTCTGTCGTCCAATACAGGTTACTGGTAACTTTAGGCAATCTGCCCCTTTAATTGTAGGCAGGAACAATTCTCAAATTGTATGCAGGGGATGGAGCCTACCTTCCCTCCTTGGCTGCAGTCAGCCAACCAGCTCCAGTAAGATGTGTTCCTTGGTGAAGATAACACAGGCAAGAGAACAGTTCTGCTATAGTTTTAGAAAGTTTTTATTTTTCTGTTAGAAATGGAATACCACCATTAGGCGGATTACCATAACTGACAAAGCCATTAGATGTGGCTAGCTCAGTAACCAGGTGCTTTTTGTGGACCTTAAGCCCTGGGGGGAAAATCTTGGGTTTGAATTCTTTCCTCAGGAGTTGCACACCGCACAGGGGTTTTTCCTTTGGAGTTCCTGTTGCACATTCCTGCACTCATTGGGTCTATCTGTATGTCTGTTGGGTGTTTGGAGCAGGTTTATGTGGCAATTTAACCCTTTAACTGCTGGTTTTGCATCTTGGGGGGGGGGTTTGACATTTTCCCTACTGGTTCAGTGTTTTTTGGGTCTCCTAACACGTTGTAGTTATGTTTCATGTATTTTTATTTTACTGTTTCAACTTTGTAAAATTTGAGTTCCGGCGTGCTTTACCGCTTAGACGCCATTGCTTCATTCACTCCTATTGACCGTACAGTTTGGGACATATCTCTGCAACCGCTCAACCTAGCAACTTCAGAGATGCCTCATTTTTATTGTCTGCCCTTGCTCTATCATCCGGTTCATGTTTTATGTGTGTTGGGGGACTCAGGGGGCTTTGGGCACTATTGGGGTACTTTTTCTGGGAAAACTACATTTCCCATGAGTGCTTGGTTCGCGCGCTCGTTTCTAATTGGCTCCCTCCACAGCAGCCATTTTGTGCCATTTCCAGAACGAGTATCCTACGCAGGGCTTGGACTTTCCTTCTCTCCTTTGCTGATCAACCCTTTGCCTGCCAGATAAGTCTGTTTTAGCGATTTCTGGGGTGAAACTTTAATACTACACACTGTAATTGGGTGATTTCTTATACTGTAACGTTTTTGACACTGTGAGAATGTCTAATCCATTGGAGCTTGGGGCCAGACCTAAGACTAAGGATGCTGGGGTCTCTGTATCCCCCATTGTGCATTGCTCTTCCTGTCATTAAGGGTTAACTAGAGAATTCTCAGGTCATTTATGCCCAGCATGTTCTGATGTCCCTGAGAGTCTCCCAGGGACCTCCAGCCAGCATTAGAGCCAGTTTGGGTGCAAGAGTTCAAGGATGCCACTAGGGACCTTAGGTCTATCTGCCCCCAGTAACATCTCTCAAACTTTTATGGTCTGCAAAGTTCCCCTCTCCCTCCCCTTTCCCCTAAAGGGGAAGTCTGTCTTACGATGATCCGGCGTCTCTGCAGCAGAGCCGTGTTCGTGTTAATAAAAAATAATTCATAGAAGATCTTTTAAGTGAATGATTTATTTTCTATTAACACGGCTCTGCTGCAGAGCTGCCAGATGGTCGTACAACAGGCTTCCCCTGCAGTCAGCTACAACACTGACTTCAGGGAAAGGGGAGGGAGGGGGGAACTTTGCATGTGAATATCTCTCAAACCATAAAGGTTTTAGAGATGTCACTGGGGGCAAATAATTTTTTTTTTACTACAAAAATATCGGGATTAGCAATTTTAAAGTATTACTATCCCTTTAAGGCCACAGAGGGCTTGAGTTAACGACCCTTGGTATACTAAACCTCCGTACTTGCAGGTTATTCTGGTTTAGCAGGTAATTAGAAGAAAACTAACATCTAACATGAACTGGAGGTTGTATACACTTAAGCACCCTGTAATTCATGCTAGTTATCTGTAAAACTTCTCTAGTGATTTTTTTCCTGATGCCTAAAATCCTATTTTACATTATAAGCAGCCATTCCCGTTTTAACCAGAGCTCACTTTGATTGTCTAGGATTATCTGTGAATGATCTAAGATAAGATTACAGTCCTGCTGATTAATAGATCAGTGAGCACTAAGCATACTCAGTTAACTCACTCTTATCTCTCAATGCATACAAACAATATAAACATTAACTATTTGTGTTGCATACCAATCTAGCACTGGTTAAAGGGATAGTAATGTTTCATAATAAAAGCAGCTCCAATTAATCATCATAGTATTTGGACTTTGGAGAGTGTTATTTCAGTTCTGTCAGAGTTGTAGTTCAAGAGTAATTCAATGGCAAAGTATCCCCCTCCTGCCCCTTTTACTGATGTAACACTGTTCAGCCAGATCAGAAGGGAGTGTCCAGGTAGACTGCAGAGAGGGACAATCTTCAATTAAGATAAGGGAAAAACCTGAAAGCTTGTCAAGGGGGGCAGGGCCTTCATTGTTCTCATAGGAAGAAGATTGTCCCCTGCTGTTATCTGTCTTGTCTTACAACCAGATTCCACATCTGAGAAGAGATGGCTTACACTAGGTAAAAGGGGTGGGAGGGGAAACTTTGCTTGTGAATATCTCTCAAACCATAAAGGTTTGAGAGATAAGACTTATATCGTTCTTCATGTTTTTTTAATGCCTACAAAATAAAATGAAGATAGAACGAAGTATTACTATCACTTTAAATACATTCTCTCTGGACAGGAGAACTTACACGTTATAAAGCATATGTAGCATTATATTTTAGGGGTGTGAAATTATTTTTTAACATATGCTAACTGTAAATACATGATATTTTGAGTTATGTCAGCCTTTTTAATTTTTTTGTTGTAAGACAGTTTTTCTCTTGAACCTCTGCAGTGGGCCATTCAGTCAGGCCACTGTAGTCTTAATCCAGTAACCCTTGAACATAATTCCCTAAGCAAAACTACCTGTAACCCATCCCAGAAGCACCAGTACATTAAAAAGGAGCTGTACTTAATTGGATTAAGAGGCTCATAATTAAACAGAAGTACTTACCTAGACTAGGCTGATCACTCCTCTCCTTTAAACAGGGACACATAATATTATAATTGTTTTATTTTAATCATAGTGTCAACGTATTCCTTGGCATTGTAAAAAAATGTTGGGGAATATATAAACACGTAATGTGACATTCATATTCAGACCAATACAAGTGAGGAGAGCTCCACTGTGGTCAGTATAGCCCTGCAATATGCATATATTATTTGTGCCTCTGGTTAAAGGGGAGGACTCTTCAGCTTCACCTAGATAGCAGTATGATTGGCAGACAAAATAAAAAAATATATTAGGAGCTAGAGGGGATTATATAGAAGACAAATAGGAGTTTTAGAAGCCACAGAAAGGGGTGCATCTACAGAAATATATATATAAAATGCACTCACGTGGTAGATATTGCTTTGTATCCTAAGTTGCCTGTATTCCTTTGAGTCTGCCTTTTGTGGAAGCCT
This sequence comes from Rhinophrynus dorsalis, assembly GCA_037306005.1. Lineage (NCBI taxonomy): Eukaryota > Metazoa > Chordata > Amphibia > Anura > Rhinophrynidae > Rhinophrynus > Rhinophrynus dorsalis. Next base: position 78,399,442 of record CM074725.1, read on the forward strand.
TTTATGAGAAAGTAACATAGTAACTTAAAGGGGAACTACCACTCCACATAAAGTTAAAACCCAAGAATTACCCATCTGGCGACTAGCTGAACAATAGTACTAGTCGCCAGAATAATTACCTCCTTATCGAGAAATCGTACTGCTCCCTAGACTGATGACTCCAAAAGGGACTGACAGCGCAGGTGCACGGACGTCACTATGGCAAGATGTCCGTGCTTCCTGCTACTGTCAGCCTCTGAATAAGTAGAAAATCTTTGAAACCAGGTAATATTTCTGGCGACTAGCACTACTAAGCAGCTAGTTGCCAGAAGAAGACTTAATTAACATACAGTTTTTGCGGGGTGGTAGTTCCCCTTTAAGTGGGGTGGTAGTTCCCCTTTAACATAGTAACATAGCTGATGCAGTTTAACCCCTCTGGGCCTTAAAGGACTAAAATAATCTATAGGAAGGCAAGTAAAAACAGAAGAAAACAACACTGAAGCCATTACCAATTATGCTACAAATGGGTAGAGGAAAAAATCCTTCCTCGCTGCAAAAGGCAATCCAAATTGAAATAAATGGTCTCTAAACCTAAAAAGGTATCAAATACTGCTTTGAAAATGTCTACAGTATTAGCCAACACAGGCTCTCAAATCCACATCCTTACTGACCATACTGTTAAGAATGTTTCCTGTTGTTTTACCAGGGATAGTAATACTTAATACGTAACAAAATATATATATTGTAGTGTTTATCCCCCTGAGTAAAAAAGGATACTCTCTGTACTGAAAGGTGTTTTATTCAAAAGTTATTACAGCTCAAAGCTGAATTTTTAGGTGCAATATCACAGTGGCCTGAAATCGTACAGTGGTGCTGTTGCTACACCATCCTATGGACAGTTGTGGTCCATAGACCATAAATCTCCATAGGATGGTGTAGCAACAGCGCCACTGTGCAATTTCAGGCCACCATGATATTGTACCTAAAAAATTCAATTTGTGCTGTAATAACATTTGAATAAAACACCTTTCAGCAGTGGGAGTACTCTTGTTTTACTCAGGGGGATAAACCCTACAACATATACTTTTTTACATTTTAAGTATTACTATCCCTTTAATATATAACAAACCCAGTTTGGCCAGTCTTACTTTATATAAGTAATATATTCCAATGTCTTTTAGCAGTTTTGTTAAACTGTAAGCAGTCTAAATGAGGGAACCCTCATAAAATAAGCTTCACCTGAGTTTCTTTAGAAGCATGCAGACATTTTCAGATATTGAAATGCTATTGCACAGCTATAGAATACAGCAAAGTTCTAATGCAGCCAGACAAAGTTTAGGCAACCTTTGGTTCTCCAGATGTTGGAAACAGATGAATAGACTGAAGTTGGCTATCACTGAGCTGGACAGCAGATTTGCAGTCTTACAATTGAAATTAATTTTGAGTCTTGGGAGCATATGGATCAACGTGCCACTGAAAAGGCACTATTCAGTAGTGTATGGCAAATAGGACTGCCTTCAATGTCTTTAATTTTTAGGTACTAAATCATTTTGTATGTTCTTTACTTTATCTCTATTTCTTGAGATTTGATACATATGTCTCTAAGGGTCCTACTGCCCTTTTGGGAGTTCACTTTGCTCTGTCTCATGCATTACTAATTTTACATACCTATCACACTAGTTTTATATTTTTGGTACTATTTTAATAACTAGCTGTAAATCAGTCACAATTGCATAGAAAGAGACAAGTGTAGTTTTCTCATACTTGTTCAGATATATTTCAGATTTGTGCTTGTGTTTGGTTTTGCTCATCTGTCAACTGTGGTGAAAGGTAACACGCTGGACTATGGAGCATTTCACTTGGATGACTATGGCCTATATAAAGTCACCAAAATCTAGGATGTAACAGCTTTACGGCTTCCCCAAGTCACCATGGTCTAGGATGTAACAACTTTAAGGCTTCCCCAAGTCACCATAGTCTAAGATGTAACAGTTATACAGCTTCCCCAAGTCACCATAGTCTAGGATGTAATAGCTTTACTACTTCCCCCTTAGCAGCTCAGTAAAGTTCCAGTAAGGAAGATCTGCATGGCGGCCTGTTGGCTGTCGGCAGGCTTTTCACAGTAGCAGGCTGATGTTCACTTGGGTTGGCCATCAAACACACTTCCCCTGTGTTCCACCACCGATTGGTGAATATACATGGACAGCACTTCTATCACACCTGTGAAAAAGAACTGTTTCACATTGTTTCACAGAGTGCCCTTTTCATAGCTTTGCGTAATTTTTAGTGTATGAATGAGCATTTGTTTGTGAGAATGGTGACCAGGGGGAAAAAGGGATGGGAGATTGTAAAAAATAAATGCTTGTGTCTGTCTATTCAGGGTTCACTCTTTCTGCATTTCTGTTTCAAATCACCATAAACCAGTGGTTCTCAACCATGGTGTCATGGCACTTTGGTGTGCCATGGGAACCTGCTGAGAGTGCTCCACTTTTTCCAAGAAAATTTTGACAAAAATGTTAAAGTTGAGTTTCAAATGTATATTTATCGAAATTTATATGCACAATGTGCTCTTTGTTGTCATTCTATCTGTTAGACCTAAGAATTACTGTACATTTATGCCAGGGGTGCCCTGAAATTTCCATCTTGCATATTAGGGGGTGCCTTGAATGAAAATAGATCGAGAACCTTTGCATAAAGGGACATTAAACCAATAGACAAAGTTGTCTCTTTTACCTGTCCACAAGAAAAGCATCATCATGCAACCTCCTAAAGTTTTCTGGGGGTCTCCTTGTAAAAGACGGGGACCTCTCTGGAACCCTGGAACCACCGCTTCGCTGAAAAACAATGCAACCATCTGAAAGTCTGCCTCTTTCATGTGTGCTCCCTGGGCACATTGCTACTTTTGGGAGGACGTCTTTTTGGAAGAACAGATGATGCAGAAGATCGCTATGCTTTATAATGTGCACAGGAGCTCAAGAGTCAGTCAAGGGAGATGGCTGCTGTTTTGAGCTTTAGCAAGATTCTAGTGGGGATCTTCATCTGTCTCACAAAGCCCCACAGAAAACATTAGGAGGTTGCATGATGCTTCTTTTCTTGATTATAAGTAATAGGAAAATTTTCTGTTGGTGATGGTGACCCTTTATGATAAAAGTGTTTAACCCACTTAGTGTGACAGTAGTGCACAATGCATTGCTTTACATTGTATTGCACTGGCATTCAAAGGGTTACATCCTTTTGACTCATTGTGGTACATTCCAAGTAAAACATACAATGTTGCACACTATAGTTGAGAAACATTGCACAGAGCTAAAATACACATTATTTTTAGGTTTTCCTCATTTATGCTTTTATTTTATGCATATTTTATTAGATGTATTCTAGGTCAGGGCTCAAAATTTCCACTCACCACTAGCCAATGGCGAGTGAAAATTTAGTCCTGGCGAGTAGAAATTAAGCCCTGTTGGGTATGTTTTGGCTTGCAGTGGCGAGTAACTTTTCAGGTCTGGCTAGTAGCAAATGACTTAAAATTATAAGCCCTGTTCTAGGTATATCATATCCTAAACTTTTGTCATTTGCGGGCGATCTGAGTCCCTCCAGCTGTTCAGGACTACAATTCCCATCATCCCCAGCTAGACATCAGATGGCTGGAGATGATGGGAATTGTAGTTCTGATAATCTGGAGAGCCTTAGTCCTGGTTTAAGGGCCCTTTCGCATGGGTGATAGAACTATATCAGCTCTCTTCTACAGCTCTGTCACCCATGTCATTCTTCTCCCACATTTTCCTACTGTTCCAATCTCAGGTGATGGGCATGGCTTATGGCCAACCATTGTGAGCGCCAACCGAATATAATTATCTGATGCCTGAGCGGGTCAGCCATTTATTAGCATAGCTGGGGACTCTCCGGATTTGCCCAAGAAATTCAGGGTTTAGCTACTAATTGCTGGGTCTCTGGGGCAGAGGCTGATTCTCTGGATATGGGGAGTTTCTAATGAAACTCTGCCCACATCCGTTCCTTTCACTGTGTTCCTCCTACTCCCCACCCTCTTTTCCTCCTTCTTCTGCTTATTCGGTAAGCTTTTTTTTTTTTTCATTTTTCAAGCTCCGCCCCCCCACACACTTGTGATTAACCCCTCCCCTTTTTGATGCAAATCGCATAATTTTTCTTCCCCAGTGGCACCACAGGACTCCTCTCTCTGGGGAGTCCTCAACAAAAAGTTTCCAGGTATGTTCATTAGATGCTGAAATGAGTCTTGGCAACATCTCAGAAAGTTTCAAGGGACACTTTTACATTGCTCAAGTCACATTGCAGGAGGTCATTATTGTCCAGTGGCACTGTGTAGAGCAAAGACAGCAGAAAACCTTGTAACACAGACCTAAACATTGTACAACAGAATAGACATTCATCCTTATCTTCAGCTGTTGTCAGTTCACTGCAGGATGAAGGCCTCCTCAGCAAGCCTCCAACAACTTCGGTCCTGTGCCTTTTGTTGCCACTGTGTACCAGCAAATTTGGTAATTTAATCTACCTATTTTGTATTTGGTTTTCTTCTTGGGCGTTTAGTATTGAATGACATCCACACCTAAATACTACATTAAATCACATACATATAAACAAAGTTAATATGTGTGAAAGTGTATAACCTAGTAGCCTTATAATGACAAACATAGACTATAGGGTTGAAATTCAGTTTTAAAACCAGGAACAAATTCATGGACAACAGGATCCTGGGACAGGTAGCCAAAACTAGGGACTGTCCCTGGGAATGTGGGACGGTTAGCAATTAGGGATGAGCATGGCAATCTCCAGCATAGATAGTATGGGAGATATACTGGCAGGCCTATATGCCGCCTTGCTGATCTTCCCTGCTGCATCTTATAAAGATAGAGCCTGCTGCACTTTGGTGCATTCACACGGGGTGATAGTCACCTCTGTGAAAGACACCAGAGCCCAGCATTGTGCCTTTCACCACGAGCAAAATCCCCAAAGCAGCATCACTGTATTGGTGTCACCTGTGTGCTGGGGGCCTTAGTGTCCATTGTATTTAATGATAACACTGTTTTAGTTAATCTTCCTTTTTGTTTCTTTGTGCTTATGTCCAGTATCTCTGTATTGATAAGAGGATTAGCCTTGTGACTGGACTCTGTCTGGCCTTTAGCACATTTGAACTCCAGTAAAAGCTGCATATCAGTGTTCTACTCACAAATCAAGGACAAAGAAATTGCGTTACATTAGTTACAGTGAGACCTATTTTTATATAATTGGTTTATGGAAAATAACATTCTTTTACCAAGTAGAAAAAGTGGTCCCTGAAATGCATAGTACTCAGATTATATGCAAAATTATGGGCTGTATTAAGAAAGAAAAATACATACCAGCTGCTCCATTTGGGACAAAAAAGAAACACTGTTGACATAAATGAAGATTTAAATTCTTTGAGTGCCAAGGGGGTACGCAATGGGTTGCATCCCACGCTGACACTCAGTGGGTTAATCCCTTGAATGTTAGCGTGGTCTTCAATTGCTAAGCATTTTGTTGAATGCGTCTACAACATTCAAGGGGGTTTAAAGCCACATTTAAAGGGATAGTAATACTTGCAAATTACTAATCACCATATTGTAGCTTTGTTAAAAAGAAACGTATTGCCCCCAGTGTCATCTCTCAAACCCTTATGGTTTGAGAGATGATAGCGCTCAAAGTTCCCCCCTCCCTCCCCCTTCCCTGTCTGAATGCTGACTGCAGGGGAAGCCGTCGTACGACAGTCTTATGTGCATCAGGCGGTTTACTGCTATAGTAAAAATGTATTGGGGCACCTAAATATATGTGATACGTCCACAATAGTGATTTTTATTTTTCTGGTATGGATAATGTGACCAGATCTCCAAGGTAATGCAGGATTCTTATGAAAAATACATACTGCACAGTTGTTCTGGGTCCTGAGTAGTTAAAGGGATAGTAATACTTCATTTTTACTATCCCCCATGTTGTAGCCCTTAAAAATTGGAATTAAATGAGACCAGCGGCATCTCTCAAACCTTTATGGTTTGAGAGATATCCACATTCAAAGTTCCCTCTCCTACTCTCTCCCCTGACATCAGCGTTATAGCTGACAGCAGGGGAATCTGGTCTGTGTGTTTGCAAGCACATGTAGAATACCGTTTCAGTGAAGGATTTCTGTTTCTATAACTCGATCTCAGCACTGCTGCAGAGCTGCCGCCGGTCCTGGGACCAGATTCCCCTGCTGTCAGCTATAACGCTGACGTCAGGGGAGAGAGAAGGAGAGGGAACTTTGAATGCGGATATCTCTCAAACCATAAAGGTTTGAGAGATGCCGCTGGTCTCGTTTAATTCCAATTTTTAAGGGCTACAACATGGGGGATAGTAAAAATGAAGTATTACTATCCCTTTAAGCAGATTAAACTGTCATAAGTTGCCTGCAGTAAAATGAAGATCAGGTCCCCTTACCTATGGTCAGCTGATTTTCTCCAGAACTGCCACTTTTTTGATATCTGAATATGACCATGTACGTCTGATATGGTGGCTACCATAGCAGGTTTGGGACATAGCTCAGGGCATGCACTGTGGCTTTTGCTTACACTCATTTATGTTTGTGCTGCTGCTGAAGGTCAAACTGATGGCTCTTTTTGTCAACTTCAGTTTAGCTGAAACCAGAAGTGACTTGACAGATTCTCAGCTCAAAAGTTTTTTGTGAAAGTGAAGAGGACGGATGCATTAGATATTAGCCACATTTGCCACTGACTGGCTGAAAATGATGGGGTTGTAGTCCAATAACAGCTCAGGGGAGATTCACTAAGCCAGTTATTCTCAACCATGGTGCCGTGGCACTTTGGTGTGCCATGGGCATCCACTCAGGGTGCCCCATCTGTTCTATAAAGACTTTGATAAAATGTGAATACTGGGTTTCAAATGTTTATTTCTGGAAATGTTTCTGCATGAAATGTTTATTTATATTATTCTGATTGTGGAACCTATAAAGAGCTATATATTTATGCATTTGTATCAACCATTATGTACTTGACAAATGACCTATAAAATATTAGGTGTGCCCTGACACTTCCAGACTGCACATTAGGAACCATAAAAGGTTGAGAACCACTGCACTAAGCCGTGATAAAAAGATGATAAAGTGGAGATGTCTTCTCCAGTTTATCACTTCTCCATTCCTATGTTATTCTATGGAGCCTATTCACTAAGATCCCCAAAGTTGAAGAAATCTAAGTGCATAGGCTCCATAGAATAACATAGAAATTGGAGAAGTGATAAACTGGAGAAGTCATCTCCACTTTATCACCTCTTTATCACTGCTTAGTGAACCCCACCCCCTAGAGTCCTGTAGCTTGTGCACCTAAAAAGGCATTCGTTGGTCATTCTTATCAGATACCAGAACTTGGGTGTTATTCACTAAGGCAGTGGTTCTCTACTCCAGTCCTCAGGACCCACTAACAGGGCAGAATTTGATAATGAGTTAATCAATGTGAATGAGCCTCTGATCACAACACCTGTGCTCTAGCAGAGAAATCCCTAAGTCCTGGCCTGTTAGTGGGTCCTGAGGACAGGAGTTGAGAACCACTGCACTAAGGCATGATAAACAAGTGACAAAGCAGAGATGACTTTTCCAGTGATATCAATTCTCCAATTCCTATATTATTCTATAGAGCCTGTGCTCTAAGATCTCCAAGACTTAAGAAATGTTAGTGAATTGGCTCCACAGAATTACAAAGGAATTGGAAACGTGACATACTGGAGAAATCATCTCCAATCTCCAAATCTATCACCTCTTTATCACGCCATATTGAATAACTCACCTTGTCTCTGGAATAGTCCCTAGATGAGTCTGACATCTGTGCTTTGCTGTGATACAGTACAGCGCAGATAGATTGGAAGATCTGACAGTCAGGGCCTCTCATCTTTTAGATTTCCTATCCTTAAAAACAAATCTTACAGTAGTTGTATGCAGCCTGTCAAGCTTATTGACCCGTTGGTTTCTAGAGGTCTCTAACGCATGGTGGAGCAGTGCATTGATGACCTCTCTAGCACTGTACCATTTCAGACTGTATTTAAGAGTAAATAACATTATCAAAATAAATATTTGTAGTTTCCTTTTCATCAGTACAACCAATGTCTATATACACTGTCAGTTAGCAAATCTAGGACGGTTACAGATTAAAACTCTCCAACACATGTTTTGTGTGTGATGTTTGTACAGTCAATATATCACTGGTTGTAAACTCTACTTCTAGACTACCAATCACAAGCAAGGTTATTAACATTTCCCTGCTGGAGCAGCAATAGATCAAAGTCACTAATGCAAAATGTAAATTGAGCAAACTGTAAACAATGTATAATATACTTATTCATAAATCATATAATATTTATTTAAAACTGTTTAGGGGGTTAACCTTAATTTTTGTTCTCTTAGTGCAGTGTTTCTGTGACTACCAGTGTGCAGTGAAACATGGCTGAGGTGTCAGACAGTGTATGTGTTTACTTGATTACCAGTGTACAGTGGAACAAGGCTGGGGTGTCAGACAGTGTAAGTGTGATTCCTTGATTACCAGTGTGCAGTGGAACAAGGCCATGGTGTCAGACAGTGTAAGTGTGGTTCCTTGATTACCAGCTTGCAGTGGAACAAGGCTGGGGTGTCAGACGGTGTATGTGTGGTTCCTTGATTACCAGTGTAAGTGGATGAAGACTGGGGTGTCAGACAGTGTATGTATGGTCCAGTGACTACCAGTGTAAACTGGAACAAGGCTGGAGTGTCAGACAGTATATGCGTTGTCCAGACTAGCTGTAGACAGTGGGACAAGGCTGCAGTTTCAGACAGATATGGGTGGTTCTTTGACTACCAGTGTGCAGTGGAACAAGGCTGGGGTGTCACACATTGTATGGATGGTTCTACGATTACCAGTGGACAGTGCAACAAGGTTGGTGTGTCTAAGAGTGTATGTATGGGTGGTTCTGCGGGACAGTGGAACAAGAATGGGACAAAACAAGTGCATCACAGGGAAAAAGACCTTGGTTTAAATAGGGTTTTTTTGGCTCTTGGATGCCAAAGAAGTCTCGAACATAAGCTGTGTTGGGTTATTTCTGTATTGTTTGATAGCTGTACTAGTAACTGTCTGTGTTCTAGTAAGAAGCATAATGTCTAGGAACACCACTTCATGGCTGCACAACAGTGGTCTGATTGGACCCACACAAAGAGAGTGAATAATGAAACTGAAGACTCACAGCTCAGTTTCCTGACCTTGAAAGCCAGACACAGAGGGTATGGCGACTGCACACAATCCTGGAGTTTGTGGCTGAGAACCACAAACCTCCAAGTTATATTCCACACAATGTGGCTCAGTTTTCTGAACCCATTAACTGCTGTTAGGAGGCTTTTTGGAGCTGTACAATGCAGCCACAGATTTTTACTGAGACTGCTCCCATAGGAGAATGCCATAACTGCCCTTTAACCTCTTAGATGTCAGAGACTAGACCTTTATTGCATTGCTAAGCAGTGCATAGGAGATGTCTATAGCAGCCAAAGGGATGAGATTTTTTTTTGTCTAGTATATGTTATACTGTTTTTCTGTGCCAGGGAATGGTGGGTGGCGCTAAGGGTGGAGTCAATCAAGGAGTGGGAGTGTGTCCCTGGGCAGGACACAGAGCACTTAAGTTCTCTGCTTTTATTTCTGTACTAAACCTTACTTTCTTTTGTCGTTTACAATTTTTCACAGAAGAGATTCCTGGTTCTGTATATCTATATGTGATGATACATCAAAATCATGTGAAACTAACCACTGTTTTATTGTTTGTCTTGGTTAAACAGTGGTGTTTTATTAAAGTAATATAGAAGAGCCCTTACAGAATGATCCCTCTTGTGTGGAGCTTTGCTACCACCTACTGTTAATATATGGTAATGCAGTGAGAGTGAAACCTACAGGAACCACTTATCCACGCAGCTAGCTGTATTTATGTGCTTTATCATAATAAATTATATTCATCAGGGGTTCATTAATGTTAGTGGCAAAGTAAGAACTGCACATAAAATGTCATATTCAGATTTATTCAGGAAAAGCTTCTAAACTAACACTATTCAATCAAAAAATATGCCCATTATTGTTTTTGTAGAGACTACTTTTTGTGCAGGGAAGTGCAGTAAAACAGACTATTTTTTTAATTCCTATTAGCTAACTGTACCCAGACTGCAATCACTACCTGATCTTTGTCTCTGACATACACCCAATAGCACTTACTCCTTCTGTGTAATACCTACCTTCCTCTAGACTGTAAGATCTCACGAGCAGGGTCCCCTGATCCTTCTGTTCTCCACATCTGATTGTACTAGTTAATACTTCTGTATGTCTACTCCCTACTGTAAAGCTCTGCGGAATTTGTTGGCGCTATATAAATAAAGATCCTATATAATAATTCGCCAAGTTGTGTGTAACGCCCGACATGCGCAGTAGATACTGCTGCGCGTGCCGCAGTCACACGCACTGGAGACTGCTCCCGCCGCAGCTGATACAGAGCTGGGCGCTCCGAAGCGTCCAGCTCTGTATCAGCCGAGGCGCAGGCAGTCCCCACCGCGTGTGACTGCCCCGCGACCGGCTGCCTGAGGCACTGTGGCCCGTGTAACGGGCTGTTCAACTAGTTAATAATAAAAGATTAATAAAAACAGTGTTGCTATGTTATCAAAGGCCTCCCAAGGAAAACATAACGTTTGGCCCATATATTCTTCCTCTATTCCTATCTATTCCAAATCATATATGGAGAGAAACTTCCCCCCAGCAATAGCTATTCACTAAACTAAAGAGGTGCAATTCAGGAGCAAACCATCTGTAGCATGGGACAAAAAAAAATTCCCATTGATTTGAATAATTTGAAAGGTCTCTAATGCAATGTTTCTCAGTGCACCTTCTAGTGTTCAAGGGATTAAAAGATCAATTTAAATCAGGGGAACCTTTATTGCTCCCCTATGGAGCAATTGGCTTGGTCCAGAATTGCACCTCGTTAGGTGAAGTTGTACACTTCAGGGACAAACCAGCTGCTCAGTAGGTGACATAAAAATCCCTGTTGATTAAAATGTGTTTTTTTTGTTTTTTTAAAGCGAGGGATGTATCTAACATAAGCAAAGCAATGTGTTGGGGGCTCCTTTAGCATTTGAGGAGTTAAAAGCCCCAATCAAATCAGTGGGGATTTAGGGACTTTTTTTTCCCTATAGTGCAGCTGGTTTGCTCTATAATTGCACCTTTTTAGCTTCCAGAATAGGGCCCTGTGTGTTGGATGTGTGGACTTCTGCAGGATGGCTGCGGAGGCTAATACAGTCACACAATGCCAGTTCCTCTTCGTTTATTCTAAATTATTTCCAAGTCATAAGGTAAATCCTGCTTGAAAGCGGTACTACCACACCTTTGAAACATGGCCCCAAATAATTATCCATTTGGCAACTAGCTGCTCAATAGTGCTAGTCGCCAGAATTATTACCGCGTTATCGAGAATTCTTCTTGCTCCTGGGACTGACAGCCAGGAAACAGCGCAGACATCTTTCCATAGTGACGTCTGCGCTCCTGCGCTATCAGTCCCTTTTGGTTCCGAATGGCTCCTAGCAATGCCTCCTAGAGCCATCTGGGACTGACAGCACAATTGTGCAGACATCACTATGGAAAGATGTCTGTGTTGTTTCCTGGCTGTTAGTCCCAGGAACAAGATGAATTCTCGATAACACAGTAATAATTCTGGTGACTAGTGCTATTGAGCAGCTAATCGCCAGATGGATAATTATTTGGGGCCATGTTTAAAAGGGGTGGTAGTTCCGCTTGAATTCTATGTGAAGGCGGTGCCATGCTCAGGAACTCACATTAACCCTTTGAGTACCAGAAAGGTATCCAACGCATAGCACTTAAAGGGTTAAGAATTGGAGTTTTCAAGTGTAAGCCCAGTCACAGAAATGATTTAACCCATTAAGGATCAGAGAGGTGCACAAAACCCCAACACTTTGCATAGCGTTGTGCAACTCTTTAGTTCTCAACGTGTTAAAGTAGCGATAAACATTTATATTGTAGTGCTCTTCCAGCTGTGTAATACAAGGGTACTCCCACTGATGGGAGATTTTTCATTCATAAGTTTTTAGAAGCTTAACCCTTTGAGTGCCAGAGGGCTACGTAACACATTGCAAAGCGATGCGTTGTGTACCCCTCTGGCACTCAAAGGGTTAAACCATTAACAACAGATCAAACTGTCTCCCAGTGGCCATTTTGTTTAAATGAGGAATGTTATGGGACGCCTTGAATCAATCACTATGGACATAGTAAGTGATCTGAACGGCAGCACGAAAAGATGCAGTTTAAAGGGATAGTAATATTTAAATATTACTAATCCCCATATTGTAGCCATGTTAAAAAGAATTTAATTGTCCCCGGCAGAGCAGAGCCGCAAGCCTTTCATACGACAGGATTCCCCTGCAGCCAGCTACAACTCTGACTTCAGGAGAGGGAGGGGGGAATTTTGCGTGCTGTTATCTCTCAAACCATAAAGGTTTGAGAGATGAACCTGGGGGTAATTCAATTCTTTTTAACATGGCTACAGTATGGGGATTAGTAATTTTTAGGTATTACTATCCCTTTAAGGTTAAAAAAAAGCAAGTGTGAAATATAACTTTTTCTTTGAAAACATTCTCTGTAGAAGTACTTTTGTTTTACTCAGCAGGAAAAAAAACTTTAACCCTTTGATTGCCGGAAAGGCATCCAATGCATTGTGCTGCATTGCACTTGGTACCTCTCTAGCACTGAAAGGGTTAACATATATGTTTCCATTAAAAAGGTTTACAGCTCCTTTAAAACCTGAGTGCCAGAAAGGTACATTGGACACCCCTCTGGCACTCAAAGGGTTAAGAGTAAACCCCTTCCTCCTCCCCATAGTAGGATTTGCACACTTTCATGTGGACAGGGTCTGTTCTTTGTCTCATAGAGCTAAAACACTTCCATCTGGCAAGTCAATCATGCACAGACCCCTTAGGCAAGAGCCAAAGATATCTCCCGTGAGTATGTACAGGTGGCAGCCCACTCTTCCCAAACACTTGATTAGCCATATGGTTGGGACACATCCAGCCACTAAAAGGTTAGGCAGGTATCTGTTACAGTAAAGATATTGTTCATCATTGAAAAGTTCAGTTTGTACAATGGCTTGACATCTTGCCCAGCCTGTTCTTTCCCACCTAATTTTCATAAATAATAATTATGGCATATACCATTTCTGACAACACAAAAAAGAAAAAAAACAGGGGAAAAACAAAGTTGTACGCATTACTTTCTTTTGATGTTTCTGACTATGTTTCTGGAAGGAATCTTTGAAGTTTCAAGCTTTAAAGGAACTGTTATCTTAATATAAACATCCATTTACCGTAAGCAGCATTTTCTATATTTTATTATGTTGCTCGTTTAATCCATGCAGAAGATGGCCATTAATAGCCACTATGAATATGTTCTGCATGGAATGGTTCCCCAAATTAAAGGGATAGTAATACTTCATTTTTTCAGGCAATAATATTGTATGTATTAAAGAAATAAACAAATCCATCTATGTACTTTTCACATGACTTTCATAGTTTAGGAGCAATTGTATTTTAAAGTTTACCCCTCCTGCCCCTTTTATTCATATCACCTCTCAAGTTGTCAGACATGGATTCTGGTCTGTGGACCGGATTGAGCATCTGGAGAGACAAAATAGGAGTGGATACCAAGGAAATCATCATGACAATAGTCTACAAAGGTTACGGTTTGAGGCAGTAGACCATCGTCATGAAGATTTCCTTGGTATCCACTCCTCCTTCAGCTCTCCAGACAATCCATCCTGTCCGCAGACCAGAATCCAAGGGCGAGATGTTCACAAAGTTGTCATAATGAAAAACTTGTCGGATAATGAGTTGGTGGTAAAAGAAAGACAATATTTTCAGAAGTAAGTCTGTCACATTTGAAAATTCATCTAAAGAATTAAAAATGACGGTAAGAAGATCTCATTGAACATCGTCGTTAAAAATTCTGATCTTAAAAATTGTCTTTCATTTTGTCTTTGAAACGAACATTTTCAAAGAAACAAAGCCTTTTTTGTCTTTGAAACAAATTTTTCTTCTCCAAGTTTAGACCATTTTTATTATGTCGGGAAAAAATGACATTAATCAGACAAAAAAATGACATTCAAACGAATAGTTTTTTCTGAAAATACCTTACATTATGACGGAAGATTAAACCACACCCACTTTTAAGACAGATTTTTCCCTTTGACGGAGATGGCGGAATTGGATGCAAAAAATGACGGAAACATGTCTGAGAATTGACGGATCATGGTGTAAGAACTTTTTTATTATGATTACAGACAATTTCAGTTTCCACCACTTTCTGAACATCTTGCGCCAAGTCTTCCAGCTTGAGTGGTGACGTGCATAAAAGGGGCAGGAGGGGTAAACGTAAAGGGGATGTATCACTTAAAAAAATGTTTACCCATAGGTTTGGTTAGTAAAGTAGAATTAAGGAAGCTTTTTTTTTTTTTTTTTTAATGTAAATCCTTTTGCAGTTATTTTATCTTCTGCGCTGTGCACTTCCGCATTATGTGCACAGCACAGCTCTTCTGCACGTCCTATTTCTCCTCCCTCCCAGTTGCCCCAGGGAGCACGTTCACGCTTCCCTTCGGTGTGCTGTGAATGGCTTCTAGCGTTAGCGCAAGCTACAGTTAGTATTATACTGAGATTGCAACCTCAGTATAATGCTTACTGGAGCTTGCTATAACGCTGGAAGCTGTACACAGCACACCGAAGGGAAGCATGTATGTGCTCCCTTGGGCAGCTGGGAGGTAGGTGGGAGGAGGAATAGGCAGATAGAGCTGTGCTGGTCAGCATAATGCAGTAGGCCAGCACAGTGGCTCAGTGGTTAGCACTGTTGCCTTGCAGCGCTGGGGTCCTGGGTTCAAATCCCACCAAGGACAACATCTGCAATGAGTTTGTATGTTCTCACTGTGTTTGCGTGGGTTTCCTCCGGGTACTCCGGTTTCCTCCCACACTCCAAAAACATACTGATAGGTGAATTTAGATTGTGAGCCCCAATGGGGACAGGAACCAATATGAGTGTAAAGCGCTGCGGAATCTGTGTGCGCTATATAAATTAAGGATTATTATTACACTGATTCTTTGGCTCAGCTCTATCTGACTTAAAAGTAGAATATATGCAAAAGGATTTGCATTAAAAAAATAACCCAGCTTCCCTAAGTGATACATCCCCTTTAAAAATACAATTGCTCCTAAATAATGAAAGTTATATGAAGAATACATTGATGGATTCATTTATTTCTTTAATACATACAATATTATTGCCTGAAAAAATGATGTATTACTATTACTTTAATCTTTAATTAGTATTGGCTATCCTATCCATGTAGTCGGACATGATTTTCTGTTTCCACAATACTGCTGTATGTGTTGGATGTGTGAGACCTTCTGCCGAATTAATAAGGAGACAAATACAACCACACAATGCCGGTTCCTCATACGTTACAATTAAATAAATACCGTCTTTTAATTCTGTTCCAGGTCGTAAGGGAAGTCCTAGTCAAATTCTTGTTGAGATGGTGCCAATGCTCAGCGACTCCCATTAAAAAATAAATAATTTGAAGCATTTGGCTATAAAAAAAAATATCTATCTTCTCATTATAGATAAAGAATTTGCAGGTTTATTATTATTTATTTTTCAGATTCTGTAGAAATATATTTGTGTGAATGCTGTTTTCAACAATAGGAAAACACAACAATTTAAAGACCAGATAGGGTGTTTGCAACACACTGCTCATCCCTCTGGTCTTAATATTTAAAGATTGGAAGCTTGGAGCAATGGGCTGAATGTAGGGAAAATGTGTTTCTTTGAAGTTCTATAAATGGTTTTCAAGACTACTATACATGCAAAGCAGAACACAGCAAAATAAAGCATGAAAGGATTAGCTTATCACTTCCTATGCTGCATATTTAATAATACGTTCATGTAATTGCTTTTTGGAGTATTGGAAGTTCACATCCTGCTTTGCTTGGAAGTGTTGACCCTTCTCACACAAGGAACATCAGCACAGCGATTGATGTCTGCCCAGTGTTACCCATGCAAAATTTGGTATAGCTGTCGCATTGGGCTATTCAATGCAGTTGTCATCCATGTATGAAGTAGCCAACATTGGTAACCCATTAATTTGAATGGCAGTCTATTTTATATTTTAATCTGTGCATTATCTGTCAAAACATTGAAATAACATAACCTGTTTTGTGTCAGAAAGCTGTCCTCTTTATCGCTTAGTGAATCTCCCCCCTTATGTCAGCAATATACCTTTCAGTACGGGTGACATAACCAACACACCATCAATGCATTGTTTCCATTTAAAGGAATGGTAATGTCCCACAAAAATATATATTGCAAATTGTAGTCCTTAAAAAGTTGGCCAAAGAGCAAAAAAAGTATCTCTGAAACTGCTATGGTTTGAGAGATATATGCACTTAAAGTTTGTGATTTCCTGCTGTCAGCTGTCAGCAGGAGATCCGTGTTGGCCATACCTGAGAACTTTTTATTGTTGTCTCCCCGGAGCGGAGTCCTCTGCTGCCATGGGTGGTGTGAAGAATGACGCGTATTGTGTCAAAAAGGGGCGGGTATTAACGCGAGTGCTGGGGGATGGCGTAAAAGAAGGCTGGGGGAACGAGCTACGCTGGGGGGAAAAGTGGAAGTGGGTAGGGTGTTTCAAAAGAAACTCCCCACATCCGGAGGACTCAGCCTCTGCCCCGGAGACCCGGTAAAGCAGTGCCAAAACCGGAGTCTCCGGGGCAAATCCGGAGAGTTCCTAAGTATGGTGTTGGATGACACGGAGGCTCTGCAGCAGAGCCGCAATCCCGTTATTTACAACGAATAACTTAATTGGAATGTTTGCAAACCAACCACACTTTTTAGACCATTCCAATGAAGTCATTTGTTTTAACCCCTTCGCGTCCTGTGACGTACCCGGACCGTCACGCTGGTCCGGCACTTAAGGACCAGTGACGGTCCTGGTACGTCACGTACTTTTACTCACCGCGCTCCTGAGGCGTGGTGAGTAATACCGTGGACTGAAATTGATCGCTCCAAGACCGGAGCGATCTCTCTCAGTCCTCCTTTCGATGTGCCGCCCCACGTAATCAGTCATGTGGGACGGCATGTCGAACGCGTCTATCTGGTCCTTAAAGGACCAGACACCGCGGGATCGTCGGACCCTAAGGGGTTAAATAACGCAATTGCTGCTCTGCTGCAGAGCCTCCGTGTCAGCCGACATGGATCTCCTGTTGACAGCTTTACAGCTGACAGCAGGAAATCACAAACTTTAAATGCATATATCTCGCAAACCATAGCGGTTTGAGAGATATGTTTTTTTTGCTTTGTGGTCAACTTTTCAAGGACTACAGTTTGCAAATATTTTTTGTGGGACATTACCATCCCTTTAAAGTGAGAAATACACTCTCAAAGCTCTATGAAATAATTATAGATTTTATTTAATCCCCTGGATGCTATAGATATTTCCAACACAACAGATGAATATCATCAATGGTATTAAAATCAGTGACTGATATTACAGTCCACTCTAGCATCCATTATATATGCGCACATACACCCATTCCTTGTTTTCAAAGAGATCAGTAGTACAGCCAGTGCTTATCTGACTCAGACTCAAATGATTTAACGCAGTGCTGCTGACATTCTGTTCCTGATTGAATGCCTGGCGGTGGATCGATTCAGTGGTTGAATCATGAATAAATCAAGTCAATTGATTCAAAAAGTGATGCAGGAACTTACTAAATAAATCTCTCAGGAGAGAAAGAAAGAGAGCTGTGTCATAATGAATTTACAAAAACACGCCAGCATAGGAGAAAAAATAAATAAGAGCATTAATCATTTAACCCTTTGAGTGCCAGCAATGCGTTGCTTACCCCTCTGGCACTCAAAGGGTTAAAGACCAGAGGGATGCAAAACACACTGTGGGTTATGCACTTAAGTGGGATAAAGAGGAGATGACTTCTCCAGTGATATCACTTCTCCAGTACCTATATTATTCTATGGAAGCTATTCACTAAGATCTCTCCCACTTGAGCATAGGCTCCATAGAATAACATAGAAACTGGAGAAGTTATATCACTGGAGAAGTTATCTCCACTGTATCACCATTTTATATCACTTCTTAGTGAATCTCCCCCCTCGTTGATCCGCAATGCATTGCACACTCCTTTGGGCATTGAAGGGTTAAAGGGGAACTATTTCCAAATAATAAGTGGCTTTTATTTTAACACAAAGATTTACACAGACAAGTGCCTTCCCAGAGCAGTCAGGTACATCTATATAGTTTATTTTGTTGTGCATTTGATAAGTATTGTAGTTCACTGCTGATGTTTTCAGTTTACAATCTGATAAAGATTAAGGACCCTTCTGACTTATTCATGTCTATAGAAACCCATTGTTTGTTGTATGGAGGTGTGACCTAGGGGCAGGCTTCAGCAGAGATCATTATTTACAAGAAACTGCATGTAAGAAATATATAAATAGATATATTTTACTACTGTATGAATGATACCTATGGATATAAATTAATATGTTAAGTAAACAAAATGAACAGTAAATGGTATTTTTTTTACATAGGATGCTATAGGCTTGCTCCTGAATGATGCCACTCGTAATACTTTCCTTATTTCAAAATCAGATAGGCATACATTCATATACATTTTTCTCTGTCGTCCAATACAGGTTACTGGTAACTTTGGGTAGGCAATCCGCCCCTTTAATTGTAGGCAGGAACAATTCTAGAATTGTACACAGGGGTTGGAGCCTACCTTTCCTCCTTGGCTGCAGCTAGCCAACCACTCCAGAAAGATTTGTTCCTTGTGAAGACACAGTGAAGAGAACAGTTCTGCTATAGTTTTAGAAATTTTTTTATTTTTCTGTTAGAAATGGAATACCACCATTAGGCGGATTACCATAACTGACAATGCCCTTAGATGTGACTAGCTCAGTATCCAGGTGCTTTTTGTGGACCTTAAGCCCTGGGGGGAAAATCTTGGCTACAAGTTCTTTCCTCAGGAGTTGCCAACCGAGGCTTCTTCTTAATACATGGTAATTTGAAGACAGAAGATCTACAGGAAAGGTGAGCAACCCTTTGAATGCTGCAGGTCCACATGTCCCACAGTGCCCCTCCACACAGGGGTTTTTTCCTTCGGAGTTGTTATTGCACACTCCTGCACTCACTGGGTCTATCTGTATGTCTGTTGGGTGTTTTGGAGCAGGTTTATATGGTACTTTAACCCTTTAGCTGCTGGTTTTTCATCTTTTTTGGGGGGGGGGGTTCTGACACTTTTCCTACTGGTTCAGTGTTTTTTGTTTGGGTATCCTAACATGTTCTAGTGATGTTTCATGCATTTTTATTTTACTGTTTCAATTTTGCAAAATTTGAGTTACCACATAGGTGCCATTGCTCCATTCACTCCTATGGGACTGTACAGTTTGGGACATATCTCTGTAAACGCTTAAGCTAGCGACTTCAGAGATGGCTAATTTTTATTGTCTACCCTTGCTCTATCATCCGGTTCATGTTTCTAGTGTGTTGGGGGGCTCAGGGAGCTTCGGGCACTGTTTGGGTACTTTTTCTGGGAAAACTACATTTCCCATGAGTGCTTGCTCACACACTCGTTTCTGATTGGCTCCAGCCGCGGAAGACATTTTGTGCCATTTTCAGAAAGAGTATCCTATTCAGGGTTTGGAATCTCCTTCTCTCTGCTGATTAACCCTTCGCCTACCAGATAAGTCTGTTTTAGCGATTTCTGGGGTGAAACTTTAATCCTACACACTGTAATTGGGTGATTTCTTATAATATAACGTTTTTAACACTGTGAGAATGTCTAATCTGTTGGAGCTTGGGGCCAGACCTAAGACTAAGGATGCTGGGGTCTCTGTATCCCCATTGCACATTGCTCTTCCTGTCATTCAGGGTTACCTGGAGAATTCTCATGTCATTTATGCCCAGTATGTTCTGATGTCCCTGAGGGTCTACCAGGGGCCTCCAGCCATGCATTGAGCCAGTTTGGGTGCAAGATTTCAAGGCTGCTACTAGGGACCTAAGGTTTACATTGCAACTCTTTCCATCCCAGTTACAGGGGGTCTTCCATTCTTGGCAGACCCCCTCTTCCGTCAAGTCTTCCCTACCAAAACCACAGGGAGTACCTGATGTATCAGATTCCTCTGAGGAGGAACTGCTGATGTATTCAAATATTGAGGAATGTTCTGCTGTGGACTCCTCTCAATTTTTTTTGGACCCCTTTGAGGCTGATCCTGAGCCTTCGGCTGAGGGCCTGATCAGGGCTGTTTTGACTACCCTAAACATTCCCTTAGTCCAAGAGGTTCCTTGTGATCCCTCTGATGTGTTTCAGGAGCCTAAAAAGCCCCTTACTTGCTTTCCACCTAACCCCACTCTTGACCGTCTTGTGTCTGAAGAGTGGAAATCTCGGGACAGGAAACCTTCTGTGTCCAAGAAATTTGCCAAGCTTTATCCCTTCTCTGAGACAGCGCTTGCTCAGTGGGTTTATCCTCCCAAAGTCTACTACCTTGTCAGTTTGTGATGCATCAGCTCTGAAAGACTGGACTGACAAGAAACTTGAGGTTTACCTCAAGTCCAATTTTGCCACTGCTGGTACTGCCATGCGTCCAACGTTTGCTGCAGCATGGGTTAACTGGGTCATTGCGGTCTGGACTGAACAGCTAACCCTGGCTGTCCATCAGGGTGCTCCTACTTCGGATATGTTGCGGCTTCTTGCCAACATTTCCGAGGCCCAGCACTATGTTTCTGCTGCCTTGTTTGATGCCATCCGTTTGGTGGCTAGGGTTTCCACTATGTCTGTGGTTGCCAGACGGGTTCTTTGGCTCAAAATCTGGTCTGCTAACACTGCTTCCAAGAAAGCCTTGCTCTCCTTGCCTTTTCATGGCACTTCATTGTTTGGGCCAGATCTCAAGGATCTGATCAGTGAGGCCACAGGGGGTAAAAGTACCCTTCTGCCTTTGGTCCCCAGAAAGAAAACACGGCTTAAGCGTAATCGGTATTTTTGTTCCTTTCAGACTAAGACACGTCCAGCGAACCAGACGGTTCCCTCAGCTCAGCGTACCTCCTCCAAACCCAAACAGCAGTGTAAGCCCAAGGTCTCCTCCAAGCCCAAGGCTTTCAAGCCTTCTTCGGCATGACTCACAGAACCTGGGTCCCCACTCTGCTGTGTGTGGCCGTCTGCATCACTACCACCACATCTGGGAGGATTCAGTGCCGGACCCATAGGTTTTACAGGGGGTGGCAGAAGGATACAGGATCCCTTTCATCTCTCTTCCTCCCTTTCGTTTCTTTCCTTCTCATACTCCTCAGGGCACGGAGAAACGCCGGCTGTTCCACGTCGCTATTCAGGCTCTTCTGGACAAGGATGTTCTAGAGCCGGTTACAGTTCAGGACAGAGGTATGGGTTTTTACTCTAACCACTTTGTGGTCTCCAAAAAGGATGGCGGTTGTCGCCCTATTTTGGATTTGAAGGATCTCAATTCCTTTGTGATCTGGACTCATTATCACCAGGAGTATCTAGGGATGGTGATTGCTGCTAAGTCCCCGGGGGAATTCTTTGCTTCTCTGGATCTTCAGGACGTGTATTTACACATCGCCATTCATCCAGAGAGCCGGCAGTAGATTTGCCTGCAACCGAGGGCACTTTCAGTTTTCAGCTCTTCCCTTTGGTCTGACTACAGCTCCTCAAGTTTTCAACTGTGTCCTGGGAGCCTTAGTGTCTGTCCTCCACCAGGACAGCATCAGAGTTAATCCATAAATGGACGACCTGCTTCTGAAAGCCCCCTCCGCGGAACTTCTTCATCAGCAGGTTCAGCTATGCATTCACGCTCTCACCCATCACGGGTGGATCATCAACATGAACAAGTCAGATCTTGTCCCATCCCAGCGTCGGGTCTTCCTGGATAAAAAAAAAGTGAATGAACTGCATTTCTCAAAAGTGATATACCTAAAAACAATTTATTCTGGCAGAATTAGAATCATAACAGTGGAGAACGAACCTATAATGGCAGAAGACATAAAAAAGCAGGTCTAAAGCGTTTTGCATGTATACCACTCTTCATCATAGATATGTCAAAGATGAAGCAATGTATGTACGTGAAACACGTCATCCTTGGGGTTTTCATATCTGTTTTTTTGTGCATGAGTCTTATGCAAGTATGTGTGAATACTTCATTGTAATTGTTTGTTTTTACTGCCTGAATACATTTAGATGTTTTTATTTACATAAGGCTTGATCTTGAGAAGTGCAGTTTTTAGCTCCATGGAACCCAGTAGGGCAGTTGTGTACAAAGGAAATGCATATATTAGGTTAAATAAAAGGAAACAATAAGGACATTAGGATGAAGATTAACCCCTTAAGGACCAGCGGTCCCGGGGTATGTGGTTCTTTAAGGACCAGATAGGGAAGTTTGACGTGCCGCCCCATGTGACTGATCACTTGTGCCTGCACACAGAACGAGGGACTGAAAGAGATCTCTCCGGTCTTGGAGCAAGTCCCTGGTATTACTGCGCTCCTGCAGGAGCGTGGTGAGTAAAAGTATGTGACATACCAGGACCATCACTGGTCCTTAAAGGGATAGTAATACTTTGTTTTATCTTTATTTTATTTTGTAGGCATTAAAGAAAACGAAGAACGATATGTCTTATCTCTCAGACCTTTATGGTTTGAGAGATATTCATATGCAAAATTTCCCTTCCTGCCCCTTATACCTAGTGTAAGCCATCTCTTCTCAGATGTGGAATCTGGTTGTAAGACCAGACAGATAACAGAAGGGGACAATCTTCTTCCTATGAGAAAAATTAAGGCCCTGTCCCTCTTGACAAGTTTTTCAGGTTTTTTCCTTATCTTAAGGGATTGTCCCTCTCTGCAGTCTACCTGGGCACCTCCCTTCTGATCTGGCTGAACAGTGTTACATCAGTAAAAGGGGCGGGAGGGGGATACTTTGTCATTGAATTACTCTTGAACTACAACTCTGACAGAATTGAAATAACACTCTCCAAAGTCCAAATACTATGATGATTAATTAGAGTTGCTTTTATTGTGAAACATTACTATCCCTTTAAGTGCCGGACCAGCATGACGGTCCGGGTACGTCAATGGTCCTTAAGGGGTTAAAGAGATACTTGAACTTAACTTGTGGTCTGATTACTCTTTATATGTTTTTAAATACTTGGTGCTATATTTCACCACCTACATGTTTGTACTTCAAGAGCTATTCGATTGGAAAGGATCCCCCTCCCGCCCCTTTCCCTGCATCACTCTTTCTCTGTTCCAGATGGAGTTCAGCGAGGGACAATCTTCAGTAAGCAAAAGGAAAATTCTGCTCTCCGTCATCAAGGTGGGCAGGGTTTCCCTTATACTTACTGCACGAAGATTGTCCCTTGCTGCATCCATCCGGTCCCATGACCGGATTCCACATCTAAGGGGAGGCAGCCAGAAGGGGAGGGAGGGGGAACCTTTCAGATTGAATTGCGCTTCAACTACAAACATGTAAGTGGTGAAATATTGCACTATGTGTTTAAAGGGATAGTAATACTTAAGTATTACTAATCCCTATAGTAAAGTACTACTAAAAAAAACATTTTGCCACCAGTGTCATCTCTCAAACCTTTATGGTTTGAGAGATGATCGCTCCTAAAGTTGCCCTCTCCCTCCCCCTTCCCCGTTGTCAGCATTCTAGCTGACTCAGGGAAATCCGGTCAGAGATCATCAGGCGGCTGTGCAGCAGAGCCGCGATCACGTTAATTAAAAATAAAAACTTTCACTTGCAAGCCAAGCACACGTAGAAAACCATTTCAGTGAAAGTTTTCTTTTTTATTAACGCGATCCGGCTGTGCTGGAGAGCCGCCTGAAAGTCGTACGACTTTCTTCCCTGCAGTCAGCTAGAACACTGACTACGGGGAAGGGGGAGGGAGAGGGCAACTTTAGAAGCAATCATCTCTCAAACCATAAAGGTTTGAGAGATGACACTGGGGGCAATACGTTTTTTTTTAAGTAGTACTTTGCTGTAGGGATTAGTAATACTTAAGTATTACTATCCCTTTAAAAACATATAAAGAAGACTCAGACTTCAAGTTTACTTCAAGTATTACTATCCCTTTAAACAGTGTTTTACAATAACTTAGAAAGTCAGTCTATTATTTGAGCATTATTGTCTCTAAATCATTGAATTCCTTCTTGGTAACAATTGCCATTACAATGATACAGATTTAATTTCAGATAGCACTAATGTTTTGTTTTTCTATTGTTTTTCAGTTTCAACTTGATCTATTAGCGAAAGGAAGAACGCAAAGATGTTGGTCGTGCTGGCTTTCATTATCATCTTTCATATAACCTCCATAGCACTGCTCTTCATCTCCACAATAGACAATGTGAGTCACCCATCCATCAGAATCGTGCACTGTGACTCTGCCTCTGCTCTGTTATCTTCTACTCACTCCCTTCTTCGTGGTTTGTCAGTAGATTAATTCTGCCAAGACTCCCAGAATAATTATATATATTGTGGTTGGAGTTTATTTTATTGAGTTTTCCCATAATGAGCAGCTGCACTGATGAGATTGTTGGGCTTTGACAGCACAGCATTAATGTGGTTTGCAGTGACGCGGCATTACAATGCAATATCATGTAAACGCTTCTGTGCAAGACTGGCATTCTTTAAAAGAAAAAAATGTGTTAACGCCTTTAGAGTAGAGAGAGAAGTATGAGACAATGGGCCTTAAGTATGAAACAAATGTAGAACAGTTCTGAGGCAAACCAACTGCACCACAAAATACAAATTTTCAACATTCCTATTCATTGAAATGGGGCCTTTAAAGGGATAGTAATACTTTGTTTTATCTTTATTTTATTGTGTAGGCATTTAAGAAACATGAAGAACGATATAAGTCTTATCCCTCAAATCTTTATGGTTTGAGAGATATTCACAAGCAAAGTTTCTCCTCCCGCCCCTTTTACCTAGTGTAAGCCATCTCTTCTCAGATGTGGAATCCAGTCTATAGACCAGACAGATAACAGAAGGGGACAATCTTCTTACTATGAGAACAATGAAGGCCCTACACCCTTGACAAGTTTTTCAGGTTTTTCCCTTATCTTAATTGAAGATTGTCCCTCTCTGCAGTCTACCTGGGCACCTCCCTTCTGCTCTGGCTGAACAGTGTTACATCAGTAAAAGGGACAGGAGGGGGATACTTTGTCATTGAATTACTCTTGAACTACAAATCTGACAGAATTGAAATAACACTCTCCAAAGTCCAAATACTATGATGATTAATTAGAGCTGCTTTTATTATGAAACATTACTATCCCTTTAACCACTTGAATGCTAGCATTCAAGTGGTTAAATATCCTATTTAAATCAATAGGGATTTTTAATTGTTCCCTAAATTGCAGCTGATTTGCTCCATTGAGGTGAACCAGTTGCAACATACTAGACAAAAAAAAGATGATTAAATGGGGATTTGACTCCTTGTGGTTCATGCTCTAAGGCGTGATAAAGAGGTGTTAAAGCAGAGATAACTTCTTCAGTAATATCACTGGGGAGATGCACTAAGGTGTGATACGAAGGTGATAACACATAGATGACTTCTCCAGTACTATCATTTCTCCAGCTCCTATATTATTCTATGGAGCCAATGCACTAAGATATTTCAAGTGAGAGAGATCTTAGTGCATAGTCTCCATAGAATAACATAAGAACTGGAGACATGATATCACCCCACCCATGATTCAGTCTGCCCCTTTGTGACACAAATCACATCATTTATATCCCTCCAGTGGTACCACATGAGCCATCTCTGGGAACTCTGGAAGACAAAATTCCCAGGTATGCCCATATTATTCTGCAGTAAACACAATAACAGTTCCTGGTAAATCAAATTGGGCTTTTAACTCCTAGAATGCAGGAGAGGTCTCTAATGCATTGCTTTGCAATGCTCAGGAGACCTCTAGTGTTCAAGGGCTTAAGAAGCTCTATTCAAGTGCATGGGAATTTAGGAATTTTTATTTGCCCCTATAGTGCAGTAAGTTTACTCCAGAATAACTCCAATATGGGCCTTTGGGCCTTGTGCAAAATTCTGAGGTAAAACAACTGCACTGTGAGGAACAGATATAAATAGCCAAATGATTTAAATTGGGCTTTAACCCATTTAATGCTTGTGAGGTCTCTAAGGCACTGCAAAGCAATGCATTGGAAGCCTCTCTAGCATTCAATGGGTTAAAAATCCCTCTTTCAACAGTGAACATTTTGTGAATTATTATGTGTGCCATGTTTCAGTTGGTTTGCCCCAGAGGTGCTCCACATTAATTCTGTGCATAAGGCCCAAATGAGGGGCAATTCTGAGGCAAACTAACAGCGCCATCTGAGACAAATCCAAATAGTATTAATTTTAATGAGGCTTTAACCCCTTGAATGCATGATCTCTTGGGCTAATCATAGATTCATTTTTATGGAATCAATGCATTCAAAATGGATCCTTAGGGCCTTATTTATGCAATTAAAAAGTAGCAATTCATAGGTAAAAAAAATTCCATATATATATATATATATATACACACACACAGAGAAAGAGAGAGCAAATGTTGGCAGTGGTACTCTAATAAAAAAAAGACAAAGTAATATAAAGTAAACAAAAAATGGTGCACGTCCCATATAGCACAGTCAAATATATTCAGCCTGGGCATCCAGAACGAGAAGACCGCACTCATAGTAGATGAAGCAAAGTTTAATGTAGCAAGGCTTCATGTCACCAAACATTTTCGGTCTGGGACTGAAAATGTTTGGTGAAGTGAGGTCTTGCTACAATAAACTTTGTTTGTGTCATCTCTTATAAGTGCTGCCTCGTTCTGAATGTCCAGGCTGTATGTATATATAGAGAAATAACTGCAGCAGGACTCACAGGATTAATGAAAAGTGTAAATTAAAAGTTTTGTCAATGGCTGATCCCTGCATCCTCAACCAGCCACCACTGCCGCTGTTTAAGTAAAAACTTCAGCCAGCGGCTTACGAAAAAGAAAAAAGACCTTGTGTTGAGGCATCAGAACCCCTCCTGATACCCCCAGCTACTGATTGGCTGGGAGATAAATAGTGGCACCGCAGGGGAGCAAGAGAGCTCCCCTACTTCCATTCTGCCCAGAGTACCCTGGTAGGAGTGGGTGGGATTGAGAAACCCTCTCACGTCAATGAGCAAAAGCTTCCCTCATTGAGATGCAAAGTTTTCCCGATCCTGACCACTCTTACCTGGCACTTGGGGTAGAATGGAAGCAGAAGAGCTCTCTTGCTCCCTGACGTCGCCACTGTTCATCTCCCAGACTAATCGGCTGAGAGATCAGTGACTGGTGGCTGCCCCACCATGAGGTCTGACGTTTAATACAATAAAAAAAGTTACACTATACATATATGTCCTATTGGGCATTAAGTGAAGAAGAAATTCTGAGGTAAACCAGCTGCACTATGGAGAACAAATACAAATTCCCAAATGATTTAAATTGGGCTTTAACCCCTTGAATGTGTTGGAGACCTCTCTAGCATTCCAGGGGTTAAAAAGCCCTCTTTCAATCAGTGGGAAGTGTATGAATTATTTTGTGTCCCCTGGGGTTCAGTCAACTTGTCCCAGAGATTCTACAAATTTCTTCTGTGCATAAAGCTCTGATGTAGAGCAACTCTGAGGCAAAACAACAGGAACAAATACAAATCACATTGATTTAAATGGAATTTTTACATCCTTGAATGGATGCTTGAATGCTGATTAATCCATTAAGGATCAGGAGTGGGTAACACATTATGAAGAAATGCATTGCACACCCCTCTGCTTCTTAAAGGGTTAAAGATTAATTTTTAATAAACACTCCATGCAAAATGGATTCATAGATCCTTATCTGTGACACTAAAAAAAGAGGAATTTGGTGAAAAAACAATTGCACCAGAGTATCCAGTTTCCCATAGATATAAATGGGGTTTTAACTAATTGAATGCTAGAGGTCTCCGATGCACTGCCTATTTGTAGATGAATACTCTGGAGAGAGGGATCTTGGGAACTCCCCCTCCAGTTACAGTATTAACACAGTGGCAGAGAGAGAACTGGTAAGGGAGAGTTACAGAGAGGCTAGAAGAAGTCATTTAGCCCCAATAAGAATAGGTAGAAAACTAGTAAACTAGCTCATAAACATACATATATTTCAACATATATATGCATACCACCTGTGAACTTCCTCACCTTGAGCCCTCGGAGATGGGTCATGTGCTGCTGACCAGGGGGATGTAGATTACGTGATCTGCTTCATTAAAGGGGAACTTTCACCCCGCAATAACTTAACGTTGACTTATTGCTCACCTGGCGACTAGCTGCTTAGTAGCGCTAGTCGCCAGCAATATTACCCGGTTCTTCAGATATCGGC
The DNA here is from genome assembly GCA_037306005.1 of Rhinophrynus dorsalis. Taxonomy (NCBI): domain Eukaryota; kingdom Metazoa; phylum Chordata; class Amphibia; order Anura; family Rhinophrynidae; genus Rhinophrynus; species Rhinophrynus dorsalis. Next base: position 78,427,949 of record CM074725.1, read on the forward strand.
TTTTTGCCGATGGTGACAGGAGCAGGAAGCACGGACGTCTCTTCACAGTGACGTCCGTGCGCCTGCGCTGTCAGTCCCTTTTGCACCTGTCACCATCGGCAAAAAGCCGATATCTGAAGAACCGGGTAATATTGCTGGCGACTAGCGCTACTAAGCAGCTAGTCGCCAGGTGAGCAATAAGTCAATGTTAAGTTATTGCGGGGTGAAAGTTCCCCTTTAAGGGTGTGAGGCTTAATCAATGGGTGGGGCTTTGTGACATAAAGCGGGTGGGACTTGGGAGGAACAGGATGGGAAGGAGAAGAAACTCACCACCACAGGAGAATCAGCTTCTGTACCCGGAGACCGTGTGTGTGTGTGATTTTGAAGCTCATTTATAGTCACCAAAATTGGTATATGGTGAACCGTCTGCTTTAAATTCTGACTTGTACAATATATGGCGATTGGGGACAGGTTTGTATATCCCTGGCATAGCCAGTTTAACCCCTTGAGTGCCAGAGGGGTACGCAGTGCATCACAGAGCAATGCGTTGCGTACCTCTCTGGCACTCAAGAGGTAAACAGATCATTTTAAAGAGAATAAAAGCTTTGCAGTGACATCAGCTTTAAAGGGATAGTAATGTTTCAATATAAAAGCAGCTTCAATTAATCATAGTATTTGGGCCTTGGAGAGTATTATTTCAATTCTATCAAAGTTGTAGTTCAAGAGTAATTCAATGATAAATTATCCCCCTCCCTCCTCTTTTACGGATGAAACACTGCTCACCTCAAGGTGGTATCCAGATGGCTTGCTGAGAGAGACAGTCTTCAATTAGCATAAGGGAAAAACCTGTCAATGGGGGCAGGGCTTTCATTGTTCTCACAGTAAGAAGATCGTCCCTTGCTGTGAGCTGCCTGATCCCAGTACCAGATTCCACATCTAAGGGGAGGTGGCTTACACTAGGTATTTGTTTATTCATTGGAAAGGTCTACAAAATGTGCTTGCAAACCAGGCACACCTAGTAGACAGTTCCAATGAATTAATTATTTTTAAATACCACGATTTCGGCTCTGCTGCAGAGCCTACTTGAGTCATACAACTCGATTCTCCTGCTGTCAGCTTTACAGCTGACATCAGGAGAAGGGGAGGAAGGGGGAACTTTGAATCCCTATATCTCTCAAACTATAGCAGTTTGAGAGATAGGGTTTGTTGCAAATAGTTTATTTATTTTTTTTTTTTTTATTTTTTTTTTTTTACCTAAATCCAAATATTTTTTTTGTGGGACATTACTGTCCCTTTAAAGGGATAGTAATGCTTAGTTTTAACTTTATTTTATTTTGTAGGCATTAAAAAACATGAAGAATGATATAAGTCTTATCTCTCAAACCTTTATGGTTTAAGAGATATTCACAAGCAAAGTTTCCCCCTCCCGCCCCTTTTTCCTAGTGTAAGACATCTCTTCTCAGATGTGAATCTGGTTGTAAGACCAGACAGATAACAGAAGGGGACAGTCTTCTTTGTATGAAAACAATGAAAGCCCTTCCCTCCTTGACAAGTTTTTCAGCTTTTTCCCTTATCTTAATTGAAGATTGTCCCTCTCTGCAGTCTACCTGGGCACCTCCCTTCTGATCTGGCTGAACAGGGGGGGGGGGGGGGGAGTACTTTGTTTGTGAATATCTCTTAAACCATAAAGGTTTGAGAGATAAGACTTATATCGTTCTTCATGTTTTTTTAATGCCTACAAAATAAAATAAAGATAAAACAAAGTATTACTATCCCTTTAAAGGGTCTACAGGCTTTTTACATTCTACGAGAAAAAGGTTGATGTATGCAAAAAGAGAATTGGCAAACTGAATCCAAAAAGTAAGAGTCTACAGTCAAAATTAGGAGATTTCATGTGTACAATGGCTATATTTCATTCTCATATGTTCCTTCTATTGAAATGGCACAATTTTCCATACCTGGGAACTCTTTGGATCTGCCACGGAGACTTCTGTGTTCAATCTGGGTCTCAGGGGAATGAGCCCTTTCTTTGAGTGGGAGAGTTATGGGTAACTCGGCCCATTTCCCCTTCCAATTACATCCACAGTCATACAAACCCCACCCCAGTTATATGCAAAGTGTGTCATTGGACACTCCCATCTTCTGCACTTGATAGCTTTCATATGAGTACTGGACTAAGATATTCCCGGGTATGCTTATCTTCATCACTGCCAGATTCCTTTCAGTGCATTGGACACTTCTCTTGTACCGGTTTTAACACTTATATAATTAGAAATTGTATATTATTGTTTTCCCTTGTTCATAATTGCTGTATGTAGAAGCTATTTTAACATTTTACTGCTGGTTTTCAGGCATGGTGGGTAGGTGACAACTACTATGTTGACATCTGGAGGACCTGCGTGAATATCACCTCAGAAACTATTTGCTCAGATATTGGAAGCAGTAACAACGGTAAGTACTAGAAGATGGCATTGTCCATTTATATTAGTTTACAAGCAGATGTGTGGCACGCGTTTGCCCGTGCAGGGAACATCATTTTTTTTTTAATCCCTTTGAGTGCCAGAGAGGTATACAAGGCATTGTGCTGCAATTCTTGGATACCTCTGTGGCGCTGAAAGGCTTAAATTGTATTAAAAGTCAAACCTTGTGGTGGGACATCAGGACCCCTCCTGATGCCCCCCAGTTACTGATCTCCCTGTCAATTCAGCTAGGAGCTCAATAGAGGCAACGCAGGTGAGCAAGATTGCTCCCCTGCTTCCATTCTACCCGGGTAGGAGTGGAAGGGATTAGGAAACCTGCTCACGTCAATGAGGGAGGCTTTACAATGTTTTTAGCATGCAAGGGATTCATGAATTTCTTAGAATGTTGCGTGCTCACACCTAGATTCACAAATTATGTAAAGTGCTTATAACTACAATAGCTTGACAAAATATCGAGTATCCACGCCCATCTTAAAACAATTCTGAATTCCCACATCTGGCTTCACACATTGAGCAGACTGTTTTGTGTTTTTCCTCTTGTTCACTGGGAAAAGAAAGGTCCAGAGGCTTCCAGTCTGTGTTGAATGACAAGTAGAGGGCAGGAGGGTTGTTTTGAAAGCAATATCCACAAATGTGTCAGTAACACAACTAGACTCATTTAGAAGAAAAACCGTTCAAGCAAAGCATTACAAACATTTCCAGGATATACAGGAAAAATCATTTAATTTGACTTTTTTTTTTCAGAATTTAAAGCGATCCAGACAATTCAAGCAACAATGATCCTGGCTACTATCCTGTGCTGTATTGGGCTTTTCAGTTTTGTCCTTCAGCTCTTCCGTCTCAAGCAAGGAGAGAGATTTGTGTTCACTGCTATCATCCAAATGCTATCATGTGAGTGGTTATAGGCCTATTAAAGTGTATATATTAAAATGGAACTATCAATTTACAGCATTAAATGTGAGTTTGAAAGAGCATTAGTGTGCAGATTTAAAATTAAAGCAGAACCTTACTACAACTTACACGATTTTGAAAGAGCTTTCAAAATCACCTATATATGTAGCATTATTTATATGTATTTTTTTGCAAATTACAAGGTAATGGCTGGTATGCCAGCCAGATACTAACATACCACCACGCTGCTCTCTTTCCTACCTGAATCTCTATGCCAGCCATATTTGAACATAGCACACTGCTCTCTCTCCTACCTGCAGAAGGAAAGAAGAACACAAACAGGAGGCGCTCATAGGGTTAATAAGCTCAGGGACTTGGACTTGAATATAAAGATACTAGTTGAACAGCCCGTTACACGGGCCACAGTGCCACTGCCACCCGGTCGTGGGGCAGTCACGCGCAGTAGAGACTGCCCGTGCCACGGTTGATACAGAGCTGGACGCTCAGCTCTGTATCAGCCGCGGCGTGGGCAGTCTCTACTGCGCATGACTGCAGCACGCGCAGCAGTGTGTACTGCGCATGTCGCAGCGTTACACACGATTTAGCGAATTATTATATAGGATAAGATGCACTCACATGCAATTGTGTCCACTATATGAACACTTGTGGCTTCAAAAGCAAGTGGGGGATATTACGCAGATAGATTCAGATCAGCAGCTCCCTTGTAATCACCTTCAAAACAAAGGGAAAAGCACATGAAATTGAAATACACAGAAGGGGCACTCTCTATTGCATATCAGATTTGCAAAATTGTAAATATACCAAGTACTCACAATTATATGTAAACCGGTTGAGTTCTTCACAACCGGTTTAAAGCGACAGGGGATTTATCAACCTGCCCCTGTACAGGAGCTTACAAGCATTCCGCTTCACGATGTATTTAAATCCAACAAGGTTGTTATCCATTGAAAAAATAATTTATTGATAATACAAACTTAAAATTAAAAGAACAAACAAAATTATCTTTATTATCTTTGTTGTTTTAATTTTAAGTTTGTATTATCAATAAATTATTTTTTCAGTTGACTGTAATCTTGTTGGATTTAAATACATCGTGAAGTGGAACGCTTGGAGCGCCTGTACAGGGGCAGGTTGATAAATCCCTTTTTGCTTTAAACCGGTTGTAAAGAACTCAACCGGTTTACATATAATTGTGAGTACCTGCCTCTCTCTGCCAGCCATATCTGAACATAGCACACTGGTCTCTCTCCTACCTGCCTCTCTCTGCCAGCCATATCTGAACATAGCACACTGCTCTCTCTCCTACCTGCCTCTCTCTGCCAGCCATATCTGAACATAGCACACTGCTCTCTCTCCTACCTGCCTCTCTCTGCCAGCCATATCTGAACATAGCACACTGCTCTCTCTCCTACCTGCCTCTCTCTGCCAGCCATATCTGAACATACCATTCTGCTTTTTCTCCTACCTGCCGCTCTTTGCCAGCAATATTCTAACATACCATGCTGATCTCACTCCTACCTGTAAGCACCAATAAGATACAATACAATATCTGCCAAATGGAGTTTAATCAAAAATGTTTATTAAAATTAAACAAATAAGACCATTATATCATACACCCAGCATTGACTTGGATGGCCAAATATATACTATACTACTTCTAATTTGGGCCAAATCTGTCAATATTTCCCCTTATATGTCAAATCTGCTATCCAACCCGTTGTAATAGGCAATGTCACAGGAAATATAACAGAGTCGGCACAAATAGGGGGAATAAATGACAAAATGGTCCAAATACAATGGAGAAGCCACCAACTATGTGACAGAATAAAATAAAAACAAAAATGCTGGAGAACTGTATGCTAAAAAAAGCTAGTGGGAAGACTAGGAGACTGGCGAGACAACCAACCCACTAATAAGGGGTTAAAGTAATAGTAATACGTCATTTTAGCTTTATTTAATATTGAAACCACTAAAAAACATTAAGAACGATATAAGTCTTATCTCTCAAACCTTTATGGTTTGAGAGATATTCGCAAGTAAATTTTCCCCCTACGTGGATGTTTTGATCAAGTCAGCCATCTAGCTGACAGACTTGGAATCCGGTCCACAGACAAGCCAGCGGCTCTTCAGCAGAGCTGAGATCGCAAGATATAAAATAAATATTTAATTGGAACTGTCTACAAAGTGTGCTTGCAAACCAGGCACACTTTGTAGACTATTCCAATTAAGTAGTTCTTTTTATATCTTGCAATCTTGGCTCTGCTGAAGAGCCGCTGGCCGGTCTGTGGACCGGATTCCAAGTCTGTCAGCTAGAACACTGACGTCAGTCAGGGGGAAACTTTACTTGCGAATATCTCTTAAGCCATAAAGGTTTGCGAGATAAAACTTATATCGTTCTTAATGTTTTTTAAATGGCTACAATATTAAATAAAGCTAAAATGAAGTATTACTATCACTTTAAATATCAATCCCCACTACCACCTCTGCCACCCAAATAACTAAATGGCCAAAAAAACTATATATAATAGAAATAAAATAGTGTGGAAACAAACAGGCTCCCCATCTGACAGTCAACCCAGTAAAAACAAAATAGTACCTAGTGGGCTGACCCTCGGGTGACCAGACCAAGCCCTCAACACAAACAAAATAAATGAAATCAAATGAAAAAAATAAATGAAAACCTAAATGCAGTGAATGGAACAACATATCTTTTTATTTATTAAGTTAAACATGAAGTATTTTGGTGGCAAAAACTGCACCTTACAATAACGTAGGTGATTTTGAAAGAGCATTAACCCTTTGTTTGCCAGAGAGGTATCTAACACGCCACTTTGGGTGCCTCATTGATACCCAGAGTGTTAACGCGCTAATATTGAAATAGAACACATCCAACAATTTAGGTGTTTTTTTTTTTTTAAAGAGCATTAACCTTTTGAGTTCCAACAAGGTATTCAACGCAATGTAATGCACCCCTATTAACCCCTTGAATTGTAGGGAGGTCTCTACCATACTGATTTGCAGTGTATTGGAGACCTGTATCATCCAAGGGGATAATAGCCAAAATCAACAGTAATGTGGGGACATTTTAATTGCCCCCCTTGGGTATGTTCTAGGATTGCACAACTTTAGCTATCTGTATAATTGGCCAGGAATTTGCAGTGCAGTTTTAAAGCGGAACTACCGCATTAATTAAAGTCACCCTGCAATACTTAGGCTGGTGGCGATTAGCTTAATAATCATTATTTTACCTCTTAAAAGTGCCCCCGAGTAAAGTTATCAGAAATATTCCGAGACTGACGGCCAGGTTAGTGCAGCTTGCACGCCTGCGCCATCAGTCTCTTCCGGAGCCGTTCGGGCCAGTGCAATGCCTCTGAAGGGTGACGGGGACTGAAAGCGCAGATGCGCAGACAAAATGTCAGAGCTGATGACTGTCTTCCGGTATCTGAAGCTTAAGGATTACTTTACTCTGGGACACTTTTGAGAGGTAAAATAATGATTATTAAGCTAGTCACTGCCTGCCTAAGTATTGCAAGGCGACTTTAGTTGATGTGGTAGTTCCACTTTAAATTACGCTTTGATTAATTACCTTTTCCTTGTATCATCTCTCGGGCTGGAAAAGGGAACCAGCAGGGAGGTTGTACTAATGTGATTCCATGATAAAATAGGCATTCCAACCAATTTGTTAGTGGCAACCAAAATCTAGGAATATTTTTCTCATAGAAAGTATATTTTTAAGATATATCCAGTACCTCAAACATGTTCCACTGTCCACCTGGTAGTCACAGAACCACACATACAGTGTCTGAAACCTCCACTGTTCACTTGGTAGTCACAGAACCACACATACACTATCTGACACATCAGACTTGTTCCAATGTTCAGTGGTAGTCACATATACACTTTCTGATTCCCTCAGACTTGTTCCACTGCACAGTCTGACACCCCAGACATGTTCCACTGACCACTGATAGTAATACAACCTCACATACACTTGTCTGACAACCAAGTCTTGTTCCACTGTCCACTGGTAGTCACAGACCCAAACATATATTGTCTCACTCCAACCACAAGTGTGTATGCTGGATATGCCAAGGCATTACTCTGGTGCAGGAGCATGAGCATACAATGAACTGCTGGGCAGATTTTTACATCTCCCTTCATACTGTATTAAAGTGTTAATTATAATTTTTTTTTCAATTTGATTTTCCTAGGTCTATGTGTAATGATTGCCGCCTCCATCTATTCTGCCATGCATGGGAAATTCCACCCGAACATTGATCTTGAGAACGGCAGATTTGGATATTCTTTCATCATTGCTTGGATCGCTTTTGCTTTCACTCTAATCAACAGTATCATGTACCTAATACTCAGAAAACGCAAATAAAGCAGTGGCGGCAACTAGTCAATCTCCATCACTACACAAACCAAATTTAGATAATCATTTTGTATATAATCATTTTATTTTGGTTTTGTAGTAAAGGTATTGTTTCTTAAACAAAATGTACTGTGTTCTTAGCAACCAAGCTAAAGACTATGAGGTTTATGTATAAAAAAACATAAAGGGAGCAATCTAGGGGAAACCGGTTGAACCATAGAGAACAATTAAAAAGCCCAATTTATTTAAAGGGAGTGTTTAACCTTTCGAATGATAGAGAGGTCTCCAACACAATGCTTGGCAATGCATTGGAGACCACTTTAACATTCAAGGGGTTAAAAGCCTCATTTAAAAAAATGGATATTTTTAATTGTTCCATATGATTGGTTTGCCCCAGAATTGCTCCACTTACGACCTTGTACATATGCCCCTATGACACATTATACACGTATCCTTGAACATTTGCCCTGATAGGGTGAATGGGAAAGAAGAAGAATATTGCAATACATGTATGATGTTTTATAACTTGAACTTTTTTATTTTATATAAATATATATATTTTTTTTGTTTTTATTTAGAGTTAGAAGTAACAACAGTTAATGGATTTGTGTGCGGAAGTATAATAAGTAAGACTGGCAAATCAAGTTAGATACAGTGAGACCTGATTACACCTGTGGTTTAGAAGCTGTTGTTGGACTACAACTTCCATCATGACGGGAGTCAACCCTTTGGCTGCTATGGGCATCACCTACACAATGTGAATCAGTGCACTGGGGATGTCTAGCATCCAAGGGGGTTAAAGGAGCAGTAAACTTCTACTATTATTTGTTTCCATCAAGTTCTGTATGTCATTGTATGTTCCCACTCCTATTCTTTACTGCACAACAGAATATGTTGGTGCTCAATAGCTCAATAAATAAAAGCTATTTTACACAAACACACATATATTGTGTAATATATATATATATGTAAAATAACAAACAAAATTAATATCTTGTAATACCTTTTTTATTGGACTAAAAGAATTTTGGATTGACAAGCTTTCAGGAGAACCTCCCTTTCTCTAAAGCATTTCTGAGTAAAAGGACACAGAATTCACAGTTGATACATAGAATTCAAAGTTGAGTTGTGTGCTGGGGTTAAAGCAGCATGACTGAAGATAAGACAGGGTTCTGAGAGAGAATTGATAAACTTCTCCCTCTGAAAGAAGAGTGTTGAATCTCTCTCAGAACCCTGTCTTTTCTGCAGTCATGCTGTTTTAAAGTGTTATTAATGTCCACAAAAAAGTTTTTTGCATTTAGAAGAGCTTAAAAAGCTGAGCTAAGTGCAAAAAACCATATCTTTCAAACCGCTATGGTTTAAGAGATACAGGCGTTTAAAGTTTGATCTCTCCTACTGACAGCTGTAAAGCTATCAGCAGGAGATCCGTGTCGGCCAACATGGAGGCGCTTGAGAAGTGCCGCAATCTCATTATTTACCACGAATCCCTTCATTGGAATGGTCTACAACGTGTGCTTGGTGGTGCCTGAGAAGTGCCACAATCTCGTTATTTACCACAAATCCCTTCATTGGAATAGTCTAAAACGTGTGCTTGGTTTTCAAGCACCTCCATGTCGGCCGACATGGATCTCCTCCTGACAGCTTTACAGCTGTCAGTAGGAGAGATCACACTTTAAACTCCTGTATCTCTTAAACCATAGCGGTTTGAGAGATATGTTTTTTTTTCATTTAGCTCAGCTTTTTAAGCTCTTCTAAATGCAAAAAAAACTTTTTTGTGGACATTACTAACACTTTTACCGCAGCACACAACTCAACTTTGAATTGTAGGTATCAACTGTAAATTTTGTGTCCTTTTACTCAGAAATGCTTTAGACTTCAGAAAAGGAGGTTCTCCCAAAAACTTGTCAATCCAAAATTCTGTTAGTCCAATAAAAAAGGTATTACAAGATATTAATTTTGTTTGTTATTTTACATCTGCATCACTGGACTAATACAGCTACAATCTCTCTTTCTCTCTCTCGTAATACCTTTTTTATTGGACTAACAGAATTATGAATTGACAAGCTTTCAATCTCCACTCTACTATACATATATATATATATATATATATATATATATATATATATATATATATATATATATATATATATATATATATACATATATACACAAACATACATACAATAGGGTCCAAAAGTGTGAATCTAAACAAAAATACATAATATTCACTAATAAAGGTAAAAAGTATGTTTGCTAATACAAATTCTCATTATTTGGTATGACCACCATTTGCTTTAATGACTGCCTTAACTCAGTCTGGCATTGATTCTACAAGTTTGTGCAGAATGTTACAATCCACACTGTTCCAGCTCTCCTTTAGAGCATCCCAGAGAGTGTCTAGAGATGTCACAGTGTATTTCGCCTTTTACCTTTTCAATTATCCTAAAAATGTTCAATTGGGTTAAGGTCCGGTGATTACGGTGGGAAAAAGCCATGAAAATTAGCATTCCTTGCTCTTCTTTGGATTTCAGATACACCTGGCACAGCTTTGATGTGTGCTTAGGATCGTTGTCCTGCTGGAAAATTAATCTTTTTCTGCACAACTTTAAGGCAGAAGAGATGGCATGCCTTTACAGAATAGAGTGGTACTTCTCTTTGATCAAAGTGTAGCTGATCTTGTGCAAGTCACCAATGTCAGCATCCCCACACATTTATTTGACTTCTGATGGTGTGGTTTCTTTAGGTCTGCCTGGTCTTGCTTTGGAAGAAAATGATTTGGTTTCAGAAAATCTCTTCAGTGTGCATTATACTGCTCCTTAAAAATATTCAACAGCAATTTGGTGCTAGGAACGTTTTTCAACACTCAGAACAACTTGTCCTCAAATTGCTTCTCTAAGCTCCTTGGACTTGATTACAAAAAGTATCTCAACTTCTTTAAAGGCCCTAACATGAGCACTTGCAGGAGCACTAGGTGAAGCACTGGCAGGACCATACTATTACAGTTTGAATGAAATATATATATATATATATATATATATATATATAGATAGATAGATATATAGATAGATAAGTAGATACATACATACATACATATATAGTGAATGTATAACATAAACACATGCAGGACTTCAAAAAATTACGATGAAATAAAATGTATTGATCAAAGGTTTGGGTGTGCACCTGAACTGTTGATCAATAAATTTAGTTTAATCACAGTTTTATAACTACTGCGTGTACTTATGTTATACATTCAATTTACAATCTGCTTTTACATCAGCACCCAGGCAAGAATCTACTTAAAACGAGAGTGCTTCCCATCCATTTAGAGTCATATATATGTTTGTGTGTTCTAAAAACATTAATGCTCAAACCATTTTTTAAATAACAGTTTTCTTCATTGGTCACAAGATGGTGCTGTTTCTATCACTTACCATGGAGAGTAACTCAAACTTTTCCACACAGTGCATTAAAAAAATAATTTTCCATCTGGACACCAGTTGGCACTGTTACAGTGATTGAAAAATAAAATTACTTAAATTACTTTTACCAAATGACAATGAATTATGATTAATATGTCAGTATTGTAACATGTTTTAAATGTACTGCTCTTTGTTTATATGTCTGCCAAGATTATGAACTCCCTCTTTATATTTCTTGTACTTGTTACTTTTAATATACATAAAGAGACAATAATTGCTGTAAAAAAAAATATATGAGGTAATGAAAAAAAAACATTCTTAGTAATTGTTGTTAACATTTTCAAGTGGATAAGGACGCCATATATATATAAAGAAGTAAAGCCATGTTTACAAATGTGTTGCTATCTGAGAAAATTTGCTAATGAGGATTTTCTTTTGAATGCATACTTTATGTATTCTATCACTTGACATCATATATGCCTCCCTTAAGAAAGGGTTGCAACAAAATTCTTCTTTGGAACACTTCCGTTTCAACTCCACTTTCAAGAGTAAATTGCAAATCCAGCAGTGACTTCTGCAGTGAAAGATAAAAGTTTAGAGTATCAACTTTTTGATTCCACTCTGGATTGTCTTGGCACCCAAGTAGGAGCATTATTTTTGTGAGGGATCTACCTATAGATTATATATCTATATATACATATCAGGGCTCAAAATTTCCAATAGCCAATGGCGAGTGAAAATTTAGCCCTGGCGAGTAGAAATTCAGCCCTGGTGGGTATGTTTTGGCTTGCAGTGGCGAGTAACTTTTCAGGTCTGGCTAGTAGCAAAGGACTTCAAATTATAAGCCCTGTACGTATGCATGTGTATATATATATATATATATATATATATACACACACACTTAAATACAGGTATCAAACACTCTCTGGCACTGAGAGGGTTACGTAAGATGAAATGACAGAGAGGAATGTTTCATGCAACAAATGCCAACTTCATATTCTACAAGTAAGGGTTACATAAGGGAAGTAATTCAGGATACAAAGGAGTAGCTGGGTTCTCAAGACACTGTACTGTGGTATGTGTGCACCACTGCAACAAAGCTGCGTTCTCAAGCACTGTAGAGTGGTGCAGTGTGCATCAGTGGAACAAAGCTTGGTTTTTCTACTGTCCCTTACCTCTTTTTTTTTTACATGGGTAATGCCATGTGTATATTATATTGTTGTGCAAATGTTTTAGAGTCTTTATTTTACCTGTTATGAGTACATGCACACACCCCATGTTGGAAATTTAGAAACGTTTGAAAGAAACATCTAGTAGCAAGGGGTACCCAAGTTATACTCAACTGGAAACACCTTATAACACACATTCATACATATATTTTCCTTACAAAGTTTGCTGCTTCTTTAAAGTTCATCAGCAGTTAGGGAGCCACAGGTGATCCAGCAATGAATTAAACATTTAACTGACCAAAGTGAATGAGCTGGCATATACATTATTTACATTGTGTGTCAGCTATGCACCATATGCACAAACACAAAAGTAGAGCAATTCAGGGGCAAACCAACTTCATCACAGGGGACAAATAATAATTTCCTTCATTCTTATTCATATGAGAGGGTTCAAACATAATTTAAATCAATGAATATGTTTATTTGTTACCTATTGTGCAGCTGGTTTGCACCAGAATGACTCCACTTTTGTCTTTTGCATGTGGTTCTATATCCTTAAATATTTGAGTGCCAGAGGGGTGTGTGTGATGCATTGCACACCCCTCTGTCACTCAAAGGGTTCATCCTCTTTGCTATGACAGGAGCGTTCTTAAAGGGATAGCAATATTTCACGAAAACAGCAGCTCCAATTAATCTTCATAGTATTTGGGCCATGGAGAGTGTTATTTCAATACTGTTAGAGTTGTAGTTCAAGAGTAATTGAATGATAAAGTTTCCTCCTCCCACCCCTTTTACCTAGTGTAAGCCACCTCCCTCAGATCTGGTCTCTTGACATGGAAAGCTCGCAGAAGGGACAATCTTTTTACTGTGAGCATTAGGAAAACCCTGCCCCCCTTGACAAGTTTTTCCTTCTACTTACTGAAGATTGTTCCTTGCTGTGATCCATCTGAACAGTCTTGCTGCTGTGAGGTGAGCAGTGTTACATCAGTAAAAGGAGCGGGAGGGAGATACTTTATCATTCAATTACTCTTGAACTACAACTCTGACAGTATTGAAATAACACTCTCCATGGCCCAAATACTATGAAGATTAATTGGAGCTGCTTTTATTATGAAACATTACTAATAAATAACTTAGCTTTATAAAATGCCTTATGGTGTACAGACCTATTTTCTGTTGATTCTTCTGGTTAGTGCTGACTTATGGGTAAAAAATAAATCAGCATTTCAGTTTCTAGTTACTTTTGAATCTACATGATTGCTTCAGCATTCAATTCCAAAGAAAATTCAATTTTTTTGTCAGGCTTACTATTCAGGTAGAAAGAGTTTAAAGGAGAAAATAGAGCTCTTAATAACAACCTTCACTGACCTTACTATGACCACAAAATCTAAATGGTCCCTATGAATTTTGCTCATGAGCCATTGTTTTAAGAGATAACATCTTCAATCAGTCCTGGATGTCATGTCTATGGAGGCAGACATTATAGATTCTAACAGTACCACAGGACCTCAGACTCTGCTTGCCACAGATTGTAGTCTTTGCTTTTAAGAACTAGAGAGGTGTTCAATGCATTTCTTTGCAGTGTGTTGTGTATCCCTCTGGTTCTTAATGAGGCAGTATAGTGTCATCAAAAGACCATTTTATACCACTGGCAGTGCCCTCATAACTATGGGAAGAGAGTTCTAATAGCTTATAACTAGAGATGGGTGAAAACGTTCTCCTCAAACCAAAATCAACAACCAAAGGTCACTTCCCACTTGATGAAAAATATCCAGCGAAAAGTGCCGTTTTCCCACTTTTTTCACATAGCTCATTGCATTGAAATCAATGGGAAGACTGCGTTTTTCCCCACTACATGACCGTTTCCTCTTTTTTTTTTCTGCAAGCATATAAAAGGGTGTCAGGCTCTCACAGCATGCTATTCTGTATATTTGAGAGAAGATAGCAGAACATTTTTGACCTAGAAAAGATAGGCAAATAAAGAGGAATTAAAGCTTAGTTTAGGGAGTCTTTTAGGTTGGACATTTGTTCTCCTTATTAGTGGAGCCTGGGGGAGAAGAAGAGAGGAAAAAGGTTGACCCCAAAATTATGTGCGACTGACTGCAAGACACAGGCAGCTGGGGACCAATTTGCTTGCTGATCATGCTTTTATTGTCTGTGTGCTGGAGAAAGACGTTGATTTGTTTTTTTATTTATATATATATTTTTTTGACTGACATGAGCTGTGTGACTGAGGCAGACTTGATAAACAGCAGACAACACTGAGAATTTTGTTAAGGGCTATGCAAGACACAAAACTCCATCAGTTGTGCTGTGTACTGTAGAGTAAAAACACAGTAGTTGAGTAATGTCTAGTAAATGCACAATTGGGAGAGGAAAGGTGGAGCATTGCAGGGATGTGGGAGCACAATGATAATTCAAAAACTAACTGCAGCTATGGTTGTTACAGCGTGTGCACTAAATAATGATGATCCCTTTCCTCTGGGGAGGATTAAACTTGTCAAGGTCCCACCAAAAGTTCCTCCAGTTCCAGTATAAAAAAATTATAAGAAGTACACTGAAGACGATAATGACTTGCACTGTAGTGTTGATAATGCAATGGTTTAATGGGGGAAGGTGTAACAGCTGAACCAACTGCTGCACCTGACAGTGAGACAAACAAGCACCAAAACACATGTCCTCAAAGTAGTAGCAAACTTTCTGAAAGTATAAAGAAATGTATTGACACCTCTAAAAGCTTAGCGGAATATAAGGGGAGAGGTCAAAAAGTGACGGATAATGCTAAGGATGACCTAATGATGATTGATGCTGCAGCTCTAGAATATATCCCTCCAGCATTCTCCTCTTCTTCAGATACAGATGAAGTTGAGAGTTTGGCGTTTGTCCGCTTGTTGTACCTGTATAAGAGGCAAAAGATCCGATAAATGTTTTTACAAAGTTTCCAATAAACTGATGGTTTTAATCACCATATTGGTTGTGGTCTGATGCTTCGAGTGGAAGCTATGCAGCACCTCCTTCTGTGTCCTCCTATGAACTGTTTGCGAAAATTATAGGAAACTCTGACCTTGGAGGAGCAAAGATTGCAAAAAGTACACAGTCATCTTCTCAGTCATCATCAGCATCATCACCACTTCCATGTCCAAGTCCTACTCAGCCACATACACTTGTGTTGAGTAACCAGAAGCAAAAGAAACACAGGTTAACACCTAGTAGCAGTAGAATTGCATCAACATCTAGCCCCAGTAGTAGTGGTAGCTCCTCAGGAACCTTTCAGTCCATTAATTCCACAGTATGGAGATACCTCACTCAGGATCCAAAAGCTAAACATATTGCTATCTGTTTTCTGTGCAAAAAGCATCTAAGAAGGGGGAAACAGGTCCACACCTAGGCAGTGACATCTCCTGTATGAGATCCCACCTGAAGCACAACCAAAGGTATGTCTGGGAAACACAATATCAGCAGGTCAGCGGTGCCAAAACTAGCAGCAGAAGAAGCACTCCAAAAAGTGCCCAGGGCTCTGGGGCAGATAAGTGAATTAGTGATGTTATTTATGTGCAGAGAGTGTGCTACTACCAACAATTCATTCCAAATAACACCTATGGCTCCTGCTGCAGAAGAGTATGATGACTCTGGGTTTGATGTAGAGGATGGCAAGAGTCATAGAATGCCCACATCTACCTCCACCACCTCTTCTAATCATGTTGTTAAATCAGTGAAGTTACAGGGTTCTGCTGCCATGTCCTGCCAACCTACACTGACTGAGTAAATGGGAAAGAGTCAAAAACTTCACAAAAACAATACCAAAGTACACTGGTGGAATGGCAAGGTTCCAACGATGTTGGCAGTAGACACCCTGCAGTATTCTACTGTAGAAAACCAAGGTTTCAGAGAAATTATGTCATGTGTAGCTCCACGCTGGCATATCTCAATCCAATTATTTTTCCAGGATGGTTGTGCCCGAATTGTAGAAGCAGAAAGCCAGGCCAAATATTTTATCAGTAGCATAGATGAGGAGGAGGGATGTGAAGAAGGGTTGCTACAATCTACCATTCTTGGGACCATGGCTGTGACTAATAAGTAATGTGTATTCACAATCTGATAAGAAAGATAACTTACAATTTATATATCTATATATATAAAAGAAGACTTTGTGCCTGCCAAAACACACCCAGGGGTGGTATTAAGGAGGAGTTACTATTCCTATTGGGTGATTCAGTCATGCAGGGAGTTGGCCCACCCCCACTATGCAGCCCGCCCACCACTATCAAATTCAGAAAAAAACAATATGGCCGCCACTTGCTCCTACACCACAGACAAACACACATGCCTCACTCATACAGCACCAAACTCACACACATACCTCACTCACACAGCACCACACAAACACACACACACATGCCCCACTCACACACACAGACCACCACACACAATGCCCCACTCACACAGCACCAAACACACATGCCCCCACTCACACACACAGCACCACATACACACACAAAGCCAGAAATAAATATGGCTGACACACACACACACTCACTCACCCTGACTCCCAGTGGCCTCAGCAGGACCTGTAGTGCAGCACCAGAAGAACAAAATGGCACTCAAAGGGTTAAGGTAGGCCCTCATTGCTCAATTATTTCTTCACTGTCATCATTTGGCATGCAAGACACAGGACAGACAGCCATCAGATTCACACTTAACCCACTGCCTGCCACAGAGTTGTGTATCAAGTTTTAGCCCTCAGGGAGTGTGTTCAAACCCCTCACATTGTAAACTTGCATTTCCCTCCCACTTCTCCTCCTTCCCCAGCCTATTACTAACACTTTTCCATATTTATGTTAAGCCCCACCCCCACTCGCGATTAAGCCCCGCCCCCTTTTAACCCAGATTGCCCCATTTGTCTCTCCACATCAGCACCACATCAGTCCCCTCTAGGGACTACACAAGTCAAAGTTCCCAGGTATGAACACACTTCCCACTGCTATTTAACTCTGACATGCCTCTGTATATCTTAACCCTTTGACTGCCAGAGGGGTGCACAACTCATGAGTGCATGTGTTTCTGCTCATATATGTTGCATGTGTCCATCTCTGTTACATATATGTGTCCATGTGTGCATCTCCAGTGTGTCTGTACATCTGTTACATATGTGTGCATCTCCAGTGAGTCTGTGTGTGTGCGTGTCTTTTGCATGTTTCTGCCGCTCACTGTGTGTATGTGCATACCTCCCAACATTTCACATGGCCAAAGAGGGACACTGTAGTTTTAGGTGATATTGTTGGGGAGTGGCTGGTGGGCAGGGCATTAGTAAGAATTTTTAGGTTATTTCATGACCTATTACTGGCTATTTATGTAACTGAATAAATGATTTAGTGCAAGACCAAAGTATTTTATTTGCACAGACTAATGTATAAGCACATATACTGAAGTTTATTGCTTTATTGCTGGAGAGCAAAGTAAAACACGCCACACAGTCAGGGCTGGTGCAAGGATTTTTGCCACCCTAGGCAAAACCTAATTTTGCCGCCCATTTCTCTCCGCCCCTTGTGTCCCACCCCTTTATACCCTGCCTACTTATACCCCACCTCTTTTCATGATTGTCCTCTCTCTGCCCCCTGGGCCAGTCTGCCCCTGGTCTGGAGATGCCTGTAAGAGATGCCCCCTACCAGCTCCAACTTGCCCCTTATCAGCTTCACTTTGGCCCACCAGCTCCACTTTGCCACCATCAGCTCCAACTTGCCACCATCAGCTCCACTTTGCCCCCCATCCACTCCAACTTGCCCCCATCAGCTCCACTTTGCCCCCCCATCCGCTCCAACGTGCCCCCACCAGCTCCACTTTGCCCCTCATCTGCTCTAACGTGCCCCCACCAGCTCCACTTTGGCCCCTCAGCTCCACTTTGCCCCCATCAGCTCCACTTTGACCCCCATCCTCTCCAACTTACCCCCATCAGCTCCACTTTGCCCCCCCATCCGCTCCAACTTGCCCCCCATCCGCTCCAACTTGCCCCCACCAGCTCCAACTTGCCCCCACCAGCTCCACTATGCCCCCATCCGCTCCAACTTGCCCCCCATCTGCTCCACTTTGCCCCCCATCCGCTCCACTTTGCCCCCCCTCAGCTCCAACTTGCCCCCCCCTCAGCTCCACTTTGACCCTCATCTGCTCCACTTTGCCCCCATCAGCTCCAGCTTGCCCCCACCAGCTCCACTATGCCCCCTCAGCTCCAGCTTTCCCCTAACAGCTCCAACTTGCCCCCATCATCTCCACTTTGCCCCACATCCGCTTCAACTTGCCCCCTCAGCTCCACTATGCCCCCTCAGCTCCAACTTGCCCCCCATCACATACCTGTAGCTCCCGCGCAGTCTTCTCTTCAGTAATGCAGAGCGCGGCGGGAGATCATGACTCCCAGCGCGCTCTGCATTACTAAAGATCCGACCAGATGAGGGAGCGCTGTAGCGACACAGACCTGACTGTGTTGTGGTTCCCGGAGTGGTGTGTGCGGGCGCAGCTCTTCTCCGCTGCATGCCCGCGCCCCCAGTACGTGTGCACCCTGGGCCGGCGCCTACGTCGCCTATAGGTGGAGCTGCCCTGCACACAGTCTGACCTCCTAAAAAGAGGGACAACAGGGTGGGAAAGAGGGACAGAGGGATTTTGCCCTCAAAGAGGGACTGTCCCTCCTAAAGAGGGACACTTGGGATGTATGGTATGTGTCTGCCTGTGTGTTGTATATGTCTGTGTTTATCAGTGTGTCTGCATTTCACACACGTGCGCCCAATGGTCATAACATGACGGGCAACGCCGTCCCACATTGCTAGTTTATATATATATATATATATATATATATATATATATATATATATATATATATATATATACTACCATACACATCAGCCACAATGTAGGTTGTACTTTTTTTCCCCCTCTATCTATCTATACAATTACCATGGGGAGGTGACAGCTCCTCCCTGTAGGCTGGAACAATTCTAGAAGAAGATGTGGGTGGAGCCTCCCCTTATCAGGCTATTCCACTACCTCTGCCCCAGATAGACTTGTTCAAGTAACCTGGATAGAGGCTGAGAACTTTTATTAGTTTTTAGAATATTGTATTATTTTCTTATTAGATATGGGGTGTCAAAATCCCCCCATTAGGTTGATTACCATTCCTGGCTTCCCCTGGAGGATTGACCAGCTGGCAGGTGTTATTGTGGACCCTTACAGCCCCGTGGAAAGAATCATGCAGCCATGACCATGTCTCTTTGAGGCTATGGGTCTCTTTGAGGCTTTTTCTTTTAATGGTAATCTGAAGAGAGAAGTCAAGTAAAAAATGAGCAACCCCTTTGAGTGCCATGGTCCACTTGTCCCTTCTCTGAGGCAGCTTTGACTCAGTGGGATATACACCTCCTCAAGTTGATCCTCCTATTTCTAAGCCTACTGCTCTGCCCTTGGCGGACACCACTGCATTAAAGGGATAGTAATACTTCGTTTTATCTTTATTTTATTTTGTAGGCATTAAAAAAACATGAAGAACGATATAAGTCTTATCTCTCAAACCTTTATGGTTTAAGAGATATTTACAAGCAAAGTTTCCCCTCCCGCCCCTTTTACCTAGTGTAAGCCATCTCTTCTCAGATGTGAATCTGGTTGTAAGACCAGACAGATAACAGAAGGGGACAAACTTCTTTGCATGAAAACAATGAAAGCCCTTCCCCCCTTGACAAGTTTTTCAGCTTTTTCCCTTATCTTATTTGAAGATTGTCTCTCTCTGCAGTCTACCTGGGCATCTCCCTTCTGATCAGGCTGAACAGGGGGGGGATACTTTGCTTGTGAATATCTCTTAAACCATAAAGGTTTGAGAAATAAGACTTATATCGTTCTTCATGTTTTTTTAATGCCTACAAAATAAAATAAAGATAAAACGAAGTATTACTATCCCTTTAAAGGATGTGACTGATAGGAAGCTGGAAGCTATCCTGAAGTCTAACTTTGCTTCCACTGGTGATGCCTTGAGGCCTACCTTGGCTTCTGTTTAGGTCTCTGGAGCTATTGCCATCTGGGGTGAACAACTTACTGAGGCTGTCAATAAAGGTGCCCCTAAGGAGGTCCTATTAGCCCTCTTGAGCAACATGTCTGTGGATCAGACATATGCCACTGGCTCTCTTTTTGAGTGGTTAAACATGCAACTAAGGCTTCTGCCTTCTCTGTTTCTGCTAGACGCACATTTTGGCTGAATATTTGGTCTGCGGATTTATTCTAAGAAGTCACTGATTTCTCTCCCTTTTCAAGGCAAGTCTCTTTTTGGGCCCGAACTGAAGCAGATTATAAGTGATGCCAGTGGTTGCAGGAGCACTCTGTTGCCTCAGTTTTCCAAGCACCTTAACTTGGTGTGGAAACAGCGTCTTTTTTGTCCCCACCAAAAAGAAGCACAAAGGCCAAATCAGAGTGTGTTTTGAGGCCAGCATCCCGCACCAGACCACCATGCCCAGACAGCAGTGGCACTCAAAGCACTCCACCGCCAAGCCCAAGTCTGGCAAGTCTGCCTCCACATGACTTGCAGAATCCTGGTCCGCAGCTCCCGGTGGGTGGGAGCCTGCTCCATCTTTCCGACGCCTGGGCAGCCTCTGTTGCGGAACAGTGGGTTTTACAGGTGGTTTTGGAAGGGCACAAGATTCCTTTCAAATCCTTTCCTCCCTACAGATTCTTCCAGTCCAGAACTCCTTTGGGTCAAGAAAAGCTGCTTCTTTTCAATGTGGCGGTTCAGACTCTCTTTGACAAGGGAGTCCTGACTCCAGTTTCTCCTCAAGAGAGAGGTTTAGATTTCTATTCAAACCTATTCATGGTGGCCAAGAGGGACGGCAGCAGTCATCCTATCTTGGACCTCAAGGACCTCAACTCCTTTGTGGAGACTGCTTGCTTCAAGATGGAGTCTTCGTGCTCTGTCATCGCAGCTATGTGTCCAGGAGAATTCTTGGCCTTTCTGGATCTGCAGTATGCTTACTTGCATGTTCTGATTCATCCGGACAGCCAGAAGTACCTCAGGTTCACCTGTCACTTGGGGCAATTCCAGTTAACCTCTCCACCCTTTGGGCTTACCTATGCTCCTCTAGTGTTCGCCAAAGTCTTTGAGCATTGATTGCTTTTCTGCACACTCGAGGGATTCAGGTGACACCCTACATGGATGACCTTCTGCTGAAGGCACCATCTAGGGAACTCCTGGACTAGCACGTTCAGGGCTGTGCTTAGATTCTCCTCCACCATGGGTGGATTCTGAATATGGAGAAATCTGCTCCAGTCCCCTCTCAGGTCCTGGTTTTCCTTGGTCTCAGGTTTGATATTTGCCAAGGGAAGGTTTTCCTGACAGATGATTCTATCCAACAGGTCATGCATCTGGTATCCCAAGCTCTGGAGTGGCCTTCGGCTCTGGTCCACAAGTTCTTTACCAGATGGTCCGCATGGTGTCCACCATAGAGGAGGTTCCGTATTACATGGCTGGGATGGAATAAATATATATAAATAAATAAAAACACCATGGAACTCCAGAGGTTCACTATTCATGCCTGGCATGGGAATCCAGATCACTTGGACAGCAGTGTCTCTCTCCCTTCGGAGGTCAGGCAGGTCCTGCTCTGGTGGCTGGACGGGTCCAACCTGGAGAAGAGGAAACCTTTTATCATTCAGGGCTGGGGACCTGTCTTGGGTCACCTGGGGTTTCAGAGCATATGTACTGCAGAGGAGACTACAGTCCATCAATGTTTTGGAGCTCTGGGCGATTCATCATGCCTTAGTGTGCTGGTCCTCACCACTGAGGGTTGTCCGGTCCACGTCTAGTCGGACAATGCCATGGCTGTGGCATACATCAACAAGCAAGGTGGCACAAGAATTGCTTCCGATTGGTTAGAGGTCAAGTCTATCTTGGCATGGGCAGAAGATCACATTCCGGCTAGACAAAATGTCCTGACAGACTTTCTCAGCCATCAAAGGGTGGACCCAGGAGAGTGGGAGTTCTACCCAGATATTTTCTACCTGTTGGTGCAGCGGTGGGGTCTTCCTCCTCTAGACCTGATGGCCACCAGGAACAACAGGAAGGTTCAGCTGTTTTGCTCCTGTTGGAAGGATCCTCTAGCCTTCACAGTGGATGTTCTGGCGATCCCCTGGCATTTTCGTCTGGCCTACATCTTCCCTCAACTCATCCCCAGGGTGCTGAGGAAGATTCTGATGGACAGTCCGGAGGTCACCTTGATTGCCTCTTATTGGTCCAGGAAGCCTTGGTTCCTGGAACTTGTGGCTCTCTCCATTTAGGATCCATTTCCACTGCCACTCGGACTGGATCTCCTCCTTCAGGGTTATCTCTGGATGGAGGATGTGGAGAGCATGGCTTTGACTGCATGGCTGTTGAAGCCTCCATCCTAAGAAGGAAAGGGTTCTCCCCTGAGGTCATCCACTATGATACAGGCTAGGAAACCTACCATAGTGTTTGGTCCATTTTTCAGACTTGGTGTGTTGCCTGGGACCTGTCTTCACAAGAGTTTGATCTCCCAGTGATCCTGTCTTTTTTACAGGATGGTGTGAACAAAGGGCTCAGTCTTAGCTCCTTGAAGGTTCAGACTTTGACTATCTCTCACTTTTTCCAGAGGTCTTCTTTCAGGGTGTCGCTCATGCCTTCCCTGCCTATAAGGCTCCCACTCCCCAGAGGAACCTTAATTTAGTTTTGGAAGTCTTGCCTCGGCCTCCCTTTGAGTCGTTGGCTATTATTCTTCTATGCCTTCTGACATGGAAGATGTCTTTTCTTCTGGCTGTGGTCTCTGTCTGCTGAGTCGCTGAATTGCAGGTCTGGTCCTGCAAACCACCTTTCCTAGTGTGAATTCCTTCCTAAGGTGGTCTCTGAGTTTCACATCAATCAGGAGATTGTTGTCCCTTCATTTTGTCCTGACCCCAAATCTGACAAAGGAGAGAGATCTCCACTTGTTAGATGTGGTATGTTACCGTAAGCTCTATGTGCACTGTACTGTGTCTTTCCATAAGACTGATGCATTGTTTGTCATCCCTGACGGTCCTAGGTCTGGTATGGCTGAGTCCAAGTTCACTGTTGCATCTTGGATTATGTTTACTATTCGCAAGGCTTATGAGCCCAGAAAGAAACCTGTTCCTTTCCACATTAAAGCACACTCCACCAGGTCTGTTGGGGCCTCCTGAGCCTACAATAATCAGGCCTCTGCTGAACAGCTGTGCAAGGCGGCCACTTGGTCTTCTTTGCACACCTTTGCTAAGCACTATTGTGTTGATGTTCTGGCTTCGGCTGAAGTCAGCTTTGGCAGGAAGGTCCTGGAGGCAGTTCTGCCTATTTATGACCTTTACATTCTGTGCCTTACCGTTCTTTAACTGTTTTGAGCCCAGTTGACTTTTGTTCTTGTGTGCTGTGATATTGTTATTCAGTGTCCGTTAACACATAGTTTAGTTTGGGCTGTTCCGTCTCCTGGATAGCCCGTGGGAACTCAGGTATCATGCGAACTGGCTCATGGTCCTTTCTTTTTTTTTTTTTTCTTACCACTCTGGGAGCTTAATGTTGAAACATCCCCCTAGTACCTGTATATCATATTGGATGACAGAGAAAAGAGGATTTTAGTCTTACCTGGTAAATCCTTTTCTCTTAGTCCATTTGACATACAGGTCTCCCGCCCAGTGAAAGGGACCATGCGTGGTCTTCAAGTGCTGAACGTGGGAGTACTCTTGGGTCTGCTGCTCAAAGTTTTCATTTTCTTCTTTCTTGCTGTCCTATTTAGTAGTCTTGTCTGAAGTCTATCTGGGGCAGGGCTAGTGGGATAGCCTGATAAGAAGGAAGGGGAAGCTCCACCCACAACTTTTGGAATTGTTCCAGCTTACAGGGAGGAGCTGTTGCCTCCCCATGGTACCTGTATTTCATATGAACTGAGAGAAAAGGTAAGACTAAAATCCTCTTTTTTATCTCTTGACATCATCATGAATATGTGCCAGTGTCATTTTAGCAGGAATTTAGTGTTGTGGGCAAAGGACAAAGACACTCTGCATGCTAACACATTTTTCATGACATATGTTGTTGTTTGACTTTCAGCTTCTTAATTCTTCACTGCAACCCTTATAAAAAGTAATAGGAGAAAACTTTTGAGAAAAAGAAAAAAATTCTAACTTTTCTGCAAAAAGTCATGCAGGAAATTTTTCTCACTTTTCGCCCACCTCAACTTATAACTCACAATTTCTTTCCTGATTTGCTGCACAGCTGGGTGACATCAACATCCTACTCGGAGCTCATGGGAGCTTTCTCTTCTATCCATAGAATCTTTGTGTCTGTGAATCCACTGTTAATGGTATTCTATGGACAGGAGAGAAAGCTACCAGCTGCACAGCTCTTCATTATATGAACAACAAACAGAGAGTTATAAAATATGGGAACTCTATTCTCATAGCTCTGAGGGCACTGTCAGTAGTTTGAAAGGGTCTTTTATTAATCATATACTGCCCCTTTGAAGGGTTAAGTAGGCTTAAAGGGATAGTAATACTTCATTTTAACTTTATTTTATTTTGTAGGCATTAAAAAAACATGAAGAATGATATAAGGCTTATCTCTGAAACCTTTATGGTTTAAGAGATATTCACAAATAAAGTATCCCCCCCCTGTTCAACCAGATCAGAAGGGAGATGCCCAGGTAGACTGCAGAGAGGGACAATCTTCAATTAAGATAATGGAAAAAGCTGAAAAACTTGTCAAGGGGGGAAGGGCTTTCATTGTTTTCATACAAAGAAAATTGTCCCCTTCTGTTATCTGTACTGTCATATTACCAGATTCACATCTGAGAAGAGATGGCTTACACTAGGTAAAAGGGGCGGGGAGGGGAACTTTGCTTGTGAATATCTCATAAACCATAAAGGTTTGAGAGATAAGACTTATATCATTCTTCATGTTTTTTTAATGCCTACAAAATAAAATAAAGTTAAAACGAAGTATTACTATCCCTTTAACTGTGTGCTTATGTTTGAATGGTAGACACCACCATTTTTTGCCTCAGTTTAAGGGTCCCATGTAGGGATGGGCAAAACTTTCAGCCTCAAACTGAAATCGGCAAAAAATCACACTTTCCACAAGGTGAAAAATTTCCAGCGAAAAGTGCAGATTTTCAGCTTTTTTGCCCATTGAAATCAATGGTAACATAGAAGTTACACACAACACATTACAAATAATATTTCACTGTCGTCCAATACAGGTCACTGGTACTCTGGGAGGCGTAAGTCCCCTTTAATAGGCAGGAACAACTATGCAAATGATTTGCAAGGGGCGGAGCCTCCCCTCTTACTTAAGCCACCTTCTGGCCAGAGCCACTTTAGATTGATTTGTTCCTGGTGTGCTTGCACACCAGGTAGAGAACATCTATGCATCTTAGTATTTTATTATTTTTTATTCAAATATGGAATACCACCATTAGGAGGGTGACCATGGCTGTGAATTGCCCTCTTTAAAGTGGCTGGTGCAGCTTCCAGGGATTTTCTGTGGACCTTATGCCCTGAAGAGGGGACAGCTTGTGTTAAGCAGCTCCCCTATTGGGGAATTTACCTCTGGTTCTTTCCCTCCTTATCATGGTCACCTGAAGACAGAAGTCCAGCAAGGAGGTGAGTCACCCATTGAGTGCTGAAGGTCCACTTGTCCCCACAGTGTCCCTTTGATGGGCTTGTATTTGGGAGTTTTAATACACTCCAGCACTCATAGGGTGTTTTTATTGCATTATTACTGTTTATGCAATTTCTGTGTTATTCTCTGGGTTTTGGAGCATTGGGTATTCATTTATTTATGTTTCTCATGTGTTTCATGCTTGTTTGGGCACTTTTTAATGTTTTACTAAACTTTATTAAAAATGGTGTTCCGCGCCTTTAAGCGCGGCTTTTTCCCGCTCAGACGCAAGGGCTCCTTTACTCTCTATGAGAATTCACAGTATGGGACATATCTCTGGAACCGCTTGTCACAGCAACTTCAGAGAGGGCTCATTTTAATTCTAGGCTCCTGCTCTATCATCCGGAATGTGTTTTATTCATGTGGGGTGTTCAGGGGGGCTTCGGGCACTGTTTGGGGTACTTGTAAAGGAAAACTACATTTCCCATGAGCGCTTGGTTCGCGCTCGTTTCTGATTGGCTGTCATGACGGCCGCCATTTTGTGGTACTTTTTCTAGGCGAGTACACTACGCAGGGACCGAGCCTTCTCTCTCCTCAACAGATTAACCCTTCGCTGGCCAGATAAGTCCGTTTTTAGAACATTTCTGGGGTGAAACTTTAATCTTTCACACTTTTTCTGGGTGATAGTGTTATTAGTGGGGTATATTGACGCTGTGAGCATGTCTACTTCACTGGAGCTAGGGGCTAGACCCAAGTCTAAGGAGGATGGGGGGTCTGCTACCCCCATGGCGTTTTGCTCCTCTTGCCACATTGGGCTGGATGGCGATAATGTGGGGGATCTATGCCCTAATTGTACTGGTCAAGATAGCAACCCTGGGCTTCCCAGCCACGCTATTGAGCCATCTTGGGTGAGGGAGTTTAAAGCTGCCACTAGGGATCTCAGATCCACGCTTCAACTCTTTCCCTCTCAGATACAGGGGGCTCTCCAGGTCTGGCAGACCCCCTCTACTATCAGGACCTCCCTGCCTAAGCCACAGGGAGCTCCTGATATCACTGATTCTTCTGAAGAAGAACTTTTACAGGATTCTGATGCTGAGGAACGTACTGTTATTGAATCTAACAGGTCCATTGGGGACCCCTATGAGTGTGACCCTGAAGTTTCGGCTGAGGGTCTGATCAGAGCGGTTCTGAATACGCTCAACCTTCCTCTGACTCAGGAATCCACTTATGATCCTACTGATGTTTTTCAGAAAAAGCCATCTAAGCCAATTGTTTGTTTTCCAACTAACCCTACTCTTGCCCGTCTGGTTTCTGAGGCATGGAAGAATCCTGATAGATCTTCCTCTGTCTCCAAGAAGTTTGCTAAACTTTACCCTTTTCCTGAGGCGGAGCTGGCAAAATGGGTTCATCCTCCCAAGGTGGATGCTCCTGTGTCTAGACTATCCAAATCTACCGCTTTGGCTGTCTCAGATGCCTCTGCCCTGCAGGACTGGACGGATAAGAAGCTAGAGCTCTCTCTTAAGTCTATTTTTGCCTCCATTGGCACGGCCATGCGCCCAACCTTTGCTGTGGCATGGGTTAATAGGGCCATTGCGGCCTGGACTGAACGACTGACTGAAGCAGTTCGCCAGGATGCGCCAGTATCTGAACAGTTGCAGCTACTTGCTAATATCACTGAAGCTCAGAACTAGGTTGCTGACGCTGCTTTTGATGCTGTGCGCATGATGGCGAGGGCCTCCACTTCTTCTGTGGTGGCTAGACGCACTCTTTGGCTGAAAATTTGGTCTGCTGATACAGCCTCTAAGAAAGCCTTGCTTTCCTTGCCCTTTCAGGGGAATTTACTTTTTGGGTCTGAACTCAAAGAAATGATCAGTGAGGCTACTGGCGGTAAAAGTACTCTTCTACCCTCAGTCTTTAAGAAAAAGTTTCCAGCCAAACGCAATCGGTCCTTTCGTTCCTTTCAGACTGAGACACGCTCCTCGGCCCAAACGGGTCCTCCCACTACGCGCTCCTCCTCCAAGCCCAAACAGTCCTGGAAGCCCAAAGTTGCCTCCAAGGCCAAGACCTCCAAGACTGCTTCGGCATGACTCGCCGAACCCGGGTCCGCATCCGGCTGTAGGCGGTCGTCTCCGCATCTTTCGCCGGACTTGAGAGGAGTCAGTGGCGGACCCATGGGTTCTTCAGGTGGTGTCAGAGGGATACAGGATCCCTTTCTCTTCCCTTCCTCCTTTTCGGTTCCATTTTACTCGTCCTTCTCAGGAACCCACAAAAAGGCGTCTGTTCGACGACACTATTTAGGATCTCTTGGACAAAGAGGTCCTGGAGGCGGTTCCTCAAGGGGACACAGGTTCAGGATTTTATTCCAACCTGTTTGTGGTAGCCAAAAAGGACGGAGGAGCTCGTCCCATTTTGGATCTCAAAGATCTCAATGCCTATGTGGTGACTTCCCACTTCTGCCAGGAGTCCCTGCGCTCTGTGATTGCAGCAATGTCTCCAGGGGAGTTTCTTGCCTCCCTGGACCTTCAGGATGCTTATCTTCACATCCCTATTCATCCAGAAAGCAGGCGGTATCTCAGGATTGCCTGCCACAGGGGACACTTTCAGTTTGCAGCGCTCCCCTTCGGGCTGACTTCAGCCCCTCAGGTCTTCCAGAGGGTGTTGGGCTCCTTGATAGCGGTGCTCCATCAGGATGGGATCAGAGTGACCCCCTACATGGACGATCTTCTTCTGAAGGCCTCCTCAGCGGAGCTTCTCCATCAGCAATTACAGATGTGCATGCACTCCCTGAACCGTCATGGTTGGATCCTGAATCTGGACAAGTCGGACTTGATTCCATCTCAGAGGCTTCTGTTCCTGGGTCTCCTGTTCGACACTCGCCAATGCATGGTGTTTCTTCCAGAGGACGTGGCTCACCAGATAGCCGTCAGAGTGGCTGGGATTCTGGACATGGACGAAATTCCAGTTCCGAAGTTGTCGTCCTTAGTGGGGAAGTTCATTTCCACAATCGAAGCAGTACCATTTGCCATGGCCCACTCCAGGGATCTTCAGAGATTTGTGATCCAGACGTGCAGGAATCATCCGGATCATCAACATCTGTCTGTTTCTCTTCCTCCTCATGTCGAGTCGAGTCTACACCGGTGGTTAGATCTCTCACATCTCCTGAAAGGGAAATCCTTTCTGGTTCCTCCTTGGACCACAGTCACTACGGATGCCAGCCTTCGGGGCTGGGGTGCAGTCTGGGGTCGCTTCAGTGCTCAGGGGAAATGGGGTCTGGAGGAATCCATGCTCTCCATCAATGTTCTGGAACTTCGAGCTGTCCGGCTTGCCCTAAAGCACTGAGAGTCTCAACTGACCGGTCTTCCGATCAGAGTGGAGTCCGACAACGCCACGGCGGTGGCTTACATCAACAGGCAAGGCGGAACAAGAAGCGGTTCCGCCTGGTGGGAGGTCAAGGATATTTTGTCTTGGGCAGAAGATCACGTGCCTGTCATCTCTGCAGTTCATATTCCAGGCGTGGACAACGTCATGGCAGACTTCCTCAGTCGTCACACCGTCGACAGCGGAGAATGGGCTCTTCACCCAGAGGTGTTTCACATGCTCACTCAACGGTGGGGGATGCCTGTGGTGGACCTGATGGCTACCAGACACAACAGGAAGGTTCCGGTGTTTTGCTCCCGGTTGAGGGACTCCCTTGCTCTAGCAGTGGATGCCTTGTCGATCCCTTGGGACTTCCCCCTGGCTTACATCTTCCCTCCTCTTCCTCTATTGGTCAGAGTTATCCAGAAGTTGAAGAGAGAACGTTGTCCTGTCATCCTGATTGCTCCGAACTGGCCTCGCCAGTCCTGGTTTCCGGAGTTGATGGCCATGTCAGTGAAGGATCCGATCCCACTTCCCGCCCGTCCGGATCTACTGCTTCAGGGGTATCTGTGGAAGGAGGATGTTCACTCTCTCCATTTGATGGCATGGCGGTTGAATCCTCGATTCTAGCAAAGAAAGGATTTTCTCCTTCTGTGGTGTCGACTATGCTCAGTGCTCGTAAGCCTGTGTCTTCCAAGATCTATCATCGCATATGGTCAACCTTTGTGTCATGGTGTTCTGACAAGAAGCTATCCCTTGACTTCCATCTTCCCACTGTCCTGGCCTTCTTGCAGGACGGTGTGGATAAGGGGCTCAGTCTGAGTTCCCTCAAAGTTCAGACTTCTGCCTTGTCTGTGTTTTTCCAGGAAAGGATTGCCATCCTTCCTGATGTGAAAGTCTTCTTCCAAGGTGTGACTCATGTTCGACCTGCCTTCAAGAGTCCTGCTCCCCAGTGGGATCTCAATTTGGTGCTGGGAGTTCTACAGCGACCACCGTTTGAATCCTTGGCTTCCATTCCATTACGTCTTGTGACTTGGAAGATGGCCTTCCTTTTGGCTATTGTGTCCGTGCGCCGGGTGGCAGAGTTACAGGCCTTGTCTTGTAAACCTCCTTACCTGGTGTTCCACAAGGATAAGGCTGTGCTTCGCACTACCAAGGAATTCTTACCCAAGGTTGTGTCTGAGTTTCACATCAATCAGGAGATTGTGGTTCCCTCTTTCTGCCCTAATCCTTCATCTGACAAGGAAAGAGATCTCCATCTGTTGGATGTGGTGCGTTGCCTCAAGTTTTATGTTCATCGCACCGAGTCTATCAGGAAGTCTGACGCTCTATTCGTCATTCCTGAGGGGCCTAGGGCAGGGAGACCGGCTTCCAAAGTTACCATTGCCTCTTGGATTAAGGCTACTATCCGTGAAGCCTACAAGTTGAGGAATAAGCATGTTCCCTTTCGGGTGACTGCCCATTCCACCAGATCTATTGGGGCCTCTTGGGCCTACAAGAATCAAGCTTCTGCTGATCAACTGTGCAGAGCGGCCACTTGGTCCTCTGTGCACACTTTTTCTAAGCACTATCGAGTTGATGTACTGGCTTCGGCTGATGCCAGTTTTGGAAGGAAGGTCCTGGAGGCAGTCTTGCCTGTGTAGGTCTTCCGCTCTGTGATCCTTAGTGCTCCTTACTGTTGAGCCCGGTTGGCTCTGGTTCCGTGTGCTGTGTTAGTTCAGGGATTGTTCCCTTGGTTGGTGTCCGTTGACACTTACAGTTTGGGCTATGTTATTAACTGGTCATAGCAGTTCTAGTGACTTGGGCCTTGCGCCTGGTCCTTGCCTTACTTCCCGCCTCTGGATCAGCTCAATGTTTGTACATCCCAGAGTACCAGTGACCTGTATTGGACGACAGTGAAAATAGGATTTTAGTCTTACCTGTTAAATCCTTTTCACTTAGTCCATACAGGTCACTGGTCTCCCACCCTGTCAAGGGACCAGTCTTGGCTCTCCTGTGGCATCCAGTGGGAGACCGTTCGGGCATGCTCACAGGAGTCTTTCTTTTTGCTTACCTGAGGTCAGTTTTAGGGTCTCAAATCAATCTAAAGTGGCTCTGGCCAGAAGGTGGCTTAAGTAAGAGGGGAGGCTCCGCCCCTTGCAAATCATTTGCATAGTTGTTCCTGCCTATTAAAGGGGACTTACGCCTCCCAGAGTACCAGTGACCTGTATGGACTAAGTGAAAAGGATTTAACAGGTAAGACTAAAATCCTATTTTTGTTTCCCAAAGGCATGGTATAAAAGGGGAATGAGGGTGCCTGTGTTGGTGGGGTGTGGAGAAAGATTCAGTTGGACAGGGGATGATTTTGGGGGGTTGTTTACTGGGATTGGGGGGCACTTAATAAAAAAGAAATCCTAAATAAAATAAAAACCATAAGACATGGTATAAGGGGTCTGAGGAGAGTGCCTATGTTGGTGAATTAATTAATCATTTGAACAGGGAATTTGTTTTGGGGGGCTTTCTTGACTGCTATTGAGGGGACAGTTAATTAAAAAATCAATAAAATAAAATAAGACATTTGTATTTAAAGTGACAGAGACAGGGACCCCCTGACATAAGCTTCCACTGGGGTGGACTGATACTTGACTTGATAGAGTATATTGTAGAGGATGATTTGTTGTTAGAGGCCTTTGTAGGACTTAGACTTATTAGAGGCCCAAGCCCTGAAGAAACATTGATTTGTAGGACTTAAGCTTGTTTGGCACAGGCCCTAAGGAAACATTGATTTGTAGGACTTAGGCTTGTTAGAAACAAACCACCCAAAAATTGTTTATTTTTTTGTAGGACTAGTTTTTTTTATTATTATTTATTTTTTTCCAAAGCACAAGCCCTGCCAGCAGGTCATGTTGGCCAGTGGCCACTGTCAAATGTCCTCCTGAGTTGCAGCTGCTGTTCGTACTTTCTTTTATCTTCCATTTATTTTGTAGGCATTAAAAAAAGATTATCTCTCAAACCTTTATGGTTTGAGAGATATTCACAAGCAAAGTTTTCCCTCCCGCCCCTTTTACCTAGTGTAAGCCATCTCTTCTCAGATGTGGAATCTGGTTGTAAGACCAGACAGATAACAGAAGGGGACAATCTTCTTCCTATGAGAACAATGAAAGCCCTGCCCCCCTTGACAAGTTTTTCAGCTTTTTCCCTTATCTTAATTGAAGATTGTCCCTCTCTGCAGTCTATCTGGGCACCTCCCTTCTGATCTGGCTGAACAGTGTTACATCAGTAAAAGGGGCGGGGGGATAATTTGTCATTGAAGTACTGTTGAACTACAACTCTGACAGAATTGAAATAACACTCTCCAAAGTCCAAATACTATGATGATTAATTAGAGCTGATTTTATTATGAAACATTACTATCTCTTTAAGCAGCAGGATGATTAGGCAGCTGAAAGGGAATGGGATCAACAATAACAGTTACATGGAAGATAGATGATGAAGCTTCTGCTTGCCATGACTGACTCCAGTGATGTGCCTGAGGCAGTAGCAGCAGTATAAGTAGCCCCCAGTCTATGTGGAGAAAAGAAGAAGTTGGCCATTAAATCTTCTCCACCTGCCCCTCTTCCAAAATCATGGGTGTGTTGTTATTAGAATTTTTTTTTTTCCTTGAGAGCAGGAACTGTGGCTCTCATCAGCAACTGCAATGTGCACAGTGTGTGTGTGTGTGTGGTAAATAACATCTGGGGGCACAACTGTATCCAAACACCATGACACCAAAAATGAAGTACTGCCACTGTCACTGTACCCCTTTCCAGACCCGCTAAGGACACTTGACAACTTGCTGACAGTTTAATAGTAATGATGAACCCTCCCTGCCACCATCTTAGCCTATTCTGCAGGATGGATTCTCCTCAGATGCCGCTTGATGCACTGATTGCGATTCTCCTCCACCACACTGGCATGTGTGGTCAGTGCACCACACAGTGTGCAATGGGTAGAGACGAACTGCCACATCCTAACATCAACAGAGTGGCTATCATTTTTGCGGGGGATGTAATGAACGAGGAGGATTGGCAGAAGATGTAGTTACCCTAGAAAGTGATAGCAACCTAGTTGTTTCACTCGTCCTGGAACTTCCAGTCTCTGTCTGGGTTGTTCTATTTCTCCTCCTCTTTGATCTCTGCCTCACCTCTTGGTGCCTTTCTGGACAGTCATGGACAGCAAAAGCGGTGCTTGATTTCTGTGGTGGGTGTGTGTCTTTAACATGTTTGGAGTAAATGTCATGGTGTCTGTGTTTCATGTGTGATATGAGGGCGCTTGTGCCAAAGTGTGTTCCCTCCTTTCCTCCAGCTGGAGAAGAATGTCCTCTTTCTTCTTGTTCTCCACATTGCCCTTCATTGTCTGTGGCAGCAGATAATGTTGCTGCTACTGCCACAGAGTCAGCACTGCAACTAGGATCAGGAGTATTGCTACTGTTGGCAAATGGAACCTGTCCTAGTCCCGCATCGCTTGTTGATCCCATTCCCACTGGGTCCACGGTGTTCTGTGGCATACTAACCTGCTCCTCAGCATCCTGCTGCCCTTGCATCTCAGCATCAGAAGGAATTAGAGCAGTTGCAAATTTCTCTAATTCCAAAATGTCATTGCTAGTGTTGGTGATGCCCATCCTCATCCCTGTCTCGCATTCGTTCTCAGATTCTACTAAAAAGGCTATCAATGTCTCTTCCACCCCAGCATCTCTAGCATCATTACCACCACCACCACCACTAGTCCCTATATGCTGTTGTTGCTGCTGCTCTATCCCAGACATCTCACTGCTGCTTGGAGGAGATGACGAGCAATGTGACAGAGGGTCCCCTGCTGTCACACTTGGCATCATTTTCTCCTTCACCCCCTGAGTACTACAAGGAACACTAGCAGCAGGCAAAGTATTGGTGCCAGCAGGTTCAGCACTGGCAGCAGGTTCAGTACTGGCAGCAGGTACAACACTAGTGGCTGCAGTTACAGAAATGGTGGCACTGGCAGCAGGGGTAGCACGTCTGGCAACAGGCACAACATGAGTGGCTGCAGGATCAGAAATGGTGGCACTGGCAGCAGGGGCAGCTCATCTGGCAGCAGGTACAACACTAGTGGCTGCAGGAACAGCAATGGTGGTACTGGCAGCAGGGGCAGCACGTCTTGTAGCAGGCACAGGCAGCTGACCTGTCCTGCTCTCACTAGTACTACCCTTTTCTCCCTCCCTTCCCATTTCCTTTTCTCCCTTCCTTCCCATTCCCTTTTCTTCCTCCCTTCTCATTAAATTCTCCAAGATCCCTTGGGCTGATTAAGGGGGAATGGACAGTATTGTTCTAGTACTGCTCACTTCCTCTCCTCCTGCTCCTCAGACTCGGTGGACTTCCAGTAACTCTTTTTGCTGCTCATAGTGATAGGAGGCACTATGAGCCTCTCCTGCCTCAGTTTTTGCAAAATATCATAAGAGAACAGCACAGCACGTCTATCTCGCTCTGTAGCTGCTTCTATTGTGTCTGCCTTCAGTGTAAATGTCACGTTTTTATAGTGGAAGTGCGAAAACAATGTAAATCAATGGGAGAAAACTTTTAGCCATTGAAAAAATGGCAAAAGATTTTGGTCAATGGGCGAAAGATGTGAAAATTTTAACCGCTAGTTTTAAAGCGGATTTTCTCACGAAAAAGTGGATAACATGGTTTTCGCTAAATTTCCGGTGGGAACACGGCAACAAGTTTCACCCACCCCTAGTCCCATGGCTACCTGGAATGTTTCTTTAAAGTGAATTTCGCAGCTTCAGGTGTTGCCTTGCTCCCAACCTTCGCTATTGGAGGGGGGGAGATCTTTAGATACAATGCATCTAGAGAGAATGTTGTTCTTGCTGTCTGTAAGATCCTTGAGGCTAACGTGTATATTTTTGAGGTGGCTCTGCTTGGCTCACCAGGAAGGCCTTAATGTTCTTTGTTGCCAAATGTCAGATCCTTTGACTCAGAAGGTAGTCAGCTGCTCAGTCTGTTAAGCAGGCTCTGATCGCTCTTCAATTTGTGGGCACACATCAGTTTGGCCCAGACTTGGGCACCATTCTTATCCATTCTAATGGGGCCAAGGGTGCTCAAATTTCTATCAGGCTTTCCTGTGTGGTAGGAAGGTGCATGGTTATCGTTAACCCCTTCAGTTGTGGGCTTAATACAGGGCACCTACTTCAGCCAAGGTATACTCTTCCAGACACCCAAATAGGCCTGGGTGGGTGAAGAGTATGCCCAGAAGTCTCCATCTGGCAAGTCTACTTCTGCATAACTTGCAGGGTTCCTGATTGCTTCAGGCATCTTGTGCGATTTTTATTTTTGTTTGTATTTTTCATAATACATGGAGCCACTCTGTGGTGACCAGTGGGTGTTTTCAGGTACTGTTTCAGGAGCATTGTCTACATTGCCTGCCTCTTCCTCCATATGTCCAGGGTCCCTCGTGTTCTTTATTATTTTTTACTTGGTAGATATACATGGTTGAGTACTTGTTCTTTCCCAGGAAGGATTCCTGGAATTTATTCCTCTCCTTTCTTAGTTTTTTCTTAGTTCCTCTCACCTTCTTCTGGGATTTAAAGGGATAGCAATACTTAAAATGTAAAAAAAAATATGTTGTAGGGTTTATCCCCCTGAATAAAACAAGAGTACTCCCACTGCTGAAAGGTGTTTCATTCAAAAGTTATTAATTTTCAAAGTTTAATTTTTTAGGTGCAAAATCACAGTGGCCTGAAATTGTACAGTGGCACTGTTGCTACACCATCCTATGGAGATTTATGGTCCCGGGACCAGAGCTGTCCATAGGATGGTGTAGCAACAGCGCCACTGTACAATTTCAGGCCACTGTGATATTGCACCTAAAAAATTAAACTTTGAAAATTAATAACTTTTGAATGAAACACCTTTCAGCAGTGGGAGTACTCTTGTTTTTCTCAGGGGGATAAACCCTACAACATATTTTTTTTAAAATTTTAAGTATTACTATCCCTTTAAAAGTCTCTTGTCTTGTTCATGCCTTAGATCTAGATGGAGTCCTCGTCTCCATTTTCATGTTTGTCCATTTGAATGTTTTTCTTCCTAGACTTAAGGGATGCTTATTTGCATACTGCCATCCATGAATATTTTTTTCTATATTTCCTACGGTTGATATTTTGGGACCATCTTTTTCTGTTTTTACCACTTTCTCTTTGGTCTGGTGGCTGCTCTGAGTGCTTTTAGTTATATCATAGCACCCTTACCTGCCCCGTTTGTTTTCTAGGTTTTACCTTATTACTAAACTGAATGACTAATGGTTGAAGACCCCCCTCACCGGAAGGCACTGATCTTTCAGATTCAAACTTGCGTGTCCACTCTGGAACAACATGGTTGGGTACTCATTTTTGAGTTCTCCCCTCTGGGTTCATCCCAGGTCCATCTCTTTCGTGGCATGAGAATCAACATTCTTCAGGAACAGGTCTTTCTGCAGGAGGGCAAGAGCCAGCTGTTGTCTTGGCTGAGTCCTCAGGTATTTCGTCCATCTTCAGTGACTGTACAGAGTATATGTGTTTGTTTCAGTACATAATTTTTGCCTAGGAGGCAGCCCCCTTTGCCCAATTCCACTCAGGAACTACTGCAGGAGATTCCCTAGAATTGGTCCAGGCAGCAAAGCCTACCTGACCAAAGTCAGGCGTTTGTTGGTGGCTTCATATATAGTATAGTAGATCACAGGTTATTTATTGCAAAGGTCAGGATTTGATGATCAGACTTTTGTTTACTTAATACTGAGGCTGGGAGATTTGGCTCACTGTGCTGCATTGGCCTGAGTCCCTCCAGGATTTACCAGTGTGAGTTCTCTCCATCACTATAGGAAGAGTGGTCTGTATAAACTGCCAGGAAAGAACCAGGTAGAATTTCCAGTTGCTTCTAGTTTGGGCAAAAGCTCACACATGCCATCTCTCTTTCTCTGCCATTCATATTCCAGAAGTAGGCAATGTTGTAGTTAGGGCTGCAACTAACGATTATTTTGATAATCGATTAGTTGGCCGATTATTTTTTTCGATTAATCGGATTAAAAAAATGCTAATTTTTCATTATTTAAACTGATTTAATGAACAGTGTTAAAAACAAACAGCAGAATAAAAAACTTTACACATTAACATGTGTCGTTATTATTTTACTATGGGGTATATGCACCTCTTTCTCCCCCCTTGTACTTCTCTCTCTCCCCCTTGTGCCTCTATTTCTCCCCCCTTGTACTTCTCTCCCCCCCTTGTGCCTCTATTTCTCCCCCCCTTGTACTTCTGTCTCTCTCTCCCCCCCTTGTGCCTCTATTTCTCCCCCCTTGTACTTCTCTCTCTCTCCCCCCTTGTGCCTCTATTTCTCCCCCCTTGTACTTCTCTCCCCTCCTTGTACTTCTCTCCCCCCCTTGTGCCTCTATTTCTCCCCCCTTGTACTTCTCTCCCCCCCTTGTGCCTCTATTTCTCCCCCCTTGTACTTCTCTCCCCCCCTTGTGCCTCTATTTCTCCCCCCTTGTACCTCTTTCTCCCCCATGTACTTCTCTCCCCCCCTTGTGCCTCTATTTCTCCGCCCTTGTACTTCTCTACCCCCTTTGTGCCTCTATTTCTCCCCCCTTGTACCTCTTTCTCCCCCATGTACTTCTCTCCCCCCTTTGTGCCTCTATTTCTCCCCCCTTGTACTTCTCTACCCCCCTTGTGCCTCTATTTCTCCCCCCTTGTACCTCTTTCTCCCCCATGTACTTCTCTCCCCCCCTTGTGCCTCTATTTCTCCCCCCTTGTACTTCTCTACCCCCCCATGTACTTCTCTCCCCCCCTTGTGCCTCTTTCTCCCCCATGTACTTCTCTCTCCCCATTGTGCCTCTTTCACCCCCATGTACTTCTCTCTCCCCCTTGTGCCTCTTTCACCCCCATGTACTTCTCTCTCTCTCTCCCCCTTGTGCCTCTTTCACCCCCATGTACTTCTCTCTCTCTCCCCCTTGTGCCTCTTTCACCCCCATGTACTTCTCTCTCTCTCCCCCTTGTGCCTCTTTCACCCCCATGTACTTCTCTCTCTCTCCCCCTTGTGCCTCTTTCACCCCCATGTACTTCTCTCTCTCTCCCCCTTGTGCCTGTTTCACCCCCATGTACTTCTCTCTCTCTCCCCTTGTGCCTGTTTCACCCCCATGTACTTCTCTCTCTCTCCCCCTTGTGCATGTTTCACCCCCATGTACTTCTCTCTCTCTCCCCCTTGTCCCTGTTTCACCCCCATGTACTTCTCTCTCTCTCCCCCTTGTGCCTGTTTCACCCCCATGTACTTCTCTATCTCTCCCCCTTTTGCCTCTTTCTCCCCCATGTACTTAACTCTCTCCCCTTGTGCCTCTTTCACCCCCATATACTTCTCTCTCTTTCTCCCCTTGTGCCTCTCTCCCCCATGTACTTCTCTCTTTCTCTCCCCCTTGTGCCTCTCTCCCCCATGTACTTCTCTCTTTCTCTCCCCCTTGTGCCTCTCTCTCTCTCTCCGCCGTACCTCTTTTTCACTTTCCTGCACTGATGACATCCGGAGCGCAACCACTCCAAACATGGAGACGCCGCATGGAGCGTGCAGGGGTTTTCTTCCTCTGTCTGGGCGCCAGTTTTAAACTGGCCTCAGAACAGAGGAAGAAAATACCTGCACGCTCCACGCGGCGTCTCCGCGTTTGGAGTGGTTGCGCTCCGGATGTCATCAGTGCAGGAAGTAAGACAGCAGTATCCGGCGGCTGTGGGGCTGCACAACGAATCGATAATGAGAATCGTTGACAACGATTCTCATTATCGATTTTTATCGATTTCATCGATTAGTTGTTGCAGCCCTAGTTGTAGCGGAATTTCTCCACCATCATTGTCTGAATCAACTTCCAAGTTTATGGGGTCTTCCAGCAGTGGATCTAGGGCTTCTTGATAGACTTTCAAAGTTCTCCTGTTTTGCTCCAAATCCGGGATGCCTCGTTATTGTAGATGTAAGTTTATGCTGTGACAGTTTCCACCAGCATATTTGTTGCTTCCATTACCTCGGACATTCCAAGTTATTGAGAAATGTCAGGATTGAGTGGGTTCATTTTATTCTCCTTACCCCATTCTGGCCTCGCCAGGCCTAGTTCTCTATTCTACTCCATGTATGCATAGCTGAGGCATTTTAGCTTCTATTCCTCTTTGCTCAGGGTCCTCTGTGTCTCTTAGAGGTGGTATCATGGTACCCGTGCTATTTGGCGACATTCTGTCAATATTCCTCTCCTGCTTACGCTATTGGCTACTCTGTTATTGTCCCGCCCAGCATTTGTCCTTAAATGCTGGGTTCTGGCACTTCTCCGGTCCGTTCCTGATCCTTATGAGCTCTCAGTGTATCGACCCGGCCTGCCTGACTAATCTGCATCTTGTTTCATGCCTGTGCACCGACCTGGATTGCCTGACCATTCTGCTTCTCATCTCCTGTGTGTCGACCCAGATTGGCTGACGTTCCTGCTCTGTGTACTGACCCGGCCCGGCTGACGTTCCTGCTCCTGTACCGACTTGGATTGGCTGACGTTCCTGCTCTGTGTATTGACTTGGATTGGCTGACGTTCCTGCACGGTGTACCGACTCGGACTGTCCTATGTTCCTGCTCTGTGTGGATCCTGCCCGGTTGGGCTGCTGTGGGGCCGTGTCTCCTCTGCGCACTCTGACCGGTCTCCGGTTAGGGTAGTGCTAGTCCCTCGCTGTCTCCGGACAGCTCTGCAGATTGGTCTCGGTTGCCTCCGTGTCGCCCAGGCGACATTCCTATTTGTCTGCCTTACATGCAGTTCCAGGTTGAGTGCCTCTCAGGGCGAGTTGCTCAGTTTCAGTTATTGCCACGGCAGTGCTCACGTTGACCAGATTCCGTTATTGCTACGACAGTGCTCAAGTGGCTCAGTCTCCGTTGCTACTACGGCAGTGTCCAATTGCTTAGTCTCCGTTACTGCCACGGCAGTGCTTAAGTTGCTCAGTCTCGGTTACTGCTACGGCAGTGCTCCTATTGCTCAGTCTCTGTTAATGCTACGGCATTGTCCAGTTGCTTTGTCCCCGTTACTGCCACGGCAGTGCTCAAGTTGCGCAGTCTCCATTACTGCTACAGCAGTGCTCAAGTTGCTTGGTCTTCGTTACTGCTACGGCAGTGTTTAAGTTGCTTAGTCTCCGTTACTGCCATGGCAGTGTTCAAGTTGCTTAGTCTCCGTTACTGCTACAGCAGTCCACAATTGTCTGGTATCCATTATCTTGGGCATTACTCGAGTTGAAGCTCTTACCTCTGAGCTTCTTAAAGGGCCTTGCACTATTAGGGCCTGTCAACATTCTCTGCCTAATATTAACCCATTCTGTACTGACAAACTGAGACTCACACAAGATCTACCTGACCTGTGTCAGTATATTGTTCTGTGGACTATCTACATATACTGGACCTGTGTGGGACTAACTCTGTATAACCTGTCTTGTGGCTGCACTATATTATGTACATATTACAGGACCCGTGAGGGTTATTGTGTTCTTTATTGTTCAATAAAATTTTGTTTTATCCAAACCTACTGTGTCTGTGTGTCGAACAAACTGTTAGAGGTGGATAATTTGGATTGGATGGATTTTCATCTTGACAGAAGTTTTTCTGATTCTGTGATTGCCATTATGTTGAAGGCTTGCAAACCAGCATCAGGCAAAGTGTATTTCACTTGTTCTACAAGTGGTATAAAGACCAGGGGTCATGGTGGCATCCTTATCATCTTCCAGTCATTTTAGCCTTTTTTCTGCATGGCCTTCCACAAGTGCTTAGTCCTAACTATTAAAGTCCATCCTTTGGCTGAAATTAGTTTTGGGTGGAAGGTCTTACAGACCATTGTGCCAGTATAGTTGTCATTCTTATTTTTATTTCCAGTAACCTGGTTCTTTCCTGCTAATTGGTTTGATGTCTAGGTGTCCGTTGACAGCTGAGGTTCGCATTTATTCCAGTTTTTCTCTGTTAGAAATGGTCTGGGGTTTTTCTCTCTCTCTCCCTGGAACGTTGATGGTATAGCTTTGGTATCTCCCCATGGTTCTTGTGTTCCATATTGGACAAAAGAGAAAAGAAGGGTTTTGTGTACTTGCACATACATCCTTTTCTATTAGCCCATGTGGAACACTGGACTTCCCTACTGAAGAAAAAATATTTCTGGGTGGGTGGGTGGGGTTCTCTGTTTCAGGTGGCCTCCTTTGCTGCCTCTCTTCTACTATTTGTTAAATCCAAGCATATCTCGTAGGGTAAAATGGTGTAGGGAGGGGGTCTCCATCTCCAGAGAGCCTTTTAATTCAATTGAGCTGCCCCCCTGGCCTAGTGGATGCTTTACCCCATGGTTCTTGTGTTCCACATGGACTAAGATTAAAAAAACATAACTATGAGGGAAAACCTCCTTATTTGTACACAGGAATCAGCACACACCTATAGAACTGGCATGCCTAACAGTATATTATCATTTGGAATGTACTAAAGCCAAGTGGTGTACTTGTAATAATGACCCTTTGGAATTTCAGCATCCTAATAAAATATTCTTTGCAGCTCAACTATATTGTAAACAGCAGACACCTGCAGAATTATAGATTATTGTATTATTGTACCCATAACTTTTGATTGCAGCAGTGAAATTGGTTCAAATTTCACATTCCGGGTCAGATTGGCAGTCCCTTCAAACCCTACATGTTTCATTAAAATTTGTTGTTTCATTTCTGAGTATCATTTCGCACTATGAGAAAATTTTGTTAGATCTGTATGCCAAACAAGAATACAGACTGTCACCTAAATTGGCACTAAGGGCCCTATTAAGCACTGTGTGCTTTTGTTTAAAGCTAGTAAATTGGATCACTAATATAATTAGTGTGCATGCTCAGCTGAAAGCGTGTTACTATAGGTGCCATTTTTAGATTATAGTATGACATTATCTACTGATGATTAATGGAATTGGCCTCTGTGATGTTTAAAGGGATAGTAATACTTAAAATGTAAAAAAAAATATGTTGTAGAGTTTATCCCCCTGAGTAAATAAAGGGCACTCCCACTGCTGAAAGGTGTTTCATTTAAAAGTTATTAATTTTCAAAGTTGAATTTTTTAGGTGCAATATCACAGTGGCCTGAAATTGTACAGTGGCGCTGTTGCTACACCATCCTATGGAGATTTATGGTCAACTGACCAGAGCTGTCCACAGGATCGTGTAGCAACAGCGCCACTGTACAATTTCAGGCCACTGTGATATTGCACCTAAAAAATTCAACTTTGAAAATTAATAACTTTTGAATGAAACACCTTTCAGCAATGGGAGTACTCTTGTTTTATTCAGGGGGATAAACCCTACAACATATTTTTTTTGTACACTTTAAGTATTACTATCCCTTTAAGGTCTCCTCCCTCACTCATTAAATTTGCTACACATAGATATGTTCCCACTTAACCCAACATACACTGCTGCCATCCCAGCCTCTTCCACTGCTCTTTCATAGTCACTAGCTCCAACATCCACTGTCACACTGTGAGACCTCTCTAGCATTCAGTGGGTTAAAAGCCCATATAAAGCAACAAGACTTTTCAATTTAGCTATATGGTACATTTGGCTTGTTTTTTTATAAAGTGGTGAAATTCTGGAGCACTAATTTGAATGTTTGAAAAAAGCTTTGAAAATCGAATGTAAAATTGTTTTTCACTAAAGCCACAGGTAAGTTTATCTTTCAAATGCACTAAAGTTTGGAAATACAGGTTAAAGTTTTCCAACTTAACTCCATGCCCCCATGTGCTTTGCTGATGAAATCAGGCATGACATTACAAATGACATCAGTGTTACCGTTGAGATCATTTGTCATGTTACCGATATTTGTGATGTTACCAGTGCTACCTATGATGAGGTAATTGATGTAATCAGCCAAGCACATATAGGGGTGGAGTAAAATTGGTTGAATACAACTTGTATTTCCAGCTATCATTCTCAAAAGTTCTTTCTATAGATTTTACCAATTCCAGATATGCAGCAATAGTAAACTAGAATACTCTAACTTAACATATTTATAAACTTGAATTCCACTTCATGCATTTATAGCTATATCAGTATTCTACAAGCAAATATTTCATGAAGATATCTTCCTAGATTTCCAGGTCAGCAGTCAGCTCTCAAACTTCTAGACCTTAAACGGATAGCAATATTTCACAAAAACAGCAGCTCAAATTAATCTTTATAGTATTTGGGCATTGGAGAGTGTTATTTCAATACTGTCAGAATTGTAGTTGAAGACTAATTGAATGATAAAGTATCCCCCTCCTGCACCATTTACCTAGTGTAAGTCAACTCCCCTCAGATGTGGAATCTGGTCCTTGGACCAGACAGCTCACAGCAAGGGACAGTCTTCTTAGTGTGATAATAAGGAAAGCCCTGACCTCCTTGACAGGTTTTTCCATATGCTCACTGAAGATTGTCCCTCGCTGTGATCCATCTGAACAGTCTTCCTGCTCTGAGGTGAGCAGTGTTACATCAGTAAAAGGGGTGGGAGGGGGATGCTTTATCATTCAATTACTCTTGAACTACAACTCTGACAGTATTGAAATAACACTGTCTATGGCCCAAATACTATGAAGATTAATTGGAGCTGCTTTTATTGTGAAACATTACTATCCCTTTAATGTCATTTCTCTGTCGTCCAATGTGGAATGCAGGAACAGGTCACTTAAAAAAAAAAATCTCTAAGGTGGAGATTCCCTCCTCCTTTTCACTTTTCTCTTACCTGCTGAGCTTATTTTTAATTGACCTTATACGAAAAAAGTGAGATTGGCACAGCTCTCTTAGTCTCCTTTTTTATTTTTGTTTCTTTGTATATGGTGCAGTATAATCCCACATAGGACAGGATCCTATTACCGGCTTCCTAATTCATGGATTTTCCAGCACACAGTTTCATTTTGCAGGACTGCAACCCTGTGGAGGTTGGCTTGCCTTATCAGCCTTTACCTAATTCTAGCTTTTCAGAAGCTTATTCCTTTCATTATAATGGGAGCCTGAAGACTATGGTAAATTAAGCTCTGAAGTGCTACTGGTCCTGTATGTATGTCCCTATTATCTGGCATCTTTCAGTACTATACTGTTTGCCTGTGTTTGTTTTGGCAGCCCTCAAATGGTAGTCTGAGCCTTACAAGGGTTTTTAACCCTTGCAATACCTTTTTCATACTGTTGCGCTTTCCCCCCACTTGGTGGACTGTGCCTTTCTGGCAGTAGGCTTTCTTACTAATCTGCTCACTTCTCTTTATTTATTTAATCCTTTTTACACGTATTCGGTATATTGACAGAA
Source organism: Rhinophrynus dorsalis (assembly GCA_037306005.1). Lineage (NCBI taxonomy): Eukaryota > Metazoa > Chordata > Amphibia > Anura > Rhinophrynidae > Rhinophrynus > Rhinophrynus dorsalis. The sequence continues at coordinate 78,472,581 of CM074725.1, forward strand.
TGTGGCCCTTATGAGGCTGTGTGCCCATGCGGCAGCCATTTTGAACGTCTTTGGGCCATATCTCACTTCCAGTTCTCACTAGGAGGCTGAGGTCTCATGGTACTCCTTGTAAAGGATGCTATATATCAACCTACCTTGTGACCCACTCCCTGAATCAAAGGCTCTGTTTTTGAATGGCTGGAGAGCCACACTGGCATTTTGAGGGATAAAAGACTATATTTCACAGAAACCCTTGAATCCCAGGCTTTCTGGCATGAGAAGAGGTGGTCTCAGAATAATCTTTTTCCTTTTTGGATCTGCATGCGGAACAGAAGCTGGTCTCTCCCTCCTGCTAGCCAATTTAATCCCTTGCAGTCAAGTTCTTTTTTCCTACCTTTCAGCTACTTTTAACTATATTTTTTACTACTGTGTGTGGTCTTCTGCCCATGTCAGAACCTAAGAGACACCTGGGCAAGTCCGAGGCTAAAATTAATTTCCGAAGTTTATCATACAGAGTTTAAGTCTCTTCCACCTCACCATTTTTTCCTGACCAGAGTGCCTTGGGATTTGGATCAAGGTCATCTTTTCTGAGACACAATTTTATCCCTGATAGACATGCAGGTATTGATGCATGTTCCTTCTCAGCATCATTTCAACTGATTCTATTCAAATCTCTTTGGGATTTCCAAATGGAATTGAAGCTGCTTTCCCATTCTGGAATGAAAGTGCCTCAACCGGTTTGTGCTGGCCCCACAGTTCAAGATGGAGTCTCTGCACTCTGTCATCTCGGATATGTGCCCAGGGGAATTTCTACCCTCCCTATACTTGAAGGACACTTATGTGCACATCCTGATTCATCCAGATCATCAGTGCTTTCTGCTCTTTGCATTCCAGGGCAGTAACTTCCAATTCACTGCACTTCTGTTTGTCCTTAGGTCACCTCAAATAGTCTTTACAAAATTCATTTCAGCCTTGGGGGCTCACATCTGTAGTCAAGGGATTTCCTTGACTCACTGCATAGACAACCTTTTAGTCAAGGTTTCCTCAGAAATGCATCTCCATTCTGGAGAAGCATGGTTAGGTACTCAATATCAAAACATCCTCTTTGGTTCCATCCCAGATCCCTAACTTTCTCACTGTGAGATTCAATGCCATCCAAGGGAAGAGGTTTCATTCAAACCACAAGATCTAGTCTTTGTCACTTCAGATATTAAAGGTGATATCCTGGCCATCAAAAAAGAACTTGTGTCCTATGCTGAGCTAACTTCCCCAGAATGTCTCTATTAATACAGTTCTCAGTCCAGATCTTCTTTTGTCATTGTTCCTTCTCAAACAATGTCGTCACTGGTCCACATAAACAGATAAAATAGCAGTGTTTTCTAAAAGAAAGGGGGTTGAAAAAGCACAGAATCCTTCAAAGAGTAAACCAGCATACTGGATATAAAATAATTAACTTCAATGATCAGAAACTCACAAACAAGGAAGCAAATGTCCACCCCTACACAAAGAAACCTTCCCTGGAGTGAGCCCTTGGGTTACTATCTGTTAAACAAGAAAATAGAAGCACCTATTGGGAACTAGAGGAAGAGTAGTCATATAGGAGACTTGTACATGGAAGGAGAGCTGGGTAGTAATATATGCTTGGTCGAACACAGAGAAGCAGTGGAGTAGTCAAACTTGCCGGGTCAAACACAGAGAAGCAGCCCGAAAGGCTAGAGTAAGATTCACAGGTAGGAAGCATAGGAACTCAAGACTGGGTACGAAAAAGCCAGGTAGAGTCCCGGTGAAAAAATAGGATTTTAGTCTTACCTGTTAAATCCTTTTCACTTAGTCCATACAGGTCACTGGTACTCTGGGAGGCGTAAGTCCCCTTTAATAGGCAGGAACAACTATGCAAATGATTTGCAAGGGGCGGAGCCTCCCCTCTTACTTAAGCCACCTTCTGGCCAGAGCCACTTAGATTGATTTGAGACCCTAAAACTGACCTCAGGTAAGCAAAAAGGAAGACTCCTGTGAGCATGCCCGAACGGTCTCCCACTGAATGCCACAGGAGAGCCAAGACTGGTCCCTTGACAGGGTGGGAGACCAGTGACCTGTATGGACTAAGTGAAAAGGATTTAACAGGTAAGACTAAAATCCTATTTTCACTGTCGTCCAATACAGGTCACTGGTACTCTGGGATGTACAAACATTGAGCTGATCCAGAGGCGGGAAGTAAGGCAAGGACCAGGCGCGAGGCCCAAGTCACTAGAACTGCTATGACCCAGTTAATAACATAGCCCAAACTGTAAGTGTCAACGGACACCAACCAAGGGAAACAATCCCTGGACAAACACAGCACACGGAACCAGAGCCAACCGGGCTCAACAGTAAGGAAGCACTAAGGATCACAGAGCGGAAGACCTACACAGGCAAGACTGCCTCCAGGACCTTCCTTCCAAAACTGGCATCAGCCGAAGCCAGTACATCAACTCGATAGTGCTTAGAAAAAGTGTGCACAGAGGACCAAGTGGCCGCTCTGCACAGTTGATCAGCAGAAGCCTGATTCTTGTAGGCCCAAGAGGCCCCAATAGATCTGGTGGAATGGGCAGTCACCAGGAAGGGAACATGCTTATTCCTCAACTTATAGGCTTCACGGATAGTAGCCTTAATTCAAGAGGCAATGGTAACTTTGGAAGCCGGTCTCCCTGCCCTAGGCCCCTCAGGAATGACGAATAGAGCGTCAGACTTCCTGATAGACTCGGTGCGATGAACATAAAACTTGAGGCAACGCACCACATCCAACAGATGGAGATCTCTTTCCTTGTCAGATGAAGGATTAGGGCAGAAAGAGGGAACCACAATCTCCTGATTGATGTGAAACTCGGACACAACCTTGGGTAAGAATTCCTTGGTAGTGCGAAGCACAGCCTTATCCTTGTGGAACACCAGGTAAGGAGGTTAACAAGACAAAGCCTGTAACTCTGCTACCCGGCGAACTGAAACAATAGCCAAAAGGAAGGCCATCTTCCAAGTCGAGACATAATGGAATGGAAGCCAAGGATTCAAACGGTGGTCGCTGGAGAACTCCCAGCACCAAATTGAGGTCCCACTGGGGAGCAGGACTCTTGAAGGCAGGTCGAACATGAGTCACACCTTGGAAGAAAACTTTCACATCAGGAAGGATAGCGATCCTTTCCTGGAAAAACACAGACAAGGCAGAAGTCTGAACTTTGAGGGAACTCAGACTGAGCCCCTTATCCACACCGTCCTGCAAGAAGGCCAGGACAGTGGGAAGATGAAATTCAAGGGATAACTTCTTATCAGAGCACCATGTCACAAAAGTTGACCATATGCAATGATAGATCTTGGAAGACACAGGCTTACGAGCACTGAGCATAGTCGACACCACAGAAGGAGAAAATCCTTTCTTTGCTAGAATCGAGGATTCAAACGCCATGCCATCAAATGGAGAGAGTGAACATCCTCCTTCCACAGATATCCCTGAAGACGTAGGTCCGGACGGGCAGGAAGCGGGATCGGATCCGTCACTGACATGGCCATCAACTCCGGATACCAGGACTGGCGAGGCCAGTTTGGAGCGATCAGGATGACAGGACAACACTCCCTCTTCAACTTCTGGATAACTCTGATCAATAGAGGAAGAGGAGGGAAGATGTAAGCCAGGGAGAAATCCCAAGGGATCGACAAGGCATCCACTGCTAGAGCAAGGGAGTCCCTCAACCGGGAGCAAAACACCGGAACCTTCCTGTTGTGTCTGGTAGCCATCAGGTCCACCACAGGCATCCCCCACCGCTGAGTGAGCATGTGAAACACCTCTGGATGAAGAGCCCATTCTCCGCTGTCGACGGTGTGACGACTGAGGAAGTCTGCCGTGACGTTGTCCACGCCTGGAATATGAACTGCAGAGATGACAGGCACGTGATCTTCTGCCCAAGACAAAATATCCTTGACCTCCCGCCAGGCGGAACCGCTTCTTGTGCCGCCTTGCCTGTTGATGTAAGCCACCGCCGTGGCGTTGTCGGACTCCACTCTGATCGGAAGACCGGTCAGTTGAGACTCCCAGTGCCTCAGGGCAAGCCGGACAGCTCGAAGTTCCAGAACATTGATGGAGAGAAGGGATTCCTCCAGACCCCATTTCCCCTGAGCACTTAAGCGACCCCAGACTGCACCCCAGCCCCGAAGGCTGGCATCCGTTGTGACTGTGGTCCAACGAGGAACTAGAAAGGATCTCCCTTTCAGGAGATGAGAGAGATCTAACCACCAGTGCAGACTCGACTCGACATGAGGAGGAAGAGAAACAGACAGATGTTGATGATCTGGATGATTCCTGCACGTCTGGATGACAAATCTCTGAAGTTCCCTGGAGTGGGCCATGGCAAATGGAACTGCTTCGATCGTGGAAATGAACTTCCCCACTAAAGACGACAACTTCGGTACCGGAATTTCGTCCATGTCCAGAATCCCAGCCACTCTGACGGCAATCTGGTGAGCCACATCCTCTGGAAGAAACACCATGCATTGGCGAGTGTCGAACAGGAGACCCAGGAACAGAAGCCTCTGAGATGGAACCAAGTCCGACTTGTCCAGATTCAGGATCCAGCCATGACGGTTCAGGGTGTGCATGCACTTCTGTAATTGCTGACGGAGAAGCTCCGCTGAGGAGGCTTTCAGTAGGAGATCGTCCATGTAGGGGGTCACTCTGATCCCATCCTGATGAAGCACCGCTATCAAGGAGCCTAACACCCTCTGGAATACCTGAGGAGCTGAAGTCAGCCCAAAGGGGAGCGCTGCAAACTGAAAGTGTCCCTTGTGGCAGGCAATCCTGAGATACCGCCTGCTCTCCGGATGAATCGGGATGTGAAGATAAGCATCCTGAAGGTCCAGGGAGGCAAGAAACTCCCCTGGAGACATTGCTGCAATCACAGAACGCAGGGACTCCTGGCGGAAGTGGGAAGTCACCACATAGGCATTGAGATCTTTGAGATCCAAAATGGGACGAGCTCCTCCGTCCTTTTTGGCTACCACAAACAGGTTGGAATAAATCCTGAACCTGTGTCCCCTTGAGGAACCGCCTCCAGGACCTCTTTGTCCAAGAGATCCTGAATAGCGTCGAACAGACGCCTTTTTGTGGGTTCCTGAGAAGGACGAGTAAAATGGAACCGAAAAGGAGGAAGGGAAGAGAAAGGGATCCTGTATCCCTCTGACACCACCTGAAGAACCCATGGGTCCGCTACAGACTCCTCCCAAGTCCGGCGAAAGATGCAGAGACGACCACCTACAGCCGGATGCGGACCCGGGTTCAGCGAGTCATGCCGAAGCAGTCTTGGAGGTCTTGGCCTTGGGGGCAACTTTGGGCTTCCAAGACTGTTTGGGCTTGGAGGAGGAGTGCGTAGTGGGAGGACCCGTTTGGGCCGAGGAGCGTGTCTCAGTCTGAAAGGAACGAAAGGACCTATTGCGTTTGGCTGGAAACTTTTTCTTAAAGACTGAGGGTAGAAGAGTACTTTTACCGCCAGTAGCCTCACTGATCATTTCTTTGAGTTCAGACCCAAAAAGCAAATTCCCCTGAAAGGGCAAGGAAAGCAAGGCTTTCTTAGAGGCTGTATCAGCAGACCAAATTTTCAGCCAAAGAGCGCGTCTAGCCACCACAGAAGTGGAGGCCCTCGCCATCATGCGCACAGCATCAAAAGCAGCGTCAGCAACATAGTTCTGAGCTTCAGTGATATTAGGAAGTAGCTGCAACTGTTCAGATACTGGCGCATCCTGGCGAACTGCTTCAGTCAGTCGTTCAGTCCAGGCCGCAATGGCTCTATTAACCCATGCCACAGCAAAGGTTGGGCGCATGGCAGTGCCAATGGAGGCAAAAATAGATTTAAGAGAAAGCTCTAGCTTTTTATCCGTCCAATCCTGCAGGGCAGAGGCATCAGAGACAGCCAAAGCGGTAGACTTGGATAGTCTAGAAACAGGAGCATCCACCTTGGGAGGATGAACCCATTTTGCCAGCTCAGCCTCAGGAAAAGGGTATAGTTTAGCAAACTTTTTAGAGACAGAGGAAGATCTATCAGGATTCTTCCATGCCTCAGAGACCAGACGGGCAAGAGTAGGGTTAGTTGGAAAACAAACAACTGGCTTAGATGGCTTTTTCTGAAAAACATCAGTAGGATCAAAAGTGGATTCCTGAGTCAGAGGAAGGTTGAGCGTATTCAGAACCGCTCTGATCAGACCCTCAGCCGAGACTTCAGGGTCACACTCATAGGGGTCCCCAATGGACCTGTTAGATTCAATAACAGTACGTTCCTCAGCATCAGAATCCTGTAAAAGTTCTTCTTCAGAAGAATCAGTGACATCAGGAGCTCCCTGTGGCTTAGGTAGGGAGGTCCTGATGGTAGAGGGGGTCTGCCAGACCTGGAGAGCCCCCTGTATCTGAGAGGGAAAGAGTTGAAGCGTGGATCTGAGATCCCTAGTGGCAGCTTTAAACTCCCTCACCCAAGATGGCTCAATAGCGTGGCTGGAAAGCCCAGGGTTGCTATCTTGACCAGTACAATTAGGGCATAGATCCCCCACATTATCGGTAGACAGCCCAATGTGGCAAGAGGAGCAAAACGCCATGGGGGTAGCAGACCCCCCATCCTCCTTAGACTTGGGTCTAGCCCCTAGCTCCAGTGAAGTAGACATGCTCACAGCGTCAATATACCCCACAAACAACACTATCACCCAGAAAAAGTGTAAATGATTAAAATTTCACCCCAGAAATGTCTAAATTCGGACTTATCTGGCCAGCGAAGGGTTAATCTGTTGAGGAGAGAGAAGGCTCGGTCCCTGCGTAGTGTACTCGCTTAGGAAAAGTACCACAAAATGGCGGCCGTCATGACAGCCAATCAGAAACGAGACCGAACCAGGCGCTCATGGGAAATGTAGTTTTCCCTTACAAGTACCCCAAACAGTGCCCGAAGCCCCCCTGAACACCCCACATAAATAAAACACATTCCGGATGATAGAGCAGGAGCCTAGCATTAAAATGAGCCCTCTCTGAAGTTGCTGTGACAAGCGGTTCCAGAGATATGTCCCACACTGTGAATTCTCATAGAGAGTGAAGGAGCCCTTGCGTCTGAGTGGGAAAAAGCCGCACTTAAAGGCGCGGAACACCATTTTTAATAAAGTTTAAGAAAACATTAAAAAGTGCCCAAACAAGTATGAAACACATAAGAAACATAAATAAATGAATACCCAAAGCTCCAAAACCCAGAGAATACCACAGAAATTGCATAAAACAGTAATAATGCAATAAAAACACCCTATGAGTGCTGGAGTGTATTAAAACTCCCAAATACAAGCCCATCAAAGGGACACTGTGGGGACAAGTGGACCTTCAGCACTCAATGGGTGACTCACCTTTCCTGCAGGACTTCTGTCTTCAGGTGACCATGATGATGAAGTGGGAAAGAACCAGAGGTAAATTCCCCAGTAGGGAAGCTGCTTAACACAAGCTGTCCCCTCTTCAGGGCATAAGGTCCACAGAAAATCCCTGGAAGCTGCACCAGCCACTTTAAAGAGGGCAATTCACAGCCATGGTCACCCTCCTAATGGTGGTATTCCATATTTGCATAAAAAAATAATAAAACACTAAGATGCATAGATGTTCTCTACCTGGTGTGCAAAGCACTCCAGGAACAAATCAATCTAAGTGGCTCTGGCCAGAAGGTGGCTTAAGTAAGAGGGGAGGCTCCGCCCCTTGCAAATCATTTGCATAGTTGTTCCTGCCTATTAAAGGGGACTTACGCCTCCCAGAGTACCAGTGACCTGTATTGGACGACAGTGAAATAAAAGTGAGGCTTATAAGAGAGCAGAAGGATGAGTGAAAGGGGAAAATAAGAAAGAGGCCACAAACTGACACCCCACTGACAATATCAGAGGATCCCAACACTTCCCAGAGACAGGTACTCACATATTTGAGAGGATAATCCACTTCCTGGTAGTATCAATTTCTCCAGGATAAGCCTCAGACTTGCTACAATTCAAAAACACCAAAATGATTTCTTCCAGGAATTGCATTCATATGAGACACACAGAATTGAGTCTTATGGCTGCAGCTAATAGTAAAAAACATGAAGTGAAACAATCTATTAACTACGAGACCAAATATGTTATTTCCATGATTCAACGTGGAAGTGGGAAATGTATATACTGAGAAGCTTAGGCGAGAGAATAGGAGAACATCGGAGAAAAATTATTAAAGGGATAGTAATACTTCATTTTAACTTTATTTTATTGGCATTAAAAAAACATGAAGAATGATCCAGGTCTTCTCTCTCAAACCTTTATGGTTTATGAGATATTCACAAGCAAAGTTTCCCTCCCCGCCCCTTTTACCTAGTGTAGGCCATCTCTTCTCAGATGTGGAATCCAGTCCATAGACCAGACAGATAACAGCAAGGGACAATCTTCTTCCTATAAAAACAATGAAAGCCCTGCCCCCCTTGACAAGCTTTTCAGGTTTTTCCCTTATCTTAATTGAAGATTGTCCATCTCTGCAGTCTACCTGGGCACCTCCCTTCTGCTCTGGCTGAACAGTGTGACATCAGTAAAAGGGGCGGGAGGGGGACACTTTGTCATTGAATTACTCTGGAACTACAAGTCTGACAGAATTGAAATAACACTCTCCAAAGTCCAAATACTATGATGATTAATTAGAGCTGCTTTTATTATGAAACATTACTATCCCTTTAAGACAGAAAACGATGATTGAAGATGGATTAAATATTTTTAGAGTGATTGGCATAGATAGTATACCTAAGAATCTTCATAATAGAATGAGTATATTGAATAGGAGAGAGGCATTCTGGATATTCACTCTCAGCACTTTAAGCCCAGGGGGATTGAATGCCAAGTTAGATATTTGCTCCTCTATCTGGATTTATATCTTTATGATCGTATATTTATCTTTATTTGTTATAGATAGTATTTTATTGTTTTATACCTTTGGCTATACATGTAGTTGGAGGTATCGGTATAGTTTTAGTTATTTTGTTGGTGAGTTAATCGGGATTTCATTTTATCCATTGAGAGCAGTGTAAGATTTTTCTGATAGTCCAATAATTTGTTAAAATTCCCCATTCATTTGTAGGATTCTAGGTAACCAAAATGCTAAAATGGATCGGGCATTATTGTAAATCCCAACTATTTTTAGTTAATAGGAGGTAGTAAGCTTTTTTTATTTATTCCTCCTTTTTATATCGATATTTGACTTAGGATAAATAAATTGTATTGGGAATGAGAATTTCTGTTGGTAGTGGTGTTTCCCTAGTGCGCTAATAAAAAAATGAAACAGTAGTATTCAAACTGAATGAAAAGCAAACAACTGCATTCAAAAAAATTACCAAAGTAATACGTCTGTTGCTTTACTTATAACAAATTTAAAAAGTATGAAATAAGAGGAAAACACATTTGATAAGTTTAATAAACCCAACTTATTTTTAAGTATAATATTTTATCTTATGTCTCGTGTGGAAAACAGGAACCATGGGGTAAAGTTCCCTCCTCCTGGAGGGCAGGACACTTAAACAAAAAGGTCTGTGTAGTGGAGACTCCCAGACCGCACCAATTTACCCACACTTGGACATGCTCAGATTTCCATGTTAGTATATCTTTTTTTATTTTCTGTTGTAGGCTATGGGGGTGTATAATCCCCCCCATTACGCAGGGTCCTATTCCTGGCCTTCTTTGGAAGGATTGACCAGTGTACAGGTTTTCAGGACCTGGGTCTGTAGAAGATGGCCTGTTTTATCAGCCCGTTTCCTCTTACATGCTCTGAAACTTCCATATTTTTATAGGAGCCTGAAGCCTGAGTAGACTGTATTCTCTGAGTGCACAAGTCCTGTGAGTATGCCCATACTTCACTGTCTGGCAGCCACAATTGATGTGGTTCAGAAACCTGAATTGTACTCTATTAATGGGTTTGCTCAAGCAACACATCTATAAAAGATTTAAAACTTCTATGTTCCACCTCTGCATGTCTGTCGGCATTATGTACTTTATGGGACTTTTCACTTCATTTGTGAACAGCCTTTTATTAGTGGTGTTTATATTTATTTTTCGTAATTAAAGGGTTAGTAATGCCCAAAAAAAGTTGATGCTATATGTTCAATTTTACAAAAAAAAGTATTTGAAAAAAGTCCCATCTCTCAAACCTTTATGGTTTGAGAGATATCCTCTGCTAAAGATCCCGTTCTGATGTCATCTGTAAAGCTGACAGAAAGAGACACAAGGAGGCTCTTCAGCAGAGCCACAATAGCGCTATTTAAAAAGAAATACTTCTTTGGAACAGTCTAAAAAGTATGCTTGCAAACCAGGCACACTTTGTAGACTGTTCCAAAGAAGTATTTATTTTTAAATAGCGCTATTGCGGCTCTGCTGAAGAGCCTCCTCGTGTCGGCTGACACAGATCTCCTTCTGAAGTATTTCTTTTTAAATCTCTCTATTGCAGCTCTGCTGAAGAGCCGCCTGTCGGTCCCCGGACCAGGAACTCTTGCTGTCAGCTTACAGCTGATGTCAGGAGAAGGGGAGGGACAGGGGAACTTTAATGGAGGGTCTCTCTCAACCATAAAGGTTTGAGAGATAGATTTTACAAAAATAACGTATTTGGGAAAAAGTCCTAACATATAGCATCAACTTTATTTTGGGCATTACTAACCCTTTAGCTTTTGTTTTTTTCAGAACTAGTCACTTTTTTTGGTCACGGTGCCTTTAAGAATGGGCACACATGGCGGCCATAATGGATGTATTGGATGGAACATAGAAATCTATTTTGGGACTTATCTTACCTCTTCAGGTGTTTTGGAGGCTGTAAGGGGTCTTATGGTGATTCTAAACTTTCACATTGATTACCGGAGCCCTGTTCAACATCCCCCACCCCCTCCAGATATCAGGGGTGGAGCTGTTTACCAATGACTGGAGAGCCACCGCTGCATGTCTAACCCTTTGGAAAGGGAAGAGGTGGTCCTTGACTGCCCCTCTTCCTTTTTGGGTTTTACTTTCTACACACAGGTTGGCCTCTCCCTCCTGCTTGCCTCATTAACCCCTTGCAGTTAGATAAGTTAATTTAAGGATTTGTAAGTTCCCTTATGCTACTTTCACTGCTTTTACTTTATATTTTAGGTAGTCTACTGATTATTCCAGATTCGAAGGGAAACATAGGCAAGTTCGAAGATACTAAGACTTCAGGGGTCAGATTGAGTCCTTTTACCCCTTGCTCTTCATGCCAGATTGAGTACCAGAAAACTCCCAAGAAAGTGCAATGTGCTTTTGGTGCTGTAGCCCTACTCTTCCTTCAGGGGTGGTTCCTTCCCAATATGTATGTTCCTTAAAGGGATAGTAATACTTCGTTTTAACTTTATTTTATTTTGTAGGCATTAAAAAAATATGAAGAATGATATAAGTCTTTTCTCTCAAACCTTTATGGTTTAAGAGATATTCACAAGCAAAGTTTCCCCCTCCCGCCCCTTTTACCTAGTGTAAGCCATCTCTACTCAGATGGGGATCTGGTTGTAAGACCAGACAGATAACAGCAGGGGACAATCTGCTGAAAGCCCCCCCCTTGACAAGCTTTACAGGTTTTTCCCTTATCTTAATTGAAGATTGTCCCTCTCTGCAATCTACCTGGGCACCTCCCTTCTGCTCTGGCTGAAAAGTGTTACATCAGTAAAAGGGGCGGGAGGCGGACACTTTGTCATTGAATTACTCTTGAACTACAACTCTGACAGAATTGAAATAACACTCTCCAAAGTCCAAATACTGTGATGATTAATTAGAGCTGCGTTTATTATGAAACATTACTATCCCTTTAAAGTGATAGTAATGTCTATGTAAAATGAGTTGCCAGTCTTCTGTATATTAAAAGGAACATATTGCGCTATGTCTAAGAGCTTACTACTTTGTAGATCAAAAGTTATGAAGCACTAAAGATTCCCCTGCCTGCCACTTTTTGGCTGCCTCCCATGGAATCTGAGATCAGGTTGTGCGACTTGGTGGATGTAGCGAGGAGCAAACTTCAGTAAGTATGTCTATGGGAAATCCTGCCCCCCTTGATGAAGGAGGGCAGGATTTCCCTTTGCTTACTGAAGTTTGTCCCTCGCAGCAGCCACCCTGACCAGCCTGCATCTTCTCTGTGACATGGGGAGAAGGGGCAGGCGGTGGATCTTCAGTGCTGCATAACTTTTGAACTAAGCGCTTAGACATAGTGCAATCTGTTCCTTTTAATACACAGAAGACTCGGGCAACTAATTTTACATAGATGTTACTATCACTTTAAGGGTGCGGATCTTAAAAAAAAAAAACCGAGGTGAACTATATGAACACATTAAACATTTGGAGAAGTGGCCACATATAAACAACACATGCTCCGGGCCAAATGTTCTACCACAACGAGCTGAACACTCATTGATGTACTGAAAACCAGGAATGAGGACAGGGGGAATATGGTTGGTTTAACATATAGCCTCTCTAGGAAATAGTAGGTCATTTACATTACTTATTATTTGTGATAAGTTTATAAACTGTAAAAATAGGAATGCTTTGCAATATGAAGGCCTGTAAGTGGAGCTGTACTAGGGCTTCTGTTGTGCCCAGAAACCTTGCACGTAATATCATGGTACCCATTATTATTCTGACTTGCAACAGTTAAACATTAAGAAAATTTAATTTTTACATGTTTGTAAAAATGTATGAAAAACCATAAACCAGAAATATGGATGCCCAAAGATGCCTAAGTGGTAAAAGTATGATGCTTTTTGATAATGTTGTGCTGGTTTAGCACACATGTACATCACCGCTTAGCCTGACGGTAGAAAGAATGTTATTTAAACACAACTGTTAGGTAAATAAACAAGGAATAAGACAGAATATATTGAAATATAGAAAGCAAGTCTCGATGTTAAGTGCATTTCAACGTACCAGACCTGAGGAAACTAAACCTTCAGATTGATAGTGTAACAGCTGTAGACTGGATATTAACTTTTTCAAGGAAAGTCTAAATGCAAATAACGGCAGCAAAATATTGCCAGTGGAAACGGAACCAGGAAGGGGCTTATATAGTCCACCAGCTCATCCCACAAATACAGGCACTGCCTTAAACATATTGAACCCAGAATAATAAATGTTCGTGCTCATTGGATCTTACAATCTCTATAATTTTTATCATTCCATTGTGTTCCCTTTGTTTCATATGGACTCTGAAATATAAGAACAAGATCGTAGAAATGTCTCAAATAATTTGAAAATGCTCTAATTGCTTGCAAAATTATTGAAAATGCTAGGAAAAAAAGCTATGCTGCCCCATTTTGTATAAGAAAGCATTTGGCATGGTAAACATGCTTCATCCTCCAAGCAAGTACAAAACTTTAAGAGATGCTCCCCAAGAATAAACAGAGCTTAGTTTGCCTGTTGTCTGGTTAGTTTCCACTCAGGAGCAGCCAATCTCCTTTTCTGCTCACTAGTGCCATTACAGATGAACTTATTCCATACATCAGTGGTTCTCAACTCCGGTCCTCAAGACACACTAACAGGCCAGGACTTAGGGATTTCTCTGCTATAGCACAGGTGTGGTGATCAGAGGCTCAGTCATATTGATTAACTCACCTGTGCTCTAACAAGGAAATCATCAAATCCTGGCCTGTTAGTGGGTCCCGAGGAGCGGAGTTGAGAATCACTGCCATACGTGCATCTGTTTTACCCTGCCAAGGACAATCCTGCACTGAAAACTGAGGTAAATTGCTCCTAAAAGAAAAAGAACAGCAAAACCCAAGACATAAATATTTAACTTCTGTGGTAATCAGTGAGTGCATACTGGTCTTCTTAGCAAAGAGTGGAAATAATCCAAGTTTGGTATACCCACCACAACTTAGGGTGACATTTCACCAAGCAAGCAACTTATAGAGACAGGACAGAGCTCTGGCACCATGTTTTCTGAACAGTTACCACTCAGGAGAAGTGTGTTGTTTTCTTCTCTTTTGTACCTGGCATTTCAGGGCTAGACTAACCTAAATGACACGAGAGAGAGAAATAACGTGAAGTAGAAACAAAGTATGCTTTTGTTTATTCTCAGTGAGGTTTTACTTTTTATTTTTTTTTAATAACAATTTTTAACAGGAAGGATACATTGAGATTGTCTCCATTTTCAAGTGTGCCCTGGGTACTCATTTTATCTATCTATATCCGAAGAATGAAAGGCTTAGTTGACATTGCCAGGACTAGAACCTGTGATCCAGAGGTTTGGACAGATTCTACCAGCTGGTGCATTAACCAGCTGAGCTATGTCACTTCTGTGGTTTTATTGTTTCACTATAGGAGTGTCTTCTTAAAGGTATAGTCCTTTAGGGCGTATCCAGATGTACATATCTTGATATCAGTGCCTAGGGAAACAAGCTGCTCCTAACTGATAACGTGCAAGGAGGCTGATATCTACACGTTAGGTTAGCCAATATTCTCATGCATAACACATTTGCTTGGCACTTTGCAGCTGGGCTTCCATTTTGAGGGGGGTCAGCTTGATAAAATTATTGAAATGTCTTCTCTGTATGACTGGAGAGATGTTTCATAATGGAGACTTGCCATAGAATAAATAATTGTGCTTTTGTTCATTGTCAGTAAGCTTTTCACTTATATGATTTTGTGATTTATACTCGGTATGTCCGACACTATGGTTGAGGGACGCATCATAAACATAACTGTCTAAAGAGGGCCACAACAGTTATCATTTGAGCATAAAATATGTAATCTATATGCTACAAAAAATAATGATTTTTGACTGTTAGTCAGATGGGGGAACCTGACAAGGCCTTTTGGAGTCATTTTTATTTTCGTGTGCTGCATGTATGGCACTCCTGGTCTAACAGAGAATAGTGAAGAGGGTTATTAAACAAAGCTGTCACTCAGCTCTCTGAATATTGCATGCCCATGAGAACTGTAGAATATAAAATGAACACAGATAGTTGTGCTGAATCATTAGATTCAAACCACGCTAGCAGTCTCTCATGATTTCTTTTAACCTAGACAAAACTAAAATAAAAAAATAATACTGAGCTGTTCCTCATCTTGAATACAAAAATTGACTTTAAGACATGCAGATTTGGAACTTACAGACACATCAGACAGTGTAAGCATTTCGCTTACCTGCCGAGACGGCCGCCGGGCATCTGTGGGCAGCCGGTCTCATGTGTGCTGCCTCGTGGCTCTTTGCCATTTCGGTTTCCCTGATAGCCAGCTACCCTGGTTTCCTGGAGGGCGCCAGCTTCCATCTGAGCTGCAGAGTGCGGGCGCGTGTCAAGGGAATCCCCTGTGACGTCAAGACCCGGTTCTTAAAGTCAGAGTACCCCAATTACTCCACATTCTGGAGGGGGAGCAATTGGTACTTAAACTGCCTAGACACCACATCAATTGCCCTTTCGTGGTGTTCCAGTGCAGTTGTGTTTCCTGAGCTCTCTGTATTACTTGGTTTGTCTGACTACCCGATCTGGTGCTGACCTGTGGCTTTGCCGGACTATCTGCTTTGTGTATGACCCTTGGCTTGTCTGACAGCCAGAGCCGTATGTCTGCACCAGAATGGTTGACTACCTGTTCCATGTATGACCTGGCTTATCTGACTACCCACTCTGGCGTTGACCTGGGGCACTGTCCACTGCGTATTCAGCATACCAACGCTTCAGTGGATATCCTATCTGGTGTGAACCTGTGGCTTTCGCTGACTACCTGCTCTGTGTATGACCTGGATTGTCCAACTATCCATTTCTTGTTAACTGGGGGATTGTGTGGTGATCCTCTAGGTGCAGACCTAGGCTCAGATATTCCTTACTACTGCTGCCTATGGATTACATCTGGTTTCCCTACAGGTACAGACCTGGGGTTCAGACAGTTATCCTTCCTGATTGTCTTTTCATATAGTCTGGTATCGTCCAGGTGTGGACCTGTAGCTCTGCAGACTACGCATTAGTTTCAACTACTGGGTCACACTGATCGAGTTCCTACGAAGGTAATCTCCTAATCCCAAGAGGTGGCGCTAGTGCCGTTGAATGCATATTCCTCTAGTTGCCGTTTACTGCTGCGACATGCGTTACTGTTTTATTATTTGTGCTTAATAAAGTGATTGTTACCTACAAGTTCCTGTCCTGTATTCATTTGATCGAACCTTTACAGACAGTCAAGTCATATTACAAGAAGAAACACTTTATAATCAAGTACAATTACACCAGATAAGGAGAAAAACATTTTCAATAGAGCAAAACATCCAATGTCGAGTCTGCATACACATGACACAACTACCGTACACAGTAGCCACACAGTGGAGGTCAAAGCTCCTGTACTACTAGGAGGAAGCATTGAGGCTCTTGCAGAGCCAAATAAATATCTGTTAATGCCCAGAAGCACGGCAGATTATTGTGCAACAGATGCTAAGGTGGTCATTGACTATGGGGATTGAGTATATGTTTGTGCTCCAGAAATTCACCTCTGTAAACTTAACACTCTGTATAATTGATTATGACAATTTCTTATTCAGTTATTACCATCATTGGAATATCTTAAAGGAACTAAACTGGTTAGTATTAAAATCCAGACACGCCATTCAGTTTTCTTTCCTAGTTTATAACCACTTACCTGAAAAACTACCATACTATCTAAGAAGTATACTTACTCCAGCTTTCCATATTGCCTATACCCTCCGGTCCACTTCCAGCAATTCACTTACTATTCCACATTACAAGACAGAAACAGGTTGATCTGCTTCTTAGTGAGCTCTACAAACTTGGAATAACCTACCCAAAAAATCTGACCTTCTACTAATCTAAAATTCCTAAAAGTAACTGCTTCTTTGTTTTTAAAATCAACCTGCAACTGTATATAAATTGTAATGTGTCATTTTTATGCTCTTGTACATACATGATGAAATGTGCAGAGGATACATGTACCTGCTGAACATTAGAGGAGTATTCATGCAACCTAAACAAAGTAATAAAACTGCCACTAGTTACCACGAACATACAGAATATACTGATACCCGTTATGGTAGATAAACATGGCAGTTGACGGACTGCAGGAGGGCATTTGACCTTCAACAAGACAGGGGCTCATAAGTTTGATGATAGAGCTATTTATTCCTATGCAAACTTTATTTAAAGGAAAATTATTATTTTTTTACTACATTTTCTTCTATGGGAGCAGACAGTGGTAACCCCAGCTGCATCTTGAAGCCTCCAAACTACTCATAACAGACATTTAGGGGGATGGGGGGGATCAGAAAACTGGAATACAACTAGGAAGTATATGCCTCTCTGTCACACAACTTAATGCATTGTGTGCACAGTCTGTATAGATCCCTGGTGATTAGATTTCAAGTCTGAGACAGTGGTCTATAAGGATTGCATCACGCAGGACAGGAGACTTAACTGAGATACTTTAGTCTCACAATTCAGTCTCTAATTGGGACCAATGAGAGATAGACAGAGAGCATCTGGAATCTCTTTTTGGGCCCCTGTTGTGCTCCCCCATTGGATAACTGGGCTTCAAAATGCAGCAATGCTTTCATTAGCAGATCTACTTCCGGGGAGCAGATCTGTCGATGGGATACTATCCTAGTGATATTTTCATTTTGATAATAGAGATTATGGTTGGTCAGGCTTTGGCTAAAACAGACACAAACACAAAAAGGTCTAGTAACACATGGCATTAGACACTTTAAATGACAGGTATCATGATTTACTCCTATGGGAGCAGATCCTGTAAAAAATCCCAGGGCTATACTGTGTAGCCCAAAAATGGCTAAAAGGTGCCCTTTAAAGAGGTGTGCTTATAATCTACACTAGAGGATGGCTCTTAGGTGCAGGGCATATTGGGGGTTGTGGTTTGGTAGGGAAGAGTGAAAAATCCACGCTTCATTTTGTGGATTGATCATGGGGACCAGGTTACATTCTGGATCTGTCCAGATCAATCGGAAACAAGTAATAAAGTGATGGGGGAAAGAGGGACAAGATGAGGAAGGGACAGGGATGGTGGAAGAGATTGCTTGGAAGAGAGAAGGTGGGAGAGCATGGGGAAGTGAGGAGTGGAAGCACAGTATCACGGTGCCCATGATTGCCGACTTCTGCTGTCGGTCAGGTGTGTGTACTCTCCATTGGCCGCCTGTCTTTTGCCCGCCCAGTATTGCCTATATAGACTGGGCTGAGGCACCCTTTGGTTGCCCTTTCGTGGTGTCTCTATGTCAGCAGTCACCTGCCTTGTACCTTTATCCTTGGGCCTGTTTCACTCTGCTACCAGTGTCAGCGTTTCTCCAGTAGTCAGTGCCTCTCCTGCGTGGTTCCTGCCTCCGTTCCAGATCCGGTTGGACCGTCGTTCCTGTTTCCGTTGCTGCCGTTGTTCCTGCTCGGTTCCTGACCTGGTTGGCAGTCCTATCGTTCCTGTGGTTGTCCTGGCCTGTCTGCTGTTCCTGCTGCTGTATCCTGATTGTCATCCGTCTGGCTGCTGGGTCGCCTGGGCGACATTCTTATCACTGGTTTGCTCTACATTTCACTGGTTGCTGATTCCGCTAGTATAGAACCGGTTGAGCGCTATTGTTGTCCATTACGCAGTACTGGTTTACTCCACATTCACCGGCTGCTGACCCCGCTAGTATAGAGCCGGTTGTGCGCTATTGTCGTCCAGTACGCGGTACTGGTTTACTCCACCTTCACCGGATGCGGATCCCGCTAGTATAGAGCTGGTTGAGCGCTATTGTCCTCCAGTACGTGGTACTGGTTTACTCCATATTCACCGGCTGCTGATCCCGCTAGTATAGAGTCGGTTGAGCGGTACTGGTTTACTCCACCTTCACCGGCTGCTGATCTCCCTAGTATAGAGCCGGTTGAGCGCGACTGTCGTCCAGTACACGGTACTGGTTTACTCCATATTCACCGGCTGCTGATCCCGCTAGTATAGAGTCGGTTGAGCGCTACTGTCGTCCAGTATGCGGTACTGGTTTACTCCACCTTCACCGGCTGCTGATCTCCCTAGTATAGAGCCGGTTGAGCGCTATTGTCATCCAGTACGCGGTACTGGTTTACTCCATATTCACCGGCTGCTGATCCCGCTAGTATAGAGTCGGTTGAGCGCTACTGTCGTCCAGTACGCGGTACTGGTTTACTCCACCTTCACCGGCTGCTGATCTCGTTAGTATAGAGCCGGTTGAGCGCTATTGTCGTCCAGTACGCGGTACTGGTTTACTCCACCTTCACCGGCTGCTGATCTCGCTAGTATAGAGCCGGTTGAGCGCTATTGTTCAGTACGCGGTACTGGTTTACTCCACAGTCACCGGCTGCTGATCCGTCTGGTATAGAGCCAGTTGAGCACTATTGTCATCCAGTACGCGGTACTGGTTTACTCCACATTCACCAGTTGCTGATTCCGCTAGTATAGAACCGGTAGGGCATTACTGTTGTCCAGTACAAGGTACTGGTTTGATCCACATTCACCAGTTGCTGATTCCGCTAGTATAGAACCGGTAGGGCATTACTGTCGCCCAGTACGCGGTACTGGTTTGCTCCACATTCACAGGTTGCTGATCCTGCTAGTATAGAGCTGGTTGGGCGTTTCAGTTGTCCAGTACTTGGTACTGGTTTACTCCACATTTGCCGGTTTCTGATCCAGCCAATATAGAACCTGTTTGCTTCACTATTGTCCAGTACACGGTACTGGTTAACCCTTGATTCACTGGTTGCTGCTGCCTCCGTTATTGCACCGGTTTGGTCTCCCTGTTGGGATAATGGTTGGCTCCACTGTTCCATCTTATGCTGCTGCTCCATCTATTCAGCATTAGTGGAGCTGTCCTTTTGTCTGCCTTGCCCGGTATATTGGCAAGGCCAGTAGAGCCACACTCTGATTGTCGTATTACCCTCCAGGCTGCCTTGCCCGATATATTGGCAAGGCCGGTAGAGCCTGTCTCTATTCCTTGTGCCATCTTTCAGGCTGCCTTGTCTGGTATATTGGCAAGGCCGGTAGAGCCACATTCAGATTGTCGTGTTACCCTCCAGGCTGCCTTGCCTGGTATATTGGCAAGGCTGGTAGAGCCTACCATGCTGTATATTGCTTTAACTACTGTTTGAACCAATTATGTACATTTGATATATGTGTATGTTCAGGACCCGTGAGGGTTCCCATTAAACTTTTCAATAAAGTTTGATTTTTATCTTACTCTGTGTCAGAGTCAAAACAAACCGTGACACACAGGAGTAGAAGTAGGTCTGAATATGGGATGGGGGGGCATAATATGGCACAAGAAGACCAGACAATGGGTCCGAAAATCTAATGGGGCTGGACAGCCTGAAATCTAAAGTCACGAGAGAAATGGGGAGAGAACTAAGAATAGCATGGGAATGCTGTAGGGAGAAGCGAGGGGAGAGACCATGGAAAAGGAGGTGATATACCCACCAAACCTGTGCAACAGTTCACTACCTTGTTCAGATAAGTCCCCAGGACAGGGACATGCTGTGACTTGCATCTAAAGACAAACGATCTACAAATTAAATGTATAAGTTAATGCGAGTTAGTGCTGTGAGTTTTGTTTCTTCTGTCTTTGCTCTACCATCCGAAAGACCGCCCGGCTCAAACTAGCCCTGGGCAAGGCCAGGATATTCAAATGGTAGTGTTTGGTGAAAGTATACAAAAACAACCATGTTGCTGCTTTGCACAACTGCTCAGATTCTTATACGCCCAAGAGGCACCCACTGATTTGGTGGAAGAGACCTTGACTCAAAAAGGCACAGGTTTCTTCCTGAGGAGACATGCCATCCAGATGGTCACCTTGGTCCAAGAAGCAATGCTAATTTTAAACGCAGCCTGGCCTGCATGTGAGCACTGGAGATGACAAAGAGGGTAACCAATTTCCAAATTGGCTGCGTGCAAAAAAAAGTAGTACTTCAAACAATGTACCACCTAACAGATGATGGTCTTATTCCTGTCTGTTGGAAGGAACCGGATAGAAGGAAGGAAGAACAATTTCGTGGTTGATACGAAAATCAGAGGAAACCCTGGGAAAGAAATCTCAGAGCACGCAAACCTGCCCTAACCTGATGGGGAAAAAAAACTAAAAGGGGGTGTCATGAATTCAAAACAATTGAAAAATTCAAACAACTGCAAAAACTTGGCTGTGAAGCTGGTGGGCAAGGCTAGTGATTGAAATGGGAAGACAGCAAAAAGACTTTTCCAAAAGCTGGGAATCAAGCCAGTGACTCTGGGTGTACTACAGGCTAGGATCCCAAAAGCAGTTTAGGCTCATCTGACAGGCCAGGAAAATCCATTTGAGTGCTGAAGAGAGATAGAACTTTGAAGGTAAAGAGTATTGCAGCATCACAGTTTCTGTGGGTCAGATGAATTATGCAGCAGACACAGTCTTGGTGGATCAGATGAGTTAAACAGCAGACAATGTTTCTGTGGATCAGATGAATTACCAGCAGACAGTCTGTCGATCAGATGAATTATATATCAAACAGTCTCCGTGTATTAGATGGATTATACAGCAAATACAGTCTGTGTGGATCAAATGAATTATACTGTAAACACAGTCTATGTGGATCAGATTAATTATACAGCAGACAAAGTCTCAGTAGGTCATATTAATTACAAGGCAAACACAATATATGATAAATTATACAGCAGATACAAAGTAGCTTCTAACCTCCAAGAATGGGGGTGAGGAATTTCTCTTCCACTGGAACCCAGAAGCTGTATCAGGACTATACTGAGAGCACCCCAAACAGTGTGGTGAGATGGCCGTTGAAGAAAGGCAGAGAAGCCGGCCACCAGTTCAATGCAGCAGGATACTTGCTGAGCAGAGAGGGAGAGGTAAGGATTGCCTCAGAGTGTATAGCTGGCAGAATCTGCAGCATCTAGAATGGGAGGCCGGGCAAATGGACTGAATCAATAGAGCACAAGTGCAGGGGAAATCCGAGAGAGGACTCTGGATAGCTGGGGTCAAAAAGGAAGGCAATCCATTCACAGGAGAGTCAGCAAGCCAGATTAAAACAGTGGGAGCAAAACAAGCTAGAATCTTCAGATGAGAGCGAAGTCAAGAAGCAGAGTACATACACAAAAGAAAATTGAAGCTTCAGGAGGAATGTTGCAAGGCATATAGAGGCTCAATAACCAGACAAGTTGAGTTCTTGTGCCCAAAATATTTAAATCCTTAAGGACCAAGCATAGCTCATGGGTGTGATGGAGGGGAGGGTGTTTACAGGCCAAATCCTGGATTTTGGCTACCCAGCAAACAGACACAATGGCCAGATGGAAGGCCATCTTGAGCATCAGAAGATACAAGGAAGAAACATAAAAATGTTCAAATGGAGACTTCGGAAGAACTCCCAATACCAAATTCAAGTCCAAAAAACGGGAGGAACAAGTAAACCTCTGAACAGTAGTCTTCACATCAGGGAGAAAAAGCAATGTGGCGCTGGAAAAGAACAGAAAAAACTGAAATCTGAACCATGATAAAGCTAAGGCTGACACTTTTGTTGACATCATCTTGAAGAAAAGCTAGAACCACCGGAAGACACACAGGTTGTGGAAGAGTGTAACAATCAGCATACAACTGATAGAATAGGTATCAAACCTGAGACAGGCCTTGAATAAGACTAGTTTTCCTAGACTGGAACATAGCAGCATCTGAAAAACCCTTCTTCAAGATATCAGCTTCAAAAGCCAGGCCGCCACAACCAACTTCTACCCCTGATGATGACAAACCTGGTCTTATGTCAGATGAAGGGAGATCTCTCTATTATGACCTCTCAAACTACTCTGGGAATCAAGGAGAAACACATAGTCTGGATGAAAGTTCCATGGAATAAACATTGCAGTTCTCGCAGAAGCCATGAGATCCACAGATGGTTATCCCCAGCAGAGAACAATCAGGTCAAACATGCTCTGGTTCAGTTCCCAATTTCCAGAATCCAGATGCTGGTGACTTAGAAAGTCTGTGACCTCATATCACAGTACCCGTGCTCCCTTGTTGTTGTTTTCCTGTCAGTTTACCCTGTGTGTGTGCTCCCATTGGCTGTCCTGTATTGAGCCCGCCCAGTATGGCCTTTATATACTGAGCTCCAGCACCCGCACGGTGCCCTTTCGTGGTGTTCCTGACCCAGTGCTAGCTTACTGCTCAGTGTTTCCCAGTGTACCGACTTGGCCTGCCTGACTACTCTTCAGTTTCCAGCTCCTGTGTACCGACCCGGATTGCCTGACTTCTCCTCAAGTGCCTGCTCCTGTGTATCGACCCGGCCTGGCTGACGTTCCTGCTCCCGTGTACCGACCCGGCCTGGCTGATGTTCCTGCTCCTGTGTGCCGACCCAGCTTGATTGACGTTCCTGCTTCTTCAGCTAGTTGTCGCCTCTGCGACATTCTTACTCTGCAGGCGATCCGGTTGCATTTGCTTACTAACATTTGAGTCAGTTCCGTTACTGCTCCTGCAGGTTGCCAGTGTTTGCCTCCGATACTGCTCCAGCAGTGCATCTTTGGCCTAGTCCTCCGTTACCGTTTATATCGGTTGCAAGTGGCTGCCTCCGTGATTGCTCCAGTACTCGCCATTGGCTTGTCCTCCGCTACTGTTCCTGCAGGTTGCTAGTGTGTGCCTCCGTTACTGCTTCGGCAGTGTGCCTTTGGCCTAGTCCTCCGTTACTGCTCATACCGGTTGCAAGTGTCTGCCTCCGTTATTGTTCCAGTAGTTGCCACTGGCTTGTCCTCTGCTACTGCTCCTGCAGGTTGCTAGTGTGTGCCTCCGTTACTGCTCCGGCAGTGTGCCTTTGGCCTAGTCCTCCATTACTGCTCATACCGGTTGCAAGCGTCTGCCTCCGTTATTGCTCCAGTAGTCGCCATTGGCCTGTCCTCCGTTACTGCTCCTGCAGGTTGCCAGTGTCTGCCTCCATTACCTCTCCGGCAGTGTGCCTTGGGCTTAGTCCTCTGTTACTGCTCATACCAGTTGCAAAAGTCTGCCTCCGTTATTGGTCCGGTAGTGTGCCATTGGCTTGTCCTCCGTTTACGGCTCCTGCCGGTTGCAAGTGTCTGCCTCCGTTACTGCTCCGGCAGTGCTCACTACTCTATATCTGTTGTACTCTGGCAGTTAACGTTGTTCTGCTAGCCTTGGGAGACCTGAAGCTCTCTATAAAGTGCTATCTCAGTACCTTCACACATGGGACTGTCTACACTCATTGATGAACTTTAACTCCTGCAGTACCAGAGTCCTGGGAAACTTACTCCTCTAGCCTGACCTGTGTCAGTATATACTGCTTGTACCTTTATTTGTACTGGACCTGTGTGGGCAATTGCATGATTAACCTGTCGTGTGTCTGTATTATACTGCCTGTATACTACAGGACCTGTGAGGGTTCTTACTGTATTGTGAATTCAATAAAACTGTGTTTTTATCCTAAACCATTGTGTCTGAGTCGAACAAACCGTTACAACTCATTTTCCAAGCCTGGGATGTGAATCTCAGAGATAACCAGAAGATAAGTCTTGGCCCACTGGAAGATCTCCTAAACCTCTGTCAGGACATGGGAGCAGTGATGCAGTGCTAGGCAAGTCTCCCTCAACTCCAGAATGTTGATTGGAAAGACTCTCCTCTCTAGTCCAATGACCTTGAGTCGAAAAGGGGCCCAGAGTAGCCCACTAGCCTGCCTGGATGGAGTCCATGGTGAGTACCACCCAGAATCAGATGGGAACGTTGAGGCCACCTGTGAAGATCGCTCTTAGTCTGCGGAAACAGTCATGGCATGAAACAGATTAGAGCTTTGTCTTAGGTTCTTAACCAACTCCTGAGTATGTCCAATTGCAGCTCCCTCATGTGGAATTGAGTGAAGGGGACTACTTCCAAAGCAGTGAGAAGACTGCATAGCATTCTCATGTGTTCCAGAACTGTCGTCAATGGCCAAGATATTGCTCAAGTTACCTGAAGGGACAGAGACTGGATATTATCCTTTAAGAGAAGGTGTTTCTGTCAGAGGACATTAACTCTGATACCTAAGAAATACAGAACTTGGAAATATTCTAATCAGGATTTCTTCAGGTTGTGCACCCAACAGTGCAGATGTGTACACACTACCAAATATATGAGATTAGAATCACTTCAGAAGAAGACTTGAGTAAAATATTGTCTAGCTAGGGAGTCAAGAAGATTCCTTGAGCATGAAAGTAATCTGCAAGGTGGACATGATCTACGTAAAGATCCTTGGAGCAGACAAATTTCAGCAGCTATTTTAAACTTCCCACCTTCCCAGAGGGGAGATATTTCACATGTTATGAATATTGTCCCAAATTTCATATCACCTCAATTTCTCTCTAGTTCTCCCAATATTCCTTTACAGTATATATTTTATAGGGATAGCAACGTTTCAAAATAAAAGCAGCTCCAATTAATCTTCATAGTATTTGGGCCATGGAGTGTGTTATTTAAATTCTGTCATAGTTGTAGTTCAAGAGTAATTGAATGATAAAGTATCCCCTTCCCACCCCTTTTTCCTAGTGTAAGCCACGTTCCCTCAGATGTGGAAACTGGTCTTAAGACTAAACAGCTCACAGCAAGGGACAGTCTTCTTACTGTGAGAACAATGACAACCCTGTCCCCCTTGACAGGTTTTTCCCTTATGCTAACTGAAGATTGTCCCTCTCTGCAAGCCATCTGGACACCACCTTTTTGTTCTGAGGTGAGCAGTGTTACATCATTAAAAGAGGCAGGAGTGGGATATTTTATCATTCAATTACTCAAACTACAACTCTGACAGTATTGAAAGAACACTCTCCATGGCCCAAATACTATGAAGATTAATTGGAGCTGCTTTTATTTTGAAACATTACTATCTGAAACATTACTTTAAGATACTTTCCTCAGTATATGTTAAACTTCAAAAGATACACTCATTATATGAGATTTAAGCAGTTGAAATCCAACTAATGGGTGCATCCTAATTTTGAAGTACTGTTCCTACTATTTATTTGAATTGATATATATTTGACCTATCTTTACCAATTCTTTATGTTATGCTCTTCTATATTACGTTTTTGATTATGTACTCCGTTATAAATTGGGCTTCAAGTCTTGAGATTCAATTCAACATTCACCCCCCCCCCACACACACACAACTGTAATCATACCTCTGATAAATGGGTTTCGCAAGAGTGCTGTATTGCTACAAGCCCAACATCATCTCCTTACCCAGCTGATCCCCCCTCACCAACTAGACACTCTTTGATTTGTATGCATTTACCACTTCAGGGTTTTCTCTTACCCAATACCTCCATGTACTTCCCTCCGATTACTAGGACAAAGTGTTGCTTATAGCTTGCTCCTGATGTAAACTTACAAATATCCCTCTTCCTTCTTCTCAATACCTTAACGATTATTATGTTACAATGGCCAATCCATACTCGTCCAAAGCCTAACCTCCTGATCTCCCTAAATTGACACACCCCACATGCTTTTTTGCACTGTCCGTATAACCTCCACTGCCATAAACCCCTATACAGCTTTTATATTCTGCTTCCTCATATATCACATATCACGACTCCTACAGTTAAATTCTATTTCCACCGCATTTCCCAGACATGCATCATACTATAATGCCCACTTGTGCCCAAACAGACAGAGCTAGAGAAATCCATTCTAATCCCAGATTCAGCAATCCAAGTAATATAGTCACACATACAGAAATAAAACAGGAGGAAATGTCATTACTGTTACAAAAGATCTGTTGATCGTAACAACTATAAAAAATTCCCAGCTACAAAAATCATACTGACCAGTATACTACCAAAATGGGATGTGCACCAACACAATGTAGATGAAGTAAACCTCCAAATACAACAGACTTTCTCTGCAATCACAAATGAATAACTAGCACAATACTTACACTTATTCCCAGAACACTGGCATGATTCAGTCTCAACAAGACATAAGTGCACATACATTGCCTTGCAAAAGTATTCACCTCCCTTGGCATTTTTCCTATTTTGTTGAATTATAACCTGGAATTTAAATTGATTTTATTTTTGATTTCATGTAATGTTCATACACAAAATAGTCAAAAATGGTGAAGTGGAATGAAGAAAATAACTTATTTTAAAAAGTAAAAAATGGAAAAGCGCTACGTGCATATGTATTCACCCCCTTTGCTATGAAGCCCCTAAATAAGATCTGGTGCAACTAATTACCTTCAGAAGTCACATAATTAGTTAAATAAAGTCCACTTGTGTGCAATCTAAGTGTCACATGATCTGTCACATGATCTCAGTATATATACACCTGTTCTGAAGGCCTCAGAGTCTGCAACACCACCAAGCAAGCGGCACCATGAAGACCAAGGACTCAGGAACTCTCCAAACAGGTCAGGGACAAAGTTGTGGAGAAGTACAGATCAGGGTTGGGTTATAAAAAATATCCCAATATGGCACCACAACAAACTTGCCAAGAGAGGGCCACCCACCAAAACTCACAGACCAGGCAAGGAGGGCATTAATAAGAGAGGTAACAAAGAGACCAAAGATAACCCTGAAGGAGTTTCAAAGCTCCACAGCTGAGATTGGAGTATCTGTCCATGGGACCACTTTAACCCTCTGAGTGCCAGAAAGCTATCCAATACATTGCAATGTAATGCATTGGATACTTCTCTGGCACTCAAAGGGTTAAGCTGTACACTCCACAGAGCTGGGCTTCATGGAAGAGTGGCCAGAAGAATGCTTATTTTTTTCCTCTAAGCAATAATGGCTAACATATTTGCTGTTCGCCAAAAGGCTTGTGGGAGACTCCCCAAACATATGGAAGAATGTACTCTGGTAGGATGTGACTAAAAATGAATCTTTTTTTGCCATCAAGGAAAGCTCTATGTCTGGCGCAAACCCACCACCTCTCATCACCCCGAGAACACCATCCCCACAGTGAAGCATGATGGATGGTGCTAAATACAGGGAAATTCTTGAGGCAAACCTGTTTCAGTCTTCTAGAGATTTCAGACTGGGACGGAAGTTTACCTTCCAGCAGGACAATGACCCTAAGCATACTGCTAAAGCAACACTTGAGTGGTTTAAGGGGAAACATTTAAATGTCTTGGAATAGCCTAGTCAAAGTCCAGACCTCAATCCAATTAAGAATCTGTGGTATGACTTAAAAATTGTTGTACACCAGTGGAACCCATCCAACTTGAAGGAGATGGAGCAGTTTTGCCTTGAAGAATGGGCAAAAATCCCAGTGGCTAGATGTGCCAAGCTTATAGAGATGTACCCCAAGAGACTTGCAGTTGTAATTTCTGCAAAAGGTGGCTCTAAAAAGTATTGGCTTTGGGGGGTGGGGATAGTTATGCACACTCAGGTTTTCTGTTTTTTTGTCTTAATTCTTGTTCGTATCAAAATAAAAAATATTTTGCATCTTCAAAGTGGTAGGCATGTTGTGTAAATCAAATGATACAAACCCCCCAAAAAAATCAATTTTAATTCCAGGTTGTAATGCAACAAAATAGGAAAAATGCCAAGCTGCATGAATACTTTTGCAAGGCAATGTACTGGTCAAACACCATAGGCTATAACTCCAAACTGTGACCCAACCAGGATAACTAGACCCACAGGAGAGAAACATCTGAAAGTATATTCTAATACTGCAAGGTAAAGCCAGAAAAAGCCCTATAATATAGTAGCCATCTCACCACACAGACATCACCAGAAAGAGACTGGGAGGAAAACTAGGACAAGGCACTCGCAATATAAACAGTACGATACAGCGTTAAGAATGAAACCAGAGAACTCCGCTCCACCATCACATGGAGATTGAACTGAAACTATACAGACGACAAAAGGCAAAATCTAATTCTGAGAACCAAACCAGAGAGTCTTGAATAACTACTGCATCTGATATGGAAAATTCACAAATGAAAACACTACTAGTGTCATTTCTTGATTTAATTCAGCCGTTTCCAACATAAATCATTGTATTTCACAGCTATTCACTGCTGTTTACAACTATTTGAATTAAACATTATGTGAGACATGGCATGGGAAAGCAGCTATAAACTGCAGGAATGGATACCAGGAATTAGAGGTTGCCCACACTAAAAAAAAAACATAACAGTGCAGAAGCAAGGAAGACAGGTGGGATAAAGATCTGGTATAAAGTAGAAATAGCTAAATACATAATACCAAGAGAAGTTAAAATCACCTTTGGATTTGTATATCAAGGGAACTACTTCAACATGCCATATATATGCATTATATATACCACCCACTCAATCGCCATATTATGATATGGAGAATTTCCATACTATAGAACAAGACGTGCTCCTTTTTCATGCCAAATGAAATAATCTGCTGCATGGAGACTTTAATGCCAGAACAGCCAGGGAACTAGATTTTTTCAGTAAAACTTTGCTTTCATTAAAACCATAAAACCACATCTGGTGTAGTCCAAAGTTTCAGTCTACATGACTTTCAGCAAAGACTCAAGCTTACAGACACCATCGTTACCTCTACTTAAATAGCATATCCGTTTGCGCCTGGTGCCAGGATGTCACTACCTGGCTACCATAGCAACCAGTAGCATCCTCCTGGCTTCCCTTCTCAAAACTCCATGCTACTACACCCAAGCACATAAATAGGATTACACATTCCATTATCAACCAGATAAAACCATCTATATACATAGAATCATTGTGATGTGATATATTACTTACTAAATGTAGCCAATAAGGTTGAACTACTGATTAAGACCACAAGGCGTTAAAAGTCCTTAGTGTATGTATCCAATACATTTCCCTTTTTGCCAGTCACATCATCCTGTAACCCCCCTATCCCCTGGGTTTTGTTTAATAAGTTCAAAGGGGCAACAATTCAGTTGATACAATTTATGCTTTTGTTGAATAAAATGCCTTGCTATTGGAGTAGTTTTAAGCGCTTTTTCACTCAGTGATCCATTTAGCCCTCTAACAATAGAGGGCCTATACTCTCTCAGCCTCTCTCTAAATGGTCTGCTGGTCTTGCCTACATAAAATTTGTTATATGGACAAATCTTCAGACAAATCACGAAGGATGATTAACATGAGAGTAACTCTTCTCTGGTTAAACTGTTAACTCTGTCAATATCACATTATATCTCGTCAATAAATTTGGCTCCCATCTCACATAATTAATGATACAAAATAGTGGCATCAAATACTATAATTTCAACTCTCATTAACTGTGATAAAGGCAAACCCCTTCATCAATGTGTCAGGATGTTGACTCCTGGCATGTAGGAACATGACGTTTGTAGCAATTTATTCTTCCTCTGTACTAAAGCATCCAAAAAGTTGATCTCAACGTCACTATTGTTCATAGTGAATCTACTTGATGTATCCAAATTATTCAAGTCATGAAAAAAATTCTTCTAATGTAGGTTTATTCCTCCATCCAAATCATAAATAAATCATCTATAAACCTAATATAAAAATCAATGTGTTGCCAAAACCATGATGGAATGATATGGGTTCTCTCATAGTCCCACATACATGCATTCGCATATGCCGGTGCCACGGGAGAACCCACAGTAGTCCCTGCCACCTGGATGCATATGTCCTCTTCAAACTTAAAATAATTTCTGGTAAGAATTAAATATATCAGGCCTGTGATGTAGTCAACCTCTTCCCCAGACATATCACCATCATCATGCAATAATCTCCACAATGTTTGTTTACCACCTCCATGAGGAATATTCATATATAGGCTTGTGATGTCCATAGTCATCAGAAAAACAGCAATGTAAAGAAACATATTCTCACAGTTACCCAGAGAAGTTCAGGAGCCAGCACGATATAGTTAATGCAATTTATTAACAAAATGATAGAAAGAACAATATATACAACAGGAACAAGCAGAGGGTTACCAGCCAGCAAACACTATTATCAGGAATAATAGGCTGCAAAGCTAGACCACACTGCTGGAGACTACGCTTTAGCCACTGGTAGTCTCAACAGGAACCAGGAGCAGGAACTCAGGATCTTGATCCAACGTAAAGGCATACAGACTCACGCCTGCAGTCAGTAGGGAGTGAATTCTGACTCACGCCTGCAGTCAGTATGGCGCAAACTGACTCACGCTTGCAGTCAGTATGGGAAAATGATAGCTGACTCATGCCTGCAGTCAGTATCAGACCTTAGTCTACCAGAGCCCCAGATCCACACTAGGTTGGATGTCTGCTAGGTAGAAGGAACAAATGTAAGCGTAGTCAGACAGAGCCACAAGTCAGCACCAGAGGGGGTAGTCAGACATGCCAAGTCATACACCAGGTTGGGTGTCCACTATAGGGATAAGCAAAAGAATAGTCAGACAGAGACACAGGTCAGCACCAGGATGGATGGAAGACTAGCCAGGTCATACACAGAGCCCAAGGTAATAGAACTGAAATGAACAACAACGCAAGGGCAACTGAGTCAGGACTCAGACTGCCCTTTAAACCCTTCCACAGGAAGTAGGTAGGAGGAGCAGCTCAGAGGGAGGAAGTAGGTAGGAGGAGACTACAGGAAGCAAACACATAAAACAGAGGCCTGCTGCATGCTTGAAGACTCGTGCCTGTAGATGATGCTGAAACTAAGGTAAGCTGTAACACATATCCATTTGTGTAAAGTCCTTTGCATTTATATACTATACAGCAGAACAAGAGGACACTTGTTAGGGAAATTTACATATAACTACCCACTTCGCAGTGGTTTGATTCACTATGCCATTACCGATATGAAGAAATATATGATACAAACTTTCACAGTTAGACCTCAAAGTCACTTACGTGACCACAACCAACCTTTACAGAGAATAAGCAATGGGACAGCCAGACACCAAATCATCACAGGATTTACACAAAAGCTGCCCCCCCCCCCCAAGATACAAATGGACAGAAAACAGCAGGGCCTATTATGAGGAAACCTTACATAGCAGAGAAATAAACCTTTGAATAAATAAATAAATAAAGCAAACCAATTCTCGTAGATTGAAGAGTCATTAAAACTTAACCATTTCTGGAACAACTTAAATGGTAAAAAGCAAAGAGATGAGATGAGAATTAAATGTGGCAAAGTCTGGAAAAAAACATTTCCAGGATTTTTTTAGGGGAATCCCAGGAGAACAATTGACCACAGAACAAACTGTAGCCATTGACAAATTACATCTATTAGAACAGATCATAAAAGAGCATCAAACACCACTGGGCACATTTATATCACTAAGTGAAATAAAAGACCATATAAACAAATTGAAAATAGAAAATCCTGTGGCTTAAATGGTATATTAAATGAAATGTTAAAATCAAGCACAGTCAAACTGCAAGAAGCTTTAGTCTATCTATTTAATCTGATTTTACAAGCAGACACTTCCCTATGGCATGGGCCGAAGATGTTATCACACCGAACTATAAAAACAGCAACCAACTTTACCAAATATCTACAGAGGTATCTGTGTCAGAAGCACAACAGAGTAAGTTTTTTGCAGTTTTCTAAATGAAAGCCTACATTACTCAAAAAAAATAAAGGGATTTTACACAAGAGCCAAATAGGATTTGGCCATTTATACACATTTATACATTGCACACACTAATACATATGTTCACTGAAAAGAACAACCATTTGCCTGCTTTGTGGACTACCAAGAAGCTTTTGACAAGGTCTGGCATCCAGGTCTCTGCCTAAAACTACTTCAAAGTGCATTGGGAGGAAAAGTATATTATGTAATTAAAGAAATGTACTCGCAGACCAAATGCAGTGTAAAAGTTAACAATATGAAAGCAAGCTCCTTTACTCAAACAAAGGATGTGAAAACAAAGCTGGTATCAGAGTGTTATTCTCTTTAATTTATACATAAATTATCTATTTACCCCATCCCCATATTTATTTTGTATGTTAGGACATACAAAAGATAAACTGCCTCCTATTTTCTGATGATTTGGTTCTTTTATCACCCACACAAGAATGCTTACAGCAAAGCTTGGACATCCTGGAAGGATGAAATTCTTCAACACACCATGGGCTATTTTCCGTAGTGTCTCAGGAAATGTCACACAGGCCATAAAAGCTCTTCAAGAAAAGGGAATACGGGCATATTATGCTATTAAGTGCAAATTGCTCGACATGTGAATAAAATTATTTAATCGTGCAATTAAGGGTATCCTTTTGAAATGGCGACATGACAATCTTGCACTGCATGACAGCACGAGATTGTAATATCACCTACCTAATGGTCGCATACGGAGGAACTTCATGATGAGTGACCATGGATAGCATAGCCAGCTATAACAATGAAAAGCCGATCATTAACATGCAGTGTTTTAAAGCCCACCTTGTTTGGGGATACACCTCCCGACATAGAAAAAACAAAAGGATATGCTTCGAAATAACATAATCAATGTCAAACCCTCAACTCATTTCTAAGCACCTGCTTTTTCATCAGGAGTAAGAGGCAAAAGGTCTTACCTTGTATGCCAGCATTCTCCCCCTGAATTAGAAAGTAGAATGAAGCCTGCACAAAGCAGTAGTCACATGTAAACAGCACACAACAGTAAGCTCAGAGCAACAAATGTCATTGATAAAACTAAGCGGATCCACAAAATTGTCATGAAATCCTACAACGCAGACTATATGAGACTAAAATATAAGTATGGTTATATAAACAAAAAAAAAATATATACAAACAAAAATGTTGTATACATGTATAAGCATGTGTACTCAAATAAAACAAAAAATCCTGTATTTATATAAATTAAAACAAAGTGACCAATGTGTTTGCATATGATTGTATACACATTTTTGCATATGCAGCCATACAACTTAAACCAATCCATCATATTGGCCAAAAAAATGTATACACATATACACACACTCGTATGAGCAGATAAATGCATGTGTATAAAACTATACATATATAAACTGAAAAAATGAATAAAAGTATGACTAAGTGAATAAATAAATATGAACTTGTGAGACAAAAGATGAATGCCTGAGATAACACTGAACTATCAGGTCAAACACCTCCTGGTTCAATTCCCAGTTGCTGGGATCCAAGTCGTGATGGCTAAGAAAGTGCGCAACCACATTTTCTACCCCTGGTATTTAGACTGCAGAGATGGATGGAATGTGAGTTTCTTCCCAATGCATAAGCTCCAACACTTCCTTCCATCCTAGCTTGCTTCGAGTTTCTCCCTGGCGGTTGGTGAAAGCCACTGCTGCCATGTTACTCGACTGTATCTGTTCTAGGGTCCTTAGTCAGCCCTTAAGACCAGTGAAGACGTACCGGATGGATGGTGTGGAATGCTAGGAGGCTCACCTCTCTGATCCACCAGTCCTAGGTTGACTGGTAGCACCCCAGCCTGGCAAATGTTGTGACCAGGTTAAATTCTGGATTCGTGAAGGGAGGTCTCTGAGTTAGATGAAGATGATGTAGTCACTAACATAGGTCTTTCCTCGCTTGAGTGGAGTGGGTCATGGAGTGAGACATTTGGGCACACTGCAGGGACCAGTGAGGATGTCCAGTTGTAGCTCCCTCTTGTGGAATGGAGAATAAGGCACTACTTCTAGGGCAGACACCAGACATCCCAGAATTATCACATAGTCCTTTATCATTGCAGAGGGCCATGCCAGAATTCACAACATATCCTGGGACAGAATCTGAATCCTGTCCTGTGTTAAGAAGAGTCACCCCAGAAGTGTGTCGAATTTCATTTTCAAAGATAAGGACCTAGGATGGGATTAGAGTCCAACTGTGGTGCAAAGAGTTCTAATGAAGAAGCCTTGATCAGCAGATTGTCCAAATAAGGAAATTAAGAGAAATGCTTTGAGAATGGATGTATGCAGCCAAAGCTGTCGTGACCTTCTTGAAGATTAGTGGAGCAGAAGCCAGGCCAAACAACAGTGTGGTGAACTTCCAAAACATAGAAAATGCTGGTGGATTGATGGTTTGGAATGTGCAGGTAGGCATCCTGAAGATCCAGAGAGGCAAGGAACTTGCTTGAATGCAAAGATTCCATCTTGAGATATTTCAGGTCCAGAATAGGTTGGCATCAAATGTACTTCTTGGGAACTACAAAAAGACTGTAATAGAAACCTGGGCTGAGAGTGGAACTTGCTTGTACAGCAGAGAGGAGATGACATACGGTCTCTGGATCCTGAGGAATCTTTGACAGAAAGATGCAATGATGATTACTCAGAATGATAAACCCTGTGCAGTGTATATTACATACCTATGTGTATATTCATTTCAATGTATGTATAAGCTCCCGTATCACACCAAGTTACCTTAATTTCAAGACCTATATAAGGGGGTTGGTGTGGCGTTTACACCTCTTTGGGTCTTCACCTACCTGCTGCCAAACTTTCCTGTTTAAAAGCAAGCCAGTCTTATCAAGTAAGTATTAGATTTTTGAGGGGTGGGATGGATGATTTTAATTAGTGTTTCATTACGTTTTAAT
Source organism: Rhinophrynus dorsalis (assembly GCA_037306005.1). Taxonomy (NCBI): domain Eukaryota; kingdom Metazoa; phylum Chordata; class Amphibia; order Anura; family Rhinophrynidae; genus Rhinophrynus; species Rhinophrynus dorsalis. Next base: position 78,508,024 of record CM074725.1, read on the forward strand.
TTAATGAAATTAACAGATATGAGTTTCCACAAAAGTTGCTTTACCAAGTCTAATCTTATTTCAGTTTTTAATTTTATTTTATTATGATTTATTATGTATTGGTTAGGACTCTCTTGAAATTGAGATACCTTGGCATAGTAAGAGTTTATACAGTCAAACTATGCAACAGAACTCTCATTTGTTTGAAATGAATATACACATGGGTATGTAAGATACACTACAAGATCTTATAATTTCGGGGTAATCTGTATGGATTAGAGAGGAAATACTTTTTTTCTATGGCCACGGCATATAACATTTTATAAAACAAGTTAAAAAGTTCTAAAACACCCCTTGGTGCACCAGAGGAAGGAAAATAATAAAGATTACAATGAGTCTGGGATTGCACAAACATAAATCATAAGTGTAACAGCTATTAATGCACTAAAGGGTAATGAAAGGTTTAATTTGTGAAGGGAAGACTAATCAGATCTCTCTACTAATCAGACATGTGAGGGGGAAAAAGAAAGATAGAAGGATGAGTGCTTAAACACAACACTGAGTGTGGAAGTGAGAATAGTGGAACATAGAACAAGACCATAGCACTCAAAGGGTTATTCACCAAGTTTCTCTCTTCAGACTCCCAACTGAATAGAGCTTAATCTCAGAGAGATTCAGCAATGAGGAACATGTCTTCTCATAAAGTCAACCTCCCTAAGAAAATGGTCCATAGAAACTCCACTGGGCAGTCCAAGTCCAGAGAAGCCACACTATCGGGGTACGGCACCAAAAAAAAAAAATCTAAAAACTAAGAAATCGCCACTGCACCTTCATTCCTCCACAGAGTATATGAATATGGAAAATTAAAGGCGAGGTTGAAATGGAAGAGGAGGATTGAGTCTCTGCTTAAAAGGCCCTGTCTTTTTGAAATGCCCTGCCCTCCATGAGGAAGCACAACCCCATGGGTCCTGTGTTTCCTATTGGATGTAAGAAGTTATCATAGCCAACTTGTATTTTTTGGATGCAGAACCTCCATGGTCTGTTGCTACCTCACCCTATGGATAGATATCATCACTGATAATACATGGCCTTAGAGTACAGTAACAGCAGCACTATCATAGCATACCAGACCATGGAGGAACTGTTCCAACTCAAAAATTCAAGCTGAGCTGCAATAAGTTTTTAATAAAACATCTGCAATAAGTTTTTAATAAAACATCTCTCAGCGCACCTTTTTTTTTTTTTACTTTGCAGGATAAACCCTGCGATATGTATTTTCCCCATAATACAATCCCTTTTGCCCCAGTATTGCTCCATTTTCAATGTTGTACACATGGCTCCATACCTTACACATATTTGCATTTTTAAAAGTGCAAAAGCCATGCACATTTGTGAACATGTTTAACCCTTTAAATAACAGAGGGATGTGCAACACATTGCAAAGCAATGTACAAGTATATGAGAGGTCAATACAAGATCTCTCTGGTGAGCTATTCATTCCAAGGCCTGATCAAATAACCAGGGGCCACCCCTTGAGATTAAAGCAGGTTTCTGTAGCAGAGAAAATGGTTTTATATAGTAAGATCTGTTAAATTATGGAATTCCTTGGCCAAGGTTTTGGTTATAGCAAATACACTGGATGCATTTAAGAGATTAGATGCATTTCTTTCAAAAGGGAACATACAGAGTTATACAGTGTAGTAGCAGGCAATTAGGAAGGTCTGCTAAAGGCTAACTTACTTGGCAATAGGAAAGGTATATGATCCTTCTTTATGAGGCAAAGGTTGAACTTGATGGACTTGTCTTTTTTTCCAACCTAATTTACTATGTAATGTGTTGCACACCATTCTGGTCTCTAAAGGGCTAAATTTATCGGTTAAGAAAAAAACATCACAATGTTGAATTTTAAAGTTAGAATAAAAGGGTTTTAATAAATCTATAGTACTAGTTTCTTATTTTTGATTTAAAATCCAAATAATTATTTTATTTAAAAAAAAAAACAAAAAAAAACAAAAAACAAAACAAAGAACATAAAAGCACCCATAAATTTAATTACATATTTAAAAATAGAGGAACTAAACAACGCTGTAAACATTAAATACAGAAACATTAGTAGAGACACCTATAAATAGTACTTCATGTAAAGCTTAAAATGCAGATCAAACACATTTAAAGGATAGAATAATTAAAATCTAAAAAGTATACCTCTCTCGCAAGAGGTGAATAAACTCTAAAAAACGGAACTATCAGTTCTCATGAATAGGGTTTTTTCTTTTCAAACTCCTTGGTCAACATTTATCATGGTTTAATAAAGGTTCATGTTGAAGTAGACACATTGACCCAGGCTTTTGTAAATAACCATGTCCAAGAGAACCTAGACTAGCAGTGAATTTTTTAGTATCATATATTTGTATAGAGCAAGAGGATCTGGCAATCACTGTAAATCAATTCCTGTATCTGGGTGATTCCATTGAGAATTATGCAGCAATCAATGGTCTGGAACATTCAGGTCTTACAGCAGCAATAAGTGGTTTATTCTATAGCACAGTGGCTATCAAACTGTGCGCCCCTCTGATTAATCTCTGCTCAAGCATGCAAACCTTTCTGGGCTATTAGTGGGCCCTATAGCAAACGAAGTGGTCAACATTTTGGTTTTCATGCGCACACACGAGAAGTGACAGGGGGAGAGGATACTCTCGTTTCCACTGGTAATCACAGGACCCACACATACACTGGCACACAAAAATTGTTCCGCTGTCTCACTGGTTTTCACAGAATCACATACACACTGACACCCCAGTTAACATTCAAACATTGTTCACTGGCAGTGACATAACCCACACATACAGATGTTTGCCACTCCTCTTCACTCCACCAAAAACTTTCCCTGTGGTCTCTGGTCACCTAAACTCACCTCTGTGGTCTGCCTGTTCCTCACTCTGTAGTGTCTTCCTGGGTATGCAAAACATGGAGGTGGAGGGAAATGGGATGATTGAGTGTAATAGGCAGTGTGGTGGAAGCAGACAGGTGGAGGAAATTTATGGAGAGAGCAAGAACAGTAAAAGTGCAGGTGAGAGAGAGGGCAGAGGCAAGGACACAGAAGGGAGGGTTCTGAAGTGATTTGGGCGGGGAACCGCCTCCTTTCATGTCTATTCAAATATGGCTGGAGCTACTGGCTGGTTTCTGCAGACAGTAGTGGGGAATTATTATTGTAACTCCTCCCAACTAACTGCTGGGTGTGTCCAGCAGGAAGGCGGGATCACATTATATACACAGACACAAACATAAAAGAACGCCACTGGTTAAAAGGAAAACATTTACTAATTAAGAGATAAACTGATACTATACTAGCCCACCCAAAGCTAAACAGAACAAAATATATGTAAGAATGTATGTGTATATATGACACACATGAAATAAACAAGCCAAGATGGTTTCTCGTTGCCCATAACAGCCCTGTACTACATTGCCCCAATCACATGACAGAGGTATAAAAGGATTAGCACCACAGACATTTTGTTGCTGCTGCTGTTCTTACTCGTATGAGCAACTGGCACTCATGCAGTTATTGTTGGATTACGACTCCCACAATGCCAAAAGAGGATGCCGGAAATTGTAGCCCAACAAAAGTTGGAAGGCTATGAATCTGTTCAACCCTGGTCTATCTATATGTAGTTTAGTGGCTTTGGATGCAGAATTACAAATATTAATTTGTATTGTATAATTATTGTAGCCCCCCCCCCAATTGGTGCTTCTTTACCAAATTATCATCAAGCTAGGTGAATTTTAATACGTATTTATGTAGTTCTCCTCCTAACGTTGCTTTAAATGTTTTACTGTATACCAATGAATAACAGTTTCTATTGAGACTTAAAAATAAGTGGATTTTCCTTCTCTAGGCTCATGAATAAGGCTAAGAACATAATAAACATTATTTGCATTGCCGCATGTCTATTTTGTTATTAATTCTGTAAAGTTTATTTTTGGAATGCCATTTCAAAAAGAAGAAGAAAATAGAATTTTAGTGAACACTGTTAAATCCCTTAAGCCAATATGGAACACAGGAACCATAAGGTTGAGCTAGCTCTTGGCGGAGACTCCCTTCTCTTTCAGCTCAACCTCTGCCCTTAAAGGGATAGTAATACTTAAAATGTAAAAAAAAAAAAAAAAAAAAAAAATACGTTGTAGGGGTTATCCCCCTGAGTAAAGCAAGGGTTCTCCCACTGCTGAAAGGTGTTTTATTCAAAAGTTATTACACACCAAAGTTGAATTTTTTTGTGCAATATCACAGTGGCCTGAAATTGTACAGTGGCGCTGTTGCTACACCATCCTATGGAGTTTATGGTCCCAGGACCAGAGCTGTCCATAGGATGGTGTAGCAACAGTGCCACTGTACAATTTCAGGCCACTGTGAAATTGCACCTAAAAAATTCAATTTTGGTGTGTAATAACTTTTGAATAAAACACCTTTCAGCAGTGGGAGTACCCTTGTTTTACTCAGGGGGAAAAACCCTACAACTTTTTTTTTTTTTTTAACATTTTAAGTATTACTATCCCTTTAATCTCCCAAATTCATGTGCAACAAGTACCACAGAACTGAACCAAACAGGGAAGAAAAAGAAATCCCCTAAACAAAGACCGCAGGAGGACATCTCTGCCCAGGAAAGGAAACATAGGTAGGTTGTTTATCCTGGGAGTCCTCTGGTCCATGTGGAAAGAAAGAGAGAAAATGATTTAATGGTAAATTCACTAAAATCGTATTTTCTCTTACATCCAGTATAGAACACAGGAGCCATGGGGATATACCAAAGCATTCCCAAAAATTCTGGGGAAGGAAAAGGAGAAACAATTCCCGCCCCCCATAAGATACCAGTGTTCCACAGGACTAAACTAGATCTATGTAACACCAGATGTCAATGGACTCCAAACTATCATAGCAAACCAACCAAGAGCCAATAAACTTCAAACTACTAAAAAACAAACAGGCAGTAGAGGAAAGTCAGTAGTCCTCAGACAAGCAAAACTTCCTAAAGGACCTTCCTCCCAAAGCTGGCCTAAGCGGAGAGTAAAACATTCACACAATCATGTTTATTGTAAGCCCATAGATCTGGCAGAACACGCCTTGACCTTAAAGGGGAACTTTCACCTACACACGTTTGCTTTAATCCACATACATTACCGATTCAAACTGTGCTGTGTTTTGGTTTTTAAAAAAAACGCAATAGAAAATAAGTTTGAGGGTTTACCTTTTCCCTCTTGACGTATTCTCATTCTGATCGGCACAATTTGTGCCGATGAGAATACATAACAGATCCTCCTCCCCGCTGGTCTGTCAGTAAACTGGAGAACTCTCATTGGTAGAGATCGATATCTAGCCAATAAGAGTACTCCAACTTACTGACAGACCAGCGGGGAGGAGGATCTCCTGCATTCTCATCGGCAAGATGGTGCTGATCAGAATGAGGAGAAGAGGGATAAAGTTAACCCTCAAACTTAATTTCTATTGCGTTTTTTTTTTTAAAACAAAACCCAGCACAGCTTGAATCGGCAATGTAAGTGGATTAAAGCAAACGTGTTTAGGTGAAAGTTCCGCTTTAAAAGGAACAGGTCTCTTCATGATTATGTACGCATGGAGGATGGTAGTCTTCACAGAGGGAATAAGTCCTGCAGAAAGGCGGTGTACAATGCACATATTACTTAACGTATCACTCCAACATCCAATAGGTAAATATCCTTCTGTTTGGAGGTAGAGTCAGGACAAAAGGAATGCAAGATAATCTCTTAAAGTTGAATTCTCTGAGTCCAGAGAAGAAGTGCCAGACAGATGGGACAGATCTCCAGGATGATGCTGACAATAGGCTCTTCTCATCATTCCTGGGCTGCCAGGTGACAAGGGTAGCACTACAGTCTCTCAGGCTGGCATGTTTTGTGACCAGGTTCCACTCTGGAATCATGAAGGGACATTGTAGCCACAAATGTAGGTCTTGCTATATTAGTAATGAATTGGGGGTCAATGTTATGAGGTTGAAAGTTCCGCTTTGAGCGATAGGTAAAGCCATACTTATGTTATGCTCAATGAGTCCGCGGTATTCAAGAAAATAAACCTCATTTGCAGCCACCAGCGGACAACAGGGCAGACATCTTAGAGGTAACGTACTTCTTCTGTCTGTCCCGTGCACTGCCCAGACTGGTGGTGACATATTTCCATTACCTTAAGGTAACAGAATTTGCTGATGGCGCAGGCGCGCAGAGCTGCTCTGTGCAGTGGACGCCTGCAGAAAAAGTTTATTTTCTTGAATTGCAGACTTATTGATCATAATACAAGTATGGCTTTACCGATCACTATATTAGTAATGGACTCTGGGGCAATGTTATAAGGGTGAAAATTCCACTTTAAGGGGAGAAGGTCATGGATTGAGACATATGGGGAAGCTACAGGGACCAGTTTGAGAATGTCCAGTTGTAGCTACTCTGGTGGAACTGAGCATAAGGGACTGCTTCCAGGGCAGATGCCCAGCTTACCAGAATTCTCCTGCACAACACATTTTGGGACAGAATCTGAACCTGGTCTATTAACACTTGCCCCTGGAGTGTCTAACTTAATTCCCTGAAAGATAAGGACCTGGGCTGGGATCGGAGAAGACTTTTTTAGAGAGAGAATCCAACAGTGGTGTACCAGAATCTAGGCATTGTGCTAAGAGGTCTTCTTAAGGAGCCTTGATCAGCACATCCTCCAAATATGGGCTCAGAAAATGGATGTATGCAGCAAATGCTGCCGTGATATTCATGAAGATTCATGGAGCAGAGACAAGGCCAAAGGGAAGTGCAATGCAGTGCAGTGTGAAAGCAAAAACAGAGAAAGTTGGAGGTTTGGATGGATCAGGACATGCAGGTAGGTGTCCTAAGGATCCAGGGAGGTCTGGATACATCACTGAGATAAAAGAGTGTAAAGATTCCATCTTGAAGCTTGTAGCAATCTTGTATTGCCAGCATCTGCCACCCTTCTTGGGAACTACAAATAAGGTTGCAATCAAAACCTGAAAAGCTCTCTTGGGCTGGATCTGTTACGAGAACTTGCTTGTCCAGCAGAGAAGTTAATTTGTCTATAAGGAGACATGCTCGCTCTGGTTCCAGAGGAACCGTTGACAAAAATGAAACAATGGAGGAGGAAGACTTGAAATTGATGCAGGACCCTTCCAAAACAACCTTCAGAACCCACTGGTCCATCATGGAAGAAAATACCCCTCTGATAAGCCACTCTGTAGAAGGCTTAGTATCAGCCTCATAGGAATCCCCAAAGGACAAGGAAGAGTCCATATAGTCATCCTCTGAATCAAATTCCTCATCAGATGATGCCCCAAAATGTGGGTATGTCCCTAATAAAAGGATCAACCCACCTGATGGTAGGCATGTGTCTGATTTTTAATAAATACTTTTTAGATTTCATTAACATTTTGTCACCTCATCTCTCCCATGACTTCTGTTTTGCATGTCTGGGTATTTTGACCATAGAACACTTTGGTCATTTAGGATACAAGCTAGCTATTAAATGGCCATACTCTAATATTGGCACAAACTAATTTAGTATAAACTGCTATAAGGTGAGATAAGCCCATGAATCCTTGGGTTTGGTTTCCCAATAAGTTCCTTAGGGTCAAACATGTCTAGAGAAAGTAGATAAAAAGTCAGAAACTAGCTAAAAGTAACACCAGTCCATTGCAAAGCCCAAAGATAGTACTTATATGGTATCAAAGGGCTAAAACTGGAGAGCTAGAGAGAGCAGGATTCAGACTCTACACAGTATAAGCAATGGAGAAGACAGCGGCCAGAAAGGCACCTAACCAATCAGAAATAAATCTGGGAAACAGACGATTCTGGGCAACGTAGATTCCCCCATGGCAGTAACCAAGCAAAGAGTGGGTCTCCAGCCACAGAGGGTGACAATTCACATCAACAGTGATAGGGCATGATCAGAGGACAAGAAAGATCCAGCTTTAACCCTTCTAGCATAAATGGCTGCACGAATATGTCACAAAGTATGCAGCAAAGATAGCTACACCTTAAACACTTTTATAAAATAAGCTAAAAAGTTCTGAAAACCAGTTGTTGCACCAGAGGAAGGAAAATAATGGTTACAATGACTCTGGTGATTCTAGAAGCATAAATAATAAGTGCAATAGCTATCAATTCACTGAAGGGTAATGAAAGAGATAATATGGAAAAGACAAATGCAGTCATATCTGCTAGTCAGATGTGAGGGAAAAAGAAAAAAGAAGGATAAGTGCCTAAACACCACAAAGAGCATGGTAGTGAGCATAGTGGAACACAGAATAGGACCATATCAGTCAAACTGTTAGTCACCAGTTCTTGTGTCTTCAGGTTTTCATCTGAATGGAGCTTAATGTAAGAGAGATTCAGCTATGGGGAAAATGTGGATCATGAAGTCAACTTCCCCATAGAAATGAGCCACAGAATCTCATCTGAACTGGGTAGTCCAACTCCAGGGAAGCCAGTGATGGAAGCTCGCCAAATCAGGGATTATATAGCCCCATATCTAAAGAAAAAAAACATTAAAATAACCTAAAAAACTAAGAGAATTGCCACTGCATTCCTCAGTCTTCTTTGCAGAGCACATGAATCTGGGAGATTAAAGGCAGGGGTTGAGCTGGAAGAGGGGGAGGGAGTCTCCACCCAAAAGACGCTGGGCTTGATACTATTACCACTGTTAAAAATAAGTAAATAAATAAAAAAATAAAAGTGCTGTTAGCAGTTTTAAGTCACATATTCAACTACTTGTGCTGTTACAAACTAACGACAGGTTAAAAATGCATGAGTGCGAAATTAGCACCAGTTGTAAACAGTAGAAAAGCAGATGACTTTGGTATTCAATTACATGTGGCAAACTGTAACACTTGTTAAGTAACTTTATTGTTGCGTTAAATTAGCACCTAGCAAACCTAGGCATTGAGTCCCTAACGTGTGTGCGTACTTGAACAGTGGTTTTAATCACACACATAAGCATGCACAACTAGTGATCCCTACACTAGCGACCCATGATGTATTGATATGGGGCCCTAAGCCCCATATCAATGCAGCAAAGGAACTAAAAACATGAGTGAAAAGGTGAAAAAAATGAACCCTATGAGTGCCAGTGGGGTATGCAATGCTTTGCACAGCGTAGCATACCCCCACTGGCACTCACAGGGTTAAACCCTCTAAATCTACCACCATCCCAGGAAAATAAACACTTATCTTCAGCACCCTGGTAATCCACTGTAAGTCTTCTTCTGTAATCTTCTATCTTCTTCTTTCTTATCTTCTGAAACACAATTTCACTATAAAGAAAAAAAAATACATGTCTAATCATGTATGTCTCCAAAGATGTGCTGGCCCTAAATGTACACTGCCACCGCTGGAGGCGGCAGCAGGAATCCCCCACATCACCCCCCCATACCTGTTGGGCCATTGCCAGAGCCACACTGTTGTAAATTTGACCATTTTATGTGGCCAGTCCCTGTTCATAATGGTTTCCACGCTTCCAATGGCTGCAATGTAGGGTTACGCACCGCACCTCCCAGCCAATCAACTTCTAGTGGGTTTCGTCAGTTTCAGTATGGCTAGGTCAAAGGTCTGAGGGGTAGATATGTGTGATTTCTAATCTGCTTTTCTTCCTCCACCATCGTACATTTATGACCAGCACATCTTTTTTTTGAACATGTCATTTTTTCTTTATAGTAGCATTATATTTCGGAAGAAATACGATTAAGGTAAAAAAAAAAAAATGAAGATAAAAACAAAGAAGACAGAAGATACAAGTTTACAAATGAAGAATTATAGTGGATGATAGGCAAGTTTTACAGCTATGGGGTACGGGGGATAGGATGGTGTTAGGGCTAGTATCGTTTCACTTTATTTTTAATGTTAGGGGTAATGTAAGGTTAGTGTTTGGGAGGGTGACTTTTCAGGTCACTCTCAATTTTTGACACAGACATCGAAAGTTGGCTATTCCCTTTGATGTTTTCACAACTCATGCTATTTAGTGCGAGTTGTGTGAACAAAAGGCTGCAACTAATGCTTGGCCGCAACATGGGTTTTGGCGACCAAAGCACGTTGCAGTGGATGCTGGCCAAACAATAGGATTCCGAATATGGTATGACTTGGTGTTTACTGGCCAGACCTCCTTTGGTCCCTAAAAATGCTTTTAGCGCCCTTGATAGTATCAAGTCCTTAGTCTTTTTTTTTTTTCTTCTTTAAGTGCCCTGCCCTCCTGGAGGAGGAATGTCAACCTCAAGAGATCCGTGTTCCAAATTGGATGTAAGAGAAAATATGTTTTTCAACTAATATTTTCACTTTAAACACATCCTTTAATTGTGTTGTGCAATTATCTCATACCCAACTTAAAATGCTGCTTTCTGCATAAGGCCCATGTCATGTGGCAGCAGTAATGGTCTGGGGAAAGAGATTACACATAAGAATCAATTTAAACTGTACAAAGAAAGGGGTTAAAACAGACAGGCAATACAATTTTAAAACAATAGGAGTTTCCATTATTTACCAAGATGGGATTATTATTCCAGCCTTTAAAAATTATAGTTCAGCATTATGGTAATTTTAAGCGAGTAGTAATCAGTGAGTAAATACTTTTTCATCCTTGTCATTTAACAGGATAGGAACACTTAACATACAGTAAAATTTACATTGCAAGGTTTATCCTCGAGTACAACAAAGGTACACTCACTTAAGAGAGGTGCTTTATTAAAAAGTTAGAGCGTCTCAAACTTGTATTTTTTAGGTGACGTATCTCAATGGCCTAAAATTACACACCAGCACTGACCACAGCTGTCAATAGGATGATGTTGCAGCAGTGCCACTGTAACATTTTAGGCCACTGAGATACCGCACCTAAGGAAACTCAAGTTTGAGCTGCTATAACTTTTGAATAAATGACCTATCAGCAGAGAGAATACCCTTGTTGTAGTCAGAGGGATATAATAAGAGGATTTTAGTCTTACCTGTTAAATCCTTTTCTCTTAGTCCATACAGGTTACTGGTAACTTTGGGTAGGCGATCCGCCCCTTTAATTGTAGGCAGGAACAATTCTAGAATTGTATGCAGGGGGTGGAGCCTACCTTCCCTCCTTGGCTGAAGCTAGCTAACCAGCGCCAGAAAGATTTGAGACACTATTGACTAGATAGTGGAAGGGAAATAAGGCTCCTGTGAGCATGACCCCGAAGGACCCCACGGTCTGCCACAGAAGAGCCAAGCATGGTCCATTGACAGAGTCCCACCAGTAACCTGTATGGACTAAGAGAAAAGGATTTAACAGGTAAGACTAAAATCCTTTTTTCTCTGTCGTCCATTACGGGTTACTGGTAACTTTGGGATGTCCAACCATTGAGTTTCCCAGAGGCGGGAAGTAAGGCAAGGACCAGGCGCAAGGCCCCCAAAGTCACCAGAGCAGATATGAACCATCAGATCAGAGATAGCCCAACAAAACAATGAAGTGTCAACAGACACTGAACAGGGGTAACACCCCCCCAAACTGTTACACAGCACACTGAACTAGAGCCAACAGGGCTCAAAAGTGAAGGAAGCACCAAGAACCGAAGAAGATCCTAGACAAGCAAGACTGCCTCCAGGATCTTCCTCCCAAAGCTGGCACCAGCCGATGCCAGCACATCAACACAGTAGTGCTTCGAAAAGGTGTGCACAGACGACCATGTGGCAGCCTTGCACAACTGATCAGCAAAGGACTGATTCTTGTAAGCCCAAGAAGCCCCAATAGATTTTGTAGAATGAGCCGTGACCCAAAAGGGGACAGGCTTCTTCCTCAGCTCGTAAGCCTTACGAATACTGAACTTGATCCAGGAAGCAATAGTCACTTTGGATGCAGGTCTTCCTGCCATGGCACCCTCAGGAATGACGAACAGCGTGTCAGATTGCCTGACAGCCTCAGTGCGATGTACATAAAACTTGAGACAATGCACCACATCCAACAAATGGAGATCCCTCTCCCTGTCAGAGGTAGGGTCAGGGCAGAAAGAGGGCACCACAATCTCGTCCTCCACAAGAGCAGAACCTCGGAACCTTCCTGTTGTGTCTTGTTGCCATCAGGTCGATGAAAGGAAGACACCACTTCTGAACAATGAGGGTGAACACCTCTGGGAGCAGTTCCCACTCTCCGCTGTCCACTGTGTGTCGACTGAGGAAGTCCGCCATGACGTTGTCTAAGCCAGGAATGTGCACTGCAGATATGGCAGGAAAGTGTTCTTCTGCCCAGGAAAAAATAGCCTTGACCTTTAACCAAGTGGCGAGACTTCTTGTTCCGCCCTGCTTGATGTAAGCCATGGCCGTGGCATTGTCGGACTGTACCCAGACTGGACAGTCTTCACACTGAGACGTCCAATGACGAAGGGCATGAAATATCGCCCGAAGCTCCAACATGTTGATTGGAAGGAGAGATTACTCCAGAGACCACCGACCCTGAGCACTCAGGCGACCCAGGACCGCTCCCAGCCGGAGAGGCTGGCGTCCGTCGTCACCGTGGTTCAGAAGGATACCAGGAAGGACTTGCCCTTCAGCAGATTGGAGAGGTCGAGCCACCACTACAAACTCAGTTCCACATGAAGAGGGAGGGATACGGACATCTTCAGAAGGTCCGGATGACCCCTGCACACCTGGATCACAAACCTCTGGAGTTCCCTGGTGTGTGCCATGGCAAACGGGACCGCTTCTATGGTGGAGATGAATTTCCCCACAAGAGAGGACAACTTCTTGGCTGGAACTGGATCTTGAGCCAGAACCGCAGAAACCCTGTGGGCGATCTGGTGAGCTACCTCGTCCGTGAGAAACACCATGCTCTTCTGAGTGTCGAAGAGAAGGCCCAGGAAGACCAGACACTGGGATGGAACAAGATCTGACTTGTCTATGTTGATGATCCACCCATGATGGGTGAGAGCGTGAATGCATAGCTGAACCTGCTGATGAAGACGTTCCTCAGAGGGGGCTTTCAGAAGCAGGTCGTCCATGTATGGAGTAACTCTGATGCGTCCCGGTGGAGGACAGACACTAAGGGTCCCAGGACACAGTTGAAAACTTGAGGAGCTGTAGTCAGACCAAAGGGAAGAGCTGAAAACTGAAAGTGCCCTCGGTCGCAGGCAAATCTGAGATACTGCTGGCTCTCTGGATGAATGGCGATGTGTAAATATGCGTCCTGAAGATCCAGAGATGCAAGGAATTCCCCCGGGGACATAGTAGCAATCACCGTCAGTAGAGACTCCTGGTGATGAGTCCGGATCACAAAGGAATTGAGATCCTTCAAATCCAAAATAGGGCGACAACCGCCATCCTTTTTGGAGACCACAAAGAGGTTTGAGTAAAAACCCCTACCTCTGTCCTGAACTGGAACCGGCTGTAGAACATCCTTGTCCAGAAGAGCCTGAATAGCGCCACTGAACAGCCGGTGTTCTCCGCACCCTGTGGTTTATAAGAAGGAAAGAAGCGAAAGGGAGGAAGAGAGATGAAAGGGATCCTGTATCCTTCTGCCACCACCTGTAAAACCCATAGGTCCGCCAGTGAATCCTTCCAGACGCTGTGGTATTGACACAGATGGCCACCCACAGCAGAGTGGGGACCTGGGTTCGGTGAGTCATGCCAAAGGAGGCTTGGAAGCCTTGGCCTTGGAGGAGACCTTGGGCTTCCATTGCTGTTTGGGCTTGGAGGAGGCACGCGGAGCTGAGGGAACAGTCTGGTTCGTCTGACGTGTCTCAGTCTGAAAGGAACAAAAATACTAATTACGCTTAAGCAGCATTTTCTTCCTGGGGACCAAAGGTAGAAGGGTACTCTTACCCCCGGTGGCCTCACTGATCAGATCTTTAAGATCTGGCCCAAACAAGGAAGTACCTTGAAAAGGTAAGGAGAGCAATGCTTTCTTGGAAGCAGTGTCAGCAGACCAGATCTTGAGCCAAAGAGCCCGTCTGGCAACAAAAGACATGGTAGAAAACCCTGGCCAAATGGATTGCATCAAATAAGGCAGAAGAAACATAGTGCTGAGCCTCAGAAATGTTGGCAAGGAGGCGCAACATATCCAAAGTAGGAGCACCCTGATGGACAGCCAGGGTGAGCTGTTCAGTCCAGACCGCAATGGCCCGGTTCACCAATGCTGCAGCAAATGCTGGACGCATGGCAGTACCAGCAGTGGCAAAAATGGACTTGAGGGAGACCTCAAGTTTCTTGGCAGTCCAGTCTTTCAGAGTGGATTCATCAGAAACTGGCAAGGCAGTAGATTTAAATAGCCTGGAGATAGGAGCATCCACCTTGGGAGGATGAACCCACTGAGCAAGCGCTGTCTCAGAGAAGTGATAAAGCTTGGCAAATTTCTTGGACACAAAAGACTCCTGTCAGGAGATTTCCACTCTTCAGACACAAGGCGGTCAACAGTGGGGTTAGGTGGAAAGCACGTAGAGGGCTTTTTAGGCTCCTGAAACACATCAGAGGGAACCTCCTGAACTAAGGGAATGTTTAGGGTAGTCAAAACAGCCCTGATCAGGCCCTCAGCCGAAGGCTCAGGGTCAGCCTCAAAGGGATCCTCAAAAAACTGAGAGGAGACCACAGCAGATCATTCCTCAACATCTGAATCCACCAGCATTTCCTCCTCAGAGGAATCTGATACGTCAGGTACTCCCTGTGGTTTTGGCAGGGAAGCCTTGACGGAGGAGGGGGTCTGCCAGGGATGGAAGACCCCCTGTATCTGGGATGGAAAGAGTTGCAATGTAGACCCAAGGTCCCAAGTAGCAGCCTTGAACTCTTGCACCCAAGCTGGCTCTAATGCATGGCTGGAGGTCCCTGGGAGAGACTCAGGGGCATCAGAACATGCTGGGCATAAATGACCTGAGAATTCTCTAGGTAACCGTGAATGACAGGAAGAGCAATGTGCAATAGGGGATACAGAGACCCCAGCATCCTTAGTCTTAGGTCTGGCCTCAAGCTCCAACGTTATAGACATTCCCACAGTGTCAAATAACCTCATAACAAAAGAAATCACCCAAGAACAGTGTGTAGGATTAAAGTTTCACCCCAGAAATCTCTAAACTAGACTTATCTGACAGGTGAAGGGTTAATCAGCAGAGGAGAAAAGGAGAGTCCAAGCCCTGCGAAGGATACTCGTTCTGGAAATAACACAAAATAGCTGCCACAGCGGGAGCCAATCAGAAATGAGCGTGTGAAGCAAGTGCTCATTGGAAATGTAGTTTTCCCAGAAAAAGTACCCAAACAGTGCCCGAAGTCCCCTGAGCCCCCCAACACACTAGAAACATGAACCGGATGATAGAGAAAGGGCAGACAAGAAAAATCTCTGAAGTCGCTAGGTTAAGCGGTTGCAGAGATATGTCCCAAACTGTACAGTCCCATAGGAGTGAATGGAGCAAATGGCACCTATGCGGTAAAGCGCGCCTTTAATTTACAAAATTGAAACAGTAAAATAAAAATGCATAAAACATCACTAGAACATGTTAGAATACCCAAAAAAACACTGAACCAGTAGGAAAAGTGTCAGAAAACCCCCCAAAGATGCAAAACCAGCAGCTAAAGGGTTAAGTACCACATAAACCTGCTTCAAAACACCCAACAGACAGACCCAATGAGTGCAGGAGTGTGCAACAGGAACTCCAAAGGTAAACCCCTGTGCGGAGGGGCACTGTGGGACATGTGGACCTGCAGCACTCACAGGGTTGCTCACCTTTCCTGTAGATCTTCTGTCTTCAGACTACCATGTATTAAGAAGAAGCCTCAGTGAGTAACTCCTGAGGAAAGAACTTGTAGCCAAGATTTTCCACCCAGGGCTTAAGGTCCACAAAAAGCACCTGGTTACTGAGCTAGCCACATCTAAGGGCATTGTCAGTTATGGTAATCCGCCTAATGGTGGTATTCCATTTCTAACAGAAAAATAAAAAAAATTCTAAAACTATAGCAGAACTCTTCTCTTGCCTGTGTCTTCATCAACGAACAAATCTTTCTGGAGCTGGTTGACTAGTTGCAGCCAAGGAGGGAAGGTAGGCTCCTCCCCCTGTGTACAATTCTAGAACTGTTCCTGCCTACAATTAAAGGGGTGGATCGCCTACCCAAAGTTACCAGTAACCTGTATTGGATGACAGAGAAATATATTTTACTATATGTTAAGTGTTACTACTATCCCTTTAATCTACATTTTTATCAAACCTTTCTAATTTTATCCACTCCATAACACTGACACATTGAGGATCAGATGGGGTTTAAGGGGATTTTTGTGTACTTACCAATAAATAATTTTCTTTTAGATCATGGGGAATTTGACCCTGCGGTTCCCGTGTTCCACATAGGGCGTAAGAGAAAATTAATGTCTTTAACATTTCAAAAAATTTTATGTTTAACCCTTTGAGCACCACAGGGATGTACAACGCATTGCTCTGCTATGCACTGCCCACCCCTGTTGCACTCAAAGGGTTAAGAAAATCTTAAAGTGATAATAGTCCGTATATAAAGTTAAAGGGATAGTAATGTCAGAAAAAAGAGAGTACTTGCACTTATTCGTATCTCTCAAACTGTTATGGTTTGAGAGATATAGGAAAACAAAGTTCTCCGCTCCCTCCCCTTTCTGCTTGACGAGCTGTAAAGCTGTCAGAAGCAGATTCTGGTTCCTGGATCAGACAGCGACTCTCCAGTACTGCCGACATAGCGATACCGAAAAATAAATACTTCATTGGAACGGTCTACAACGTGTGCCTGGTTTGCAAGCACATGTTGTAGACCATTCCAATGAAGTATTTATCTTTAGATATCGTTACATTGGCGCTGCTGAAGAGCCACGTGTGGTCAAGTGACCAGAATCTGCTTCTGACAGCTTTACAGCTCATCAAGCAGAAAGGAGAGGGAGCGGAGAACTTTATTTTCCTATATCTCTCCAGGCATAACAGTTTCAGAGACACGAGTAAGTGCAAGTACTCTCTTTTAATTGTATCTATCATATAGTTAATACGTTTTTTCTGACATTACCATCCCTTTACTACTATCCCATATTCTTCTAATAATTTTATTTTAAAGTTGCCCCCTCCTGCCTCTTTTCCCTTATGCCACGAAGAGTCTACTAAGATCTGAAAGCTGGACCAGACAGAAATCCTTGCTCCCCATTGTCAACGGGAGAAGGGTTTCTATAAAGGGATAGTAATGCTTGCTTTTAATAAAAAATTTATATTGTAGATATTAAAAATATAAATGCAATGATGTACGTCCCGTCTCTCAAACATGCATAGTTTGAGAAAAATAAGCTTCTAAAATTCTCCCCTCCTGCCCTTTTCAGAGACATCAGCACTGTAGCTGACAAAATGAGATCCTGGCCCCGGGACCAGATGGCGGCTCTTCAGCAGAGCAGAAATAGCTTTTTATAGAAAGAAATACTTAATTGGAAAGGTCTACAAAGTGTGCCTGCAGGCACACTTTGTAGACCTTTCCAATTAAGTATTTCTTTCTAGACAGCACTATTTTGGTTCTGCTGAAGACCACCGTCCAGTCAAATGACCAGAATCTCAATCTGTCAGCTAGAGCGCTGACGTCTGTGAAAGGGGTGGGAGGGGGAAATTTTAGAAGCTTAGATCTTTCAAACTATACATGTTTGAGAGATGGAATGTACATCATTGCATTTATATTTTTAATATCTACAATATTAAACTTTATTAAAAGCAAGCATTACTATACCTTTAAACTGAAAGGCACAATATTGTCCCCTCGTTATATGTACAGTCAAGTGACCAGCTTTCAAATGTATGTGATGTAGGGAAAAGGGGTGTGAGGGGGAAAACAAAATAAAATGACAAGAATATGGACATTTACAAAGGTACAGTTCATTATAAAAAAAAGTATAATGAATAATCGATCTTAACTTTATATCCTGACATTACTATTGAGATTTTATAAAGGTTTCCAGAAGAATTAATAACTTAAGTGCTGATTTTCACTTATTCACTTGCTAGAATCACTGAAAAGAAAAAATGATGCTTCAGCCACATGAGCTCTTAAAATATATGCATTAAAGGTCTTTGGGGTCTGTTCATTAAACTGCAACCGACATTGTTAAATTGCTAGGCATAAATTATCTCTAAGCTATCAAAGTGAAAAGATATATGTTCTGCATCTGCCAGAAATAAAATACTCAAAACATTTTACCATACATTCTCCTTTAAAAAGCAAATTTTAACCAGTTTATGTTTTCACGAAACAATTACACAGACCTGTATACTTAAAGGAGAAGTATCTCTTCCTAGCAGTAATCCCTTACTTATCTTACAAAAGGCCAGAAAAATCATATCTTCGATCATAAGGTTGAAGATTACCATGTACAGGACATGACATCCAGGATAGCTTGAAGGTGTTATCTCTTGAATAAAGGTAAAAAAAAGCATAATTCGGTGTCCACTTATCAAGAGGTGTTACTTCTCCTTTAAATAACTGTTGGTAATCCAGCTGTTTGGAGACTACAAGTCCCATTGATTTGGGAGATGAAAGGGGTACGGTGACATCCAACTGCTCTAGTGAAAAAGGCAGACTACTTCTGTAATAACGAGACAAACTTCTCTGTACTTAAATGTACATAAAATTGTTTCCCAGGCCCAAATGGCACTTAACCATTGGACAGTAGAAACACCTCCAACACGCTGCATTGCAATATATTGGTGATAAAGCAAGCATTCATGAAGCAAAACTGATCAGATTTTAAGGTATATGTTCTTCAGTATAGGTGGGTCAATATAAATATTCAACCCAGAAAATAAGAGGGGCAAGTCAACTGCATCACAATGTTAAAATGAAAACTCCCAATGATTTAAATATGGTCTTTAATCCCTTAATGACGGGGGTCCAGGGAAGTAACCTTCCCTTAAAGGACCAGTGACGGTCATAGCACGTCACATACATTTTACTTACATTGCTTGTCCAGGAGCGATGTAACTAAAAACGGGGACTGCAATTGACAGCTCAAATACTGGAGCTGTCTCTCTGTCGCCAACGTGGCGTGCCTATACACGCAAAAGGTCCCGTTTTTCCGGTGCATCGGAAAGACCATAGTGATCCTTAAAGGGATTGTAATGTCCCAGAATTTTTTTTTTTTTTTAGCATTTAGTAGTGCTTAAAAACTTGAATTGAATGCAACAAAATGTATCTCTCAGACAGCTATGATTTGAAAGATATCTGCATTCAGTTTGTTGGCTGACACGGAGTCTCTTCAGCAGAGCCGCAATCGCGTTTTTTTTTTGTTTTTTTTTCATTGGAAGGGCCTACAAAATGTGCCTGGCTTGCAAGCACACTTTGTAGACCACTGCAATGAAAATACTCTTTTTAAAAAATGTGATTGCTGCTCTGCTGAAGAGCCTCCTTATCGGCCGACACGAATCGTCAAACTTTGAATGCCGATATCTCTCAAACCACAGTGGTTTGAGAGATACATTCTTTTGCATTCAATTCAAGTTTTTAAGCACTACTAAATGCTAAAAAAAATTCTGGGACATTACCATCCCTTTAAGGATCACTATGGTCTTTCCGATGCACCGGAAAAACGGGACCTTTTGCGTGTATAGGCACGCCACGTTGGGGACAGAGAGACAGCTCCACTATTTAAGCTGTCAATTGCAGTTCCCGTTTTTAGTTACACTGCTCCTGGAGAAGCAATGTAAGTAAAATGTATGTGACGTGCTATGACAGACACGGCACTCTGTCCTTAAGGGTTAACTACCTTGAATGCGAGGGAGGTCTTCAATGCATTGCAAAGTAATGTATTGGAGACTTCTTTAGCATTCAGTGGTTTAATATTCCATTTAAATGAATGAGATTTATGGAATTACTTGTCGTCTATGGTGCAGTTGGTTTGCTTTAGCTTCTTGGATATATCGTTCAATGGCTGCACGTAGGACGACAATCCATTGCCATGAACTAGTGCTACATGCCTTTCAGGTTACTTGTGGGATACCCTTAAAGGAACACTACCAACAACTAATATTACCCACACACACACATACATACATACACTTTCTACCTTACAATGCCCAGAAAATCCCAATGGCCTCAAGAAATTTTGTCCTTGTACCTTGGTACAAGCAGTAACATGATATTTAGGCATCATGTCCACGTAGCTGGACATAACGTGATAAAAAGACAACTTCACCGCTAACTCCACTGCATGTGATATTCTTCTGCAGCTCATGCACACTTTCAGTTTGGTGTGTAAACAAAAAGAGTACTACCTGGCAGTGATTGAGGCCCAATACTCCTGTTAGCAATGGTCATGAACACTTCTGTGCACACAACATCCAGGAGTGATGACTGAAGATGGTTATCTCTTGTCCCAAGGAACAAGAGAAAGACTGAAAGAGACCAAAAGGATTTTCGAACCACAGTAAGGAAAGCATAGTGTTATTAGGTGTTTGTTTAATCCTTTTAGTGCCAGAGAGGTATCAAATGCATTGCAACAATGCGCTGGATACCTCTCTGGCACTGAAAGGGGTTAACTAAGATTAATTAAAAAATAACTTGATATTAACATGCCCTTCATTAAGAATATGTTACAAAGGGGATCATTCAGCTTTTAAAACCCACAGTGGTTGGCTGTAACTTCATGAACCGCAGAGGAACTTACGGAGACTGATGTACTAAGAAGAACTGGATCAGTTCTGGGGAAAACCATATGCAACATAGCAGATAATAAAAATCTGCATTGATTTAAATGGAGCTTGAGTGCTAGCAAGGTCTCCAATACATCAATTTACATGCTCATATGATGCAAACACAAAGTAGCTTGCTGCATCTCAAATGAATCACAAGCTGTGCAGTAAAGTTTCAGCAGAATGGCTCTCCATAATAACCTACAAGACCACTAAATGCAGCCCATTCACATGGGCGATGTTCTCATTGTGGTGCTCACCACAACAGTCAAATCAATGATGACTCATCTGGATGTTAGCCAGTCATGTCTGGCTTTAGCGGATGTGTCTTGTCCATTGGTCATCCTTCTGGCATGGCTCCACTCAACAACTAGATTGTCTCACTTGTGGCTTAAGTGGCATTTGATACCTTTCACCATTCAACTGAAATAATTTGGAATTTGCATTTTTCAAGTAGGGAGCAGTTAAATGGTTTGCTATAGAATTACTCCAGCTTTTTTCTTAATAGATCAGCCTCATTATGTCACATGAGCTCCAGAAGAGATACCTCGCCTATTGGGTGTTCTTTAGGAATGAACTTGTGAACCCCCTTGCCTACTAAATTGCATTGTTCAGCTCATATAAAAATATCATGTCAGACAACTTAATAGAACACCAACCATAACAGGTAGCAGAATTAATGTTCATGTTAATATACAATAAACATAAAATGTCCATATAAGAAATTACAAAGGAACTCAATATGAGTGGAATATACTCATGTATACTGGACTACAGTAGTAAAACATATACAACATATAACACTAGTAAGATTATGTGTTCGTGGAAGGGTTTGTTGTAGGTGCTAATGTAGCCGATTGTATATCACAAAGTGGTCCAAAACGTCCATACTCATCTTTAGCCCTCAAGGCAAAACAATAAGTGGCACCTTCTACAAACTGTGTCAATGTGCATGCCATTGGCAAAGGTAAAGCTTTGATCTCGCCAATCTTCTTCCACAGTACTTTTTTGATTTTTGGATCCTCTTGATGAACATACAAACAATAGCTTTCAGCAGGAGCACAGTTCGGGTCAACCTTGGAAATAGTCCAGGATAGTGCAATGCCGCTTGGATTCTGGACTTGAGTAAGTCTTAGTTCGGGCTTTTGTGGAGGAGCAGGTTTCTGCTTTTCAGTATTATTGACTGGTGAGTTTTTCTGTAATGCAATTGGATCAGATAGATTTTTAAAACAAAATTAAAAAACAATTATTTATAAAGATCACCTACATTACTAGGTCTTTTATTATAAGGGAGATGTAAAAACGGATAGTAGCCAAACCTGAAATATTTGAAGGGGAAATATACCCAAAATTGATCTAGATAGGTGCCCTTCATACAGCATTCATGTAAATCATGTATCAGGTATTGCAACACGGTTTCTTATGTATATTGGTCTCTACTGACATCTGCCTCTAGGACATATATCCTGACAGCAAACTATAGGTTTCAAAAGACCTAAATGGCATTTTTGAGCCACTAGTATGTAGAAGATTGTAAATTAAAACAATTGGCGGTATAGTATGAAAGACCAAATATACATTAACCCTTTGAGTGCCAGAGGGGTATGCAACGCATTGCTTTGCAGTGCATTGCGTACCCCTCTGGCACTCAAGGGTTAACTAGCAATATTGGAAAAGCATTAATAAAACAATGACTGCTTTAATGACCATCTTGCTGAATATTCAGTGCTTAGCCCTTTCAGCTCCAAAATGATGTGCAACACATTTAAAAGCACTGTGTTACACTTCATCAGTGAACGTGTAAAAGTGTGTTTAAGTGACAGCGCATATAGCATATTACGTATAGCATTTGCCGTACTGTGTACAGCACTTGGAGTATATATTTTTGTATTTGGCGCATTGCATATGGCATTTGGAGTTTCGTATATAGGGCTTAATGTATAGAGTTTGGTGCTTTGCTTATAGCATTTGGAGCCTTGCATATAGCATTCTGCGTGTTGTGTATAGCATTTGACGTACTGAGCTTTGTGAATAGCGTTTGGCATTTCATGTATAGTTTTTGGCGTATTGTTTATAGTGTTTCCTGTATTGTGTGTTGCATATAACGTTTGTACTATTGATGTATAGCGTTTGGCATATTGAGTATAGTGTTTCCCGTACAGCCTTTGGTGTATAGCTTATAGCATTGCCTGCACTGTGAACAGCATTTTGCGTTTCCTGTATTGTGTATAGCATTTTGCGAGTAGCGTTTGGCGTTCAGCATTTCACATATTGTGTATAGGATTTTGCTTTTCATGTATACCATTTTGCGTATTGCATTTGGTGTATAGTGTATGGAGTTTGGTGTATTGATAGTGCTTAGCATAAGGCATCTGGTGTATTGCGTTTGTCGTATTGCATATAGCATTTGGCGTTTTGTGTATAGTGTTTCCTGCATTGTGTATAGCATTTGCTTACAGCGTTTGGTGCATTGTGTTTCTTGTATTGTGTATAGGGTTTTGCGTGTAGAGTTTTGCGTTTTTGTATAGCATTTTGCTTATTGCATTTGGTGTATAGTGAATGGCATTTGGTGTATTTCGTATAGTGTTTGAAATATGGCATTTAGTGTATTGCGTTTGTCGTATTGCATATAGCATTTGGCGCTTCATGTACAACGTTTTGTGTAATCCATATTGTATCCATATATATGTAATCCATATGCATTGTATGTAGTGTTTGGCATATAGCCGGTAGTATTTGGTGAAAGTATGCAAGGAGGACCAACTCGCTGCCTTACACAGCTGTTCAGCCGAGGCCTGGTTTTTATAGGCCCAAGAAGCACCCACAGACCTGGTGGAGTTCGATGTGATCTTAAAGGTAATGGGTTTATTCCGGATCTCATATGCCTGGCATATGGTAGCCTTGACCCAAGAGGCAATAATGACCTTGGAGGCAGCCTGACCAGCTCTGGGACCCTCAGAGATGACAGAGTCAGCCTCAATAATCTCCTGGTTAATGTGAAACTCAAACAGTTTTGAGAAAAAATTCCTGAAAGGTATGAAATACCACCTTATCCTGATGAAACACCAGGAAGGAAGGCTTACAAGACAGAGCTTGTAAGTCAGCGACTCACCTCACAGAGACCACTGCCAAGAGGAAAACCACCTTAAGTATCAATTGCCACAAAGAGATGGAAGCAAGAAGCTCAAAAAGGAGGCCTCTACAAAACACCAAGTACCAGGTTATGGCTCCACCGGGGAGTGAGATCCTTGAAGGAATGGAAGACATGAGCCACCCCTTGAAGAAAAATCTTGAAGAAGACCCCTTGAAGAAAAAAATGGTTTGAGTTTCACATTAACCAGGAGATTATTGTGCCTTCCTTTTGTCCTGACCCTATGTCTGATAAGGAGAGAGACCTCCATTTGTTAGATGTGGTGCTTTGCCTTACGTTTTACATGCACACTACTAAGCTTTTTCGGAAGGCTGACTCTGTTTGTCATCTCTGAGGGTCCAAGAGCTGGTCAGGCTGCCTCCAAGGTCATTATTGTCTCTTGGGTCAAGGCTACCATATGCCAGGCATATGAGATATGGCAGTGAGTCTCTGAAAAAGCAGAGATTTGAACCTTAAAGAAGCTCAAGCTGAGTCCTTTGTTCACACAATCTTTGAGGAAAGCCCCCCCCCAAAAAAAAAGGGAAGGTCAAAAACCTGTGGATACAAGTTCTTGTCTGCGTGCCACCTATGAAAAATAGGTATCACAGTTCAGCTAATTTCCAGAGCACTGCAGGTCTCTTTCCAGGCCCCAGCTGTGCTCCTTCATTGGTTCTCTACGGATTACAATGAAGCCTCAGCTTTATTAGCTACTGAAGCAATTATCAGGTGACAATTATTCATCACAGTGAAGCAATTACATGTTTTTGCTTTTTGTAATTGTCCACTAAATATAATTCATTATCCATATGTGAATAATCCACTCATAAAGTACCTTTCTTAAAGCTTACATTTTGCGGTTTACTTTTTCACATTATGAACATACTGTGCAAACCGACTAAATAAACTGAAGATGAATGTAACTGAATAAATCCATGGCTTTTCTTGTGTTGCTGCAGTGACAACTTTGCCATGAGGACAACCCTCTCTGCTTGTTACATTTCTTTGTTCATATTTAGTCTGTTGTGGACAGTTTGTGGGTGTGTGAATGTGCGTGCAAATGTGTACACATCCAAATACAGATGGTTATAAATGTGTAAGTGTCCAGATGTGCAAGAGTTTGTGAATGCGTAAATGAGCATGTGTACAGAGGTGTATATAGACAATATTTGCACAAATATGCAATTAAAGGCCTGTGTCAATGTGTGGATAAGTGCGTTAGTCAGTATATACGCATGGGCACGCAAATGTGACTGCACAAATGTGTGAATGCACAAATAAGTGTTTGAATAAGCACATGTGCGCAAATGTGTGACCACGCAACTGTTTTTGGAACAGAACTCCCAACATCCTTGGCTGTTGAACATCCAAAGAGGATAGAAGATGTACTACAGCAAAAACAGGAGAGTCACTATTTCACTTCACCAAACATATTAAAGGAACACTAACACCTAAAAGTGGACTAGGCTTATATACAGAAAATACCCAGAACTTCATATTAGCTTCAGTAAAACTTCTGCATTTGTCTAACATATGCTCTGAGAGAACAGACATTCCTGCTCTTTCCAGGGTTCTCCCCATTGAGTTTCCAGGATCATCTGGGAAGGGGTTCTGATAAAATATCTGCATTTTTAAATACAAGAGCAGTGGGCACTAATCATGAGCATTTGACTGACTAGCTCTTTTCGCACAATACAAACAAAAAAAGATCAAATAAAAGAATTAAAAAGGACATTTAGGATTATATTTTAGGGATATAATACATTAATAAGTTTTCCATATAATATCTGTAAGTACTTAATGTTATATCAGCCAATTTAATTTTTTGGCGTTAGTGTTTCTTTAACTGAAGACAGTGGTGGAAGTCTGACAAAAAACATTTATTATCCATTAAAAACAAAGGTTTACCTCACAATCTTGATGTCCCACCAAACAAGTACTACACATTCCATCTCCAGCCAAGGAGGAACTATACTCACTCCTGATTGGCTGGAAGTCTGTGTAAATATATAAGTGCACTGCATCTCAAGTTCTAACATGACATTTGGCTCAGCCTATCCCCAGACAACTGTAAAGAAGCTACACATTGCTGAAAAGCCTGCCAGTTAATAGTGCGTACATGGGGAACACTAGCAAAAACACAAGTTTCAAAAGAAACAACTACAGCAAAAAATAAATAGTTTTAGCCTTTCCACAACACACAAACTATACAATGCAACATTTTATTCATGATATTAGCCCTTTAAAGTGTCAAATTTTTTTTCTATGACAATATAATGAATGTTATTCTTTTACTACTGAGTAAAACAAGCATATTCTCACAGCTGACAGGTTTTTCAATCAAAAGGCAATTACATCTCAATTTTATTAATTCACTATTTCCATTGTGGTCATCGTGTGCACTTTCTATCACATGATGTGGAGGAAAGCAGTAGGCTATGAATCAATGTTATACATACAGTGCATTATAATACTATTAATAATTTGCGTACCAATTGACTAGTTTCTATCGGTTTGAAAAAACAAATATCATTTGAGTATGAAAAAGTTTCCAGCAATGGCAATAGCCTTGTTTCTTCAGCAGTAAAAGCCCAATAACATTTGAGAAAAAAAATTGATCCTTCAAGGTCTCAAAGTAGCTAAAAACTGATTGACTTTCTCTTACCTGTGCTTTCAAAGTTTTGGAGCTGGATTGTTTCTCAGGCTGTTCACAACTTGTGGGAACATCAGGCTTCGGTTTTAGCAATGTTCCTTCTCCATCTTCCTCCAATGACTTTTGTGAAAGTAATGTGGTCTTAGTAGGTTCCAGAATGTTATCTGACTGCACAGGAGTATTTTGAGTAAGGGAGGAACATTTTCTTGTTGATTCTGCATGTTAGTGAAAATGAGAAAACATATTTAACACATAGGGCCTTTATATAAGCAGAAAGAAAAACATAAGCTATTCTAAAGCACTCCACAAGCATCAGAGGTGGCAAATAAAAACATACCCAATTTATCACATAGTTAAAAAAGGACTTTAGTGAACTTACCATTATATCCTTTTCTCTTCTTCCAACTTTTCCCCACCTACTACACTCAGTTTAGACATATAGCAAAGCCAAGATAAAGCAGAAGTGGAAGGATAGAAGGAAAAACCCTGAACAGAGAACACAAGTGGACTCATCTGCCCAGGCACTCAAACCAATTTTTTTTTCCCTCTGGAGAAAAAAAAAAAAAAAAAAGGGAAGGGAGTCCTGTGTTCTACATGGACTAAGGGAAACGAATTTAAAGGAATAGTAACCTCGAAAAAAAAGTACAGGCGAATTTATAGGTACAATTAAAAACATACTTACTGCCCTCATTCCCATCTCTCAAACCATTATGGTTTGAGAGATATAATAAAATAAAGGTCTCTGTTCCCTCCCTTTTCTTCCTTGACGAGCTGTAAAGCTGTCAGAGGCAGAATCCGGTGGACCGACTTTAGGCAGCTCTTCAGGAGTGCTGACATTGGGATATCTAACTATAATTACTTCATCGGAATGGTCTACAACGTGTGCTTGCAAGCCAGAAACACGTTGTAGGCCATACCAATGAAATAATTATAGTTATATATCTCGATGATAGCACTCCTGAAGAGCCGCCTTCTGGTCCCGGAAGCAGGAACTCATGATGTCTGCTATATAGCGGACGCATGAGAAGTGGGAGAGAGCGGAGCCTTTATTTTATTACATCTCTCAAACCATAACGGTCTGAGAGATGGGAATGAGGGTAGTAAGTAGGTTTTAATTGTACCTATAAATTTGCCTGTACGGTTTATTTTTTTTGAGGTTACTATCCCTTTAACAAAGTTCACTAAAATTTTTCTTATATATGATCTATGGAAATATACCAGATCTACCCACAAAGATTCCTGGGAGGTGAGAGAAGAAGAAGGGAAAAAACAAAAAAAAAACAAAAAAAAAAAACAAACAAACAACCTCCACTGTAGACCAATATAACACAGGACCAACTGATACAACATGAACCTCAGATGTCAACAGACACCACATTTACACACCAAACACCAGTAAACAAGCAAGAAACAAACATGGTTCTGATCTTTAAAGGGATAGTAATGTTTCAAAATGAAAGCAGCTCCAATTAATCTTCATAGTATTTGGGCCATGGAGAGTGTTATTTCAATACAGTCGGAGTTGTAGTTCAATAGTAATTGAATGATAAAATATTCCCCTCCCGCCCCTTTTACTGATGTAACACTGCTCACCTCAGAGCAGCAAGGTGGTGTCCAGATGGATCACAGAGAGGGTCAATCTTCAATTGGCGTAAGTGAAAAACCTGTCAAGAGGGGCAGGTTTGAAGAAAGAAAGAGCGGCACGGTACTCTCTCATCACTCACCCACCGCTCACACGACACATGAAATTGTGCAAAGAAGACCACTTTGCTGCATTACATAGCTGTTCAGCAGTGTCCTGATTCTTACAGGCTCAAGAGGCTCCCACTGATTTGGTGGAATTTGCCGTGATTCAAAAATGAATCGGTTTCTTCCTGAGGACATACACCTGGTGGATGGTTGCCTTGATCCAAGAAGTGACAGTAAACAAACTCAGCCTGATCTGCAAGCAGGCCCTCAGGGATAACAAGGTGTCAAAGAGCTAGTCAGAGATGCTTGACTAGGAACGAGCCTGCCCTCGAATTGATGAGGCTCTATAGGATAAGTACCTCCTAAGTCAGGCAGAAAGACTGAAGAACAATTTCCTAGCTGATTTGAAATTCATAATCAACATTAGGTAGAGAAGCCTGAGGAGTAAGTAAAACCACCCTATCCTGTGAAAAACCAGAAAGACAACCTTACGAGACAAAGCCTGATGTTTACCCACATGCCAAACAGATACAGCTGTCAGTAGAAAGGCCATCTTGAGTGACAGAAGGCACAAGTAAGAAGCTGAAAAAGGTTCAAAAGGAGGCTACTGGAGCATTCCTAAGACCAAATTCAAGTCCCACAGAGGAGTGAATGCAGAAAGACAACAGAAAGACAGAGTAGCCAGGAGCTATCCCCTGAATAAAAGTCTTCTCATCAGGAAGCAAAGCAATGTGCCATTGAAAAGTAGCACAAAGATCCAAGATCTGAACCTTAATAGAGGTAATAGTAAGACATAAGTGTCCGAAAAGCCTTTTTTCTTCAGGATCCTCATCTCAAGAGCCAACTGGTCAAAGCCAGCTTCTCAACCTGAGAGCAGCACACTGGGCCTTGGGTCAGAAGGTCCAGCTTCAAGCGGAGGAGAAAAGGCTCCACTAGTGATAGACTGAGAAGACCATGCCCAACAGGGCCAAAAACAGTGCAATCAGGATGATGTTAGCGAGCTCCATCTTGACTTTCCTCAGTACCCTGGGAATCAGAGGAGTTGGAGGAAAATATGTATGCTAGAGTAAACATCCATGGGATGGAAATCACTTCCCCACAAAGGCCAGAGGGTAGTGCAAACTTGATTAAAACTGGAATCTTGAGGAACAGGAGAGGCACCATGAAAGTCTGCAACCAAGTTTTCTACGCCTGGATTCTTAACTGCAGAGAAGGCCGGCACATTAGCTTTGGCTCTCTGGAGAATATCCTGAATCTCTGCCCAAGATGACATGCTTCTGATTCTCCCTTGGAAGTTGATGCAAGTGACTTTTGTCCCACTGTCTGACTGTAACCTCACTGGAGATCCTAACAGGAGAAGAGACCAGCAGCACAGTGGTAGGTGGATCACTTGTAACTCCAGAACACAAATGGCTAATAGGCTCATCTCCCTGGTTCAGAGACCCTGGGTCATCAGAAGACCCAGGGTAGCACCCCAGTGCAACAAGCTAGCATCCATGGTGACCACAATCCTCTCCAGATGACAGACTATCTAGTGTCAGAATGGACCTTCTTTCAGCCGGGCAGACAGAAGCATGACGCAAGATAGGAGAGATCGGAGTCTGGGCCACTTCCTGGGAATGTCCAATTGCAATTCTTTTGTGTGAAATTAAGCAAAGGGAACTGCCTCAAAGGCAGAAACTAAGTAACCCAGCATTTTCATGTATTCCCTTACCATCGCTGATGGCCAGGATCTCTCCTGAGACACCTGCAGGGACAATGACTGAATTTGGTCTTCTGGAAGAAGCACCCTCTCCCCCTTGGAGGGTATCAAAACTCATGCCTAGGAAATGAAGGACCTGGGAAGGAACCAAGGAAGATTTCTTGAAGATGAGCACTTAACTGTCTTGCTCCAAAACAGAGACTCATTCCTGAATCTACAAACACAGACAACCTATGAAGTAGCCTAGAGTAAAAGGTCATCTAAATAAGGGGCCAAAAAGATTCCTTTATTGCGAATGTGAACTGCCAAGGTGGACATGATCTTTATGAAGACTCTTGTAGCAGACATCAGAAAAGGAGGGCAGTGGGCTGAAACGGACTACCTTGAAAAGCAAAGTGCAGGAAACACTGATTGTCCAGGATGATTGGTATATGCAGGTAAGAGTCTGGATGTCTAGGAAGGCAAGAAAGTCCCCAGAACACACAGCCGCAATGACAGAGTGCAAAGACTCCATTTTGAACAGTGGTACCAGTACAAAATGTTGTGGAACTTTAAGTCCAGAATAAGATGGCAGCTACTGTCCTTTTTAGGAACAATGAAAACGAGAGGGACCAACACCTGCTTTTCTAGCATGAAGGAGACTGCCTTGAGCAAGAAAAGGCCCGATCACGAGGAACAAAAACTAAAAAAATCATTGAGGAAGGGGTTTGAAGTTATGTGCCACCCTTCTGAAATTACCCACCAAATCCACAGATCTGTCACCAAAGTTGCCCACATGTCCTGAGAAAGACAGAGGTACCCCTTTTCTTGAGGTAGGGTGCATCTGGGAGGCCTGAACCCTAGGCACTAGGAGTAATCCACGTCTTCTTAGGATGAACTTGAGGCAGCTTCCAGTAGCTTGAATGATGATCTTCTCTAGGTCAGTGACAAACAACTGTTTAACAAAACAATATATGGATGCACGCTTCAAACACTGCCAGATATGAAACATATAAACAGGCGTAAGCAAAGTCCGGTGCATAAATGAATCCCGCTTCTCCAAACACAGGAAATATCACAAATGAACAGATTCAAAGAGTCATTAGCACACAGATCAAATAAATACGTGGAGCATTCATGGCATAAAATACACCAACCTTTATTCTTCGATGTATAAAAAGCAAACATGTAAATGCACACACGTAGCAGCGGAGGGATAGGGAGGAGACACACAACAGAGCTTCTGCATGGAAGGTTCACAGACCCGACATGTTTCGCGCTAAACTAGCGCTTATTCATGGATAACAATTGTTAACAATTAACCTACTTAAGTAACCTCCCAAGTCTAATGATAGGTTAAAATCACGATTGTAATAGGAATCCCCTACAGGGAATTAACCCATACCAAAAACACACCTACCATACATGTTAACCTCTACCCTGCTGAAGTAATCTAAAAAAAGAGAGGCATGTCATAAATGGAAAAAACAGGGACCAAAAGTGAAAACCAATAGAATTATCATATGGGAGTGTCATGGGGTCAAAAAATGTGACCTATGTCCCATTCAGAATTCAAACCAGATGGAACACGGGTACCAAGATGGAAAATACAAAAGGCCTCACGTTTGGCAATAAGGGATGAAAAATCACCCCCTCGCCAAGGAAGTTTGACCCTTTCAATGCCCTGAAACTCAAATGACATCAATTTACCCCCATGACACTCCAATATGTGTTTGGCCACTGCAGAATCAGTTTTCCCCGTTCTATTTGAGCAATATGTTCTCTAATACGATGCTTCAAAGGTCGTATAGTATGACCAACATATTGTTTTGAACAAACTCTGCATGTAATAAGGTACACAACACCTTCAGAACTGCAATTGATATAACCCACAATCTTGTAGGTAACGCCCTTGGTAGTGCTAGTAAAGCTATTCGAAACTTTAGCATATTGGCAACATTTACAAACTGTTGCTCCACATCTATAAAAGCCTGAATGTTTTAACCATGTAGGTTTGGCCCGCTGGCTCATATATAGACTGGGAGACACCATATTGCCCACAGTAAGAGCTCTCCTAGCTACAAATTCACATCCATCACGGAGAATGTCATCCAGCTTGGCATCTGTATATAACAGTGGCAAATGCCTTCTGATTACCTCACATATAGATCCAAACTGGGAACTAAAATCCGTAATGAATCTCACATCACACTTGGCAGGACAAAGTTTATCCCGTGGTTTATCCTTGATCAAGTCAACTCTATTTTGAGACCTAGCAAACAGGATAGCCTCGTCCAGAAGTCTTTCCCCATATCCCCTCTTGACGAATCTCTGCCTAAGGTCAAGAGCTGCTTGCTCAAAGGCAGCTTCAGAGGAACAGTTCCTGCGCAAACGCAGGAACTGTCCCTTCGGTATGTTATGGACCTGGAATCTAGGATGCGCCGATTTGGCATGTAGAAGACCATTACTGGATGTAGGCTTCCTATAAATGCTAGTATGAATCTCACAACCTACAGGATCACCTCGAAGAGTAAGATCAAGGAACGGAATCTCACATGCCCTCCAAGTGTGTGTGAAACACAGGTTCAAATCATTGTGGTTAAGACTCTCCACAAACTCCTCAGCCTGGGCACTAGTACCACCCCAAATAAACAAAAGATCGTCAATGTACCTCACGTACCACAAAATCAAATTGCGATGAGTAGTATCACCCCCAAAGATGTGGGTTGCCTCCCACCAACTCATATAGAGATTGGCAAAAGAGGGAGCAAAACTTGCCCCCATAGCAACCCCACATCTCTGGTATCCAGTTAGATCTTTTTCAGAAATTGGTGGAGAGAGATCTGGTGGCCTTGAATAAGGATAGATCCAAACAGAAAATACATCATAATTCATCCCTCTCTGAGAGGACTGCTTTGGTCCAACTCAAAAGGGATAAAACTATAGTCATCAAGATGGCAGACAAGGGAGGTTCTGTCGTGGTCGTGGACGCGTTGGCTTATCAGAGGGAGGCCTTACGGCAACTCTCTGATGTGACTACCTATTGCGTCCTTGACCGTGACCCCTCCCTGTCTTATAAAGCTGAGCTCAATATTCTGGTACATAGTGGTATGACTTTGGGTGTCATCTCCAAGCAAGAAGCTCTGGCACTGGTTCCCACTAGTCCTGTGACACCTATTTTCCACCACCTGCCGAAGGTACACAAGTCTATGATCGACCCTCCTAGTCGTCCCATAGTGTCCGGCATTGGATCACTCAATGAACCTCTGTCAGATTTGGTGGATTGGTACCTTCGACCGGTGGTGGACATGTTACCTGGTTCTTTAAGGGATACTAAACAGGTGCTGCAACAGCTCTCGTCCTTCAGGTGGCGTGATGGCTTCTCGTGGTTGACGGCAGATGTTGCGGCCCTGTATTCTTCTGTTCCTCATGACAAGGGTTTGGTGGCACTTCGGTCTCAGTTGGAGCGTTTTTCTATGTATGACAGGGTTTTGATTGACTTTTTGGTTTCTTCGTCAATGTACCTCCTGTCGCACAATTTCTTCGCGTTTGATGGGGTTTTTTTACCCTCAGAGATGTGGGGTTGCTATGGGGGCAAGTTTTGCTCCCTCTTTTGCCAATCTCTATATGAGTTGGTGGGAGGCAACCCACATCTTTGGGGGTGATACCACTCATCGCGATTTGATTTTGTGGTACGGGAGGTACATTGACGATCTTTTGTTTATTTGGGGTGGTACTAGTGCCCAGGCTGAGGAGTTTGTGGAGAGTCTTAACCACAATGATTTGAACCTGTGTTTCACACACAGTTGGAGGGCATGTGAGATTCCGTTCCTTGATCTTACTCTTCGAGGTGATCCTGTAGGTTGTGAGATTCATACTAGCATTTATAGGAAGCCTACGTCCAGTAATGGTCTTCTACATGCCAAATCGGCGCATCCTAGATTCCAGGTCCATAACATACCGAAGGGACAGTTCCTGCGTTTGCGCAGGAACTGTTCCTCTGAAGCTGCCTTTGAGCAAGTAGCTCTTGACCTTAGGCAGAGATTCGTCGAGAGGGGATATGGGGAAAGACTTCTGGACGAGGCTATCCTATTTGCTAGGTCTCAAAATAGAGTTGACTTGATCAAGGATAAACCACGGGATAAACTTTGTCCTGCCAAGTGTGATGTGAGATTCATTACAGATTTTAGTTCCCAGTTTGGATCTATATGTGAGGTAATCAGAAGGCATTTGCCACTGTTATATACAGATGCCAAGCTGGATGACATTCTCCGTGATGGAAGTGAATTTGTAGCTAGGAGAGCTCTTACTGTGGGCAATATGGTGTCTCCCAGTCTATATATGAGCCAGCGGGCCAAACCTACATGGTTAAAACATTCAGGCTTTTATAGATGTGGAGCAACAGTTTGTAACTGTTGCCAATATGCTAAAGTTTCGAATAGCTTTACTAGCACTACCAAGGGCGTTACCTACAAGATTGTGGGTTATATCAATTGCAGTTCTGAAGGTGTTGTGTACCTTATTACATGCAGAGTTTGTTCAAAACAATATGTTGGTCGTACTATACGACCTTTGAAGCATCGTATTAGAGAACATATTTCTCAAATAGAACGGGGAAAAACTGATTCTGCAGTGGCCAAACACATATTGGAGTGTCATGGGGGTAAATTGATGTCATTTGAGTTTCAGGGCATTGAAAGGGTCAAACTTCCTTGGCGAGGGGGTGATTTTTCATCCCTTATTGCCAAACGTGAGGCCTTTTGTATTTTCCATCTTGGTACCCGTGTTCCATCTGGTTTGAATTCTGAATGGGACATAGGTCACATTTTTTGACCCCATGACACTCCCATATGATAATTCTATTGGTTTTCACTTTTGGTCCCTGTTTTTTCCATTTATGACATGCCTCTCTTTTATTTTTTAGATTACTTCAGCAGGGTAGAGGTTAACATGTATGGTAGGTGTGTTTTTGGTATGGGTTAATTCCCTGTAGGGGATTCCTATTACAATCGTGATTTTAACCTATCATTAGACTTGGGAGGTTACTTAAGTAGGTTAATTGTTAACAATTGTTATCCATGAATAAGCGCTAGTTTAGCGCGAAACATGTCGGGTCTGTGAATCTTCCATGCAGAAGCTCTGTTATGTGTCTCCTCCCTATCCCTCCGCTGTTACGTGTGTGCATTTACACGTTTGCTTTTTATACATCGAAGAATAAAGGTTGGTGTATTTTATGCCATGAATGCTCCACGTATTTATTTGATCTGTGTGCTAATGACTCTTTGAATCTGTACAAACAACTGTTTACCCACAAAGGGAAGACACACCAAGGACTTCTTGGAAGATTGGTCTACCAACCAGATCTTGAGCCACAGAGCATGAAGTGCAGCCATGAAAAGGTTGAGGCTTTCCTGACAGCTTCAGAGGGTGCTTACACAAGGTAGGCCTTTGACTCAAATATCTTGGAGAACAGCATCAACAGCTCATCCTTGGGAACATCCAATTGAATGGCATCCAAAAGTTGTTCAACCTAGATAGCCATAGTTCTAGTGATCCAGACACTGGCAAAAAAAAAAAAAAAAAATGGGTAGAAGTGCAGCATTCATGGCAGCAAAATTCACCTTCGGGAGAGAATTCAAGCATTTATCTGCTTGATCGATAACAGCATCAGCTCTATGTTTCATGAAGCTTCAATTCCAGACTTGCACCATAGAAAGCTACAAGGCAGCAACTGTTTCTATTGTGTGGCTGTCAAGACTGTGCAATGCTGCCAATTCATTTTATTTATTTAGAAAAAGTTTTACCAGGAAGAATACATTGAGATTTCTCTCATTTTCAAGTATCTCCTGGAGAGCTTTGACAGTAAGAAGTTATATATTTATACAAAATATAGAAAAATATTTAAAAAAATGATATAAATATTATTTTTAGATACAAAGAAGCAGTTATTTTTAGGGATTTTTAGACTGGGAATAGATTGACTTTTTTTGGGTAGGTTATTCCAGGCTTTCGGAGCTCTCAAAGAGAAGGCAGATTGAACGGCTGGATTCTTTCTTGCACTGTGGGATACTCTGAATCATTAGCAATGGACCCAAGGTTGTAGTTACTATGGAAAGCTGGATTCTGCATACTGCTCAGGTAGTCTGGTAGTTTTCAAATGAAGTGGTCAAGATAGGTGATGGGTATGGCTGAGTGTTAGCCAATTTAGTTCAAATGAAGGGAAGTGAAATTACACTGGAGGACAAAGCATTATAATGAATTATACAGAGTGTCAAGTTAACCAAGATTGTTTTGTAGGAGTCATCTGGACTTTGTTAAAATGGTTAGATGGGTATGGCCAAGTTTAAAGGGGATATATCACCCCTATACAAGTTTGTCTTAAAAGTTAGGTTATATAGCAAATATGTGGAATACTGTATTAAGTTCTATTATAAAATCGCTATTTGGCCAAAATTTAATGAGCAAAGATTGCTCTGCACCCTACTTCTGGGCAGACTGCAGTTACCAGCTCTGTAACACAGTCTGTCACTCTTTCTCTGCTCACCTCCCTCCAATGACTGTGGCTTTCTGCATGTAAGCTGGAGCGGTCTCTGGACAATGACACCACTCCAGCTTACATTCAGAAAGCCTCTGTCATCGGAGGAGGCTGGATAGAGGGAGGTTAGCAGAGGAAGAGTGACAGACTGCAGTACAGACCTGGAAACCGCAGTCTGTCCGGAAGTAGGATGCACAGCAATCTTTACGCATTCAATTTCGGCCAAATAGCAATTCTAAAAAAGAACTTAATACATTATTCCACATATTCGCTATATAGCCTAACATTTAAGACAAACTTGTATGGGGTGATAGATCCCCTTTAAGTAGTTTATGCTTTGTACCAAATACCACTGTGATTGTTTTATCAGTGTTTAAGAACAGTTTGCTTTTAGCTCTCCATGTTTCAAGGGATAGTAACCCCCCCCCCAACAACTTGACGGCAAAATACAGCAATGATAGAAACATACCGAACGCACTTAGTCCCACCTCTCAAACCTTTAAGGTTTGTGAGATGTAAGGCAAGACAGACCTCCACTCCCTCCCCCTTCTCATACGTCCGCTGTATAGCGCACGTCATGAGATCCGGCTTCCAGCACCAGACGGCGGCTCTGCAGGAGCTCTGTCATCTAGATATCTCCGTATTATTACTTCATGGGTATAGTCTAAAACATGTGCCTGGCTTGCAAGCACATGTTGTAGACCATTCCTATAAAGTAATTATACAGAGATATCTAAATGTCAGAACTCCTGCAGAACCGCCGAAAGTCAGCCGACCGGATTCTGCCTCTGACAGCTTTACAGCTCCTCAGGCAGAAGGGGGAGGGACCGGAGGACTGTCTTGCCTTACAGCTTTCAAACCACAAAGGTTTGAGAGATGGGACTAAGTGCGTTCGGTATGTTTCTATCATTGCTGTATTTTGCCGTCAAGTTGTTGTTGGGGGGGGGGGGGGGGTTTACTATCCCTTTCAGTTTCAGAGAAATTGTTCTGTACCAGTGCCTCAAGCTGTGATACATTACAATGTTTAGTATAGATCAGGGGTAGCCAACCTCGATCCTCAAAAGCTACCAAAATGGCATGTGTTTGAGGTATCTTATTGAGCACAGGTGAATCAATCAGTGGCTCAGTCACTTTAACGAATCCACTTGTGCTGATTCAGGGATATCCTGAAAACATGCGCTTTTGGTAAGCCCTGGAGGACCAGGGTTGGCTACGCCTGGTATAGATTATAGTGTGATCACAGAAGACGCTTTGAAAACAATGGTAGATCATTTATAAATAGGCAAAATAGAAAAGAGCCAAGAATGGAACCTTGGGGAACTCACACTTGTTACTTTGAGCAGAAGTGAATTATCATCACCAAGACACATAAATTGTGTTTTGTCTGTTAAATTTGAAAGGAGCCAGTTTAGAGAATAGTTACCCAGCCCTGAGCTTTTGAGCTTCCTCATAAGAATATTATTGTTTACTAGTTGAACAGCCCGTTACACGGGCCACAGTGCCTCTGGCAGCCGGTCGCGGGTCTCCCGCGCCTCGGCTGATACAGAGCCTCTGGCAGCCGGTCACGGGGCAGTCACACGCAGTGGAGACTGCCCGCGCCTCAGCTGATACAGAGCTGGACGCTCCTTCGGAGCGCCCAGCTCTGTATCAGCCGCAGCGCGGGCAGTCTCTACTGCGTATGACTGCCGCACGCGCAGCAGTGTCTACTGCGCATGTCGGGCATTACACACAACTTGGCGAATTATTATATAGCATTGTTTTACAGGCCTTTGCAAAATCAAGTAAAATAGCTCCAGTAAGGTTCACCATTTTCCACGCCTGTCTGGATATGAATGCATACTTTTAGGAAAGCCATGACTGTTGATTTGGCTGAAAACCTGATTGAAGCGGGGTGAAAAATATGGACAGTTGGTAATACTGATAGATTTGTATGTGTACATATTTTTTCAGGACTCTAGATAATGTAGGGAGTAAGGATAATGGTCTGTAATTTGATACATTTTTATCCCCACTTTTGTGGATAGGCACAACTCTGACCACTTACCAGGTTTTAAACATATACCCAGATGTCAATGAGGCATCAATTAGGGATTGCTGGCAGTTTTTTGTACTGTATGTTGTGCAGCCATTTGTTTGCGATGGAAATAGTATTTGAGAAATCAACTTTATTTGTTAGTAGCACAGTCTAACACTTTATGCCAATTAGTTTTTGTGCTGGGCCAAAATTACCA
Organism: Rhinophrynus dorsalis; assembly: GCA_037306005.1. Classification (NCBI taxonomy): domain Eukaryota; kingdom Metazoa; phylum Chordata; class Amphibia; order Anura; family Rhinophrynidae; genus Rhinophrynus; species Rhinophrynus dorsalis. Next base: position 78,546,600 of record CM074725.1, read on the forward strand.
CTCACGGTTATGAAAAATCTAGGCAAAGCCCACGCACTGGGGTCATTTCTCATAAAACAGTGAGTTATAAGGTTGGCCTAATTAAATACTGTGCAGGGAATTTAGTATAAAATGTCACAGTACACCAAACATTATGGTTAGTTTCTCAAAAACTATTTTACAGAAAAAAAGGCAAGTACAACATAGAGGCAGATATTAAAGGGATAGTAATACTTCGTTTTATCTTTATTTTATTTTGTAGGCATTAAAAAAACATGAAGAACAATATAAGTCTTATTTCTCAAAGCTTTATGGTTTGAGAGATATTCACAAGCAAAGTTTCCCCTCCTGCCCCTTTTACCTAGTGTAAGCCATCTCTTCTCAGATGTGGAATCTGGTTGTTAGACCAGACAGATAACAGAAGGGGACAATCTTCATATGAGAACAAAGAAGGCCCTGCATCCCTTGACAGGTTTTTCAGTTTTTTCCCTTATCTTAATTGAAGATTGTCCCTCTCTGCAATCTACCTAGGCACCTCCCTTCTGATATGGCTGAACAGTGTTACATCAGTAAAAGGGGCGGGAGAGGAATACTCTGTCAATGAATTACTCTTGAACTCTCCAAAGTCCAAATACTATGATGATTAATTAGAGCTGCATTTATTATTAAACATTACTATCCCTTTAATTATCTGTAAAACAAACTACTTGTATTAGGGGCTAGGCTCTCAATTGAGACTACAGCTGTGCTATAGCTCTGTTCAAGCCATCCATTTTGACCCTTCGATATGCCTACCTTCCCCATGGTACTCCATTGTGATGCGGGACACATCACAGCGCACAGTTTTCTAACATTGGCAGTGTAAATGAGGCCTTAAAGGGACAGTAATGTCTCAAAGTAAAAGCAGCCCCAATTAATCTTCATAGTATTTGGGCCATGGAGAGTGTTATTTTAATACTGTCCGAGGCGTAGTTCAAGAGTAATTGAATTATCAAGTATCCCCCTCCCGTACCTTTTTACTGATGTAACACTGCTCAGCTCAGACCAGCAAGATGCTGTACAGATTGCTTGCTGAGAGGGACAATCTTCAATTAGCATAAGGGAAAAACCTGTCAAGGAGGCAGGGTCCCTGCTGTGGGCTGTCTGGTCCCAGGACCAGATTCCACATCTGAGGGGAGGTGGCTTACACTAGGTAAAAGGGGAGGGAGGGTGATACTTTATCATTCAATTACTCTTGAGCTACAAATGTGACAGTAGTGAAACAACACTCTCCATGGCCCAAATACCATGCTCATGTATCATGACATGCTTTTAATGATGTTCATTAGGGTGGATTAAGTTTTATGAAAATTTTGCTTTCCGATGCATGGAGGGAAAAAAAAAAAAAAAAAAAAAAAAGGAAATAAGTTTCAAATAATTACCTTTGTCACATTTTTGCTCATCTTCTGCTGTCAGATCAATTACAGTCTCTGATCTAATATTCTAGGAAAAATAAACAAACACATTTACACTTGCCAATCAGATGCACAATATTCCATTTGTATGATCTACAATTCAGGGCTGTTGGTACCCTATGACTGCCATTGCCATTACAGCAGTCAGAGTTTCAAGAGAGGTGCAACAGCACTGTTAAAACACTTCTGCAGAAAGAAATGGAAGTAATTCTGGAGCAAACCAACTGCAAATAAAGTCAATTGTTTATGCAGCAAACAAGGAGAACCTCTGGAGCAAACCAACTGAACCACAGAGGATAAAAGAATATCCCCACTAATTTAAATGGGGCTTTTAATCCTTTAAATGCTAGCAAGGTTTCCAACACGTGACGTGCTGGAGACCTCTCTAGCATTCAAGGTGTTTAAAGCCCCATTTAATTCAATGGGAAAATATTGACCTTATGAGGAAGTTGGTATGCTCCTAAGTAAATTCCTCTGATTTCGGCATAAGATGATTAAATACATACAGCATTTTCAGATTCCCCAGATCACCTCCAGTAAAGGAGGAGGTTGGAGAGCTGATGGCGCCCTTCAGAGGCCCCTGTCTGCATGTTAAACTACAGCGTATGTTCACAGAGGCTACTTAAAATGGACCTTTCACCTTAAATCAAATTTGCATATTTGAAAATATTAATAACTGCCTATGTGTAATGTTAGCCCATATGTACAGTTAAGGAGATATTCATAATTGTTAACATATGCTAATGTATGCCAATTGTGGTAACCGTGCAGTACCAGTGACATTTCATATGCTAATTAAGCCTCAGTGATGTTTAATATGCTAACAAGCCTTTTCAGTGACCGGTCATATGCTAATGAAGGTTTCAGTGATGTTGCATTTGTTAATGAAGCTCTGTGTTGTAACAAACTTTCACTTTCCTAGAAATAAAAGTGTGAATATCTCCTAAACTATAAATCTGCTGGAATTTTGGTTAACATGACACATAGGAGGTTTGAAGAACATTTTCAATATTCAAGGTGATAGGTCCACTTTAAAGCAGGGAAAGAGGGTGGCTGAAGTCAAGTACTACCAGGGCTGGAAATTTGCATTAATATTTGGCTAATTAAAAATCTAAACCAAAATTCAAACAGACAAGTAATAAAATGGGCTACACTCCACGGAAGGCATCATTGTGTTTGACTAATGTAGGATACCTCAATGCGTGGGGAAGGCATCCTGCTAATTAGCCTGGGACGCTCAATTTCAAGAGGAACTACCACCACTAAAATACTTGATCTCTAATAATTCCCCATCTGGCGACTAGCTGCTCTGTAGCGCTAGGTCGCCAGAATAATTACCTTGTTAAATAGAATTCTCCATTTTTCCTGGGCTGACTGGCAGGACGGAGCGCAGGCATCTTTCCATTGTGACATCTGAACGCCTGCACCATCAGTCCCAGCCGGCTCTAGGAGGTGTTGCTAGGAGCCATTCGGCTCCAAAAGAGACTGACAACGCAGATGTGCAGACATCACTAGGTAAAGATGTCTGCACTCTGTCCTGCCTGTCAGCCCGGGAATAATGGAGAATTCTATTTAACAAGGTAATAACTCTGGCTACTAGTGCTACTAAGCAGCTAGTCGTCAGAAGGGGAATTATTAGAGATCAAGTATTTTAGCGGTGGTAATTCCACTTTAAGTATGGGCTGAAAGTGGAGCTATGGAGCACAAACATTAAATTCTCCTGACTTTTTTTTTTATGATTATCATCATACAACTCTGCCTCATCAGGACACTACCCACCCACAGCTGTGCTTACGTGATAATAAAAGTGGCAATAAAAGTTCAAAAGTACAAGCAGAGTCCTCAAAGATATGGAAACAGAGTTCTGAGAGATAAACACTCGCCCATTCACTCTTCGTTACCTCTGCAGATCTCAGTGATCCACATGGCTGGGGGACATTGAGGAAAAAGCTACTCTTGCCAAATTGATGAGAACTAGGGTCCTCAGGGATGACAAAATAAAATCAATCAGATTTCTGACAAGGCTGTGTGAAATTAACATAGTATTTCAAGCACCAAGAAATTAAGCTCCTTCTGAATACCATCCAGAAGAAAAGCCAGGACAACCGGAAGTTGATAAGGTCGCAGCCATAAACTCTGACCCTTACACCACTTATAGAAGAGGGACCATATCCTATGATGACTTAGAAGAAACTGGCTTTCAAGCCTCTAGCATAGTAGCAATGACAGCATCAGAAAAACCCTTCTTCCTCAAAATGCTGGCCTCAAGTGCAAAGGCGTTGTCTCCACCTGTGGATGGCACAGCGCACCCAGAGTCAAAGGGTCTGGACGTAGAGGGAGCTAAAATGGCTCCTGCCATGGACAGATTTAGAAGATCTAAAAAACAGGCCCAATGGGGCCAGAAAGGGACAATCCGAATGAGGACATGAGCCCACTCCATCCTGATTTTTTTCAGTGCCCTGGTAATCAGTGGGACTGGAGGAAACATATATGCCAAAGGTAAATGCCATGGATTGACCATCACATCTACAATGAGAGAGGATTCCGGGACCCGGCACAAAAATGACGAACCTTGCGGTTCAGCTGACAGGAAACCCCATAGTCAAACTATCAATTCAAATACACTGTGATTGATCTCCCATTTGCCAGTATGCAGATGCTGGTGACTGAGAAAGTCTGCTACAACCTTGTCTACCACTGGAACCTTGAACACATGAGCTTCTATCCACATTAGAATCAACCAGACCATGGCCCATACCTGTACTTTTGGTCCTTCCCTGGCTGTAGATGCAAGCCACTGCTGTAGCACTATCAGACTGGATCCACACAGGGAAGCCTTGAAGTGACAGAGTCCAATGAAGCAGGGCCAGGTGAATCACCGGAAGCACCAAAACATTGATGGACAGAAGACTCTAAACCCTGGCCCAAAGAACCTGAGCAGTCTGAGGACCCACAGTGATGATCCAGACAGAGATGCTGGCATTTGTTGTGACAATGATCCAGTTTAGGATAACCAGTGGCCATCCCAGAGACAGATGATGGGGCCTCTGAAGCCACAAATGAACGTCAGTCTCTGTCTGACCAGATGAAGGTATAACACAAGAGATATGACAAGGCTGTCTTGGACCAATTCCTGAGAATTTCCAACTGCAGCTCCTGCATATGAAACTGGGCAATCAGGATGCCTCCAGAGCAGATACTAGGTAGCCTAGCACCTTCATGTACTCTCAAACCATTGCAGATGGCAGATATACCACCAGAAAGACCTTTAGATGCAACAACAAAATCTTGTTGTCTGAAAAATATTCCACAGAAAAGTGTTGAATCTCATGCAGAGAAAGTGGAAGACCTGGGATGAAATCAGAGATGATTTCTTGAGATTGAGAACTCAATTATGTTGATCCAGAATGGACACACAAAACTGAATCTGAATACTTAAGATTTCCTCTGAAGAAACCTTTAGAAAAAGTTTGTCCAGATAGGTAGTCCAGAGATCCTTAAAGATGAATGCGAGCCACCAGGGCTGACACTTCCTTTGTAAAAACCCAGAGAGAAGACACCAGCCCATAGCAAAGAGCGGTAAACTGAAAATTACTATCTTGGGATGAAAACCTCTGGAAATGCTGATGATCTGCGTGGATAGGAATGTGCTGTTAAGCTTTATTTATGTCTAGAGAAGACAAGAAATTACTTTGACACATGGAAACAATGATGGAGCTCAAGGACGTCATCTTGAATTATGGAATAAGCACACGTTTAGTCATTTTAGGTCCAGAAATGGATGGCATCAGTCATCTTTTTCGGGGACTATGACAAGACTGAAATAGAAACCTCTGAATCTTTACCAAGAAGGAAATGGTATTAGTACCTGTATGTCTAAGCAGAGAAGATCTATAAACAAATTACTTCTCTCAGGATTGCAAGAAACCCTGGATATGCCAAAACAACATGGAGGAAGGGAAACAGCCCATGGTCCGTGAAAAAAATGCACACAACCTCCTCTTGAGTAAGGTGGAACAGACCCCTGCGATTCCTGCGGAGGTAGGTTTGTCAACTTTGAGCTCTGTATAGGCTTTTGCCTAACAAGGCCTGCTTGGGTTTTGCGGTGGAATGTGCCTGTGTAGTAAAGGGAATCTGTGACCTGAGTGTTTAAGCATACCGGCAGGGATGACAAAGACCTTGGAAAAAAGGAACGCTTAGGAGTAAACTGAATGTACTCTTACCACCAGTTGCGTGACTGATACTCTTCTCCATTTCTGGCCCAAACAACTATTTTCCTAAAAAAGGGAGAGATACCAAAGATTTCTTGAAAACTGGTCACCTAACCAAATCTTAAGCTACAGAGTGTAACGCATGGACATAGTGAAAGCGGAGGCCTTTCCAGTAAGCTTAATGTCAAATGCCACTTCAGTGATATATGAATTAACTTCAAGGATGTTGGATATAAGAACCACCAGATACTCTGTAACTGCATTTTCTTGGACAGCATCAAAAGGATTATGCCTCCCAGACAGAAATAGCCCTAGTAACCCACACAATGGTAAAGGTAGGGCACCTGAAGCATCAAACTCCATTTTGAAAAGGGATCCAGGTGCTTTTCTGCTTGATCTTTAAGAGCCCTTGCAGTCAACCTGCAGGGAGGTCACTTAAAAAATGGGCAGGTCTAAGGGGGGTAAAGTGGATTGGAACGGGGGGGGGGGGGGAGGGGGGCATCTCCACCTCAGATGTTTTTGTTTAAGCGATTGCCCTCCTGCAGGAGGGGACTTAACCCCCATGGTTCCGGTGTTCCACATACAGTGTAAGAGAAAAATGTTTGCTAATTTCCTATTTTGAACCATATACCAAAGGGATACATTGGAGTTTGGGAGATGGCAAAATGGCGTTTGTCTGTCTTCAAAACTTCTTTAAGAGAACATGATCTAAAGGTAGTGTGTGGAAGACTTAGAGATAATGCATGCAAGTACTAGTTCAGAGAAAGATGGTAGTTTCATGGAAGAATGAAGTAGTAAAGACGAAATCAGTAAGGGAATGTAGTAATTCTTGAAAAAATACATGTCTATGTTCTGAAGATTGACTACCTACTTCTTATCTGTTATCAAATTATGTTCTAAGTTTAGTTTCAAGTGTAGGGGATGGGTGTGTTATTTTCATGGTGCGTTAACTTTACGGTGGTAATTTGTGTTGTTACTGCTGTCATTGAGGAGCTTTTGACAGTGACAGCTATAGCAACAAAATCAGCACCAGTAAAGGCTATGGAAATATTGCACCCATCCAATGCCAAAAAGGCAGTTTAATAACTTATGTAAGCCATTTCCCTACAGCAAGAGTACCTTTTCCCTCAAAAGGTACTAAAAAATTGTTCTGTATTCAATTACCTGCGTTTTCACAGTTTTGGGGCTGAACTGTTTGTCACCCTCTTCAAAACTAGAAGGTGCTTCAAGCTTCGGTTCTTGTAATGTTCTTTCATCTTTTTCAAATGACTTTTGTGGAAGTAATGTGGCCAAAGCAGGTTCCTGATTTTTATCTGACAATGCAGGAGTGGATGGACATTTTTCTTCCATTTTTACATCTGCTGGAGATATGAAGCAGATGTATTTAGAATTAAAACATTAAGGAGTGCAGAAAACTTTTCAATGCAAATTAACCCTTTGAGTGACAGAGGCGTAAACAAAGCAAAGCCATTTAACTCACTCAAAGGGTTAAATATGGCTTGTCCCATTTTAAAACTGAAAAATTAGCTAGTATTTGGCTGGCAGGAGAACAGTGTGGAATGTTAGTAACCGGCTAGCATGCCAGTCGAAGTCTAAGTTGCATAAACTGACAAACACATAAAGATATATTTCAAAACGGTTGTTTTAACCCCTTGAGTACTTGCGGGCTGTACAGCGCATTGCTTCTCAATGCACTGCACAGCCCTCTGGTCCTCAAGGGGTTACAATAAATACAGGTGATTGTTAAAAATCCAAGGTGAGAAAACATGTTCGTTTCACTTTGAAACATCCCACCCCCAAGCAAAGCCCTCCTGCCTTCCTTGCTCCTATACATGCCCAGTTGAAACAGTGGTTTCTGAAGGAATTAAAACATTGTGAAGCAATGCTTTGGAAACTCATCTGGCACTCAAAGGGTTATAAGAATTCTAACATATAGAAGAGATCTAAGCACACCAACATGGAGTCTCCTAATGTGTTTGGATGCGCCAAAGACAGACACTACCAGTATCCTGTGGCAAGTCCACAGAAGCAGCCATCTCCCATGTTTGCCAGGCTTCCCCCGTCAGCAAGATGATCTACATCAGGCTTGTACTGGACAGGTGGATGCCTATGTCTGAATTCCTGGAAGGAGCTGTATGCACCCCCCAAAACAGAGAGGGTGGTCTTACACATGGCCGACTCCTTTGCAGCAGAAAGGAGGTAGTAGTGGGGTTCTAGCAGGTGTCTCTTTAAGGCATGCAGACTGTCCAGAAAACATGAGGGGGTCCATCATGGTTCACTTACACCAAAGAGGTAATAGGACAACTTTTATATCTTGGTGTTAGTGTTCTAACATTCAAATACTTTTGTTTGTAATGGTATAGCTACTTACAATGTCCATTAGATTTGATCACATTTCAATACTTTGAGGAAAGGAAAGTAAAATAAATTATTACCGGTGCTACATTTTTGCTCCTCGTCTGCCGTCAGATCAATGACAGTCTCCAGTTTCTTAGCCTAAAAATAAATACAAATAAATATATCCATAGATATTAATGACAAATGAGTAGGGTTTGTACCCTTTTAAAGATCATGTAAAGTTACAATTTGTTAAACGTATTTCTTAGATGTATAATGCCCAAAACATGTGCGAAACATGCTTTTCCTATTTATACTTCAAGGGACATCTGATCTGCTCATTTAAGCAAGTTCCTTGTAAGTGAAAAGTGCAATTTATGACATGACTGAACAGAGGGGAGTCTCTGAACTGACAAGACAGTCATTTTAACAGATCTACTTGTGCACAGTGGAGGTTACAGAAGCTTAGATAAAAGCAAAGCATGATTCATTGAAGGCCCCATATTCAAAAGAAAAGTAGAATCACTCTGGAGCAAATTAACTGTGCCACTGCAGACAACTACAAATTCCCCAAATTTGCACCGATTTAAAGTGGGCTTTTAAATCTTTCAAAATGTGCTGAAGACCAGTCTAGATTGCAGGGGGTTAAACGCCTCATTTAAATAAACATGTTTACTTATTCTGTAATGTGCATTTGGTTCTCCCTAGAACTGTACCAATTTAACAACACTAAACCATTTTAATTGGCACTAAAAAAAGGTCCATCTTTTTTTCATAATAGTTTGCACGCCTGTCATATTATTAACCCTTTGCGGGCCAGAAGGTTGTGAAACACACACTGCTTCACAATGTGTTGCACACCCCTCTGGTCCTTTACATGCCAGGACCGTCACGTCAATCCTGGCACGTCATGGAATTCTGGGATGGCAGTGCAGCTACATGCATTAGGGAGCCCTCTCCCTCAAGTTCATAAGCCAGAATTCCTGCCTAAAACAGGAAGGGAGTGGGTTTGCCTAACTCATTCTTTCCCAGCTAATAAAATTCATTTTTACAGTTTTAAGGACCAGAAGAGAGTGCAATGAATTGCTTCACAAAACACCTTAACATGTTAGAGGATTATTAAGCAACATGTGGCCTTTTAGCTGTTTTATTACAGCTCCCACCACCCCACTAGTAGTTGCAGTCTAGCAGCATCTGGTGGTCATAGGCTACCCACTTCTACTGAATTCAATAAATATATTATGTGCTTCCTCTTAGTAAGCAAGTCCTAATTTACTTCATAGTAAATGAAGATAAATGTGCAGTACCAGTGAGGTCAATGGAGACATCAAAGGGAGAAATAAATAATAATAATAATACATTTCCTAATGCTGCTCCATTCATTGTTTTCTGCTACAGGGATAGACCTCATTATTTTCTGCTATAGGGATATGACTCAGGGGCAGACTGTCAGTGTTTCAACTCCTGTTATCTGCATTTACAGCAGGAAAGCTGCAGCATAACAAAATGTACCCCATTTCATATCACAAGACAATCAGCTACAGAAGAGGATCCTAACTGGATATTCATTCAGAATGTCTCCTATATGACTTTTTCCTAGTGATCAGTGATACTAGTATTCCAGAGACAGAAGGTGGTTGTCCAGGTAATACTGTAAATAACATCAGAGTACTAGGTTATGTTCTGGAGGCAGTGGTGTAACAAAAGCCTACTTCACCCTGGGGCAAAATCTGAGACAGACTAAAGTGGCATTTCCCAGCTCCAGTCCTTGGCCCACACCAACAGGTTTTTTTTCAAGATATCCCTAATTAAGTGCGCACTGACTGAGGTAACTAGTCACCTGTAATTAAGCAGGATAACCTGAAAACCTGAACTCCAAACCCTGCTCTGCTATTAATAGAAACTCTTCCTTTTTATCTGGACATACCTGCTCCACTTATTCCAGCTCTGCTATTACTTGTCAACCAATCTTTTTTCTTAAACACACCCCTTGAGGCCTAGCTCATGCAGCTTCGCAGGCATTTCTCTGCACATTGTGTTCTTGCTGACCAATGCTCCGATTCCAGTATTCTGTGTTTGACCTTGGCTTGTGAATCCTGCCCATGGTTGTTTGCCACCTGCCCTGACCTTCGCTGCGTTCCTTACTTGATTCTGCACACAGATTTTGATCCTGCAACCTTGATTCCTTTGTGAGCTCCTCCTTCTGTTCCTTAACTGAATATATTGCTCACTACTAAGGAAAGGACCAGGCGAAGGGCCACCAACGTCACCTGAGCATCTATGAACCATCAGATCAGAGATAGCCCAACAAAACCAGTGAAGTGTCAACAGACACTGAACAGGGGTAACCACCCCAGGAACTGTCACACAGCACATTGAACTAGAGCCAACAGGGCTCAAAAGTGAAGGAAGCAACAAAGAACAGAAGAAGATCCTAGACAGGCAAGACTGCCTCCAGGATCTTCCTTCCAAAGCTGGCGTCAGCCGATGCCAGCACATCAACACGGTAGTGCTGCGAAAAGGTGTGCACAGACAACCAAGTGACAGCCTTGAACAACTGATCAGCTGAGGCCTCATTCTTGTAAGCCCAAGAAGCCCCAATTGATCTTGTAGAATGAGCCTGACCCGAAAGGGAACAGGCTTCTTCCTTAGCTTGTAAGCCTTACAAATAGTGGACTTAATCCAAGATGCAATGGTCACTTTGGATGCGGGTTTCCCTGCCCTGGGGCCCTTAGGAATAAAGAGTAGCGCGTCAAACTGTCAAACAGACTCAGCGTTATGTACATAGAACTTACGACAACGCACCACGTCTAACAATTGGAGATCCCTCTCCTTGTAAGAGGTAGAGTCAGGGCACCACAATCTCCTGATTAATGTGGAACTCAGAAACCACGAAGCACCACCTTGTCTTAATGAAACACCAAAAAAAGGGTGGTCTACAAGACAGAGCATGCAACTCTGCAATACAGCTAACTGACACTATTGCCAGAAGAAAGGCCATTTCCCACGTCAGCAGGCGTAGAGGAATAGTAGCAAAGGACTCAAAGGGAGGGCGCTGAAGGACGCCCAAAACCAAGTTAAGATCCCACTGAGGAGCGGGAGACATGAAAAAAGGACGAGTATGAGCAACTCCCTGGAAGAAAACCTTGACATCAAGAAGAATAGCAATGCACCTCTGAAAGAAAACAGAGAGAGCAGAAGTATGAATCTTAAGGGAACTCAAACTGAGACCCTTATCCACACCATCCTGTAGAAAGGCAAGGACTGTAAGAAGATCAAATTCCTCAGGCAGGTCTCTGTCAGCACACCAAGAGAGAAAAGTCGACTAGACACGATAGCAGGCGTTAGAAGAAACAGGTATGCGGGCACTAAGCATAGTAGCCACCACACCAGCAGAAAAATCTTTCTTCCTCAGTATTGAGGGTTCAATTTCCAAGCCGTCAAAAGCCAGACAGCCTCCTTCTACAGGTTACCCTGTAGAAGAAGATCCGGACTACAAGGGAGCTGGAATGGCTCCGCCACTGACAGATACAGGAGCTCCAGAAACCAAGCCAACCGAGGCCAGTACGCAGCAATCAGAATGACTGGACAGAGCTCCAGTATCAATTTCTTTAACACCCTGTGCAACATGGGGAGGGGAGGAAAGATGTAAGCTGGAGGAAATAACCAAGGCATGGACATGGCATCCACCGCTAGAGCCAGAGGATCCCTCCAGCGAGAGCAGAACATTGGAACCTTCCAGTTGTGCCCTTTCGCCATCAGGTCGATGCAAGGAAGACCCCACTTCTGAACAATGAGGGTGAACACCTCTAGGTGCAGGTCCCACTCTCCGCTGTCCACCGTGTGCCGACTGAGGAAGTCTGCCATGACGTAGTCTATGCCGGGAATGTGTACCACGGATATGGCAGGAACATGTTCTTCTGCCCAGGACAAAATAGCCTTGACCAACCAGCGAGACTTCATTTTCCACCCTGCTTGTTGATGAAGGCCACTGCCGTGGTGTTGTTGGGCTGGACCCGGACTGGGGAGTCCTACAGCTGGCATGTCCAGTGGCAAAGGGCATGAAGTATCGACCGAAGCGCCAGCACGTTGATGGGAAGGAGAGATTCCTCAAGAGACCACAGACCCTGAGCACTCAGGTGACCCAGGACTGTTCCCCAGCTGAAGGCTGGCATCCATCATCACTGTGGTCCAGAAGGATACCAGGAAGGACCTGCCCTTCAGCAGATTGGAGAGATCGAGCCACCACGACAAACTCCGTTCCAAATGAAGAGGGAGGGACACTGACATCTTCAGAAGGTCCGGCTGACCCCTGCACACCTGGATCACAAACCTCTGGAGTTCCCTGGTGTGAGCCATGGCAAACGGGAACGCTTCTATGGTGGAGATAAGCTTCCCCACTAGAGAGGACAGCTTCTTGGCTGAAAGTGGATCGTGAGCCAGAACAGCAAAAACCCTGTGGGCAATCTGGTGAGCCACCTCGTCCGTGAGAAACACCATGCTCTGCTGAGTGTCGAAGACAAGGCCCAGGAAGACCAGATGCTGTGAAGGGACAAGATCTGACTTGTCCATGTTGAGGATCCACCTGTGATGGGTGAGATCATGAATACAGTCCTGAACCTGCTGATGAAGAAGTTCCACAGAAGGGACTTTCAGAAGCAGGTCATCCATGTACGGAGTGACTCGGATGCCATACCGATGGAGGACGGATACTAAGGCTCCCAGAACACGACTGAAGACTTGAGCAGCTGTAGTCAGACCAAAGGGAAGAGCTGAAAACTGAAAGTGCCCTTGGTCACAGGCAAATCTGAGATACTGACGGCTCTCTGGATGAATGGCGCTGTGTAGATCCGTGTTCTGAAGATCCAGAGAGGCAAGGAATTCCCCCGGGGATATAGCCGCAATCAACACCCTTAGGGACTCCTGGTGATAATGAGTCTTGATCACAACGGCATTGAGATCCTTTAGGTCCAAAATCGGCTGACAGCTGTCATCCTTCTTGGATACCACAAAGAGGTTTTAGTAAAAACCCACACCTCTGTCCTGAACTGGAACAGGTTCCAGAACATCACTGTTCAGAAGAGCCTGGATAGCACCACTGAACAGACGGCGTTTCTCTACGCCCAGGTGCAAATGAGAGGGGAAAAAACGAAAAGGAGGAAGAGAGAGGCGAAAGGGATACTTTACCCTTCCGCCACCACCTGCAAAATCCACGGGTCCACCACTGAATCCTCCCAGATGCTGTGGTAGTGACGCAGACTGCCACCCACAGCAGAGTGGGGACCTGGGTTCAGCAAGTCATGCCGAAGAAGACTTGGAAGCCTTAAGGCTTGGGGAGACCTTGCGCTTCCATTGGTCTGACTTGTCCAAGTTGATGATCCACCGTGATGGGAGAGAGCACAAATGCAGTCCTGCACCTGCTGGTGAAGGAGTTCCAGAGAAGATGCATTCAGGAGGTCGTCCATATACAGTCACCCTGATGCCGTTCCAATGTAGGAGGGAGATCAAAGCTCCCAGGACTCTGTGGAAGACTTGAGGAGCCGTGGTCAGGCCAAAGGGGAGGGCAGAAAACTGGAAATGCCCTCGGTCGCAGGCAAAGCGGAGAAACTGTCGACTCTCTGGATGAATGGTGATGTGCAGATAGGCATCTTGAAGATCCAGAGAGGCCAGAAATTCCCAAGGAACATGGCCACTATCACTGTGCGAGAGACTCCTGGCAGTATTGGGACCTGACCACAAAGGAGTTGAGATCCTTCAGATCCAAAATAGGACAACAGCCCCCGTTCTTCTTGGAAACCACAAAGAGGTTGGAGTAGAATCCCAAGCCCCTCTCCTGGGGGGCACTGGCTCCAGGACCGCCTTGTCCAGAAGTGCTTGTATAGCTTCCTCGAAAAGGTGGCACTTTTCTGCTCCCAAGGGAGAACGAGAAGCAAAGGTCCTGGGAGAAGGAAGAGAGGTGAAGGGAATCCTGTACCCCGTAGCCACCACCTGTAAAACCCACAGGTCCGCCAAAGAGGCCTGCCAAGCCAAGAGGTAGTGGAGTAAGCGGCCACCTAAATGCGGGTAGGGACCTGGGTTCGGCGAGTCATGCAGAAGGTGATTTGGAAGCCTTGGGCTTCACGGAGGACTTGGGTCTCCATTGCTGCTTAGGCTTGAATGAGGAGTGCGGAGCCTGAGGGTGAAGTAAATAGACTATGTTCAATCATTTTAACCCCTTCGCATCCTGTGACGTACCCGGACCGTCACGCTGGTCCGGCACTTAAGGACCAGTGACGGTCCTGGTACGTCACGTACTTTTACTCACCGCGCTCCTGCGTGGACTAAAATTGATCGCTCCAAGACCGGAGCGATCTCTTTCAGTCCTCCTTTCGATGTGCCGCCCCACGTCATCAGTCACGTGGGACGGCACGTCGAACGCGTCTATCTGGTCCTTAAAGGACCAGACACCGCAGGATCGTCGGACCCTAAGGGGTTAATAAATCAGTTTATAAGTATCTATTGTTTTATTAAATCCCTCCTCCATTAAGGGAGTATGAATTGATTCCCCCGGATGTCCTAAGAAGACAGGTGTGTGTTGGGTGGATGATAACTAGACAAGCAGAGACAAAATCTGGTGGAAAACCATGCTGATGGTTAGCCAACAATTGTAATTTATTAGAAAGACCTGTGTTACCTCAGGTTATTGTGAGTGCCCCACTAAAAGGTAACAGGACATGAGCTAAACGTCTCTAGGAATATATTAAGGAAAATCTATATGCTGCAGCTTTCCTGCTATAAATGCAGAAAACAGGGGACCTGAAACTCCTATAGTCAGCCCCAAGTCCTATCCCTATAGCAGAAAACAATAAATGGCGTGGCATTAGGGAGCCCTCTCCCTCCAGGCCATAAGCCAGAATTCATGCCTATTATTCTTTACTAGTTTAAAAGCCTGTGTACACGGGCCACAGTGCCACCCAGCAGCCTCGGTTGGTGCCTGGAGCCTCTCTGCTCACCAAGCGGTCCCAGGAAGGTGCGCAGAGAGGACTCTAGTCCTAATTCGGAGCTCCCTGCTCTGTATCAGCTGTGGTGCTCGTTCGGGCAGTCTGTACTGCGCATGACTGCAGCGAGGGCAGTCTCTACTGCACATGACTGCTTCTGACAAAAATCCTAGAGTTTTATTATATAGGATTTATATAGCGCCAACTAATTCTGCAGTGCTGTACAATAGGGAATGGACATATAGAGATATTAAATAGTACAAATCAAATGTGGAGAACAGAAGGATCAGAGGGCCCTGCTCATGAAAGATTACAGTCTAGAGGACCTAAAACAGGGAGGGAGTCGGTTTGTTCAACTCATTCTTTCCCAGCTAATAAAATTAATTTTAAACTTTTAAGGACCAGAAGGGAGTGCAATGAATTGCTTCACAAAACACTGCACACCAATCAGGTCCTTAGAGGATTTTTAAGCAGCTAGTTGAAGAGCCCGTTACATGGGCCACAGTGCAACTGCCAGCCGGTCGCGGGGCAGTCATACACAGTAGAGACTGCCCGCTCTGCGGCTGATACAGAGCTGGATGCTCCTTTGGAGCGTCCAGCTCTGTATCAGCCGCGGCGCAGGCAGTCTCCACTGTGAATGACTGCAGCACAAGCAGCAGTCTCTACTGCGCATGACTGCGGCGTTACACACGTTTTAGCGAATTATTATATAGGATATGTGGCATTCCAGCTGTTTCATTACAGCTCCCACCACCCCACTGGTAGTTGCAGTCTAACAGCATCTGGTGGCCATAGGCTGCTCACTTCTATTGAATAAATGATGTGCTCCTTTGCTTCCTCTTAATAAGCAAGATCTAACTTAATTCATAGTAAATGAAGATAAATTTGCAGTACCAGTGAGGTCAATGGAAACATCAAAGGTAGGAATAAATGAGTGAATTTTGGGGTGTTGCGTGAACTAAACGTGTACACACCAGAAAGAGAGATACATACTTCTTTTGGATAATCTGTTCTCTTAACTTGACTGGATTCCTCCGATTTGGGTACCACTGGTAATCCTTAGAAAACAACATACAATGGCCATTAGCAATAAACAGGCAATTTCAAATTTACAACAGGAATTTTACTAAAAGTGGCAATCTGCTAAATGCAATCTTGTCATCTCCATCAATCACTTCCAAATTGCAAAGTATTCAGATTAAAATTGAAATAGAATTAACTTCAATTTTACCACATGACAGGAGGCTTCATATTTTGCTTACCTTCCTTTACTGAAATCTCCATAGT
Source organism: Rhinophrynus dorsalis (assembly GCA_037306005.1). Classification (NCBI taxonomy): domain Eukaryota; kingdom Metazoa; phylum Chordata; class Amphibia; order Anura; family Rhinophrynidae; genus Rhinophrynus; species Rhinophrynus dorsalis. The sequence continues at coordinate 78,562,845 of CM074725.1, forward strand.
ACCACAGATCATTTACATAACCAATCAAAAAACAGCAATCAAGGCCATATAAGACCCCAACTCCACATACTCCTCCTTTCTTGCTGCTCCAACAAGCTGCACAGGTCAGAGTACTGCTTCTCTTAATATGTTTTTACACAAGCTGCACAGGTCAGAGTACTGCTTCTCTTAATATGTTTTTACACAAGCTGCATAGGTCAGAGTACTGCGTCTCTTAATATGTTTTTACACAAGATGCATAGGTCAGAGTACTGCTTCTCTTTATATGTTTTTACATTGTGTGTCTAATGTTCTTCTACACTATAATTGGTTTCCTTGGTATGGTATAGTATGGGGCCTTTGGGCTCTAGTTCTGTTTTTCCTTCATCTTATATATACATAATGTGTTTTTTCTAATGTGCTCATGTATATGTATGTTTGTGTGGGATTAGTTTCCAAAAGCACTGTCGTCCCTAAACTCCTCTAACACCACGCCGCCATGTCTTATTTCTGAAGTGCGGTGTGTGTATGTGTGGGGTCCGTTGTTGTTTCCCTTCTAGCAGGGTTCGCAGGGCCTGGGACCTTTAGTTTCTTCTGTGTCCCCTTTGGAGTTGCTCGGCGGTCTGCGGACCATTCGTAGCTTCGGCGGCCATCTTGGATCTTGCATCTAGCGAGATCTCGGCAGCCATTTCCTTTTCTGGCTGAGTGGTTCTCGGTCGTTCTGGAGTCTCTCCCTTCAGTCAGGGTGGGGCTCTGGAGTGACCGGGGAGTGCTCAGCCTCAGTCTACACCTCACTGGTAAATTACAGTCTTACTACTGTAAGGTTTTTGCTTATAATAAACCTCACTGGTTCATTACAGTTTTACAGCTACTGAACTGGTTGGTTATAATCACTTGGGGTGAGCCCCCATTTTTTCCTGATAACAGGGTTGAGTGAGGTACATGGGTGGGGTGAGCCCCCATTTCCAGCTTCTGGTTATTCTGGAGGAAGCCATTCCATTCCCTCATTGTCCGTGTGATTTAAACTATCTGCTACAGTTCTTCGGTGCCTATTGGGGTGAGCCCCTGCATTACATATAGGGTGAGCCCCTTACTATCCTACCTTAGGGCGTGTATACATCTGGGGTGAGCCCCAATCCTAGCAGTCCATACTATCCTGCCTTTGTGCTGGTGTGCTCCTGGGGTGTGCCCTATTGTATCCTGTTGTGGGCTGGGCCGATTTTCATGTGCTGCATATTAAAAAAAAAAAAAAAAAATCTGCTTTGTGTTTCTTTTACTCCTACTTGGTTAGAGGAATATGCCTTTCTCTGTTTTTGCTGGGCCCTCTGAGGTGAGCCCTCACTTATCGGACATACCTTAGATATGCTGAGGGTGAGCCCCTCTCTTCTCTGGTTTATATACATATACTGAGGGTGAGCCCCTCTTCTATGCCCATGCTTTGGGGGTGAGCCCCCCTTGAATCTCAATTTGTGTATGCACAATCTTTCCCTCTCCGGGAGGCTGTGTCATTCTGGTCCTTTTATTATAAGGACCAAATTTCTGCCATCTGTTCGGGGTGGGTTTTTACTGGGTGAACCCCAGATGTCCCTGACTGGTTTGCTCCAGCGTCTGGTTCCTGAATTCAGTTCGGCATTTGTGATAGTCAGGGTGAGGACCTGTGGTGTCACTGCGGTGAGCCCCCATGTTAAGGATATTAGGGCTTCCTGTTTATTACTTTGGGTGAGCCCCATTCTGTCCTTGGGGTGACCCCCCTTTTTTCCCTCGGTTCTGTTACTTCTTTGTTTGGTTTTTCTCTTAGGCTCCTTTTTTTGGGCTGCAAGCGGGGCACTTTCCCTGTCTTATTGCTATATGGTATTTATCTTTTCCCTTGCGGGGTGGTGGTAGTCCTTTTCTGGATGAGCCCCGGTTTTACCTGGCTGGTTTTTACCCCTTTATGATTGGGTGTTTCTAGGTTCTTTTTCTGCCCTTTGTTTTGCAGTTGATTATCTGTTTCTCTGCGTGTATCTGCCTTCTTGAGAGGTTCACTCTATGTTCCTGCTATAATTCCGGTGAAAGCAGGCCACATATAGTTTGGATGGCTAAACATTATATTTCTTTGATTAAGGTTCCTTGGGATTGAGGTGTGTCGGGTGCGCCCTCCTTCTTTTGGTCATTGACGTTGGTTTTTTTCCCCTGTTTTTTTCCATATTTACGTTTTCATAGGGTAAGCCTTTTGGGAATATTTAAGGGTGAGCCCTTTCTTTCACGTTATAGGTTATTGGGGGTGAGCCTTCTGAGATAGTCGGCCATTCGGAGGTGATCTCTCAGGTTAATTTTGCCCTTGGAGTTTGGCCATGCTCCTTTAAGGTGAGAGTGCACCCTGGATATAGTTACATATGTGTGTGTGTGTATATTATATATATATATATATATATATATATATATATATATATATATATATATATATATATATATATATATATATATATATACACACATATATATACACACACACACACACACACACACACACACACGTGTAGGTGTGTATGTGTGTGTATATGTTGGTGTATATATGTTGGTTTGTTTTACTCATATTCATTTTCTGTAGATTCTAATGGGTATTACACATTCATTTTCTGTGGATTCTAGCTTGTATTTCACTTCTTCATTCCTCTAATTTGTATTTTCTTATATACTATCTGTACATACTAGTGTGTATTACACGTATTCAGTCTCTGTAGATTCTAGTTTGTATTTCGCTTATACATTATCTGTAGATTCTAGTGTGTAGTACACGTATACCTTATCTCTAGTTTCTAGTGTGTATTACACTTATACATTATCTGTAGATTCTCATAGGTATTACATTTCTACATTATGTTTAGATTCTAATATGTATTACAGTTATACAGTATCAGTAGATTCTAGTGTGTATTATACATATCTTATCTGTGGATTTTAGTGTGTCTTATATGTATACTTTTTCTGTGGAGTCGGGTGTGTGTTTCAAATATACCTTGTCTGTAGATTCTCCCTTGTATTTCATTCATACATTTTCTGTAGATTATAGTGTGTATTACTAGTATGCTATATCTGTATCATTATAGTTTGTATTTCACATGTTATACATATTTGCTATCTGTGGTTTCTAGATTATATTTCACATATACCTTATCTGTATTACATGTACATTATCTGTCGACTTAACTGGTATATTTTTATACATTATCTGTAGATTCTTGTATGTGTTACACATCTACATTAGCTATGGAGTCTAGGGTGTCTGACACGTATACATTGTCTAATTTAGGGTGTGTGTTACACATATTCATTATTTGTAAATTCTAGGGTGTTACAAGTCTACATTGTTGGTAGATTCTGCTTTGTCTTTTGATTTATTCGTCATCCTAATTCATAGGATTTTTTGTAGGCTTGTTTTGCTTTGTTATGCGGAGGTTACTACTTCTCCACGTTTGTTTCCATCGGGTCCGGTTTTGGTTTTGTAGGTCAGGCCCAGTGTTTTAGGTGACGTTAGCTAGAAGGACTTTGTTGGGTTTTGACTCTGGCAGGAGTTCATGTTTCGTTTGGTGTGCATTCAGTTTGGGGAGCAACTGCTTTGTGGGCTCTGTCTGCAGTGGTTCTGTGGTGGACCTTTTGTCTTAGATGGACTAGTCTTGGGGAAACTTGTTTCGCGTTTTCTTTTTCCATCCTTTTCATGCTCGTTTTTCTTTGATGTTTTAGCGTTAAAAAAGCAAAATATGAAGCCTCCTGTCATGTGGTAAAATTGTAGACTATGTTAGCGTAGTGTACTAATAATCTTAATATTAGTAATGACAGGAGGTGAATATTTTCCCTCCCTGTGGGTTTTTTTTTAGGATTTATTAGGGAAGAATGGTAGACTTTGGTTTGGATTCCGTTATGGGTATTTCTGTATATTTATTTATGTTTATTCATAATTTCTGTGTTTCTTGTATGTATTATTGGTATGTCTATTGATATTTCCTGGTGTACTTTCATACATTTCCTTTCTTTCAGTGTCTCTCCTACCTCGAGGTCAGTTTGCTTGAATGGTCCTGGCATCGTGTTTTGCTGCTCCGAGGGGGATGCTGAATCTTGAAGAAGTCATATTGGTTGCTGATGTTTAGATGTCATGTTGTTTGTGCAAAGAAAGAGGAAGAGTATGTGGAGTTGGGGTCTTATATGGCCTTGATTGCTGTTTTTTGATTGGTTATGTAAATGATCTGTGCTGCTATGGAGATTTCAGTAAAGGAAGATAAGCAAAATATTCGCTTCCTCTCATTACTAAAATTAAGATTATTAGTACACTACGCTAACATAATCTACAATTTACTGTGCCTCTAAGATGCAAATCTATATTTGTCCCTCTTTCCTACCATGGTGTCCTATTTTTTAGGTGATATAACACTGGTCATCCACCTGCTGGAAGGTCATATTTCACTTAGATCAAATACTTTGTAATGTATTACATGTTCTTAGATCTACCATAATAAACTAGTGAAGGCATAAGAGTTATACTAGGCACAAGTCCACTACCATACACTAAAATCAATGGATGGTACAATGGCCCATATTTATAAAAGCAAACTTGAGTTATTCTGGAGCAAACCAATTGCACCATGGGTGACATATAAAACTTTGGAAATTCCCATGTACTTGAATAAGTTTTTATAACTCCTTGAATACTAGAGGGATCTCTAATATTTTGTATTTCTTCCCTATGGTTTACTCCAGAATAACTAGTTTGCTTTTAGTAATAAGGTTCAATGTACTGTGTTAGGGTGTGAGCTGCATATGCCAAGGTCAGCTCTGAGCATGCTCTTAAAGCGGAACTACCACCGCTAAAAAACTTGAGTACCAATAATTCCCCACCTGGGACAAGCTGCTCAGTAGCGCTAGTCGCCAGAATTATTACTGTGTTAAAAGTGATAGTAATATTTCATAATAAAAGCAGCTATAATTAATCATCATCAGTATTTGGACTTTGGAGAGTGTTATTTCAATTCTGTCACAATTGTAGTTCAAGAGTAATTCAATGACAAAGTATCCCCCTCCCGCCCCTTTTACTGATGTAACACTGTTCAGCCACAGCAGAAGGGAGGTGACCAGGTAGATTGCAGAGAGGGACAATCTTCAATTAAGATAAAGGAAAAACCTGAAAAACTTGTCAAGGGGGGCAGGGCTTTCATTGTTCTCATAGGAAGAAGATCGTCCCCTGCTGTTATCTGTCTGGTCTATGGACTGCATTCCACATCTGAGAAGAGATGGCTTACACTAGGTAAAAGGGGCCGGAGCATTCTGCCACAGAAGAGCCAAACATGGTCCTTTGACCGGCTGGGAGACCAGTAACCTGTATAGACTAAGAGAAAAGGATTTAACAGGTAAGACTAAAATCCTATTTTCTCTGTCGTCCAATACAGGTTACTGGTAACTTTGGGATGTCAAACCATTAAGCTCCCCAGGGTGGGAAGAAAGGCAAGGACCAGGAACAGGCCCCCAAAATCACCAGAGCACCAATGAACCTACAGATCATGAATAGCTCAACAACAGCAACAAAGTGTCAACGGACACTGAACAGGGGTAAAACAGACCCCAGAAACTATTACACAGCACACTGAACTAGAGCCAACAGGGCTCAAGAGTGAAGGAAGCACCAAAGAACCGAAGAAGATCCTAGACAGGCAAGACAGCCTCCAGGATCTTCCTCCCAAAGGTGGCGTCAGCCAATGCCAGCACATCAACACGGTAGTGCTTCGAAAAGGTGTGCACAGATGACCAAGTGGCAGCCTTGCACAACTGATCAGCGGAGGCCTGATTCTTGTAAGTCCAAGAAGCCCCAACAGATCTAGTAGAATGAGCCGTGACCCAAAAGGGAACAGGCTTCTTCCTTAGCTCGTAAGACTTACAAATAGTGGACTTGATCCAAGAAGCAATAGTCATTTGGATGCAGGTCTCCCTGCTCTGGGACCCTCAGGAATGACAAACAGCGAGTCATATTGTCTAATGGACTCAGTGCAATGCACATAAAACTGGATACAACGCACCACATCGGACAAGTGGAGATCCTTCTCCATGTCAGAGGAAGGGTCAGGGCAGAAAGAAAGAGCCACAATGTCCTGATTAATGAGGAACTAAGAAACCACCAACAGGGGAAACTCCTGTGAAGTGTGAAGCACCGCCACGCCTTAGTGAAACACCAAAAAGGGGTGGTTTACAAGACAGAGCATGCAACTCCGCGACACAGTGAACAGACACGATCACAGGAGAAAGGTCAATGTACCACGTCAGCAGATGTAGAGGAACAGTAGCCAAAGACTCAAAGGGAGGGCGCTGAAGAACGCCCAAAACCAAGTTAAGATTTCCCTGAGGAATGGAAGTCGTAAATACAGGACGAGTATGAGCAACGCCCTGGAACAAACCCTAGAACATCAGGAAGAATAGCAATGCGTCTGTGAACAAAAAACAGAGCGAGCCAATGCCGGAACTGTAAGGGAACTCAACTGAGGCCCTTGTCCACACCTTCCTGTAGGAAGGCCAGGACCGTAGGTAAATCAAAATCCGGAGACAGGTCCTTATCAGCACACTAACAGAGAAAGGAAGACCAGACTTGATGGTAAGCCTTAAAGGAAACAGGCTTGCGAGCACCAAGCATAGTCGCCACCACACCAGAAGAAAACCCTTTCTACCGCAGTGGTGAGGATTCAATGTCCAAGCCGTCAAAGCTAGACGATGGACATCCTCCTTCCACAGGTAACCCTGTAGAAGAAGATCCGGACGGCAAGGGAGCTGGAAAGGCTCCACCACCAACAGATCCAGAAGTTCCGGAACCAAGCCTGGCGAGGCCAGAACGAAGCAATCAGAAAGACTGGACAGCGTTCCAGTCTCAGTTCCCCTATCACCCTGTGCAACATGGGAATGGGAGGAAACATGGAAGCCAGAGGAAAGAACCAAGGAATGGACACATGGCATACACTGCTAGAGCCAGAGGATCCCTCCAGAGAGAGCAGAACGTCGGAGTCTTCCAGTTGTGTCTTGTCACCATCAGGTCGATGCATGGAAGACCCTACCTCTGAACAATGAGGTAGAACACCTCAGGATGCAGTTTCCACTCTCCGCTGTCCAGAGTGTCGACTGAGGAAGTCTGCCAGGACTTTGTCTACAAACCGGATTGTGAGCTGTGGATATGGCAGGAACATATTCCTCTGCCCAGGACAAAATAGTCTTGACCTCTAACCAAGCTGTGAGACATCTTGTTCCACCTTGCTTGTTGATGTAAGCCACAGTCTTGGCGTGGTCGGACTGAACCCGGACCAGGCAGTCCTCCAGTTGGTGCGTCCAGTGGCGAAGGGCATGTAATATCACCCGAAGCTCCAAGACCTTGATGGGAAGGAGACATTCCTCCGGAAACCAATGTACTTGAACATTCAGGTGAATAGGCTGGCATCCGTCATCACCGTGGTCCAGAAGGACATCAGGAAAGGCTTGCTCTTCAGCAGACTGGAGAGGTTGAGCCACCACAACAGAAGTTCCACGCGAAGAGGAAGGGACACTGACATCTTCAGGAGGTCCAGCTGAGCCCTGCACACCTGTATAACAAACATCTGGAGTTGCCTGGTGTGAGCCATGGCAAACAGGACTGCTGCTATGGTGGAAATGAACTTCCCCACTAGAGAGACAACTTCTTGGCTGGAACTAGATAGTGAGCCAGAACAGCGGAAACCCTGTGGGGGATCTGGTGAGCCACCTCGTCCGTGAGAAACACCATGATCTGGTGAGTGTCAAAGAGAAGGCCCAGGAACACCAGTCACTGGGATGGGACAAGATCCGACTCGTCCATGTTGAGAATCCAGCCATGATGGGTGAGTGCATGAATGCAGCCCTGAATCTGCCGCTGAAGGATTTTCAAGAAGGGGCTTTCAGAATTAGGTCGCCCATGTATCGAGTGACTCTGATGCCGTTCCGATGGAAGACTGACACTAAGGCTCTCAGGACACAATTGAAGACTTGAGGAGCTGTAGTCAGACCAAAGGGAAGAGCAGAAAACTGAAAATGCCCATGGTGGCAGGAAAATCTGAGGTACTGCCCGCTCGCTGGATGAATGGCAATGTGCAGGTATGCGTCCTGAAGATCTAGAGAAGCAAGGAATTCCCCAGGTGACATGGCAGCAATCACTGTCCTTTGGGGCTCCTGGTGATGAGTCTTGACCACAAATGAACCGAGATCCTTCAGGTCCAAAATTGGACGACAGATGCCGTCCTTCTTGGAAACCACAAACAGGTTTGAGTAAAAACCCAAACCCCTGTCCTGAACAGGAAACTGTTCCAAAACCGCCTTGTCCAGAAGGGCCTGGATGGCGCCGTTGAACAGATGGCATTTCTCTATGCCCTGAGGAGTGTGAGAAGGGAAAAACCTGAAGGAAGGGAGGTGAAAGGGATCCTGTACCCCTCTGCCACTACCTGTATGACCCAAGGGTCCACCACGGAGTTCTCCCAGACGCTGCGGTAGTGGCACAGACGACCACCCACAGCAGAGTGGGGACCTGGGTTTGGCGAGTCATGCCGAAGAAAGTGTGGAAGTCTTGGGTTAGGTGGAGACCTTAGGCTCCCATTGTGGTTTGAGCTTGGAGGAGGAGCGTGGAGCCGGGGGAACCGCCTGGTTCGCCTGACGTGTCTCAGTCCGGAGGCACGAAAAAGCAGATTACAGCATCTGCTTCCTAGAAACCATAGACAGGAGGGTACTCTTACCCCCTGTGGCCTCTCTAATCAGATCTTTAAGATCTGGCCCAAACAGAGAAGTGCCCTGAAAAGGCAAGGAGAGCAATGCTTTCTTAGAAGCAATGTCAGCAGACCAGATCTTGAGCCAAAGAGCTCGTCCAGCAACCACAGACATGGTGGAAACCCTTGCCACCAACAGATGTCATCAAAAAGGCAGCAGAGACCTAATGCTGGGCTTCAGAATGTTGGCAAGAAGTCTCAACATGGCAGAAGCAGGAGCTCCCTCCCTGTTGAACTGCAAGTGTGAGCTGTTGAGTCCAAACCGCAATGGCCCTATTTACCCAGGCCGCAGCAAATGCTGGACGTACAGAAGTACCAGCAGTGGAAAAAATGGACTAGAGGGAGGCCCCAAGTTTCTCATCAGACCAGTATTTAAGAGCAGAAGCATCAGCAAACTGGTAAAACAGTGGACTTAGAAAGCCTAGAAAACAGGAGCATCTACCTTGGGGGGGGTGTGAACCCACTGAGCTAGCGCTGCATCAGAAAAGGGGGTAAGGCTTAGCAAACTCCTTGGAGACAGAAGGCTTTCTGTCAGGAGACTACAACTCATCAGACATTAACTGGTCAAGAGTGGGGTTAGGTGGAAAACATGTATGGGGCTGTTTGGGCTCCAGAAGTACATCAGAGAGGTCCGAAGAAACCTCTTGAACCGTGGGAATGTTTAGGGTGTTTAATACGGCTGTGATCAGGCCCTCAGCAGAGGGATCAGGGTCAGCCTCAAAGGGGGGTCTACAAAGAACTGAGATGAGACCACTGCAGAACATTCCTCAGTGTCAGAATCCACCAACAGTTCCTTATTAGAGGTACTCCCTGCTGTTTCAGTAGGGAAGATCTGACAGAAGTAGGGGTCTGCCAGGAGCAGAAGACCCCCTGTAACTGGGTTGGAAGAGTTGTATATACTGGAGGTCTCTAGTAGCAGCCTAAACTCTTGCACCCAAACTGGCTCTAATGCATGGCTGGAGGTCCCTGGGGAAAACTCAGGGACAACAGAACATGGGCATTAATGACCTGAGAATTCTCTAGGCAACCCTGATTGACATGAGGATCAATGCGCAAAGGGGGACACAGAGACCCCAGCATCCTTAGTCTTAGTCCTAGCCCCAAGCTCCAAAGGAACAGTTCCATAGAAGTGAATAGAGCAATGGCGTCTATGCGGTAAAAGTGCTCCAGAACACAATTTTTGCAAAGTTGTAACTGTGAAGCAAATTTGGATCAAACAGCACTAAAACATGCCACTAGACCCAATAAACACTGAACCCAGTAGGGAAAGTGCTCAAAACCCCCAAAAGATGCTAAACCAGAAACCAAAGGGTTAAGTTACCACAGAAACTTGCTCCAAGACACCCAACAGATAAACCCATTGAGTGCAGGACTATGCAATAAGAACTCCAAAGGAGACCCTTGTGTGTAGGGGCAACGTGGGACATGTGGACCTCAGCATTCAAAGGGTTGCTCACCTTTCCTGCAGATCTTCTGTCTTCAGATTACCATGTATCAAGAAGAAGCCTCAGTGGGCAACTCCTGAGGAAAGAACTTACAACCAAGATTTTCCCCCCAGGGCTTAAGGTCCACAAAAGCACCTGGTAAACCGAGCTATCCACATTTGTGTGATGGGAATGGTCAGTGATGGTAATCCGCCTAATGGTGGTATCCCATATCTAACAGAAAATAATAAGAAGCTAAAACGATAGCAGAACTGTTCTCTTGCCTTGTGTCTTCACCAAGGAACAAACCTTACTGGAGCTGATTGGCTAGCAGCAGCCAAGGAGGGAAGGTAGGTTCCACCCCCTGCATTCACTTCTCAGAATTGTTCCTGCCTAATTAAAGGGGCTGATCACCTACCCAAAGTTACCAGTAACCTATATTGGGCGACAGAGAAATGTATTTTACTAGTTTTTCAATCATAAAACAGTAAAAAGAAGAAGTTATGTACATACTAATAATAATAATGCACTGAACATGCTGGCCTTATGTAAAATCCATATTCTTATTCTATAATTTCCAGGTCAACAGTTTTGTGACCGATAGTATACTTACCTAAAGTGTCTGAAGGTTGCAAAACCGCATATGGTGTGCTGAAAGCAAATAAAACAAATATATTAAGTCAAGGTCGCTCAGTATCAGCTGGTTTGCAAATATTGTATGAAAAAAGGATTACGAGCACTCTACGTCTTAATATAAAGAGGTGACCTTTGCTAAACCTTAAATCATCAAGTATTAGGAGTCCTCACAAAGAAATATGATTGTGGCTGACATCAAAAATCAGCAGCTCAGGAAGCATCACACAATACAGAAAAGTCATCAGTAAAGTTAGGAACTTCATGGGTGTTGCATACTAAGGCAAGGGTGCTCACACCTGTCCTCTTCTCCCTCCAAAGGTGCAGGTTTTCAGGATCTTCCCATATGAAAACAAATTAATCAATAAGTGGTTCAATCATTCTGAATGATCTGCCATTGTTAACAACATTTACTTGTGTTAATTCAGGAGCTCCTGAAAGCATGCACTTTTGTGGGGCTTGAGGACTGGTTTGAAAGCACTGCCCAAAAATGCTGGAAGAAGTAACAGCTGCAGGTTGCACTAAGCAACCTGCAGCTGTTGAGGATGAATCTCCATTTTAGTCTTAAACTGGAAGGCTTCAGGCTGTCCAGTCTTGGTGCATGGGCTCCTTTGTGCCTTGGCTAGGAGTGTAATACTAAGAGACAGGACCCCCCCCCCACACACACACACACACACACACTTTCTTTTTTCATTCAGATGGGGCAAGACTACAGTAAAATATCGGGTATAATATGCACCTGTGTATAATACAAAATATATTATATAAACAAAATATAATTTAAAACAAGAGTGCCTATGTATAATACGCACCTTTGTTTTCCAACCAAAATCTGCTTCCTGAACTCAATATGCTGCCACCTTCCCCTCCCTCTACTCAATCCCTATGGAGGCCACTGGGACATCTGTGTAGCGGGCAGCATGTTTGCATTTGTCGCCCGCTTCCCGCACTGGCCTGTGTGAATTCAACATAACTGTAGTGCCCTTTGAGGACCTGAAGGCGCAAAAGAAAAGTGGAGCAATTCCTGGGATAAATGAGCTAATAAGGGCAAAATAAAAATTACCAGTTACATGTATGGGAATTTGGGGTATTATTTTTACCTTATGGTGCGCTTGGTTTGCCCTAAAACTGTACCACTTTTCTCTTGAACATAGGGCCCCTAGTTTTACATATCGACAACCTTTAACCCCGTGAGTGCAAGTTGTTTGGGCCAATTCCTGTATCCTGTAGGCCAAACACATTTTCAGCATTCTTGTTAGGCACCTGTTTAGGCTTGATTTCCGCTGGTAGCTTTGTACATTACTTTTGGAAAACCATCTCTTTTTTTTTTCTTCACAGTGAATTGAGCTTTTGCATGGTCGCTTACATGAAGTCAATTTTACATCTCTTGAAAAGCTATGATGTCATAATTACAAAAAAAAATGTATTTTGCTTAAATCACTATATAAAATAAAACATGCATCTTGATTGTGAAAGTTTCAGTTACTTGAAAAAAAGCCCCAAGTCCCCTAGTACAAAAATACCAAATATGTATAGTGTTATGGCCTGATAGTGCATATGGGGGATCTGTAATTACCAGTGTGCACTGTATGTCCCCCACATACACTGTTTGATTCCCAGTCTGATTAGAGTGCAAACTGAAACGGTAGGGGTGAACAGGATAGCGGAAAGCCTTCTCATATCACAGGTGAACAGGTCTCTGATGATGTGAGGAGGCCTTTCCCTGACCCTGTCCACTCCTACACTGAAATTCAGGTACATGTGAAGCAGGAGAGCATACTGCTCTCTTGCATCAAAAATACTTATCTCCTAACGTGATCGGCTGGGAGATCAATACTGAGGGGGCATCAGGAGAGGTCCTGATGTCCGTCCAAAGAAGGCTAACAACTGTTTTTTTAATTAAGGTCACTGCATGCTGGTAATACTGGCTTTGGCAGTAACCAAAATTCAGCAGTATGGTATCAGGGCTTAACACAGCAGGAACAGCTATCCCATTCCCTACACCATACTGTCTTGGCACTCTGGGGGTTAAAGGACATACAAACTAAGGAGAATTGTAAACATTCATATACCCTGTACGCTAACCAAAAGCCTCCAAAAGTATCTATTCGCTGGTCTCATTAGCAATGTAATCCTAAAAAGTCTCAAAAATAGCAGTGCCGTAATGTCTGTACACAGTCAGAGACAAGAGAAAAGCCTATTTTGGATACAAGAGGGGCGGTTGCTAATCTCAAATTAATCGCCTTCAATATTGTCACTGAATACAAGCTTGCACAAACAATTAGAGCATTTTCATGTTCTACAGAGCCATTTCTTTCTATTTAAGCATTAGCAAAGTACATTGAGAATGAGATTTTATGGATCTAGAATATAAAATATTTTACAGATTGGAGTTTGAAGTGAATGCTACAGTATTTATGGTGTTTCTTTTATTGTGCAACATTTAATAAGATGAATTCAACAGTGCAGCTTCATTGTTAAGCACCAATGGATGCACTTCATGAATGCACTATTACATCTATGCCAACCTAAAGCCTTTCATACAAGCAAGGCCTGTACTCTAGCCCATAGCATGAACTGGATTTAGCGAAGAATCACAATCAAATATGTGATGTGTAAGAGATGTGTTTAAAGACAAAAATTTGAACATTCCTGTTAAATTTCCACTGCAACTCATGGAACAAACTAAAAGCCCTATTCATTTAAATGGACTTTAAACACATTGAAGGGCAAAAGGTGTCTCCAAGGTATTGCTTCACAATGCTTTGGAGAACTTGAGCCCCATTTAAGTCAATTCACATTTTCATATGCTCCATATGGTGACATTTGTTTAACCTAGAATTGCTTTACTTTCAGTTTTATAAATTTGCACTGGTGTGCACATCAAGGACTACACGTTTGAATAGAAACAGATGTTGAAAGCAGATAAGCTGGACCACTGAGTCTACCCATTTTCCTGTCCATATAATATGCATGATCTTACTTACAGCTGGATAAATTCCGTCACTGCTTTTCTCTCACTGGTTTCTGTTACAAACTATGTGGAAACACGTAGCTAAAACAAACACCTGCAATGGAACTCAGCCCTTCGTTCTCAGACGTGTGCCTATCACAGGCATTTGTGAATTACCTTGCCGTTTTAGCCCTTACCACTTTTGCTGGTAGGCTGTTCGACACACTGTAAAGAAACAAGATGACCAGCCTTCAAAAGCTTCTGTTAATTCTGAATTTACACTGAAATCTACTGTTTGGCCATGTATAAGTTACAGCTAAAAGGTGAAATCAGTGAATAACAGCAGTTAAAAAGGTACCCCAACACTAATCTGTTGATTTAACTTTACATAATGTATGGAGACTGATGCTCACTGCTTGTATTCAGAAAGGCTGGTACCTTATCTCACCGCATTTACGGAAAATACAGCACTATCACTTCTCAGACACCTATAAGGATTGCAGTGTTAATGGAAGTCAGAGAGCCCTGAAAGGGAAAACAATGGAAGGTCCCACAGAACAAATATAAAACTAGATTTTAGTATTTGAGTGTATACAACACCATTTAGTGTTCCTTTAAGATTTGAATGAGGGACCATCCAAAACTAGTTATTTAATACAACAACTAAACAACCCCAGTTAAAACAAAAAATATATGAACATGAGGTCCCATCCAAGATTTTAAATACTTGTTTTACACAATAAAAAAACTGACTCTGTAGTAGGTAGATCTGGGAATACTAGTTATTATTTAAATTACTTAAAGGGTATGTATCACTGGCACAGCTATATCTGACTGCCTATTTCTCCTCCCAGCTGCCCAAGGAAGAGTGTTCATGCTTCCTGCGGTGTGCTGTGAACAGCTTCTAGCATTACAGCAAGCTCCAGTAAGCATTATACTGAGGTTGCAAACTGAGTACAATTCTAACTGTAGCTTGCTGTAATGCTAGAAGCCGTTCACAGCATACTGAAGGGAAACGTGAATGCGCTCCCTGTGGCAGCTGGGAGGGAGGTGGGAGGAGAAATAGGACATGCAGAAGAGCTGTGCTGTGTACATAATGCAGAAGTGCACACCCCAGAAGATAAAATAACTGCAAAAGGATTTACAAAACAGCTTCCCTAATACTATTTTACTAACCAAACCTATAGGCAAAAAAATTTTAAGTGATCCATCCTCTTTAAGACTGTAATTTTCTGTGTGTTGGGAATTCTTGAAATCACCACACTACACAAAATGAGGGGGGAGAGACACTGCAGACAAGGGATTGTCAACTGCTGGACCGCCAGCGGTTGGGACTACAACTTCCATCATCCCTAGTACACACCCCTGACTGGTTGGAGGTTTTTGGAGGAGTTGTACTGTACAATGGAGATCTAAAAAGAGACTACTTTTGCAGTAAAGTAGGAGTTCAGTTTAAAACTTACCTTTTATGATTATCACACTTGTCACTGGGCACAGTATAGCCTGTTCTAGAATAGGGATTTACAGAGTTTGTTGTGCCAAAATGTGGGTCTTCCACACAAGCCAGTTTCTTAATTGTTGATAAATTAGTATCAGTAGTTGAAGCTGCAGTCTGTACAAAATGGAACACAAATTAACCAATGAAAATTGCATTTAGAAACTATTCTCACAAAATGAATTGACTTGCCTGCATGCTCAGCAAGTGAAATAAATTTTTTTAAATGTTTTTTTCAAGCATTTTTTTTATTAGTTTATTATAAAAAAAAAAAAAAAAAAAAAAAAAAAAAAAAAAAACACACAAGGAGATTTACTAGTTGCTCAAACCTTTAAGAGCCAGAGAACTGCAACTAATTGTGTCACAATGTGTTACACACCCCTCTGGTCATTAAGTGGATAGTAAAACTTAAATATTACTAATCCTCATATTATAGGCATGTTAAAAAGAATTGGATTGTCCCCAATGTCATCTCTCAATCCTTTATGGTTTGACAGATAACCGCGTTTGAGAGATGACACTGGGGACAATTAAATTCTTTTTAACATGCCTACAATATGGGATTAGTAATATTTAAGTATTACTATCCCTTTAAAGAGTTAAAGGCTTGAGTACATTTTAAGATTGTTAATTTTGTCAATCATGAAACAATGGGAGTTATTTACTTACAAGTGCAGTGCCTCCTGTGATGGAATTGAGATAAGTACGATGGCATGTTAAGGGGAAAAATAAATCAGATCGGTCTTACCATTTCTGCCCTCAAATCTTATTCACATAGATATATTACAAAATATTTAATAATCTTCTCATGCTGCACTAGAAACAGGAAAAGGCTTTGGGCCATATGTTCAAAGGGATAAAGACAAAAAAAATAAGTAACTGTATGCATGAACAACATTTTCTATAGAGTATACGACAAAAGAAAAACTAGTACTGTCTGTTGTGTATGACAACTCCAGAATTGCCGGGCAAAGGGGCGGGACTAAACTATTCTCCAGTATCGGATCTGAGAGCGGCTGTAAAGTAAAATGAAATTCACGCAAGAGTGTTGCACTTACTAGATATATTCTTGTCAGAATGCTCCAAGACAATAGAGTTGATGTTTTGCATCAGTGGGGATATTCGAGGTTCCCTCCGTGTAGTAATTTAACTCGGCACAAGTCACAAGTATCCACTTGCATCAGGAATGTCCACCGCATCTCCGGATTTAAAGCAGCACCTCCAGGCTCGATATATGGAGTATCTGTAGTGAGAATCCTGATGGGATCTTTCAGCTAATGGTCATCTGAGCAGGTTGGACAAATCACGACTGAAGAGCCTCAGCTGTGCAACACTGTTGCGTGAATTTCATTTTACTTTACAGATCCATTGCGCTCTTGTTCCCTTTTTTCCATATACAGATGCAAGTGAAGGTGTGACTGCGGACACCACTACAAGAAGCGCCAGACTGAAAGCGACATTTCAATTATTGACTTTTGCCTTTCTATATTGTGTATAGCAGTGGACTAAAGGTTGGAGCGCTATTGTTTTTTTTCCCATTTTTCTCTATTCTCCAGTATCGTATACAGGAAAAGAAAATTTGTCGTATGCAACGACAAAAAAAAAAAAAAAAAGTCTTGCAAAAGGCAAATTTGTCACAATTGTCTCTCTCTGAAAATATTAATGAGCCCAACGACACTGTACTTTGAAATGTCTTTATAAACAACAAATGCTATTTTGCTACTTCTTTGAACACGTGGCCCTATGCTCTTCTACACTGATGACATGAGTTACTCAAATCCCACTCCAACCTCCCAGCTTATATTGTTCCTGCAAAGTTCCTCCAGTAGGTCAGCTCTTGGCGTTTGATCATTAGTGGGAGGTTTAACAGTCTGAGTGCTACAGAGGTATCAATCACATTACAATGTACTGGATGCCACTCTGGCACTCAAAGGTTTAAAGGGATAGTAATGTTTCATAATAAAAGCAGCTCTAATTAATCATTATAGCATTTGGACTTTGGAGAGTGGTATTTCAATTCTGTCAGAGTTGTAGTTCAAAAGTAATTCAATGACAAAGTATCCCCCTCCCGCCCCTTTTACTGATGTAACACTGCTCAGCCAGATCAGAAGGGAGGTGCCCAGGTAGACTGCAGAGAGGGACAATCTTTAATTAAGATGAGGGAAAAGGCTGAAAAACTTGTCAACGGGGGCAGGGCTGTCATTGTTCTCATAGGAAGAAGACTGTCCCCTGCTGTTATCTGTCTGGTCTTACAACCAGATTCCCCATCTGAGAAGAGATGGCTTACACTAGGTAAAAGGAGGGCGAGGGGAAACTTTGCTTGTGAATATCTCTCAAACCACAAAGGTTTGAGAGATAAGACTTATATCGTTCTTCATGTTTTTTTAATGCCTACAAAATAAAATAAAACGAAATATTACTATCCTTTTAAAGGAAGAGTCAGAAGGCAGAGGAAAGAAGACTGTATTTAGAGGCTCCAGAGAAATTAAAGGGGATCGTTCACATCTTAAAGACTTTTATCCATGTGTTTTAGTTATCAAAATACTAGGATTGGTGTGCGTTTTTTATTTTACTTACCTACTTCCCAAGATATCCTTACTTCATTACTGGCACTTCCGCATTTTGCAGCACACTGAATCTTCCGCATAACTCTGCAGGACTTCCCAGTGCTGTAATTCTCCTCCCACCTCCCTCCCAGCTGTCCCAGGGAGCGCATTCACACTTCGCTTCATAGTGGTGTGCCTCACGACTATCTCTACAGCAAGCTCCATTTATCATTATACTGAGCTTGCAACCTCAGCATAATGATAAACGGAGCTTGCTGTAAAGACAGACGTGATTCACACCACTACGAAGGGAAGCGTGAACGCTCTCCCTGGGACAGCTGGGAGGGAGGTGGGAGGAGAATTACAGCACTGGGAAGTCCTGCAGAGCTGTGCCGAAGATTCAGTGTGCCATAGAATGCCATGGATAATGAATGAGTTGATCATTTTTAAAAGAGCTATGAAGTCACTTATGTGTCAGTAACATGCACTTCAATACTGTATATATTAAGAAAATATTTTTCCCCATCAGCTAGGAGGCACTGTCGATTTAATTTTACTAACAAGGTGACAAACTAGGGCAAAATGGCACCATGGGCTTTAAGCAAAAAAGAAAACAGGAGCAATTTTAGGGAAAACCAACCGAGGCCACTCTAGCATTCAGTGAATTGAAAGCCCCATTTATCCCATTGATTTCCAGAGGGTAAACAACACTGAATGTGTTGCACACCCCTCTGGCATGCAAATGGTTAAGTCAATGGCACATTTCAATTCTCCCCTATAGAGGAGTTGGTCTGTTTCAGGACAGCTTGATAAAGAAATCAAGAAAGACTACATTGTCAAGTTTTGAGCCATTAGTGTTGAACATACTTAATTACCTTATCACAATGCATGCTGACCGAATGTGATTGCCTGGACCGTGTTGCCTCTTTCTGAATGCTCAGTAATGTTTTAATACGGCCTTCAAGTTTTTTCACCTTTTTCTGTATTTAAAAGAAAAGGAAAAAACATACAAACATTACCGGTTTTGCAACAGAACAGGAAAAGGCAGGAACTGCCGTGGGACCCTAAGAACTTGGATACCATTAAGCTGCAGTTTAACCCACTGAGTGGCAGAGGTATGCAACACATTTCTTTGCATACCCCTCAAGCACTAAAATGGGGGTAAGGAGAACTATGCCCAGGAATATGTAGTACGTGAAGTGTTTACTAGAAAGGACTCACCTAGGTAGGGGTCCATCATGCAGCATCCATGGTATATCTATGTATAAGTGTGTACTGTATCTGCAGTTGTATCTGTTTAAGATCTCTCCTGAAATTTGCCTTTAGTTTACACCTTCTAACAACAATCAATAGGCTTGGTAAGGTCATGCATCTCTATCAGATTGTAAACTGAAACTAACAAGTCAAAAAGTATAAATATATATGGGACTGTTGTTTGAAGGACCTCTGCCTCTGAAAGTTCTAGTAAACTAATTAAGAGGCACCTGAATCTAGGTAATAGTACCCCTTAAACACAGTACAAAGCAGTAAAGTCTTAAAGGGGACTACCACCCCGCAATAACTTAACCTGAAATCAGTCTTCATCTGGCGACTAACTGCTTAGTAGCGCTAGTCGCCAGCAATATTACCCGGTTCCAAAGATTCTTGCGTTTTTCCGATGGTCACAGGAGCAGGAAGCACGGACATCTCATCACAGTGACGTCCGTGCGCCTGCGCTGTCAGTCCCTTTTGGAGCCACTTTATTTTCAGTTTTCCTCTGTGTTTAGACTCCACTCTATTTTGGAGGAGTCCTGATGTCTGTGTCTTGTATTCTCACTGCTCTGTGGGTGGATTAGTTGTGAGTCGCCACACCCCTTTTAGCCACTCACCTGCCCTATACTATGCCTCTCCATGCCATAAGGTATCAACGACTATATTCACCTCCTGTATAACCACTTCAGTTCAGAGGATTTTTGACAGAATCACTCTGAGCACACCTTTGGTACTTAAAATAATTAAAAATACAATATGCAGCTTGCAGATCCTGTGCCAGGGCACCAGGTCCTGTTTCCAAGGGGAAGATGCAGTAAGTGGCAATGTGTTGAAAGATTGGAAGATGTCAGGAAGAGGGTGATCCCCAGTGTGAGAAGGCCACTAGTGGAGTGGTAATTACTGTTAACCCTTTGAGTGCCAGAGTGATACTGAATGCATTGCTTTGCAATGCATTCAGTACCACTCTGGCACTCAAAGGGTTAATGAAATCTGTGTTGCAGTGGCCGGAGAGCCTGTACTATGAGAAGGATGATCAGGTCCTGCTGTGCAGATGAGTAATTGAGGAGATAACCCTTGTACAAAGCAGGAATTCAATGTGCTCCATGAGATATCTTGATCTATACCTTTACTATTTAGAACAGTAAGAACACACACTTTTCACTGACATTTGCTGTTAAGCACTGACAGGCTTAAATCATATTTATTGTATCTTCAGTGATCAGACCTAATTCTTACCAGCGACAGTCATCTAACCTTGAAGCTGCCAGGCTTACACAACGCTGAATCCACTGTATTATACAGTTCAGTTTACTATATTATCTGTATTTTGTTATTCTCTGATTGCCATTAGCAATTCTCTTTTACCTGAATCAGCTGATAGGTGGATAGCTGGCTCTGGTGGTTCAGTGAGTAGAGAAGGGCAGAGAAGCTGTGATGTACAGATTCTCTGACATTCTCTCAGTTTGAAACCCTTTGGAGAATAAGGAACAACTTTTAGGGCGGACACCAAGCAACCCATTTAGCCCTTGATCGTGCCCAAGACACATTCTGGAACATAAACTGAATCTTCTCCACCATGAAAAAGATTTCCCCTGGAGTGTGTCGAATTTCATACCCAGAAACACCAGACCCTGGGATGGGAGATTTGAGAAGAGATTGAGAATCCAGCTGTGATTAACAAGAACACGGGTGCACTTTTGGATGTGGTGAGCCATATGAGTAAGTAGGTCAAATATGGAGCAGAGAAATGCCCTGGGAATGAATGGAAGCGGCCAAGACTGCCATTATCTTTGTGAAAAAACTAGGCTGTGAGACCCAGGCCAAAAACGTCAGAGCTGTGAACTGGCAGTGATTGCAGCCAAAAGCAAAATGCAGGTAGCGTTGACTGTTCAAGTGGATCAGAATATAGAGGTACACATCCTAAAGATACAGATAGGCCAGGTACTCCCCTGGACACATCTCTGCAATGACAGAGCACAAAGACTCCATATTGAAACACATAGCAACCGCATACCCGTTGAAACATTTGACGTGCAGAATAGGGCGGGGCAGCCGCAGACCTTCTTGGGGGGGGGGGGGGAAGCTTGGAATACAAACCAATCCAGTAGATTGGCTATGGCTTCATGGAACAACTTTACTATGTCTGGGATCCTTGGAACCTTTGAGGAGAAGAAACTACATGGAGGAAGGGATTTGAAATCTATGCAGTACCCTTCTAATATTACCCGTAAAACCCACTGCTCCATTATGGAGGATGTTCAAGAGTCTCAAAAAAAGGTGGAGATGGTCCCATAGAGGCAATGACAGACCAGGATTCCATGAGTCATTCGAAGGTTGGTTTGTCAGACTTAGCCTTTGCAGCTGATCTTTTGTGCTGCCAGGCCTGTCTGGGCTTTGTGACAGGACACCCTGAGTGGTCTGAGGGATCTGTGCCCTCTGCTCCCCTGTTTGGCAGTGGAGGCAAAAGCCATGCTCCTTCCTCGCAATAAAGGACTGCTTTGTAGGCATTGACTTCCATGATATTGGCTACCAAAACCAATAAGACCTCTAGCAACATCAGCACATACGGCATTTGGCAGTTGTTCACCCCAAACAGCCAAGACCCTGTTAACCCAGGCAGAGGCAAAAACGGGCCTCAACTCTGCTACGGTGGCCAAAAAAAAAAATATGGATTTGAGTAAGGAGTCAAGCTTCCCATCAGTCTGGTCCTTGAGCCCTGCAGTGTCCTCCAGGAGAAGGGCTGTGTTCTTTGCCAAGCATGCGATAGAGGGTTCAGCGGTAGGGGTGAAGCCCAATAAGCTAGCTAAGAGCCTCAACCGTAAAAGGGTATAGCTTTGCAAAGCATTTAAGGAAAAGTCTTGTCAGGAGTTTTCCACTCATGCATAAGGATTTGATCATGTGTGTTGTTGGGAGGAAATACAGATGAAGTCTTCCTGCGCCTTTGGAAAATGTCCAGAGAGAGATCACCCCCCCCCCCCGCCCCATCAGCAACATCAGGGACCTGAAGGGTTTCTAGCACAGCCTTGACGAGCCCTTCAGCTGAGGGGAGGAGATCAGCCTCAAAGGAAACTCCATAAAAGAGGATTTTAGTCTTACCGGTTAAATTCTTTTTTTCTTAGTTCATATAGGTTACTGGTTACTTTGGGTAGGCGACGGCCTCTTTAAGTAGGCAGGAAAAATTCTTGAAGAGAATGCTGGGTGGAGCATACCTTCTCTCCTTAGCTGCATCTAGCCACTTCCTCTCGAGAAAGACTTGAGACACTAACTAGCGACTAGGTAGTAAGAAGGGAAAAGACGACTCCTGTGAGCATGAACCCGAAAGAACTCACACGTTCAGTCACAGGAGAGCCAAGCATGGTCCTTTGACAGGGTGGGAGACCAGTAACCTATATGGACTAAGAGAAAAGGATTTAACAGGTAAGACTAAAATCCTCTTTTCTCTGTCATCCAATATAGGTTACTGGTAACTTTGGGATTTCCAACCATTGAGTTTCCCAGAGGTGGGAATTAAGGCAAGGACCAGGCACTGAGCCCCCAAAATCACCAGAGCCTATATGAACCAGATCAGATCATAGACAGGCCAACAATAACAATGAAGTGTCAACTGACACAAAACTGGTGCATAACCACACCAGGAACGTAGCACAGCACACAAAACTCGAGCCAACTGGGCTCAAAAGTGAAGGAATACTGAAGAGACGAAAGAACCACCTAGACAGGCAAAACCGCCTCTAGGATCTTCCATCCTAAGCTAGCATGGGCCGACGCCAGCACATCAATGCGGTAGTGCTTAGAAATAATGTGCACAGATGACCAAGTGGCAGCCTTGCACAACTGATCAGTTGAAGTTTGATTCTTGTAAGCCCAAGATTCCCCAATGGATCAGGCTTCTTCCGCAGTTCATAAGACTTACGAATAGTAGACTTAATCCAAGACGTTATGGTCACTTTGGAAGCAGGTCTCCCTGCCCTGAGACCCTCAGGAATGATGAACAAGGCGCCAGACTGAAGAATAGACTCAGGGCGGTGCTCGTAGAACTTTAGACATCGTACCACATCCAACAAGTGAAGATCCCTTTCCTTGTCGGATGTAGGGTCAGGACAGAAAGAGGGCACCATGATTTCCTGATTAATGTGGAATTCAGAGACCACCTTTGGGAGAAACTCATGAGAAGTGTGAAGAACCGCCTTGTCCTTGTGAAACACCAAAAAGGGTGTTTTACAAGACAGGCCATGTAACTCCGCAACACAGCGAACAGAAACAATCGCCAGGCGAAAGGCCATTTTCCAAGTCAGTATGCACAAAGGAATAGTAGCCAATGATTCAAATGGAAGGTGCTGAAGGACTCCCAAAACCAAGTTAAGATCCCACTGAGGAGTAGGGCTCTTAAAGGCAGGACAAGTATGAGCAACACCCTGAAAGAAAACCTTGACATCAGGAAGGATAGCGATACGTCTTTGAAAGAAGACAGAGTGCAGAAGTCTGAACCTTAAGGGAACTCAAACTGAGGCCCTTATCCACTCCGTCCTGCAGGAAGGACAGGACCATTCGAAGATCAATTCCTGGGAAACATCCTTATCAGCTCACCAAGAGAGAAAGGTGGACCAGACTCTATGGCAGGCCTTAGAGGAAACAGGCTTGCGGGTACTAAGCATAGTGGCCACCACACCAGAAGAGAAACCCTTCTTCAGTATTGAGGATTCAACTTCCATGCCAATCAAACCCAGATGGTCCACATCCTCCCCTTCCACAAGTACCCCTCTAGAAGAAGATCCAGATGGTGGGGAAGCCAAAAAGGCTCCGTCACGGAGCGATCCAGGAACTCTGAAAACCAAGCTTGACGAGGCCAGTACGGAGCAATTAGAACGACTGGAGAGCCCTCCAGGCACAGATTCCGTAACACCCTGTGCAGCATGGGAATGGAAAGAAAGATGTACGCCAGAGGGAAGTGCCATGGGATCGACGTGGCATCTACTGCCAGAGCTAGAGGGTCCCTCCAGCGAGAGCAGAACGGAACCTTCTGATTGTGCCTTGTTGCCATCAGATCGATACAAGGAAGTCCCCACTTCTGAACAATGAGGTTAAACACTTCTTGATTGAGTTCCCACTCTCCGCTGTCCACTGTATGTAGACTTAGGAAGTCTGCCAACACTTTGTCTACGCTGAGAATATGAACTGCGGATACGGCAGGAACATGTTCCTCCACCCAGGTTAAAATAGCCTGGACCTCCAACCAGGCAGCGAGACTTCTTGTACCGCCTTGCTTGTTGATGAGGGACAGCCTTTCAGCAGATTGGAGAGGTTGAGCCACCATAACAGGCCATCTCCACTTCTATGGTGGAAATGAACTTCCCCACTAGTGTGTTCAGCTTCTTGGCCGGAACTGGATCATGAGCCAGAACAGCAGATACCTTGTGAACGATCTGGTGAGCCACCTCGTCCGCGAGAAACACCATACCCTGTTTGGTGTCGAAGAGGAGACCCAGGAAGACTAGTGTCTGAGATGGTACAAGGTCTGACTTGTCCATGTTGAGGATCCATCCATGATGGGTCAGTGCGTGAATGCAGTCCTTGAGCTGCTGATGAAGGAGTTCCGGAGAAGAAGCCTTCAGAAGCAAGTCGTCCATGTATGGAGTGACTCTGATGCCGTCCTGGTGGAGGACAGCCACTAATGCACCCAGGACGCGATCGAAGATCTGGGGAGCTGTAGTCAGACCAAAGGGAAGAGCAGAAAACTGAAAATGCCCTTGGTTGCAAGCAAATCGGGGGTACTGCCAGCTCTCTGGATGGATGGCAATATGCAAGTATGCATCCTGAAGGTCCAGAGAAGCGAGGAATTCTCCAGGAGACATGGCCGTGATCACAGTTCGCAGGGACTCCTCGTGGTAATGAGTCTTGACCACAAAGGAATTGAGCTCCTTGAGGTACAAAATTGGATGACAGTTGCTGTCTTTCTTGGAAACCACAAACAGGTTGGAGTAAAAACCCAAACCCATTTCTGGCACTGGGATTGGTTCCAGAACCTCCTTGTCCAAAAGGCCCTGGATAGCACCGTGGAACACACGGCGCTTCTCCACTCCCTGAGGAATGTAAGAAGGAAAAAACCTGAATGGGGGAAGAGAGACGAAAGGGATCCTGTACCCTTCCGACACAACCTGCAAAACCAACGGATCCCCACAGTGTCTCTCCAGACACTGAAGAAATGGCGCAAATGACCATCCACAGGTGTGTGGGGATCGGGGTTCGGCAAGTCATGCCGAAACAGGTTTGGAAATCTTGGGCTTGGTGGAGGACTGCTTGGCCCTCCATTGTTGCTTGGACTTGGAGGAGGAGCATGGAACCTGGGGAACTGCCTGGGTCGTGGGGTACACCTCAGTCTGAAAGGGACGAAAAAGCCAATTCCGCTTCACTGGAGGCTTCTTCCTAGGTACTAAAGGCAGAAAAGTACTCTTACCTCCTGTGGCCTCATTGACGAGGTCCTCCTTAAGCTCCGGCCCAAACAGAGAGGTACCCTGAAAAGGCAATTAAAGCAAGGCTTTCTTAGAGGTAGTGTCTGAAGACCAGGTTTTGAGCCAAAGAGCCCGTCTGGCTACCACAGACATGGTAGAAACCCTAGCCAGCAAGTGGATGGCGTAAAAATAGCAGCAGAAACATAATGCTGAGCTTCAGAAATGTTGGCAAGAAGACGCAACATATCAGCAGTAGGAGCTCCCTGAAGGACAGCCACAGTCAGCTGTTCAGTCCAAACTGCAATGGCCCTGTTCACCCAAGCAGTGGCGAACGCCGGGCACAACTAAGTACTAGCTGTAGCAAAGATGGCCTTTAGAGATGTTTCAAGCTTCCTATCAGTCCAGTCCTTGAGGACAGATGCGTCTGCCACAGGTAAAGCAGTGGACTTAGAAAGCCTAGAAACTGGAGCATCCACCCTGGGTGGATGAGCCCATTGAGCTAATGCAGCTTCAAAAAAGGGGTACAACTTAGTAAAGTTCTTAGAAACAGAAGGCTTCTTGTCAGGAGCTTTCCACTCATCAGACACCAGACGGTCAAGAGTGGGGTTAGGTGGAAAACAGGTCGACTGCTTCTTAAGCTCCTGGAACACATCAGAGGGGTCCACAGGAGCCTCTGGAACCAAAGGAATGTTAAGCATGTTTAACACTGCCCTGATCAGGCCCTCAGCGAGGGATCAGGGTAAGCCTCAAAGGGGTGCCCAAAGAAGAGACCACTGCAGAACATTCCCCCTCACCAGAATCCACCAGCAGTTCCTCTTCAGAGGAATCAGAGACATCAGGTACACCCTGAGGCTTAGGTAGGGAAGACCTGATAGAAGTAGGGGGTTGCTAAGCCTAGAAAACCCCCTGCAATTGGGATGGAAGGAGTTGTAAGGTAGACCTTAGGTCTCTAGCAGTGGCCTTAAACTCTTGCATCCAAACTGGCTCTTGTGCATGGCCGGAGGTCCCTGGGGGAGACGCAGGGGCAACAGCGCATGCTGGGCACAAATGACCTGAGAATCCTCTAGGTAACCCTGATTGACATTAGGAGCAGTGCGCAATGGGGGACACAGACAGGTCTTAGGTCTAGCCCAAAGCTCCAACGAAGTTGACAACCTCACAGTGTCATAAACGTCCCAAGTATAAGAAAACAACCCAATACAATGTTTAAGATTAAAATTTCACCCCAGAAATCGCTAATTTGCATTTATCTGGCAGGAGAAGGGTTCATTTGCTTTGTAGAGGAGTGTCCAAGCGTAGGATACTCGTGAAGGGAAAGCAGAAAATGGCTGTCACGGTGGGAGCCAATCAGAAGCGAGCTCGTGAAGCAAGTGCTCATGGGAAATGTAGCTTTCCCTAAAAAAGTACCCCAACAGTGCCCTGAGCCCCCCCCAAAACACACAGAACACTGACTGGATGATAAACCAAGGGCAGACAAACAAAATGAGCCGTCTACATTGAGCGGTTGCAGAAATATGTCCCAAACTGTAAAGTCCCATAGAGGTGAATGGAGCATGGAGTCTATGCGGTAAAGCGTGCCGGAACTCAAATTTGCTAATTTTTACAGTGTTGTAAAAACACCACAAAACATGTTAAGAGTCAAATAAACACTACACCCTAAAAGGGAAAAGTGCTAAACCCCCCCCCCCCCAAAAAACATGCCTAATTGGCAGACAAAGGGTTACATTTACCACAGAAACTCTGCTCCAAACCCCCAACAGACATACAGACAAACCCAATGAGTGCAGGAGTATGTATTAGGAACTCCAAAGGAGACCTCTGTGTAGAGAGGAAGCTTGGGACAAGTGGACCTCAGCATTCAAAGGGCTGCTCACCTTTTCAGCAAGGTCTTCTGTCTTCAGCTTACCATGTTTAAAGGGATAGTAACACTTCGTTTTAACTTTATTTTATTTTGTAGGCATTAAAAAAACATGAAGAATGATATAAGTCTTATCTCTCAAACCTTTATGGTTTATGAGATATTCACAAGCAAAGTTCCCCTCCCCGCCCCTTTTACCTAGTGTAAGCCATCTCTTCTCAGATGTGAGTCTGGTTGTATGACAGTACAGATAACAGAAGGGGACAATTTTCTTTGTATGAAAACAATGAAAGCCCTTCCCCCCTTGACAAGTTTTTCAGCTTTTTCCATTATCTTAATTGAAGATTGTCCCTCTCTGCAGTCTACCTGGGCATCTCCCTTCTGATCTGGTTGAACAGGGGGGGGATACTTTGTTTGTGAATATCTCTTAAACCATAAAGGTTTCAGAGATAAGACTTATATCATTCTTCATGTTTTTTTAATGCCTACAAAATACAATAAAGTTAAAATGAAGTATTACTATCCCTTTAAAGAAGAAGCCTCAGTGGGCAATTCATATGGAAAGAACTTGCCAAACAAGATTTTCTCCCCAGGGCTAAGAGGTCCACCATAGCGCCTGGAAACTGAGCTATCCACTAGGGAATGTCAGTAATGGAAATCCGCCTAACGGTGGTATTCCATATCTAACAGAAAACAAAAAATAAGCTATATCTATAGCAGAACTGTTCTCTTGCCTGTATCTTCATCAAGGAACAAATCTTCCTGGAGATGAAGTGGCTAGATGCAGTTAAGGAGAGAAGGTAGGCTCCACCCAGCATTCTCTTCAAGAATTGTTCCTGCCTACTTAAAGGGGCGGTTGCCTACCCAAAGTTACCAGTAACATATATTGGACAACAGAGAAAACGTGTTTGGCCTGAAGGGTACACAAAAAAAAAAAAAAAGCCAACAAGCTTCTGAAACCAAAGGGGTTAAGGAATAAGGCCCTTATAATATATATCTATCGATAGCTAGATAACTGTGGTCCTTGTTTCAGTGACCAGTCTACATTAAAGCAAAATAGCACATCATTTCCATATCACTGATGCTAAATATATGGGTCCATATTTATAAATGCAAACTGGAATTACTCTGGTGTAAACCAACTGCATGATAGGGGACAAATAAAAGCCTGATTAAATTCACCAGGCATGGGGAGAAAAATATATTGGGCTTCGTGATCAAACAAAGTGGAATAACACTGGCACAAACCAACTGCACTTTTGGTGGACAAATAAAAATGTCCAAACTTCTTATTTATTTAAATGAAGCTTTTAATCCTTTGAATGTTAGAGAGGTCTCCAATGCATTATGAAATAACTGCTTTGGAGAGCCACCTAGAATACAAGGGGCAAAACACCATTTAAATCAATAGGAATTTTATTTGTACACTATAGTGGAGTTAGTTTGCATAAGGATTGCTCCAATTTGCCTTTATACATAAGGGCCTAGATTCACTAAAGATCAAAGAGGGCTGAAATTGTTGATGTCCTGTCAGAGTTGTGTCGAAGGCACATGGACAGTATTCACTAAAATGAATTTGACATCACATCACCATCAGTCTGACAAAAATCTGCCCACGTCGACATCCATCTGACAGATTTATGAATTTTCACTCATCACATTGACAATGGCCTATTTCCATATACAAATGAAGAATAATTACTTTTCCATATTGAAATGCAGGATAATGATCCATTATCATATGCAAGAGGATGTGCTGAGATGTTAATGTGACACTTCAACACATTCACTAAACTCTGATAGTTAGCCTTTGCTGTCGGAGTTCACAGTCTCAACTTTGCCTACCTGAGGGTGGTGAAGTTGGGTTCTCCCCGTTTCCACGCAGTAACATTATCAATCACAAGCAGGGAGGGTTGTGAACGGTTGTTGATGTGGATTTGCTCCCTTCAAACATCACCAACACTACTACAATTCTGAAGCTGAAGAGCATTTTCTCTGCTTCCCTACTTGGACAGTAGGAGAGTGGTGGAGGTACTTTCAGCAACAAGGACAGCATCACTCCCTTATCCTTTTGAATGCCATAGAAATGTGCATTGCTCACCCCTGTGGCGGCACTTAAAGGATAAGTTGCCACAGATCCTCATGTACACTTTCCCTCTCCAGCCTTTTCCCCTTGCCCACTGCTAGTTACAAATCCCCATGGGCACTGCCTGGGCAAGGAAAGAAGGCTGGGGATGTCAGGTAGTGTATGTGGAGCTAACACACAATGGTGTTGTTCCCCATGCTGTCTAACATTTTAATCATCTGACATGCTGCCCACCCCCCCCAACTCAATCTGACATGTACTGCCCAACATGTACTGACCACCTTGTTCAATCAGACATGCACTGCCCCCCTTGCTGAATCCGACAGGACTGCTGTCCAAACAGTTAACCATTTGAGTACCAGAGAGGTAAGCAATGCATTGCTTTGCACTCAAAGGGTTAATAGGCAACATATGCATCTGCATAATGTTTGCCTTCATGTGTTAAAAAAGGGTTAACTGTGTGGACAGCAGTCATGTTGGATTGAGCAAGGCGTTGGCAGTATATGTCTGAGGGGGACAATGCATGTTGGACTGAACAAGGGGGTAGCAGTATATGTCGGAGGGGGGGCAGTGGCAGCATGTGGAATGTTTAAATTGTTGGGCAGCATGGGGACCACCACCATTGTGCCCAGGCAGTGCCCATGGGGATTTGTGGCTAACAGAGGGCAAGGTGAAAAGGCTGGAGAGAGTCAGACAGTGTACATGGGGATCTGTTGCTACCAGCCGGCAAAGGAACAAGTCTGTGGGCCAAGCAGTTTATATGGGGGTTCTACAGCTACCAGTGAGCAAGGGTACAAGGCTGCGGGCGGCAAGTGGTAGCCACTAATCCCCATAGATGCTGCCTTGTTCCCATGGGAGTGCACAACATATATCGTAAGGGGATAATTGTGTAGTGCTTGGTGTACTTTTTTGGTTTTTTTTAACCCTTTGAGTGCCACAGGGTTGAGCAATGCACTTATGTCACTCAAAGGGATAAGGAAGTGATGCTGTTCATGGTGCTGAAAGCGTTCTCTCCATTCCCCTACTGACCAAGTGGGGCAGCAGAGAGAATGCTCTTAAACTTCAGAATTGTCATAGTGTTGGAGATGTGTGAAGGGAGGACATCCCATCCACATCGACAATCCTGTATGTTAATAGGAACCTTCTCCACCCGCCCCCCCCCCTTGCATCAGAAAATTTTAGTGAATACTTTGATGTGTGTGTGTACATAGAAATGGCAAAGTGTTTGGAACACATCGAAAAAAAAATCATATCACCACAGCTTTGACCTATAGTGAATCTAGTCCAAGGTCTACTTAAAGGGGAACTACCACCCCAACACAATGTACTCTCTAAGTCTTTGTCTTCCTAGCGTTATTAGCAATCCATAGTTCGTTTTCTACAAAAAAGCGTAAGAGCACAATCTTTATACTAAATCTCTACCTGATGACGTCTTGCCCCTTGAATGCGTTCTGCACATGACTGCTATGGAGCCACTTGGATCTACTGTACCTCCCTCCGTCTTGCCCATCTCTCGTACGTCATTGTCCTCAGCACCACGTGACCTGCCGAGCTCCTGGCATCAAGCACGGTCAGGTCATTTCAGCCTAGTGGAAACAGACCGGTGGTTTATATATAGTGAGTACTTCACATGCACCCACTCCCACTAGGCAGAAATGACCTGACCGTGCTTGATGCCAGGAGCGCGGCAGGTCACATGGTGCTGCGGACAATGATGTACGAGTGATGGGCAAGACAGTGGGAGGTACAATGGAGCCGAGTGGCTCCATAGTGGTCATGCACAGAGCGGATTCAAGGGGCAAGACGTCATCAGGTAGAGATTTAGTATAAAGATAGTGCTCTTACAACGCTTTTTTGGAGAAAACTATGGATTGCTAATAACGCTAGGAAGACAGACTTACAGAGTACATTGTGTTGGGGTGGTAGTCCCCCTTTAAAGAGAAAGTCATGTGCACATTTGGAGTTAATGTCCATTATTCATTATACTTTTTTAGAATGAACTGTACCTTCCTAATTGTCCATAACATTGCATTCTTCGTGTTATTTTATTGTAAAGTTTCTCCCACCTGCTCCTTTTCCCTACGTCACACAGTCTCCTCAAAGCAGAAACCCAGTCTGGAGGGATCACGAAGTGATAATATTGTGCCAGCATAAGGAAAAATATACCCTCCTTCGACAAGGGGACAGGGTTTTCCTTAAAGGGACAGACACAATATTGTCCTTTCTTGCAATCTGTCCGGTCAAGAGACCGGCTTTCGGGTCGGAGGGAATCCAGAGTGAAGTAGGGAAAAGGGGCAGGAGGGAGAAACTTTACAAAAAAATAACACGAAGAATACAATGTTACGGACACTTAGAAAGGTACAGTTCGTTATAATAATAAAAAAAAAAAAAAAGCATGATGAGTAATCGACCAACTTCATATGTGCACATTATCACTCTTTAATCTATTAGAAAACAGATAGGATGCAAGGTTTTTGAAATCTCATTTGCATCAGTGGCTAAAACTGGAGATGAAGGATAGAGTAAGAGGTGGTGTGGCCAAGAACACCTTGATCAGAAAACCATCTCAAGCACTTCATTGCCATATCATTTTATATTACAAAACTTACAGAATTATACCAAATGACATATCTTTCATTTTATTTATATACATTTTTTTTCTTCAAGGGATGGATTCAAAATTGTGAAAAAAAATGAAAGCCACAACACCGTGACATCACAAATAAAAAAAAAAACTAAAAAAACAAGACATATCAGCTTTGTAATTGTATCATGAAATGCGTAAAGTGTCTGGGCATGCGGTTTGAACACAAACAACTTCCTACAAAGAATTTCTATTCCTATATCGAAGAGAATATTTGAAGAGGCACATCAGCAGGGTGTGTTAAGCAGTCCAACATGTTGGACCCCCAGGCAGACAGTGTTATTATGGACATCCAGAGTTCAACTCTTATAAACAAGCTTATGTATGGGAGTGCTTAACCCATTCTACCAAAACAAATTATCATTATATTATACACACACACACACACACACACAAAAAATAGGATTTTAGTCTTACCTGTTAAATCCTTTTCACTTAGTCCATACAGGTCACTGGTACTCTACTCTGGGAGGCGTAAGTCCCCTTTAATAGGCAGGAACAACTATGCAAATAATTTGCAAGGGGCGGAGCCTCCCCTCTTACTTAAGCCACCTTCTGGCCAGAGCCACTTTAGATTGATTTGAGACCCTAAAAACTGACCTCAGGTAAGCAAAAAGAAAGACTCCTGTGAGCATGCCCGAACGGTCTCCCACTGAATGCCACAGGAGAGCCAAGACTGGTCCCTTGACAGGGTGGGAGACCAGTGACCTGTATGGACTAAGTGAAAAGGATTTAACAGGTAAGACTAAAATCCTATTTTCACTGTCGTCCAATACAGGTCACTGGTACTCTGGGATGTACAAACATTGAGCTGATCCAGAGGCGGGAAGTAAGGCAAGGACCAGGCGCAAGGCCCAAGTCACTAGAACTGTTATGACCAGTTGATAACATAGCCCAAACTGTAAGTGTCAACGGACACCAACCAAGGGAACAATCCCTGAACTAGCACAGCACACGGAACTAGAGCCAACCGGGCTCAACAGTAAAGAAGCACTAAGGATCACAGAGCGGAAGACCTACACAGGCAAGACTGCCTCCAGGACCTTCCTTCCAAAACTGGCATCAGCCGACGCCAGTACATCAACTCGATAGTGCTTTGAAAATGTGTGCACAGAGGACCAAGTGGCCGCTCTGCACAGTTGATCAGCAGAAGCTTGATTCTTGTAGGCCCAAGAGGCCCCAATAGATCTGGTGGAATGGGCAGTTACCCGGAAGGGAACATGCTTATTCCTCAACTTATAGGCTTCACGGATGGTAGCCTTAATCCAAGAGGCAATGGTAACTTTGGAAGCCGGTCTTCCTGCCCTAGGCCCCTCAGGAATGACGAATAGAGCGTCAGACTTCCTGATCGACTCGGTGCGATGAACATAAAACTTGAGGCAACGCACCACATCCAACAGATGGAGATCTCTTTCCTTGTCAGATGAAGGATTAGGGCAGAAAGAGGGAACCACAATCTCCTGATTGATGTGAAACTCAGACACAACCTTGGGTAAGAATTCCTTGGTAGTGCGAAGCACAGCCTTATCCTTGTGGAACACCAGGTAAGGAGGTTTACAAGACAAGGCCTGTAACTCTGCTACCCGGCGCACTGACACCACAGCCAAGAGGAAGGCCATCTTCCAAGTCACAAGACGTAATGGAATGGAAGCCAAGGATTCAAACGGTGGTCGCTGTAGAACTCCCAGCACCAAATTGAGATCCCACTGGGGAGCAGGACTCTTAAAGGCAGGTCGAACATGAGTCACACCCTGGAAAAAGACTTTCACATCAGGAAGGACAGCAACCCGTTCCTGGAAAAACACAGACAAGGCAGAGGTCTGAACTTTGAGGGAACTCAGACTGAGCCCCTTATCCACACCGTCCTGCAAGAAGGCCAGGACAGTGGGAAGATGGAAGTCAAAAGACAACTTCTTGTCAGAGCACCATGTCACGAAAGTTGACCATATGCGATGATAGATCTTGGAAGACACAGGCTTACGAGCACTGAGCATCGTCGATACCACAGAAGGAGAAAAGCCTTTCTTAGCTAGAATCGAGGATTCAACCGCCATGCCATCAAATGGAGAGAGTGAACATCCTCTTTCCACAGATACCCCTGAAGAAGCAGGTCCGGACGGGCTGGAAGTGGGATTGGATCCTTCACTGACATGGCCATCAATTCCGGAAACCAGGACTGGCAAGGCCAGTTTGGAGCAATCAGGATGACAGGACAACGTTCCCTCTTCAACTTCTGGATAACTCTGACCAATAGAGGAAGAGGAGGGAAGATGTAAGCCAGGGAGAAGTCCCAAGGGATCGACAAGGCATCCACTGCTAGAGCAAGGGAGTCCCTCAACCGGGAGCAAAACACCGGAACCTTCCTGTTGTGTCTGGTAGCCATCAGATCCACCACAGGCATCCCCCACCGTTGAGTGAGCATGTGAAACACCTCTGGGTGCAGAGCCCATTCTCCGCTGTCGACGGTATGACGACTGAGGAAGTCTGCCATGACGTTGTCCACGCCTGGAATATGAACCGCAGAGATGACAGGCACGTGATCTTCTGCCCAAGACAAAATATCCTTGACCTCCCACCAGGCGGAACCGCTTCTTGTGCCGCCTTGCCTGTTGATGTAAGCCACCGCCGTGGCGTTGTCGGACTCCACTCTGACTGGAAGGCCGGTCAATTGAGACTCCCAGTGCCTCAGGGCCAGCCGGACAGCTCGAAGTTCCAGAACATTGATGGAGAGCATGGATTCCTCCAGACCCCATTTCCCCTGAGCACTGAAGCGACCCCAGACTGCACCCCAGCCCCGAAGGCTGGCATCCGTAGTGACTGTGGTCCATGGAGGAACTAGAAAGGATTTCCCTTTCAGGAGATGAGAGAGATCTAACCACCAGTGCAGACTCGACTCGACATGAGGAGGAAGAGAAACAGACAGATGTTGATGATCTGGATGATTCTTGCACGTCTGGATCACGAATCTCTGAAGATCCCTGGAGTGGGCCATGGCAAATGGTACTGCTTCGATTGTGGAAATGAACTTCCCCACTAAGGACGACAACTTCGGAACTGGAATCACGTCCAGGTCCAGAATTCCAGCCACTCTGACAGCTGGTGAGCCACGACCTCTGGAAGAAACACCATGCATTGGCGAGTGTCGAACAGGAGACCCAGGAACAGAAGCCTCTGAGATGGAACCAAGTCCGACTTGTCCAGATTCAGGATCCAGCCATGACGGTTCAGGGTGTGCATGCACATCTGTAATTGCTGAAGGAGAAGCTCCGCTGAGGAGGCCTTCAGAAGGAGATCGTCCATGTAGGGGGTCACTCTGATCCCATCCTGATGGAGCACCGCTATCAATGAGCCCAACACCCTCTGGAAGACCTGAGGGGCTGAAGTCAGCCCAAAGGGGAGCGCTGCAAACTGAAAGTGTCCCCTGTGGCAGGCAATCCTGAGATACCGCCTGCTCTCTGGATGAATAGGGATGTGAAGATAAGCATCCTGAAGGTCCAGGGAGGCAAGAAACTCCCCTGGAGACATTGCTGCAATCACAGAGCGCAGGGACTCCTGGCGGAAGTGGGAAGTCACCACATAGGCATTGAGATCTTTGAGATCCAAGATGGGACGGGCTCCTCCGTCCTTTTTGGCTACCACAAACAGGTTGGAATAAAATCCTGAACCTGTGTCCCCCTGAGGAACCGCCTCCAGGACCTCTTTGTCCAAGAGATCCTGAATAGCGTCGTCGAACAGACGCCTTTTTGTGGGTTCCTGAGAAGGACGAGTAAAATGGAACCGAAAAGGAGGAAGGGAAGAGAAAGGGATCCTGTATCCCTCTGACACCACCTGAAGAACCCATGGGTCCGCCACTGACTCCTCTCAAGTCCGGCGAAAGATGCGGAGACGACCGCCTACAGCCGGATGCGGACCCGGGTTCGGCGAGTCATGCCGAAGCAGTCTTGGAGGTCTTGGCCTTGGAGGCAACTTTGGGCCTCCAGGACTGTTTGGGCTTGGAGGAGGAGCGCGTAGTGGGAGGACCCGTTTGGGCCGAGGAGCGTGTCTCAGTCTGAAAGGAACGAAAGGACCGATTGCGTTTGGCTGGAAACTTTTTCTTAAAGACTGAGGGTAGAAGAGTACTTTTACCGCCAGTAGCCTCACTGATCATTTCTTTGAGTTCAGACCCAAAAAGCAAATTCCCCTGAAAGGGCAAGGAAAGCAAAGCCTTCTTAGAGGCTGTATCAGCAGACCAAATTTTCAGCCAAAGAGCGCGTCTAGCCACCACAGAAGAAGTGGAGGCCCTCGCCATCATGCGCACAGCATCAAAAGCAGCATCAGCAACATAGTTCTGAGCTTCAGTGATATTAGCAAGAAGCTGCAACTATTCAGATACAGGCGCATCCTGGCGAACCGCTTCAGTCAGTCGTTCAGTCCAGGCCGCAATAGCTCTATTAACCCATGCCACAGCAAAAGTGGGGCGCATGGCTGTGCCAATAGAGGCAAAAATAGACTTAAGAGAGAGCTCTAGTTTCTTATCCGTCCAGTCCTGCAAGGCAGAGGCATCTGAGACAGCCAAAGCAGTAGATTTGGATAGTCTAGACACAGGAGCATCCACTTTGGGAGGATGAACCCATTTTGCCAGCTCCGCCTCAGGAAAAGGGTAAAGTTTGGCAAACTTTTTGGAGACAGAGGAAGATCTATCAGGATTCTTCCATGCCTCAGAGACCAGACGGGCAAGAGTAGGGTTAGTTGGAAAACAAACAACAGGCTTAGATGGCTTTTTCTGAAAAACATCAGTAGGATCATAAGTGGATTCCTGAGTCAGAGGAAGGTTGAGCGTATTCAGAACCGCTCTGATCAGACCCTCAGCCGAAACTTCAGGGTCACACTCATAGGGGTCCCCAATGGACCTGTTAGATTCAATAACAGTACGTTCCTCAGCATCAGAATCCTGTAAAAGTTCTTCTTCAGAAGAATCAGTGATATCAGGAGCTCCCTGTGGCTTAGGCAGGGAGGTCCTGATAGTAGAGGGGGTCTGCCAGACCTGGAGAGCCCCCTGTACCTGAGAGGGAAAGAGTTGAAGCGTGGATCTGAGATCCCTAGTGGCAGCTTTAAACTCCCTCACCCAAGATGGCTCAATAGCGTGGCTGGGAAGCCCAGGGTTGCTATCTTGACCAGTACAATTAGGGCATAGATCCCCCACATTATCGCCATCCAGCCCAATGTGGCAAGAGGAGCAAAACGCCATGGGGGTAGCGGACCCCCCATCCTCCTTAGACTTGGGTCTAGCCCCTAGCTCCAGTGAAGTAGACATGCTCACAGCGTCAATATACCCCACTAATAACACTATCACCCAGAAAAAGTGTTAAGATTAAAGTTTCACCCCAGAAATGTTCTAAAAACGGACTTATCTGGCCAGCGAAGGGTTAATCTGTTGAGGAGAGAGAAGGCTCGGTCCCTGCGTAGTGTACTCGCCTAGGAAAAGTACCACAAAATGGCGGCCGTCGTGACAGCCAATCAGAAACGAGCGCGAACCAAGCGCTCATGGGAAATGTAGTTTTTCCTTACAAGTACCCCAAACAGTGCCCGAAGCCCCCCTGAACACCCCACATAAATATAACACATTCCGGATGATAGAGCAGGAGCCTAGAATTAAAATGAGCCCTCTCTGAAGTTGCTGTGTCAAGCGGTTCCAGAGATATGTCCCATACTGTGAATTCCCATAGAGAGTAAAGGAGCCCTTGCGTCTGAGCGGGAAAAAGCCGCGCTTAAAGGCGCGGAACACCATTTTTAATAAAGTTTAGAAAAACATTAAAAAGTGCCCAAACAAGCATGAAACACATGAGAAACATAAATAAGTGAATACCCAATGCTCCAAAACTCAGAGAATAACACAGAAATTGCATAAACAGTAATAATGCAATAAAAACACCCTATGAGTGCTGGAGTGTATTAAAACTCCCAAATACAAGCCCATCAAAGGGACACTGTGGGGACAAGTGGACCTTCAGCACTCAATGGGTGACTCACCTTCCTTGCTGACTTCTGTCTTCAGGTGACCATGATAGGGAGGGAAAGAACCAGAGGTAAATTCCCCAACAGGGGAGCTGCTTAACACAAGCTGTCCCCTCTTCAGGGTATAGGTCCACAGAAAATCCCTGGAAGCTGCACCAGCCACTTTAAAGAGGGCAATTCACAGCCATGGTCACCCTCCTAATGGTGGTATTCCATATTTGAATAAAAAATAATAAAATACTAAGATGCATAGATGTTCTCTACCTGGTGTGGAAGCGCACCAGGAACAAATCAATCTAAAGTGGCTCTGGCCAGAAGGTGGCTTAAGTAAGAGGGGAGGCTCCGCCCCTTGCAAATTATTTGCATAGTTGTTCCTGCCTATTAAAGGGGACTTACGCCTCCCAGAGTAGAGTACCAGTGACCTGTATTGGACGACAGTGAAACACACACACAAAAACACACACACACACACAAACACACACACACACACACAAACACACACAAACACACACACAAACACACACACAAACACACACACAAACACACACACAAACACACACACAAACACACACACAAACACACACACAAACACACACACAAACACACACACAATATGATTTTTAACTTTTCATATTTCAGAACATCTCAGTTATAATATTCACCTGTGTCTAATAAGCAAGTGTACAGTATACCTAAGATTTCTGGAGAAATACAAAGTACATGTGTATAATACTGCTTCTACCCACAAAAAATTAAATGCCCCCTCTCATTCAACAATATTTTATGGTTATCCCCTTCCCCCACCTCAAAAACATAATCTTGGAGCCCCCTTTCCCTCTCTCTGCCCACCTCCATAACCAGGACCCTCCCCACTGTAGGCAATCAGGAGATTTGTGCAGTGGGTGACATACTTGCATCTGCTACCCGCTTTCTCAGATGCTGTACTTCCTCCTCCTCATTCCGAATAGGTTTGTGTCTTGTATATGGAGGTGGGTAAATTAAAGGAAAGGGGGCACCCAGATAATGTTATTTGAGGAGGGGAGAGAGATTAAGGGGGGGGGGGGCATTTTAAGTTTTTAGCTTTTATATAAAACACATAAGGTGTAAATGAGTAAAAATGGATTATACCTGAGATTTTGTGGTATATAATCACCACAAGATGGGAAAAGTCTGCTTAGCCAGATAATATTAAATATTCAGTTTACACGACCTGTACCTCTAGGTTCTTGTGTGTTCTCCCCCACAGCCGACTCCACAGCAAAACTGTTGTAGATATTAACTGAATAATCAACTGGTTCATCCATTTTTCTATAATCAGTCTTGCATACATCTTGGAATAGGCATGTCTATCCTAGATATTTTTGAATTTGCTTACTGTATTATTCTCTATCACCTCTGCTGGGAGGCTATTCCATGTGTTCCTCATTCTATATAATAATTTGCTAGGATGTTTGTCACGATGCAGTCACGTGCAGTAAGTCTCTACTGCGCACCACTGCATCGTGTGAGTAACATGATACAAGACTGCATCGCGAGGAGCAGTGAGGTAGTGGCCTCTTACCCCTTTGAGTGCCAGAGGGGTAAGCAAAGCATTGCTTCATCATCACCCGAACCTTGGCCCGTGTACACGGGCTTTTACACTAGACATTCCATAAAGTAGCAATTATGCACACTTCTGATTTTCCACCCTCGTAACTTCAGAGCATGACATATTGATCTATTAGTCCTCTTCTTTTGTTATTTTTATGAAATCCCTTAATATCAAAACGGAAAAAGAAGAGCAGCACATACATACAGCCTTTGAATGTAGAATTTTGATGCTTTTGGACACCTCCACCAAGCACCCTTGTGCATCACCATATCTTATTCACACTTTCTGAGAGCTAGATGTGGCCTCCTCTTTATCTTGTATGCACTGAAAACACCTCAGATTGCTATTCTCGGTCTTACAGATAACCATGTTCTCTATATAGATGGGATACTCGTGGGATGTGTCACTAGGGAGAGGCTTGCTGTGAACCTAATCATCTTTAAATGAGATAACTAAAAGACAGCTGCCTTAACCCTTTGGTTTTGGGGGAAGGGGGTTGTAATGCGTTGGACCCCCCCCCCCGGACTCATGCAGTCAAAATGAGTAGTGGACAGAGGGGTGGGGACCTGTAAGTCAGTCTATCAGAATCATGTGGTGTTTACACTACATGCAAGATAACTGAAAGGCCCAGCCCAATGTGAAGCATGAGGGTGCTTGGTAGAGTAGTGGTATTCAAAAACATGAACATACTACAATTACAGGCTGTGTGCACTGCTGTTTGTTTGTCTTCCGAAGATAAACGCTCTATTCAATTCTAGGGCAAAACAAAAATGTACAATAAAGAACATAGGGGCTAAAATAAATAAAATTTGGTAATTGCACATCCCTGCTGGTTCACTGGTGGGTACCTATTCTTATTTAGGGATCTCCTTAAACCCCTAAGGACCAGTAATTGGAGAAGTCACCTTCCCTTCAGGACCATTTTGATCCTTGCCAAAGCTCCAGTACACGTGACCTGTTAGATATACCAGCATGCCAAGCGGAATCTGAGAGAGACCACTGAGGTCTTGGAGTGGTCAATTTCAGACCCAGTTTTTACTCCCGCAGGAGCGCTGTAAATATAAAGTACGTCATGTGCCAGGACCTTCACCTTGTCCTTAAGCGAAAAAAAACAGGTGACAGCCCTGGCACGGCACATGGTCCTTAAGGGGTTAAAACCTAACCTGCTGGTGTGTCTTAAGGACAAGATAATCACTGGCTTAACTTCACTGACTGCTAATGAGTTGTCTAACACATTGTGCACACATCTGACAAACAAAGAAAAAGGAAGGTACACTTACAACCTGCTCCTTGTAAACTTGTACTGCAGGATATTCATGGACCCTATGTGTAGGTGCCATATAAAATTTCTTAGTCACCATGATAACCTGGAGCCCAGGGGTTGTCAAACCCGTGTAAGGGTATACCAGATGTGGGTACCTTGCTCTCAGTCCCTAGAGAGGCCAGCTACCCCTAAACAAGGAGGCCCAAGAAGGCCAAAACATATGCCTGGGGTTTGCTGGTATTCTATTGCAGAGGGAGTTGCTCTACATTTTTTGGCTGTGTTAACCGTATGCGTGGAGCCAGCTGAAAACTTAAACAGTCTTTCTCCTTCACATTCCTGATTGGAGAACAGCAAAATTAAAACTAGCAAATGTCCTGCTTTTGCTATGTCTCAAAGAATAATCACTTACGGGCTTCTTCATTCACTTTACATGCAAAAATATTAATGGTCATTTCATAAAATGTTACCAAGCAACACAGGTCATGCTATAAATGACTCGAAATCCAAAACTGCCTGAATCTAGCGTTTTTTGTCCCACTAATGGCAAACTTACCAGGTGTCGGGCAATATCATCACCATGGCTTCTTCTGCAGTGTATAAGATTAACTTGTTGAGTTAGGTCTTCCACCCTTTGGTCAAATGTTTCTTTGAAGAAAATTTGTATCCGACTTTCAATTAGGCATTGAATCTGGTAAAAATTAAGAAAAACTCTTTATCAATACTGTTAGTATGCAGAATAAAAAAAAAAAAAAAAAAAAAAAATACATATACATACATATATATATATATATATATATATATATATATATATATATATATATATATATATTAGTTTTTGAGGTGCCAATATACAGAATGGTCACATATCCACTTTGGCGATTTTTGAAAGATTTAAAATTACCTATATTTAGTGTTTTGTATTGTTATTTCACAGTTAATTAACTCTATGTATTTACTAAAGAGTCTATTATTCTTAGGTTATAGTTCCCTTTTATTGTGGTCTGTTAAAATGTATTGGCAACCACTATAATTGGATTTTAGTTTTCTTATCTGTTAAATGCTTTCCTCTTTAGACCACATGAAATACAAGTACAATGGGGTTGAGGGAACATCACAAAGGACTGGGTCTTTGGGGTTGAGACTCCCTCCTCTTTCTCCAGCTCTACCCATATCCCCTTCACTGAATTCATGTGACAAAATCCACAGCAAAAGGGCTATGCAGGTAAGAAGAAAAGAAAACCTCTCAGAACTAAGACCCTATGAGGACTTCTCTCTCCCCGGGGAGGCAAAGCAAGTGAGGTTTTTCTCCAGATGGAGACCTGTGTTCCACATGGACTAAAGAGAAAAAGGATTTAATAGGTAAGAATATTAAAATCCTATTTTCTCTTACATCCAATATGGAACACGGGTACCAAGGTAATGTATCAAATCATCCTAAATTCTGGAGCAATCAAGGAGAAAAGACTGCCCACACATCCCCATGGTACCAGGGTTCCCTAGGACCAATCTGGATCTCAATAACCATAGGTGTCAAAGGACAATGAACTAGCACGGCACACCAAACAAGAGCCAACCAGGCTCAAAAACTACTGAACTAGCAGTAGAGGATCATGGTGGAGAGGACATCATCGAAGAATCCTTTCTGCTTCAGAATAGTAGCTTCAAGAGCCATGTTGTTGAAGCCAGACTCTGCACATCCTTGTACCTCGAGGGACCCTGGAGTAACAGATCTGTTCTGGGAAGCAGGCTGATCGGATCTTGATTGGACAGATTAACAAGGTTTGCAAACTATGCCCTCCTCAGAATGGAGAGATTAACCCTCTGAGTGCCAGAGAGGTACGCAACACATTGCAAACCAATGTGTTGTGTATCCCTCTGGCACTCAAAGGGTTAAGATAACCCATTGCACTGCTCCTCCTGATCTTCTAGATCACCCTGGGGATGACAGGAACTGGGGGAAACACATAGGACAGATGCAGACTACACAGAATGGACATGGCATCCATCAAAAAGGCCAGA
Organism: Rhinophrynus dorsalis; assembly: GCA_037306005.1. Lineage (NCBI taxonomy): Eukaryota > Metazoa > Chordata > Amphibia > Anura > Rhinophrynidae > Rhinophrynus > Rhinophrynus dorsalis. Next base: position 78,605,805 of record CM074725.1, read on the forward strand.
GGTTTCCTTGTCCATGCACAGAACGTCAAAACCTATCCCAGTTTCCTGGCACTATTTTTTGACAACTGAGAAAGTCTGCTAGCGTATTTTCCACTTCTGTAATGTGTACAGCTGAGAACTGGAATGTGAGCTTTCGCCCAAGTGAGGAGATCTTTTGCCTCTCCATGCTATCTCGCTGTGGGTTCTCCTTTGGTAGTTCATATACTCCACCACCACGGTGTACAATTAAACACTCACCCGAGTCCACTTGAGTACCTGGGACCAAAGAGAGCCAGACAACGCTCTGAGCTCCAGAAGGTTGATGGACAGTAAGCTATCCTCCCCGGACTACCTGCTCTGGTACTCAGGTGACCCTGGATCACCCCTCAGTCCCTTAGGCTGGTGTCCATTTTCACCAAGTTCCACTCTGGAATCAGAAAAGGTCTCCCTCTTGCCAAATGTGGATGATGGTCCTTCCTAGCCTCCAGATACAAAACCATGACAGATGGCTTCAAAGCAGATAGGATGTTGATCCAGGGAAATATCTGACTGCGATTTGGAGTCAGGAAGGAATTTTTTTTTTTACCCACTTGGGGCTAAATTAGAAATTGCTCCAGATGTTTTTTTTTTTGCCTTCCTATGGATCAACAGGGGTGTTTTTGGCATGGGCTGGACTTGATGGACGCATGTCTTTTTTCAGCCTCATCAACTATGTTACTATATGCGAGATGCTCTGGGTTCCTGGACTACATCCGGAGAATACCCCTCGTGTGGAACTGCAAGTGAGGGACTGCCTCCACAGCAGAAACCAACCAATGAACCCAGGACTCTTAAGTAGTCCCTTATCATGGCCATCAGCAAATCTGAATCTTCTCCATGAAAGAGACTCTTCCCTGAAGGGTGTCGAATCTCATGCCCAGGAACACCAAAACTCTGGATGGGGGGGGGGGGGGGCTTTCTTGAGATTGAGAGTCCAGCAGTGATGCACCAGAATGCAGGAACTCATGGATATAGTGAGCCAAGAAGTCTTCTGACAAAGCCTTGCTCAAAAGATCGTCCAAATGTGGTGTCAGAGAAATGCCTTGGCCATGTACGTATGCAGCCAAGGCCGCCATGATCTTTATGAGGATTCTGGGTGCGAAAGCCAGGCCAAAAAAAAAAAATCAGAGCCATGAACTGGTAGTGACTGCAGCTGAAAGCAAAATGCAAGTAGCAGTGCCAGTCTGGGGCAATTGGGACTTGTAGATATGCGTTGTAAAGATTCAGGGAGGATAGTTTCTACCCCAGGCACATCGCTGCAATGACAGAATGCAAACCTTAGGCTTTGGAGCAGCTTTTTCCTCCTTAGGGACGTACAGGGTCAGATGTCTGCTTTTTCAGATCATCTTGGCTTAACCTACTCAGTCAGACATAAGAAATAATATATTCACACACATATCCTATATCATAATTCACTACAAATTTTATAATGACGCAGTCATGCACAGTAGAGACAGCTGTGCGTGCTGCAGTCATGCTCAGTAGAGACTGCCCATGACGAGGCCGATACAGAGCTGGGCGCTCTGAAGTCAGACCAGAGGTCTGACTTCGGAGCATCCAGCTGTGTATCAGCCGCTACACGGGCAGTCTCTACTGAGCATGACCGCACTGCAACCGCCTGCCACGGTGGCCTGTGTACACGGGCTCTTCTACTAGTATATATATAAAATGTTATATAATACATACATATATAATTGCTTACAGTTTGCAGCTCCATTGTCCTGCTTTTTATATCCTCGCTTTCAGCCGAGACTATTAGAATGGGAGCCCACTTCCTAGCACCCATCATGCCAGTACAGGCGGTTCAGCAGAGGAACACAGGAGAGAAAGGAGAATGCCGGTAAGCTCAAGCCCATTCACATATGCTGCTTTTGACTTCTCCATGCAACCCTAATGCACAAGGTATTGGAGCAGGAAGGAGATAATGCACTCTGTGGCTGTTGACAGAGTGCATAGGCCAGATGAGATGTGATTCACATGTAAGAAAACTCCTTCCCCTGAGAATTGTTGTCCGGGCTGACTTCCAGTCTTGCTATTGGTCCTACCAACTGAGAAGCAGAGTCAATACCCATTTGTTATGCCATGGAGAGGACACAGTGGAAAGCAGCACTTTAACCCATGCAAGCTCTTGTTCAGTGCTGGAGAAACTTGGAAGAATGGTAGGGGCCACAGCACAAGAGGGGCATAAAGACCTAGAATATTCATTGGAAGCCCAGTGTGCAAAGAGGAACAGTGGGAAAGAGAAGGAAGGGAAGCCCTGCATCTTAGCCTTGGATTTTGCCATATGCCCCTTAGAGTCATACATGTCCAAGAGAGCGTCTAAACCTAGCTGAATAAGATCAAATATCCCCAGTTTAAAGCAGAAACTCGAGAAAGATCAAAAAGTAGTTATCCGGTACGCAAAGGGTTTAACTGGAGAAGAGAGCAAAGACAGACAGCATCTGCACAAAATAACTAAGGTACAAGCAAGATGGTCAACACGTAATGTGCCAGCCAATCGGAAGAAAGCCTGGGAAAAGGGGCATTGTGGGAACTGTAATCTTCCTTGCTTGCTTGTTGCCTAGCAATGCAGGTTACTCTCGTTTTAGACTTCGGCAAGCTCTGTGGACCCACAGAAAGTGGACCGGACAACAGAACATGAAGAGACAAGAAGACAGAGCCCTCTCTGACAGTTGTAGCCCAAACAATGCCACAGATATGCCCCAAATAAGTTTCTTCCACAGGTGTCAAAGGAGCAAAGATGGAGAACGGGCTCTGGTTCTTAAAGAGCTGTTGCATAAAAATCAAATTTAAAAAGAAATGAAACAACCCCAAACCACAAGGGAATGAAAAAAAAACAAAAAACAAATGTAATAGTGGAAGTGGGGGTGGCAGAAATAAGAAATCCTCCCAAGCACACTAACCTAGTATATATGCAGAATGAACAAACATTGCAGAGACAGCAAGGAAATGCTTAAAATACCAGCAAATACATAAGCCATGACTACTTCCAGACGCAAAGAAGAGAGCAAAAAATTAGTTGATAAATGTATAGTAGACACAAAGAGGGTGTAAGGTAGCTCAGTATCCGACATATAATGGACCAAGGCACTCAAAGGGTTACTCATCAATCTTCTGTCTTCAGGCTCCCATCATAAGGTAAGGGCAGAATCTCAGAGAGACTCAGCCATGAGGAACAGACTTGTCATAAAGTCAGCCTCCACAGGGCATGAAAGGTCCGCAAAGCACCTGTGAACTGGACAATCCATCAACAGTGACCAGAGCCTTCCTAATGTGGCACAATAGAGCCCCATATCTAAAGAAAAACATAATAAATTAACAGGATGGCCACTGCATTGCCATCTGCTTTGAAGGACACATGAATTTCGGGAAGGGGGGGTTGAGCTGGAGGAAGAGGAGAGAGTCTCTATCCCAAAGATCCATGTTTTTGTGATGTGCCTTGCCCTCCAAGAGGAGGGACTTAACCCCATGGTATTGTTTTCCATACTGGACTTAAGAAAAACTATTTTCTCCATCAGCTATTTGACATTATGAGGTATGTGAACTAAAGGAAGATTTCAACAGAGATCATAAAAAAAGAATTACAGACGCAAGGAAAGATATCCATAAATGGTTGTGTCTTCTGTTAGATATATTTTCACATAAAAATTAATATGTTCATACTCAAATATCATGAGTCTAAAACAAACATTTGTAAAACACAAAATATTCTTAAGTGCATAAGCCCCGAACTATGTTATAAGAGTAAGAGTTTCAGTGAATTGGACTGGGTGGGTTCTAATCTCAACTCCATCATCTAAGTTAACAGTTTTTTAAAAAAAGCTGATAACATGTACCAACTGAAGCCACTTCACACCTATAATTAAAATATTTTAGAAGTCCCACAATAAGACACAAAAAAATTACAAAACATCCTTAATTGGGGGTGGACAAAAACCCAGGAATATTTTATATATACCGGTGCGTATGCATTCCTTTACTGGCTCCTACAACTCCCAGCTGTCTCCTAATATTGTTGCCTAGCCTTGTACTTTAAGTATATAATATTTTAATGGATATAAACTATTTTCATTTTGTGGTGATAACATCAGTTTAAAGGGATAGTAATGTTTCACAAAAAAAACAACTCCGATTAATCTTAATAGTATTTGGGCCATGGAGAGTGTTATTTCAAAACTGTTAGAGTTGTAGTTCAAGAGTAATTGAATGATAAAGTATCCCCCTCCCACCCCTTTTATCTAGTGTAAGCCACCTCACCTCAGATGGGGTATCTGATCTCCTGACCGGACAGGTCGCAGCAAGGGACAATCTTCTTACTGTGAAGATAAGGATAACAGGTTTATCCTTATGCTCACTGAAGATTGTCTCTCTCTGCGATCCATCCAGACAGTCTTGTTACATCAGTAAAAGGGGCGGGAAGGGGAATACTTTAACATTCAACTACTCTTGAACTACAACTCTGACAGTATTGAAATAACACTCTCCATGGCCCAAATACCATGAAGATTAATTGGAGATGCTTTTATTGTGAAACATTACTATCCATTTAACCCCTTAAGGGCCAGCAGTCCCGGGGTGTGCGGTCCTTTAAGGACCAGATAGGAAACTTTGACGTGCCGTCCCACGTGACTGATCACGTGGGACGGCACGCCGAACGGGGGACTGAAAGAGATCGCTCCGGTCTTGGAGCGATCAACTTCAGTCCCTGGTATTACTCAACTCGCTCCTACAGGAGCGCGGTGAGTAAAAGTATGTGATGTACCAGGACTGTCACTGGTCCTTAAGTGCCGGACCAGCGTGACGGTCCTGCCACGTCAATAGTCTTTAAGGGATAACAAAAAAAAAAAAAAATTAACAGCAATTTATTTCTGTAATAATGGGGGGAAGGTGGAACACCCCATCATGAGTACAGTACAAGAGAATAATCATTTTTGGCTAGTATTAGTATGGATATTGCACCCATTTAACATTTTTAAAGAAAAATAAAAATTATAGTACTTCCATCCTCCCCATCCTATTCACTCGTATTTACATGGAGCTGTCTTCCATGCTTGTTTTGTGAAAAGGGGGGGGGGGGTCTATCTTCCCCAGCAAAGCCTGTACCAAATGTGTCATCACACAAGATTCCAATATCTGTGCATTAATCACTCATGCACACAGTAAAAAACAATTGAGGGTTGTTAATCAGATACACCAATTTGCACATTAAGTGTCCTATGTCCAAAAGAAAACTGGTGTCATTCATGGGCAAACCAACTGCTCCACAGGGGACAAAACCGAAAATTCCTAATTGATTTAACAGGGGCTTTATCTCCTTGTTTGCTAAAGAGGTCTTCACCGCATTGCAGAGCAGTGTTTTGGAGACCTCAATAGTGTTCAATTTGTTAAAAACCCCAATTTTTATTGTTTTGTTGTTTTTTCCAGATGGTTTGTTGACCCTAAATCTACCCTACTATTTGTTTTTGCAATCTGAATAAAAGACCAAACAGAGATATGTAAAATGTGACCTCATCAGGGAAGACTAAAGCGAGAATTCTAAGAGTGGCTGTAATGAACTGTTTGTCTTTTTTCCCCAAAAAAATTTAAGATTGTAACAGATGTCAGTCACACTTTAAACCCCCCCCCCCACTGAAGTTATTAAAGTGTTATTCTTCCTCCCTTTACTTTGTAGGATGAAAGGAAAGGGGGACAGTGAGTTCACCGAAATATAGGATTGCCACCGCAACCCCAACCATCCAGACAGACCCCCTACATACATCGTTTTACTGTGTCCTAAGCAGTAGATGTGTTGTATCTGGTGTCCATGACACAGTAAAATGATTCCCAGAAAAGAAATGTCTGTCTTGTCTGCTTGCCTGTTGGTTAATGTTATCAGATGAACCAATGCAGAGGGAGCAGACATCCATAAAAGGTGAGGGTGGTGGGAGAATAGGACTTAAATAACTCCAGAAGGGCGCATTTCAAAGCATGTGAGCGATGTCACATTCTTAAATGTGTAACAACAGATTCAATTAAAGTTATTTTCACACATTACTTTAAGCACACCAATGGAATTAGAAAAAATAAAAAAACCTTCACATATAAACACCATATAGCTAATATTAATTCACTTTCTCCAAACACAATTAAGTATGTTTGGATAAAAACTGTCTCAAGTGCTCAAATACCTTTTCTAAAGCCACTTTAACTTTTTCAGGTTCTGGCCAAGCTGTGCCTGAAGGTTTGATCCGTTTACAGTTCGCAATTTCATCACTTTCGGAACGAGATCTTTTCCTTTCGCCGGCACCTTACAAAATATATTAATTTCCCTTGTTATAAAGAATTTAGACATATAATTTTACACACATACAACAGTTTGGAAAAAGGTCCTATTGCCAATGAAAATAGGTTAAATAAACGAAACCAGCTGAATCCCAAATTATGTTTGACATAATTAGACTAGCTTTTTATGGCTAAAACAACTTTTTAAGATGTGTTAGGATACACAATTCCCATCTACAGTCCCATGCTCCACTTCCCACCAAGCCTTCTCTCTCACCTATGTGCCAGTGTCCCTATGCCCTCTCCCATAAATCATTGCCTCCTTCTCCCATGTAGATACAACATATAAAATGTGAGAGGCTTCTGAGAACGAACAAACAGCACAATGGCCTGTCCTACGGCTAGTCACCGCTCAGAAGCATCACGTTTTAGCTCTCTAGTGCCATTGCAGAGGAGAAATTTCCATGTACATATTAGACTAATCCCGCCCAAAAGGGCAGTCCAGTTCCAAAATGACAGGCAAGTCTCCCCCGCACGGGAACACCAGCTAACCCCCGGCGTACGTTTCGGCCTTGTTGGGCCTCGTCAGGAGGGTGCAGCTGGATTCCCTAGGCACTGAGAGCAAGGGGTCCACGTCTGGATTACCCTTCACTCTTAGGGAGACCCCCTAAGAGTATTCAGATACAACATATAGAATGTGAGAGGCCCAAATAAGGCCGAAACGTACGTCTGGGGTTAGCTGGTTTTTCCGCACAGAGGAGACTTACCCATCATTTTGGTACTGGACCGCCCTTATGGGCGGGATTAGTCTAATATGTATGTGGAAATTTCTCCTCTGTAATGGCACTAGAGAGCTAAAATGTGATGCTCTTGAGCGGTGACTAGCCGGAGAACAGGCCATTGTGCTTTTGTTCATACTCAGAGCCTCTCACATCATTTTTGGCTTGTTTTTGAGAAACACTTGGGGTCTCTCCCTAAGTGTAAAGTGTAATCCAGACGTGGACCCCTTGCTCTCAGTGCCTAGGGAAGCCAGCTGCACCTCACTGACGAGGCCCAAATAAGGCCGAAACGTACATCTGGGGTTAGCTGGTTTTTCCGCGCAGAGGAGACTTACCCATCATTTTGGTACTGGACCGCCCTTATGGGCGGGATTAGTCTAATATGTATGTGGAAATTTCTCCTCTGTAATGGCACTAGACAGCTAAAATGTGATGCTCTTGAGCGATGACTAGCCGGAGAACAGGCCATTGTGCTTTTGTTCGTACTCAGAGCCTCTCACATCATTTTTGGCTTGTTCTCCCATGTAGCCCTGGAGCCTCCTCCACTTGGCTCCAGGACTGGCACGTGTGGAGGAGATGAAGGTGGGAGGGGGTCAAGGAGAGCTGGGACAGCAAAAGGGATGATGGGATAGGACACAAGGAGTGGAGAAGGGGAGGGTCGGAGTGGACAGCATTAGTGACAAAAAAAGAGAGGGTGGAGAGGACCCCACAAGCTGAGAAAGGCAGGGTGGAAGAGGATCCCATAAGCGGTGAAAGGGAGCATGAGAGAGGGGTAGCAAAAAGTATAGAAGGAGAGCAGAAGCGGTGAAAGGAAGAGAGGAAAGCAGAGCATCCAGAGAGTCAAAAGGGAGGATTGGGAGCAAGAGAAAAGTGGCCATGATTTGGACAGGCTTGGGCAGGAGGCCAAATCCCTTGTCCAATGCTGCCTAAATCACCACCACCACACATAACGTACTTGATGCCGCCCCTGGGTGTGTGCAGGATGGACATAGGAATTTCTTTATATATTCATGAAGAGCTGTTCCTGGTTCCACCAAGCCCTGGAATGGGCATAGAAGGAGTAAGGCTGCACCTCCACATGCCATACCCCTCCCATGCCCCAACACAGATCTGCTCCTTTAAAAGTAATACTGGGCCAGTGATTTGGGCAAGCAGTCTCCCGGCCAAATCACTGCCGGACTCTGCTGCCCCCCATGTACTGCCCTAGCAAGCCAGTGATGTATTGTAACAATGCTGGGAAAACAGGCCCTTAAGCCACTGTTGAGCTATTTGGCAGATGATGATGTGTATTACAGTTCTACAACACCTAAAGAACCAGAGGTTCCCCCCAGAACATTTTAAAGGGATAGCAATGTTTCACAAAAACAGCAGCTCCAATTAATCATAGTATTTGAGCCATTAAGAGTGTTATTTCAACACTGTCAGAGTTGTAGTTCAAGAGTAAACTGACTGATAAAGTTTCTCCCTCCCACACCTTTTAGCTAGTGTAAGACACCTCAGATGTGGAATCTGGTGCACAGACCAGAAAGCTCACAGCAAGGGACAATCTTCTTAGAGTGAGAACAATGAAAACCCTGCCCCCATTGACAGGTTTTTCCCTTACATTAATTGAAGATGGTCCCTCTCTGCAATCCATTTGGACACCACCCTGCTGCTCTGAGGTGAGCAGTGTTACATCAGTAAAAAAAGGGGGGGGGATAATTTATCATTCAATTACTATTGAACTACATATGTCAGTGGTTCTCAATCTTTTTTTGTTCGGGGCACCCCTAAAACGTAATCTAGAACATTCGGGGCACCCTTGACATATTTAATGTACTTTATCAAGGGCATGAAAAGGGTACAATACATAAATATACAGTTATTATCAGATCTTATCATAATAACAACACTAAACATATTGTTCATATCAAATTCTATAAATCTTTATTTAAAAGTCCATTATTGTTAGTCTTCATAGAAAACATGGGGCACCCTAAGTTGATGTCCAGGGCACACCAAAGTGCCACGGCACCCTGGTTGAGAAAAACTGATTATGTCCTGGTACAAAGAACAAAGAAGATGTGTAAAAAGCATTCTTAGCATAGGTTTCATAACGGTCGCTAAAATTTGCAACAGGTAATAAATATACAAAAGTGAAATGAAGTTTATAAATATGTCTGAGAAAATTCACTAAGAACAATTTATTTTTGCGTAACAGTTTATACATGGTGTTAAGATTTACTCATTAAAAATGGCCTTTATTTTTGGCGCAATTATACATACATTACAACACAATTCTTATTTGGACTAGACCATATCTACTCCACTTTTCAAGAATTTGACAGACTACAGATAGTGGCTACGGAAGCATATTGTTGTAAATGTAAGTAGTGGAACAAATCCATGTGAGCTGGTATAAAAGCTAGCTTTATTGAAAAATATAAAACTTCTAGGAATGGATGGAGCTGGACACAAAACACATAGAAAGGAAGTTACATGAGAAACATCTTACGTGTTTCGTGCTATACAGAGCTTAATCACAGACCTAACAAACAACTGGAAATGCCAGATTTAACCCCATAAGGACTACGTGACGTACTATGACCGTCACGGTCCTTAAATACTTAAGGACTGGTGACGGTCACAGTACGTCACATACTTTTTACTTACATCGCTCCACTGGGAGTGCTGTAAGTAAAAACGGGGCCTAAAATTGAGCGCTCCAAGACTGGAGCGATCTCCTTTAGGCCCCAAAGCGGCGTGCCGATACACGCAACAGGTCACATGTACCGGCACGTCTTTCACATGTACCTGGACTCTTTCTTAACCCCTTAAGGACCGGGAAAATCTGAGGTGGTTTGCATTTAACTCCTTAAGGATGTCCGATCGTGCCTGTGGCCGTCACTTAAGTGTACATTTTGCAGCTTCTGGTGCTGCTCTGTGTCCCAACTTCGTGATTGCTTGGGTGACTAGAGCCATTGCTGTTAGGGTGGAACAACTCTTAGAGGCAGTCCATGCAGCCTCACCTAAAGAGGATGTTCCCAAATGTATTCATTAGCTAGTGCTCTTAGGAGAAAAACGGCACCCCATTAGTATGAGTTGACCTATCTTAGGGGGTATTAGACGTACAAAACTACACCACCTACAACCTCTGATTTTTCAAACACTTGCCTGACTTGCCTGAGCAACACGGAGTTATTTATGCTAGTTATTTCCAAACACTACTTGCTTTTACAGCACCAAACAATGAGAAAGGGAGACAAACAACTTACCAGCAATGGATTCAAAAGTATTTGGAGGATCTTTGGAGTTGTCATCGGATACGTTCAAAGCAAAACCATTAGGTGAAGAACACTGAAATCCAGTTGTGCAAACGGCACCAGTAAACTCTTCTTCAGCATGCTCCTTATTTGACACTACATCACTAGGTTTTGGAGAAGTACCAAATCCAAGATCTATAGATTGAGCCAAAGGGAGGTCTTCATTTAAATTTTTCTGTAATGGTTCATTATGCTCTTCAGAAACAGGAACTTCAACAGGGTTTGTTTGTGAACATTCTTCTGTGAAATCTTGGACAGTTTGAGGTATGGGCGACAGTTGCATACATTTCTCTTCAGCCAACTGGTTTCCATTACTTGGGGGAGAATTGGCTTGTTTTAAGTGTTCATCATCAGTTGGAGAGTCTAACAGAGTGTTCTTTGGTTCACTTATTTCAGAATAGTTGTGAGGTAAATGAAGAGGATTATCAAGAGGAGTCACTGGAGACGTTGATACATCGTCAGGATTCTTTTCTATGGAATTACATTGGCTAAAAGTTTCATTTTTGGAACCAACAATGTCGATTTCTGCATCAACCTGTGAAACTTCTATGGAGACTTGTAATTCCTTAGGGAAAAGATCCTGTTTTTCCAACTCTAAAGATTTATTTTCTTTAGAAGCAGATTCTCCTTGTGCAAAACAATTTACTTTGTTGGTAATGTCAGGTTGTTGCATTTGTTCTTTAGGAAATAAAGCATAAGGTCCACTTGAAGTGCTCTCTTTTTTGGAAGCCTTTATTTTATTAATTATGGCCATTTGCTGTCGACAGCTTGCAGTCATAGTTTTTCTTGCTCTGAAAATCTTTTTCACGTTTGGATTTGTGTTGCTAACCAATTGTTCCTGGCAGAGAAAAACACATGTTTAGAAAGAATAAACACAACATTATATATTCTGTTTAAATTTACTGCAGTAAGACAGATTTATGCAATATTGGCCCAGAGTGAGCTTCGTTTCAAGAAATACTACTACAGTTATTATTTGTCTTTAAGGGGCCTTATTACTAAACTAATTTAACATAAAGGGCATACAGTACTGAACCTAGCGACCCCATACTAACCGTACAAACAAGCACTTACAATTGCTTCGATCTTTGTAGATCACTCTATCCAAAAGGGATGATCTTGAGTGGGTATGATGATTTGTGTATCTACATATTCTCTCTAACCAGATAATACAAAATGCTGAGTGAAGACCAACTTCCTTCCAGCTCAAATACTTAATAACATGGGAGCTTAAGCATAGGCAAAATGCACATGCTAGGATTTAAAAGTATCCTTTTGAAAGATCACACGTGAAAGAGCGCACAACCTTTTAACCAACTCACCATGACGCCATGCACAAATGGCGACGTGACAATCTCGCACTGCATGACAGCACGAGATTGTCATGTCGATTACTTCACGGTCGCATACACGGAGGATGCACACTATAACTTTAAGCGAGGCACATAATACAGGTGGCAGAAAAGACAGCTTATTATTCTTGGGAAAGTGCCAGGGGGTGTGCATGCATTGCAGATCAATGTGTTGCACACTGGGCTGGCACTCTGCAGGTTACTGTGTATAGGACATGTCCGTGTTACCACGGAGAGGATGCGCACTATAACTTTAATATCAAAACTTATGAAACAATAAATGCCAAAGTCTAAAAATGCTCTGGGGATGCTGAAGAGAGCCAGCTGGAGCACCTCCATGTACTGCATACATAATACTTTTCCCTCTGTATGCAGCACCAGGAGGCACTCCAGCTGCCTCTCTTCAACATTCCCTGAGCATTTTTAGACTTTGCCATTTACGGTTTCATAAGTAATGATAATAGGATTTTAGTCTTACCTGTTAAATCCTTTTCACTGGTAACTCTGGGAGGCGTCAGTCCCCTTTAAGTAGGCAGGAACATTCTCTAAATGTATGCAGGGGGTGGAGCCTCCCTTCCCTCTCAGGCTGCAGTCTACCCAGCCTGCCCAGAATTGTTTGAGAACTAACCAGACTAGATAGTAGAAGGAAAGAAGACTCCTGTGAGCATGCCCCGAAGGACTTCCACAAATTGCCACAGGAGAGCCAAGCATGGACTCTTGACAGGGTGGGAGACCAGTAACCTGTATGGACTAGGTGAAAAGGATTTAACAGGTAAGACTAAAATCCTATTTTCACTGTCGTCCAATACAGGTTACTGGTAACTCTGGGATTTCCAACCATTGAGTTACCCTGAGGTGGGAAGAAGGCAAGGACCAGGCACAAGGCCCCCAAAGTCACCAGGACCTCCATGAACCAACCGGTCAGAGATCCCAACTAACCAGAGGTGTCAACGGACACCAACTAGAGGTAAAAACAGACCCCAAGAACTGTTACACAGCACACTGAACCAGAGCTAATAGTGCTCAACAGTAAGGAAGCACTGAGAACCTCAGAAAAGAAAGATCCTAGACAGGCAAAACTGCCGCCAGGACCTTCCTCCCATCAGCCGAGGCCAGCACATCCACACGGTAGCACTTCAAGAAGGGATGCACAGAAGACCAAGTGGCCGCCCGGCACAATTGAGCGGCAGACGGTTGATTCTTGGAGGCCCAAAAGCTTGCAAGTCCGCCACCCAGCGCACTGACACAATAGCCGGAAGAAAGGCCATATTCCATGACAAAAGGCGCAATGGAATAGTAGCCAAGGACTCAAAGGGGGAACGCTGGAGAACCCCCAAACCAAGTTAAGGACCCACTGAGGAGCCGGACTCCGAAAGGCAGGACGCACAGAAGCAACACCCTGGAAGAAACCTCTGACGTTAGGAAGATAGTAATGCGTTTCTGGAAAACAACAAAAAGCGCCGAAGTAAGAACCGTAAGAGAACTCAGACTGAGTCCCTTGCCAACACCGTCCAACCAAAAGGCAGGACAGTGGGAAGATCAAAGTCATGAGACAGATCTCTGTCAGCACACCAAGACACAAATATCGACCGGACACGGTGATAGATCGTGGAAGAAACAGGCTTATGGCACTAAGCATAGTAGAAACCACGGCAGAAGAAAACTCTTTCTTCCATAAAATCGAGGATTCAACATACAGGCCGTCAAATTGAGCCAAAGAACGTCTTCCACAGATAACCCTGTAGAAGAAGAGCTGGACGAAAGGGGAGCCGAAATGGCTCCACCACAGATAGGGTCATAAACTCCGGATACCAGGGTTGACGAAGTCAATCCCGAACAATCAGAATTACCGGACAACGTACCAATTACAATGTCCGTAACGCCCATATAAGTATAGAGAGAGAGAGAGAGAGAGAGAGAGAGAGAAAATGGCCAGAGAGAATGTCCAGGAATGGACATTGTATCAGCAGCAGAGTTAGAGTGTCGCTCCACAGAGAGCAAAACGGCGGAACCTTCCTGTTGTGTCCCATTGCCATCAGATCCACTGGGGCATTCCCCATCTCAGAACCAGGAGCTGAAACACCTCCGGATGTAGTTCCCACTCTCTGCTGTCAACTGTGTGACGACTGAGGAAGTCTGCCATGACGTTGTCTACGCCTGGAACGAGCACTGCGGAAATGACTGGAACATGAACCTCTGACCAGGACAGAATGGCCTTGACCTCTAACCAAGCGGCGAGACTTCCTGTCCCGCCCTGTCTGTCGATGTAAGTCACTGCTGTGGCGAAGTCGGATTCCACTCAGACTGGCCCGTCCTCCAGTTGACACTCCCAATGATGGAAAGAAGGGACTCCTCCATGGACCACTTCCCCTGAGCGCTAAAGCGACCCAGAACAGCTCCCCTGCCCAGGAGGCTGGCATCCGTTGTGACCTCGGTCCAGTAGGGAATCCGGAAGGATCTTCCTTGTAGGAGATCGGAAGGCCCAACCACCACTCCAAGCTCAACTCGACATGGGGGGGGGGGGGTGATCGATAGCTTTTGATGATCGGTCGGTCCCTGAAGGTCCGTATCACAAATCCCTGAAGATCCCTGGTGTGTACCATGGCAAATGGAACCTCCTCTATCGTGGAGATGAACTACCCCACCAGAGAAGACAACTTCGGAACAAGTATCCAATAGCAGGATAGTATCATAGAGACCCTTTGAGCAAACTGATGGTTACCTCGTCCTGTAGAAAAATCATGCACCTCTGAGTATCGAACAGAAGACCCAGGTGCCGAAACGGAACAAAGTCAGACTTGACCAAGTTCGCAATCCAACCGTGATGTGTAAGGAAGTGAATGCAGGTCTGGACCAGCTGATGAAGAAGGTCCGTAGTGTACGAAGGCACTCTGATGCCATCCCGATGGAGGACGGATATCAAGGCCCCCCAACAGCCGTTGGAAAACCTGGGGGGGGCTATTGTCAGACCAATGGTAGAGATGAAACTGAAAAATGACCTCTGGCGCAGGCAAACCTCAGATATTGCCTGCTGTCTAGATGGATTAGGATGTGCAATACGCATCCTGAAGGTCCAGAGAAGCAAGGAACTCCTCCGGAGACATGGCAGCGAATACTGTGAGCAGAGACTCCTGACGATAGTGAGACTTCGTCTCTTTTTTTTTTTGGTTGCCACAAAAAGGCTTGAATAGAATCCTGAACCCCTGAACGCAGGGGGTACCCGTTCCAGGACAACCTAGTCCAGAAGAGCCTGAATAGCGTCTTCGAACAGACGGCTTCACTCGACTTCTTGAGGAGAACGAGAAAGATAAAGACGAAAAGGTGGGAGAGAAAGGACAGGGATCTTATATTCCACAGACAGCACCAGAAAAGTCAATGGGTCCGACACTGAATCATCCCACGGTGTTGGTGAGTCATGCCGAAGCAGTCACAAAGTCATGGGCTTGAATGCGGCCTTGGGCTGCAATTGGTGCATGGGCTTGAAGGAGGAACGCGGAGCAGATGGAACCGCCTGGTTCGTCGTACGTGTCTCAGAGTGAAAGAAACAAAAGGACCGGTTACGCGTAAACGGCCACTTTTTTTTTTTTTTTTTAAAGAAAAAGGGTAGAAGAGTACTCTAACCCCCGAGGCCTCGCTAATTCGTTCCTTAATTTCGGATCCAAACAAGGAAGTGACAGCAGACCAAATCTTAAGCCAACGCGCACGCCCAACCTCCACAGGAGTAGCGGAGGCCCTTGCCATCATGCGGATGGCATCAAAGGCAGCAGCAGAAACATATTGTTGATCCACAGAGATAATAGCAAGGAGACGCGATCTCTCCAAAGTAGGCGCATCCTGACGGACCGCCATCGTAAGTTGCTCAGTCCAGACTGCAACTGCCCGGATAACCCATGCAACAGCAAACGCTGGTCGCACAGCAGAGCCAATAGAAGAGAAAATGGACTTGAGGGGAACCTCAAGTTACTTATCAGTCCAATCTTACAGCGCAGAAGCATCAGAAACATGTAAGACAGTAGATTTAGGCAGTCTAGATATGGGTGCGTCCACCTTAGGGGGATGAACCCATGCAGTCATTTCTGTTTCAGAAAAGGGGAAAAGTTTAGCAAACTTTCTAGACACTGAAGAGGACGTGACCGGAGTAGTCCATGCGTTAGAACCAAACAATCAAGAGTTGGGTTAGGAGGAAAATGAATAAGGGGCTTTGCAGGCACCTGAAAAACATCAGAGGGACCAGAGGGAACCCCCTGAACTGATGGAATGTTGAGAGTGGACAATACAGCCCTGATCAGGCCCTCAGTAGAGGTTTCAAGACCAGCTTCAAATGGGTCCCCTAAGAGACCTGGAAGATTCCAAAAGAGCACCAACCTCAACATTCGAATCTAGCAACAATTCTTCCTCAGAAGAATCTGACACATCCGGTGCTCCTTGCGGTTGAGGCAGGGAGGATCTGATAATAGAGGGGGTCTGCCATAATTGAAGTACCCCCTGTATCTGGGATGTAAAGAGAAGTAAAGTGGACCTGAGGTCTCCAGTTGCAGTCTTAAACTCTCGCACCCAATCTGGCTCAATAGCATGGCTGGAAGGCCCTGGGTTGCTGCCAGGAACTTCAAAACCTGCTGGGCAGAAATGACCAGAGAACACTCTAGGTAGCCCTGTGTGACAGGAAGAGCAATGCGCAATGGGGGATACTGATACCCCAACTTCCTTAGTCTTAAGTCTAACCCCTAGCACCAGCGGTATAGACATTCATACATTGTCAAAATAACCAAATGTACAATGAATCACCCAATTGAAGTGTATAAGATTGATATTTCACCCAAGAAACACTAAATATAGACTGTTCTGGCAGGCGAAGGGTCAATCTCCAGAGGAGAAAAGGATTGTCCAAACGCTGTGTAGGATACTCAATGAGAAAAGTGCCCAAAATGGCTGCCGCAACGGGAGCCAATCAGAAATTAGGCGCGAATCAAGCTTTCATGGGAAATGTAGTTTTTCCCAAAAAGTACCCCAAAACAGAGCCCGAAGCCCCCCAATACACTTGAACTATAAACCGGATGATAGAGCAAGGGTAGACAATTAAAATGAGCCCTCTCTGAATTCGCTGTGTGAAGTGGTTATAGAGATACGTCCCAAACAGTGTTAATCCATAGAAATTAAATGGAGCAATGGCGTCTATGCGCTAAAGCGCGCCTTAAAGGCGCAGTACACAATTTTAATAAACGTTAAACTACAAGTTAAAAACATGAAACACATGCAGTGAACATGTATGCATATACAGAAAACACTGATCCAGTAAGAAAAGTGCCAGAAAACCCTATTAAACCTGTCAAACCAGCAGAGGAAGGGTTAAGTTACCACAGAAACCTGCTCAAAATACCCATAGACATACACATATACACCCAATGAGTGCCGGAGTGCGCAATGAGAACTCCCAAATACAAGCCCAATTAAGGGACACTGTGGGACAAGTGGACCTTCAGCACTCAAAGGGTGGCTCACCTTTCTGCAGATCTTCTGTCTTCAGGTTACCCTGTAGTAAGAATTACCTCAGAAAGGTAATTCATGGGGAAGCACTTGTAACAAAGATATTCTCCCTTCAGGGCTTAAGGTCCACCAAAAGGCCCTGGACACTGAGCTAGCCACTTTGGAGAGGGCATTTGTCAGGAAAGGTAACCCGCCTAAAGGTGGTATTCCGTATTTGACAGAAAAATAAAAATGAAACTAAAACTGACGAGATGTTCTCCACCTGGTGTGTTCACACACAGGAACAAACAATTCTGGGCAGGCTGGTAGACTGCAGCCTGAGAGGGAAGGGAGGCTCCACACCCTGCATACATTTAGAGAATGTTCCTGCCTACTTAAAGGGGACTGACGCCTCCCAGAGTTACCAGTAACCTGTATTGGACGACAGTGAAATTTTAGTTATACTACACTGCAGGGCTCAAAATTTCCACTCGCCACTAGCCAATGGCAAGTGAAGATTTAGCCCTGGCGAGCAGAAATTCAGCCCTGGTGGGTATGTTTTGGCTTGCAGTGGCGAGTAACTTTTCAGGTCTGGCTAGTAGCAAAGGACTTGCAATTATAAGCCCTGCTACACTGTATATGTTTCATTCTGTGGCTCAGAAACGTCAGTGAACACTGACTATGCAGCATGACGATCTCGCCCTTTCATGCACTGCAAGATTGTCAGGTTGCTATTTTAAACCAGGTGGCATGGTGAAAGACTTAAATGGTCGCACGCTCTTTCACGTGCGACCCTTCAAAAGTAAACCGGATTTGAGTAGGGAGAGAAAGTCTGTACCAGGTCCGACCTCATATTCCTTGGTTGCTTAGTAGAGGAAGAAGGTGCTAATGTCAAAATGACCACTTGTCAAGGGATAGGGTGAACTGCAAGGTAAGTATCTTAGTACCTGGTAGTAAAATGGTAGTGTCAGGCTAATACATGCAGAGCAGCAAGTCCTTTAATGTCAATACATTTTTAAATATGTATTACTGGCAGTTTAATAAAAAATGTTTTTTATTATTATTATGATGATAAGGTTTCCTTGTTTTAATCAGATAGCTTAAAATTATGTGGAACCTTAGCAAATATAGGAAGGTATGATCGCTTCTGAGCGCAGTGAAATGTATGTATATTCATAAATATTTAACGGGACAGTAATGTTTCAAAATAAAAGCAGCTCCAATTAATAGTCTTAGTATTTGGGCCATGGAAAGTGTTATTTCAATACTGTCAGAGTTGTAGTTCAAGAGTAATTGAATGATAAAGTATTCCCCCTCCTACCCTTGGAATCCAGATGGCTTGCAGAGAGGGACAATCGTCAATTAGCATAAGGGAAAAACCTGAAAAACCTGTCAAGGGGGGGCAGGGTTTTCATTGTTCACACAGTAAGAAGATTGTCCCTTGCTGTGAGCTGTCTGGTCTTAAGACCAGATTCCACATTTAAGTGGAAGTGGCTTACACTAGGTGAAAGGGGAGGGAGGGGGATACTTTATCATTCAATTACTCTTGAACTACAATGCTGACATTATTGAAATAACACTCTCCATGGCCCAAATACTATGAAGATTAATTGGAGCTGCTTTTATCTTGAAACATTACTATCCCTTTAAATCACAACCATTATATTATAAAACAATCACATAGGAGCAACTTCCAGGACACTTTGTGGAAAATGTCAAGAACAAAGTACCCCTAATTACAGCTATTAATGAAAACGTAATTTGCAAAATGAAGTGTGCATGTACTCGTTCATAAATACGTTTCTCAAATTAATTTTTCACAATCATAAAATATAAATATGGATAATGCAGATGAATTTGAATTGTTTAACCCACTGACTGCCAGAGGGGAATGCAACGTATTGTGAAGCTATGCGGTGTGCACCCTTCTGGCACTCAGTGTTAATAATTAACCCTTTGAATACCAGAGGGGAATGCAATTCATTGCTTTGCACTCAGAGGGTTAAAACACAAATGGAGCTCCAGTCTCAGAGGTTCACAAAAATACAAGAGTCAGAATATTAAAGAGATAGTAATACTTAGTTTTATCTTTATTTTATTTTGTAGGCATTAAAAAAACATGAAGAACGATATAAGTCTTATCTCTCAAACCTTTATGGTTTAAGAGATATTCACAAGCAAAGTATCCCCCCCCCCCCCGTTCAGCCAGATCAGAAGGGAGGTGCCCAGGTAGACTGCAGAGAGGGACAATCTTCAATTAAGATAAGGGAAAAATCTAAAAGCTTGTCAAGGGGGAAGGGCTTTCATTGTTTTCATAGGAATAAGAGTGTCCCCTTCTGTTATCTGTATGGTCTTACAACCAGATTCACATCTGAGAAGAGATGGCTTACACTAGGAAAAAGGGGCGGGTAGGGGAAACTTTGCTTGTGAATATCTCTTAAACCATAAAGGTTTGAGAGATAAGACTTATATTGTTCTTCATGTTTTTTTAATGCCTACAAAATAAAATAAAAACATAAAACTAAGATTACTATCCCTTTAAGAAACAGTATAAAAACAAAACAAAAAGGAAAGACTTTAAAGACAAACAAAATTCAACCCAGAAACCCACACAAAGTATATTATATATATATGACAGATATATTTATAGATAGCTGGTTTATCATTTGAATTTGACTATACTAAAGGAGTTATAAAGCAATAAGAAATCGGTATCAAGGGGAAACCATCCTATATAATAATTTGCTAGGATGTTTGTCAGAAGCCGTCATGAGCAATAGAGACCGCACGCGTTCGGCAATCTCTACTGCGCATGGTTGTATCTCGTGAGTGAGGAGAAACAACACTGCATCGCGTGGAGCAGTGAGGTAGCGGCTTCTTAACCCTTTGAGTTCCAGAGGGGTACACCTGTATGCTGAAGTCTTTATGGGACACTTAAACAGCACTTTGTATTTACTTTACATATAGCTACTGTAAAACCATTAGGAATCATCTCTGAATTATGTGTAGAGGGGAGGTGCAAAAATATAATAAATTAGAGTTTTTAGGAGACTACTACAGTTTTTACCAACAAACTTAAATGGTAAAATATGTTGTTTACTTTGTGGGGTGCGAGTGATAGGAGTTTCAAAGACTGAAATGCAGTAGATAAACTGAGGAAAGGGAGAAATTTATCTTACCGATATTTCCTTTTCTTCTGTGTCCCTCCACGGCCTATTGAATTCTATGGGTTAATGTCTCCTCCCACTAGCTGGTGTAGGACCAATCGAAAATTACTTAAGGTCAGACCTCACTTCCTCCGTTAGTCATCTTTTGTCAGAGCTGAAATATAACACAAATAGGTTAAATGGGGATGGGTGCCGTGGAGGGACACAGAAGAAAAGGAAATATCGGTAAGATAAATTTCTCCCTTTCTTCTGTGTCCCAAACCACGGCCTATTGAATTCTATGGGATACACCAAAGCAATGATCAATAGGGCGGGTTATAACTATCTGTAACCATAACTTAATATTTGTCAATAATAACATTATATTTGAGATAACTTGGAAAGATCTTACCCACTTGGTATTGCTGCTGCTTTTAGCACTCTTCTACCAAATCTTGCTGCTGAAGAAGCCTGTACATCCAGGCGGTAATGTTTAATAAAGGTGGATATTGAGGACCACGTTGCCGCTTTGCATAGTTCTTCTGCTGTAGCTCCATCTTTAGCTGCCCAAGATGTTGCCATTGCTCTAGTTGAGTGAGCTCTTAAAATTTTGGGTGGTTCCTTTCCTGCCAGTACATATGTTTCTTTAATGCATTCTGTTATCCACCTTGCAATTGAGGCCTTAGAGGCAGGGGATCCTTTGAACTTTCCATAAAAATGAACAAATAAGGAGTCCGTCTTCCTTATCTCTGAGGTTCTGCTTAAGTACTCAGAAATACATCTTTTTAGATCTAGATTATGTAACCTCTGTTCCTTTTTACCCTTCGGATTAGGATATAGCGCTGGAAGGACTATGTCTTGATTAAGGTGGAAGGAAGATACAACTTTAGATCTAAATTCAGGTTTTGTCCTAAGCACTACCTTGTCTTGGTGGAAAACTAAGTATGGCTCTTTTGAAGATAATGCTTGCAATTCGTTAACTCTCCTGGCTGATGTGATTGCTACCAAGAAAATTGTTTTTAGTGTGAGGTATTTTAATGAAATTTCCTTTATAGGCTCAAACATTCCTGAAGAAGCAAGTTGGTTCAAGACAATGTTAAGGTCCCATGGAGGAACTATGCTTCTTATCCTGGGTCTTATCTTCTCTATTGCTCTTACATATTTTTTAACCAGATCATCATCAGCGAACTGGATTGCCAAGCAGGCTGAAATGGCTGATACCTGTACTTTTAGGGAAGCAGGACGAAGCCCAGTTTCATATCCTTTTTGTAGAAAACTTAGAAGGTTAGCTGTGGAAATGGCCCATCGATCAATGTTATTTTCTTTACACCATAAGGAAAAAACTCTCCATGTTCTATTATAAATACTGGATGTGGAAGCCTTTCTTCCTGCGATGATTGTATTTATTACTGGATCCGATAATCCCTTTGCTTTTAAGGAGTTCCTTTCAGCCTCCATGCCATTAATTTCAAAAATTCCGGCTCCTGGTGCCAAATTGGACCTTGATGAAGAAGGTCCGGTCTGAGAGGTAAAGGCCATGGCTCTTTCACTGACATCTTCACTAGGTCTGAATACCATATCCTCCTTGGCCAATTTGGTGCTATGAAAATGACATCCAATTTTTCTTGTCTGATTTTCCTCAATACTTTCTGTATCATGGGAATTGGAGGAAAAACATATGCTAGGTTGAATGTCCATTTCTGTGACATTGCATCTACTGCTAATGCTTGAGGTTGATGGCTTCTTGAGAAGAATTTTTGACACTTTGTTTTCCTTCGTTGCCATTAGATCTACTGATGGATGGCCCCACTTTCCTTTTATCTGGTTGAACACTTCCTGGTTCAAAGACCATTCCCCTGGGTCCAACCTGGTTCTGCTTAGGAAGTCTGCCTGCCGGTTTAGGATTCCTGGAATGTGGACTGCCGATAGTGCTAGTAAATTCTTTTCTGCCCATTTCAATATTCTGCTTACTTCTGAGTTCAAGGCTCTGCTTCTTGTGCCTCCTTGATTCTTTATATACAGGACTGCAACCATGTTGTCTGATATTATCTGTACTGGTTTGCTCTTTATCCATTTTCTGAACCTCTTCAGGGAAAGATATATTGCTCTTAATTCCAATATGTTTATATGTAGTTGTTGTTCCTTGCTGGACCAGGTTCCTTGCACTGACCTGTTCTGCCAACATCCTCCCCATCCTGTGAGGCTTGCATCCGTTGTTATCTTTTCCCACTTTGGTTCTTCCAATGGGGTTCCTTTTGCCAGGTTTTTTCTGCATATCCACCATGTGAGTTCCTTCTTTACATTGGACTGCAGAGGGATCCTCTGGAATGTTCTTACATGATCTTTGTTCCAATGGTTCAGAAACCACCTTTGGAGAGTCCTCATGTGAAACTTGGACCATGGTATGATTTGAACAGTCGAAACCATTATTCCTAATATCTTCATGTAATCCAGTGCTGTATGATGTTTCAGTTTCCTGAATTGTTTCACTTTGTTTATCAATGAATTTATCCTGGAATTGGATAGCGTTACCATGCTTTTCCTTGTATCCAAGATCAATCCCAGAAACTGAAGTTGACGAGTTGGCACTAGCTGACTTTTCTTCATATTTATCATCCATCCCAATTTCTGTAGGTGATTGATGGTAATTTGCATTTGCCTCTGTGCTAGACTTCGAGTATTTGCTATCAATAGGAGATCGTCTAGGTAAGGTACAATCATTATTCCTTGTTCTCTGAGTGGCTCCAGGGACACTGCTAATATTTTGGAAAATATTCTGGGAGCTGAAGTAAGACCAAATGGTAGCACCTTGAATTGCCAATGTAGTCCCTTGTAAGCAAACCTTAGGAATCTTCTGAAACATTGTGCTACTGGTATGTGATAGTAAGCATCTTGGAGATCTATTGTCAGTAGATAAGATCCCGGCTGGATTGCTTGAATTACCGATGTTATTGTTTCCATCTTGAACCTTTGATGTCTTAGAAATGAATTGAGGATCTTCAGATCCAGAATGGGTCTGTATCCTCCTGTTGTCTTTGGTACTATGAATATTCTGGAATACCATCCTTGTCTCATGTGTTCTGTTGGTACTGTCTCTATGACCCGTTTTAGTTTTAATTCTTGAATTGCTTTTGTCAATTCTAGGGCTTTTGAAGGATTTTCTGGAACTTTTGATATCTTGAAACAATTCTTGATGGGTCTTTTCTCGAATTTTAGCGGGCATCCTGCTTCTAATATATGTAGTGTCCAGGCATCTAATCTTGTGTTGTTCTTCCAGGCCTGTAAAAAGAGTTCCAGGCGACCCCCTACTGGAACTGGAAGCAGGTTCCGCTGTTCTTCATGAAAATTGTTTCTTGAACTGATCCCTGCGAAACCCCTCCTTCCTGAATGAACCCCTGGAAGGTTGTGAAGATGTTTGCTTTCCTGATTCATACTGCTTGGAGGTCTGGAATCTCTTCTGTTGTCTGAACGGTTGTCTTCTATTATGAAAGGACACTCTATTGGGTGAAGATCTATGCTTTCTGTCTTGGGGAAGAAAGGAACTTTTCCCTCCTGTTACTTTCTTTATTATATCTTCCAGCTGTTCGCCGAACAATAAGGATCCTGTAAATGGAAGAGACACAAGTTTACTCTTTGATGAGGCGTCAGCTCCCCAGGATCTTAGCCATAAGGATCGTCTTGCAGTGACTGATAGGGCAGATGCTCTTGCAGATGACCTGATTGAATCCATGGAGGCATCACAGGCAAACCCAATGGCTTCTTTGATGACAGATACTTCTTTT
This sequence comes from Rhinophrynus dorsalis, assembly GCA_037306005.1. Classification (NCBI taxonomy): domain Eukaryota; kingdom Metazoa; phylum Chordata; class Amphibia; order Anura; family Rhinophrynidae; genus Rhinophrynus; species Rhinophrynus dorsalis. The sequence goes on from CM074725.1 coordinate 78,629,908, forward strand.
AGTAACTTGGATCTGGATACTGATGATTCAACATGTTCCTCCAATTCTGTCAACCATATTCTCGCTGTTCTAGATATACATGCCAGTGCTGTTGCAATCTTCATATTCTGTCCTAATAATGTAAACTGTTTCTTAAGGGAGCTCTCCATTCTTCTATCCATTGAGTCCTTCAAAGATGATCCATCTTCCATGGGAATTGTAGTCCGTCTTGCAATTTGAGCTATAGATGCGTCTATTTTAGGAGGGGAAATCCATGATGATGTTTCTTCTTCCTTGAAGGGATACATTTTTTGCAATCGTTTAGATGAAGATATTCTTTTATCTCCTTTATATTCCATTCAGTTTTAACTAAGTCTGTAACCGAACGGTGCACAGGAAAAACTGGGCTCTCTTTCTTGGATCCTATGAATGCCATATCCAGTACTCCTTGCTGCTTCGGCTCATCTATCAACCCCAGGGTTTTTCTCATTAGTTTCAGGAAAGGTTCCATCCTTTCTAAATTGAATGATCCCTCTTCTTCCTCTAATATTTCCCCTTCTTCTTCAGATGAATATTGAGAAACTAAGTCTAACATACTATTTTCTTCGTCCATTCTAGCTGATGTACCTTCTTCAGGGTCATCCAGCCTCTGCCTCTTTTTAGGATGAGACTGCATTGCTGAAAAAGTCTCTTGCATGGAAGTTTTCATCCAGGTCAAGAAGTCCTGAAATTGACTTGGAACCTCAACTCCTGCTGCTTTTTTAATGCAGTCTTCACATAACTTGGAAGCATCTCCTGCTAGAATTTTATTATCACAGCCATTGCATACTTTAGTTTTCTGGATAACTTTATCCTCTTTAACCTCACTAGATGTCTTTTCTTTAGTAGTTGCAGGCTTAGGATTGGAAGACATAGCTTAACAATATATATCTTTAAAATATAACTTTTAATATAACCTTAAATAAAAAACATAAGGAATAAGCCTAATCTCTATCCTATATCAACCATCCTAACCATGAGGCCCAGGTAGATTATATATGTGTGCCAATTAAGCGTGCGTTTCACAGTGGAACGCAGAGGCTGAACGGAAGTGATGAGCGAGCGAAAATACAAATATAGGCTCTTACCTTGCACTGTGTCAGTGCCCACACATTTTCCTCTTGCCTTGCTGCCATAATCTTCGCTCCGATGCCGTTTTCTGACCGGAGCTTCCTCTCAAGGATTCCCTCAGACGCTTCTCCATGGCGTCCACACGCACTTCCGGTTGTGGTGAACGGGATCCATGCGTCGCTCCGGAAGAGGGCACGCACGTCAGAGCAGGAAGCAAGGCTATCACCGCGGCCAGCACAGAGCGAAGCCCGGTCTTCAGGGAGGATATCCCTAGCATGGGACAGCATCAAGCGGCCGCAGAGAGTAAGTAAGGGAGAGTTTAGTTCATACGCTACGGCTGGATAACCAGCCAGCCTACTCCCAGCTGTGTAGGACCAAAAAGACTAACGGAGGAAGTGAGGTCTGACCTTAAGTAATTTTCGATTGGTCCTACACCAGCTAGTGGGAGGAGACATTAACCCATAGAATTCAATAGGCCGTGGTTTGGGACACAGAAGAATGTAGGCTTGCTGAACCTTGCTCTATGGAGAAATACACCACACAAAGAACTAGCAGGAAGTGAGTTTTTCTGAATAGTAGGCTGCGATAGGGTCTGAAACCTAGGATGGAATCCAGTAGCAGGACAGACAAATCCAGAAATGGTACACAGATGTAACCTAGACACAGAATGAGCCCCAAAGTAACAGTGTCCCAAAGATATATATCACAATATGCTGCTGAGACTGTCCCACTACATAGGTCCATATAAACATAAAGTACTTGCTGTTAAATCCATTAGAGATAAACTGGTATAGGCAGATCTTGGGTACCCAGGAAGTCAGCCAAAGATCAGTGGTCAAAGACAGGTGAATAGGTCAGGGCAGGCAGCAAGGATCGGTGGTCAGAAGAAAGCCAGAGGTCAAAGCCGGGAGATCCACAACAAAAGGAAATGTTAAAGAAGCCTGAACATGAGCAGTGCAACCAAGCGTTGTGTTAACCATAGTGCTTAGTTTTATACAGAAAGCCCAGCTCATCACATTGTATTCAAATGTGTACATGTGACGTCACTATGCACTGCCCCAATACTGCCACTGAGACTCTGCTCTATGACAGACTCAGTATTGAAAAGCTGTATTATATATAAACAATAAATAAATAAAATAAAAAAGCTGCCAACATTGCATGTTTATAGGTAATCACAAATGGAGCACACGTGGATGAATTAGTGACTATGTTACTTAAATTATCCTGGAAAAAAAAGAAAAACAAATCCTAAAAGGACCAGGGTTGGCTACACCGGATATAAAATATCAAAAAACTTAAACTCTAGAAATTTTAGTAGCCCAGGCCTTCAGGAATTTTTCCATCTATGATTATTTACATGATAATTAAAATAACGCATTGAACTTTTGGGAAACAAAACCATTCTATGTCAAAACATTTTTCGTAAGAATATATAAAGTACATAAAAAAAAAAATTGGTTAGTTTTGTAGAGGACTGATAATTCAAATAGTGTGATCCACCTCCTGAGCACTGCATCTGGTGAGAAATCAGGAGATCATTCAAATAACGGATTATGGTAATCCTTCTCATTGCTCATCTTCGAAAGAGACTGCCAGGGTTTCGTTAGCCCCTTAAGGACCAGCAATCCAGTGAAGTTACCTTCCCTTAAGGACTGCTTTGATCCTTGCCGACGCGCCGGTACACATGACCTGTTACGCGTACCGGCACACCACTTTGGGGACTAAGAGATCTCTGCAATCTGGGAGTTGTCAATTTTAGGCCCCATTTTTACTTACAGCACTCCCGGTAGAGCACTGTAAGTAAAAAGAATGTGATGTGCTATGACCTGTCATCACTCCTTAAGGGGTTAAACACCTTCAGTGCCAAAGACAGATTGAAGAAAATAACTCTGAACTGAAAATGTTGGTCCTGCAAAGCAAACCTGAGGAACTTTCGATGACAAGGTCTTATTAACATGTGGTGTTAAACATCCTGAAGGTCTATGGTTTTCAGAAAGGTTTATGGTGGTATGGCCTTGGTGACAGAAGAAAGTTTGCATTTTGAACTGGCTGCTGAGCTCGATAAAGAGGTTGAGATACTTCAAATCCAGGATGGTTTGGAAAGCTCCCAAGGTCTTGGCAAACAATGAAGAGAACTGAGTACATTCCCAAACACCTTTGCTCTAGAAGGACTACCACTATCAATTTCTTCTAGACTTAGTCTTAGACAGCTTTCTGTTAATTACACTGCCTTCAAAAGGGGACTTGATGGAACTCTTGATCTTTTGAATAGGTCATCTTTGGGATCATACTGAATTCTAGCAGATACTCTGTCCCCATCACCTTGTGAACCCATTTGTCTGGTTTGGATCTGACTTTCCATGCATTAAAAATATATAAATATAAGTCCCAACTGACCCCCAACTGGGACATGAGAAGGGCCATGCATCTCCTTTTGTGTACTCCTTCTTGAACTGGGCTTTGTGAAGGAATAACTTCTGTAATTACCTTCTGGGTCCCTGCGAGGAAGCTTGTTTCCTTTAGTCTTATTATCTTCTGGTCAATCATTTTCGCTTGAGGACCACTTATCAGCTTTTCCCCTCATGTTTTTCTAGCAGCACATGACAGCCTATAGCCAGTAGGGGAATAAAGAGGCTTTCAGCACCATGGACAGCATTGAATGCCATAGGGATGTGCATTGCTCAAGCCTGTGGCATTCAAAGGGTTAAGAGCCAGCTGCAGTTTGCCCACTTTAGGTAGACAAAGCATTGGGTATGTTATGTGTTTTTGAATGTGAACTGTAGGACTTGCTAAGAATAAAAGCAAATAATTGCTCTAATATTGTAACTCTAGTTCACAGAGACTGCCATGTCCTGTTTTTTAACTCCGGTAGTACACGCATTGCAATTGTCACTGGTTAGGAGATTCCACAAGCAGACAGGGTTAGAATGGTCATGTCAGAAAGAGTAAAAGAGGAAAGATAACTTAAGCGCCATAAATCAAATTGCACCAACAGATTAAATTAATGAAAACAGTATATAGTTAGTTCAGCCAGAGATTAGATCTGTCACTTTCAGAACCCAAAACCAAATATCATTATTATATCCCGGTGCTCCAATCTACATACCAATAAACTGTTACTTAATAACATGCATGACTCAACATGAGCGTATAGCATGTTCAGCACCCCAATTTCATATATCTGCCCCACTGTGCAATTCATTTGATATGCTGCCTTTGGGTTATTTTGTTCTACATGCTTTGTTTTACATTATGTATCATTAAAGCGTAACTACCACCGAACAAAATCTTTAGCTTAAGTCCCCATCTGGCAACTAGCTGCTTAGTAGCGCTAGTCGCCAGAATTATTACGTTATTTAATAGATTTAAGCCTTCTCCTATAGGTGACAGGCAGGACAGAGCGTGGACATCTTGCCATAGTGACGCCCGCACGCCTGCGCTGTCCGTCCCAACCGGGTCTAGGAGGCGTTGCTAGGAGCCGGCCAGCTCCAAAAGGGACTGACAGCGCAGGTGCGCGAACGTCACTATGACAAGATGTCTGCGCTCCGTGCTACTGTCAGATATGGAATAAAGCATAAATCTATTAAATAAGGTAATAATTCTGGCGACTAGCGCTACTAAGCAGTTAGTTGCCAGATGGGGACTTAATTAAGCTAAAGATGTTGTGCGGGGATCGTTTGGCTTTAAATTTTAGATTCCATGGTACTGTCCATTCATCTAACTCTAATTCCCCAAGGAATGTAATTCTTTTTAAAGATATTTATGTTATATACAAAAAGCCACAACTTCCCTTAAAGATCAGTTCATTTCACTAATAGGGATGGGTGAAAAGAAATTTTGTTCCTGTGGGAAATTTCGCCAGTAGAAAAACCACTTTCCTCTGTGTCCGATCCACGGCATATTCAGCGGGTACTTGGCTCCGCCCTCCAGCTGGTAGGACCAATAAAATCTTTAAAATGTCATCTGCTTCCTCCCTTGGTTAGTTAAAATCGGTCCTACCTAGCTGGAGGACAGAGAAGGGTTTTCTCCCACTAACTATATGCCTTTAAGCATTTCAATTGCAGTGTTACCATACTTGTATTATCACTATGTCTACCTCTAAGGAGCAAAAAACCAATAAGCCTAAGCCTGAAGCCTCTAAAGAAGAGAAAGCAGGCTGCAAAACAAAATATTTGATCACAGCCCATACAAGGTTATCAGCCTCTGAACCAGCAAAGGTGTGGGAGACATGTCTTCAAAAAGTGGCAGGCACTGAAGTCCCTGCCCATTTTCAGAGTTTTTTTTTTTTTTTTAAGATGGAAGAAAAGTTTATTTTCGATCTATGTGGCTTGTCTTACTGCGGTCACATTGTGGTTGTTCTGGTCAGCCAGCCTCTTCCAAGCCGCTGACATTCTGTGCTCCCTGAAATCCTGGCCGGTAACTTCAGAGTGCCCAGAGATTTCCATGCATCCCGGCTGTAAGCGCACTCACGCTGAACACACAGTGCTGTATAGAGGGGAACCGGAAGTTATGCGTTCCATTACTGAAACGCACGCCGGATTACAGCATGCAAGAGCCCTAGCGCAAAAGAATACCAGCCGAGGATGGTGTTCCTTGATGTGGGGGGTAAGACTCATGGCTTATTTTATACTTTGCTGCAATATTTGTTTACAATATATGTAGTAGTTACAGCATTTCAATTGCAGTGTTCCCATACTTGTATTATCACTATGTCTACCACTAAGGAGCAAAAACAAAAAACAAAAAAAAAAACGATAAGCCTAAGCCTGAAGCCTCTAAAGAAGAGAAAGCAGGCTGCAAAACAAAATATTTGGTCATCGCTCATAGAAGGTTATCAGCCTCTGAATCAGCAAAGCTGTGTGAGACATGTCTTCATAAAGAAGCAGCAGGCACTGAAGTCCCTGCGCATTTTGAGTTTTTTAAGCTAGATGAAAAGTTCCATGCAAGAAACTCTCTCATCCATGCAACAGACAGCAAGGAAGAGACCCGGACACTCAGATACGGACGAGGGACCTTCCAGACTCAGGGAGGAAGAGGAAGACAGCTAAATAGAGCTAGAGTTAGGTAACTCTTCAGCAGAAGAAGGGGAGATTACAGACAATGGTAATTTCCCCTTAGATAAAGTTGATTGCTTGATAAAGGCTATGAGGAAATCTCTGGGACTCTCAGAAATCCAAAAAGAACTGGATGTAATGGACACAGCATTTCTGAGTTATGAAAAAAAATGTAATCCACAGATACCCATTCATAGTTCCATTCAAGATATGATACGCTCAGAATGGAAGCAAGGTGTGAAACGCTGCTCAGTGTCCAAATGTTTCCAGAGAATGTATCCCTTTGATGATGAAGAGACCGCTCCATGGCATACACCTCCCAAAGTTGATGCTGCCATAGCACAGACAGCTAGACGAACCACTATCCTCTTGGAAGACGGTACAGTTCTTAAAGACCCTATGGATAAAAGAGCAGATAGAGCTTTAAAAAAAGCAGTTCACCACCACAGGGAAGAACTTAAAGACAGCTACAGCAATGGCCTCTATCTTCCACACTTAAGAATTTGGATTACTGAAGTAGAAGAGAAAGTGGAGTCCTCAGTGTCAAGGAGCCGTATCCTGAAGGACTTGGGCCTTATTAAAGAAGCAATCAATTACTCATGCGACATCATTGGATAATATTCGTCTCTTAGCTAAAGCATCATCTTTATCTATTACATCACGACGGGCCCTGTGGATCAGATCATGGGAGGCAGATCCATCATCAAAAAATAGATTGGTTTCATTACCTTTCACAGGTTCAAAACCGTTCCAGGGAATCTCCAAATAAATAATGCAGAAGTCATCAGAAGGAAAGAATCTATTCCACCCCAAAGAAAAGAGATCCAGGTGATCCCCGGCTAGATCAAGCCAATATCGCCACCAGTCCTTTCGAGAGGCCAAGCGTTATCAGCCTGGCAGAGGAGCTGATTACAGGAAAAGAGGTGCTTAGGCCCAGAGACCTGGGAATCAAAGATTTCCAGAGGAAGGGCCAATACCAGCAATGAAGCCAGCCTATCCCCCTCTCCTCCAGTAGGGGGCAGACTGGAGGAGTTACAGGAAGCCTGGAGTCACATACATCACGACAAATGGGCTCTGGAGATTGTGTAGAGAGGATATGCCCTAGAATTTCATACTGCCCCCAAAATACCTAACCAGGCTGGATGTACAGGATGCTAATTACCATCTCCTGATCAACCAGTCTCATCTGAAATATCTCTGATTTCATATAGTCAGACAGCACTTCCAGTTCAGAGTCCTGCCGTTCGGTCTGGCGACAGCACCCCATGTCTTCACCAAGGTGATGTCACTAGCTATGGCAGAAATATGACTCAATTATCAGAACGACTTCGCCTATGCATTGACATTGTTCAGTGTGTGACTACATGCAAGGGATCAATGATCTTGGAGGGGAGAGGGAGGTATTGGAGGAAGCCGGGAGAGGGAGGTATCTCCTACTCTGTGTTCAGTAATGGATGAAGATCAAGATTTTGATTCTATGATGACAGAAAATCCCGCTCCATATAAGAAACATCAGCTAAAAATGTTACATTTTTCCCGAGGACATGAAAACTGGGAAAAAGTGGCTTTTCTACTAGCGAAATTTTCCACAGGAACAAAATTTGTCTTTTCACCCATCCTCATTAGTGAAATTAACTGTGGTCTTTAAGGGAAGTTGTGCCTTTTTGCACATAACATGAATGTCTATAAAAAGAATTACATTCCTTGGGGACTAGAGTTAAATGAATGGACAATACCATGGAATCTAAAATTTAATGACACATAATGCAAAATAAAGCATGTAGAACAAAATAACCCAAAGGCAGCATTTCAAATGAATTGCACAGTGGGGCAGTGAAAGGATATATCAATTTATTGGTTCAGGCTTGAAGGCCCTGGGTATTATGCCAATAAGGGGTTAATGCTTCAATTTAGCCGAGATGCTTTAAATACAGAAAAATAACAATTTCATGGTAGGATAATTGCTATTTCTGCTTTTTTCTATAAGATCTCCAACAAACATTGTTTTTAAGGGATGTTGTTTTCAGAGAAATAGTGTGCACATCAGGGGCATTTGGTCAGGTGGTCAAATGTTGCTCTGGTTCCTCATTTTTGTGGTAAATTGTTCCCCTTGTGGACCTCATGCTTGAGGCATGTGGCCAAGTAGGCAAGAGGTGAGGATTTACTGGAAATTGGTCATTTGGACTTGATCTGTGTCCCGATCATGGAGTGCCCTCTGGGGGATTTATGATTATATTACAAATAATAATTTGCTTAGGATATAATAGCCTGCATAAAATGTGATAATTTGCAAGGTAGTAATGATCTGTATAGGCTGTAATGATATGCACATGTTGTAATCCATGTCCTGGGGGTGTGGTATTCTGGGATATGTGACCCACCCATATATGTATCCCAATAAAAGCTTTTGTACGTTTGTAATAAAGTTCGAATGAGATTTTAGCACCTACACTTGTTTGCGTGTCTATTATTTCATGTCCCCAGGTGCCTAGGCCCAGATATCTGCTGGAACAGGTGTGCTGTCTAAAGGTCCCCCGGGTGGTTTTAGGTGAAGCACCTTACAGTGACCAGGAGTGGAGAGCATACTATACCCTCATGTTGAGTCATGCATGTTATTAAGTAACAGTTTATTGGTATATAGATTAGATTGGAGTGCCGGGGTATAATATTGATATTTGGTTTTGGATTCTGTGAGTGACAGATCTAATCTCTGGCTGAACTAACTATATACTGTTTTCATTAATTTAATCTGTTGGTGCAATTATCTTTCCTCTTTTAGCTTTCTTCTTTTACTCTTTCTGTCATGACTATTCTAACCCTGTTTGCTTGTGGAATCTCCTAACCGGTGACAATTGCAATGCATGTACTACCTGAGGAAAAAAATAGGACATGGCAGTCTCTGTGAACTAGAGTTACAATATTAGAGCAATTATTTGCTTTTATTCTTAGCAAGCCCTACAGTTCACATTCAAAAACACATAACATACCCAATGCTTTGTCTACCTAAAGTGGACAAACTGCAGCTGGCTCTTAACCCTTTTGAACGCCACAGGGGTGAGCAATGCACATCTCTATGGCATTCAGTGCTGTCCATGGTGCTGAAAGACTTCTCTGTGTTCCCATACTGGCTGGGTAGGGAAGCACAGAGAATGCTGTTCAGAATTGCCATAGTATTGATGATGTGGGAGGGGAGGAGATCCCTTCCACACCGACATCACTTCGAAAATCCTGTATGCCAATAGGGATCTTCTCCAACCCTCCCCTTCCATCCGACAATTTTTGTGAATATGTCAATGTGTGTGCAGATCGAACTGTCGGAGTGATTTGAACACAATGACAATATCATTCCGACACCACGTTGACATTTAGTGCATCTAGGCCCTGGGCTCTGGTCCCGCTCCCTATCATGTTAATGCAGCAATGTCAGTAAATAAATATTTTGACAATAGTTATTAGCAGAGAAGACAGAACACCCAGAGCCTTATCGGTATAAAAGCTTTTAGCAAACAAGTTGCAATTATCAGTGTATTCCAGAGCACTGGTAAGAGATCACTGAAGGCCAGATGGGAGTAGCAATGACAGAGGTAAAAACTCCCAGTGCTGGTGAAAGTGCACTAGGAATTCAAAGTTATCCTGTTAGACTAACTTTCACAGATATTACATTAGTTTATATTAAGTAGTTTATTTTAACTATGTTTATTTTATGTTTTTGTGCTTTACATGCATATTGCCTTACTCAGGGATGGATTCCCCATGCAGAGGATGACTTATGGAAATGTAGCTATAAAACCAGTGATAATTTTATCACCCTGCACTGGAATCCCAGCAGAAGTGGCCCACAGAGTAACATGTCTGGGCTATTAAAGTGGAACTATCACCCCTAATACAGGTTTGGCTAAAAAGTAAGTTTATAGAGCTACTAGCTGGAATACTACATTTTGGTTTTTTTTTTTTTTTAATTCATTGTATTGCAGAAACTAAACCTTTAAAGATCATCCTGTGCCTTCCTTCAAGACAGACTGCAGATACAGCTGTTCCCCTGCTCCACTCTCCCGACTCAGCCTCCTCCGATGACTGAGGATTTTTGCATGTAAGCTGGAGTGCTCTCATTGGCCAGAGACCACTCCAGCTTACATGCAGAAAGCCTCTGTCACTGGAGGAGGCTGGATCAAGGGAGGGGAGCAGAGGAAGAGTGACAGACTGTAGTGCAGAGCTGTACTCACTATCTGTCCAGAAGGAAGACACAGGATCAGCGTTAAAAGGTTAGTAATATCCAAAAAGTTAGAAATTTACTCACCGATATTTCCTTTTCTTCTGTGTCCTTCCACGGCTACGAATGGGTATTGTCTCCGCCTTCCGGCTGGGGTAGGACCAATAGGAATCTCTAAAAAAAAAAAAATTCTAAAAGCGCGCCTTCTCCCTGCACCGCCAGTCTCTTTTGACCAAGCTGAAAAATATAAACAAACAAGTTAAGGGTAGGGGAGCCGTGGAAGGACACAGAAGAAAAGGAAATGATAAATATTTGTCATTCTTACCGTTATTTGTATTTCTTCTGTGTCCCTACACGGCATTTACCAATGGGTTATGTCTCCGCCCTCCAGCTGGGTAGGACTTCCTCTACTTTCAAAAGGTGGAGATCCGGTAGAGGCACCAGTTTCCCTTTTGGCCAAGCTGTAGAAAATAGGAAGATAAAAAATATAAACGAGAAGGGGTAGGGTATGCCGTGTAGGGACACAGAAGAAATACAAATAACGGTAAGAATGACAAATATTTATCATTTCTTCTGTGTCCCTCCCCGGCATTTACCAATGGGTCTTAAAAAGCAGTACCCATAGCAAGGGGAGGGAACAGGTTATATAATAAGCAACCAAGAAAATGTGAATATACATAGAAACACCTATATATGCGTATAAATATGGAAGAAGGACAGATCCTACTTGCTTAGGAAGGGATGACTGCTTCCAACACCTTTCTCCCATACTTGGCATCTGCTGAAGAGTGGACATCCAACTGATAATGTCTGATGAATGTGGAAAATGAGGACCAGGTTGCTGCCTTGCAAATTTTAGAAGGAGAAGCTTCAGCTTTCCTGGCCCAGGAGGTGGATAATGCCCTGGTAGAATGAGCTTTCAAGTTCTTTGGGACTTGTTGGCCTGCTTCCTTATAAGCCAACTGAATACATGAGGTAATCCATCTGGATATAGAAGACTTGGAAACGGATTTTCCCTTGAGCTTTCCTTGAAAATAGATGAAGAGTGAATCCGAGGTTCTGAAATCTTTTGTCCTCTTCAAATAAATTGAAAGTGCTCTAACCAAGTCCAAATTATGAAACTGTAGTTCCTTAGGGTTCTGTGGGTTGGCACAAAACGATGGTAGCACAATCTCCCAATTTAGGTGAAAGTCAGAAATAACTTTGCCTCTAAAGGATGGTTTAGGTCTCAAAGTTACTTTGTCCTGATGAAAAACCATATAGGGGCTATTGCATGACAAAGACTGTAATTCATTCACTCTGCGAGCAGAAGTAATAGCGGTTAGAAAAAGTACTTTGAAGGTCAAAACTTTTAATGGAACTTCTTCCAGCGGTTCAAAGATGTGAGACTTGGATAGTTGATCCAGGACCAGGTTCAGGTCCCATGGAGGCACAATACTACGAATAGTAGGTCTAATCTTTGAGATTGCTCTTAGGTATCTTTTGATAAGATCATGATCCGATAGTTGAGTAGCTAAAATGGCAGATAGAGCAGAAACTTGAACTCTGATAGAGGCGGGTCGCAGGCCTGCCTGAAAACCATGCTGTAGAAAATCCAAAATTATTGGAACAGAAATGAGATGGTCTTGAAGAGAATTAGATTTTAGCCAAGATAGGAAGGTAGACCAGACTTTGGAATAGACCGTTGAAGTAGATTTTTTCCTACCAGAAATAATGGTACTAACAACAGAATCTGACAAACCTTTGTTCTTCAGAATGAGCCTTTCAGCCTCCAGGCCGTCAGACGTAATAAACTGAGGTTCGGATGAAGTACTGGCCCCTGGGTCAGGAGATTGGGAACCAGGGGAAGCTGCCAGGGTGGCTGGATAGACATGGCTACCAGGAAGGAATACCAAGGCCTTCGGGCCCAATCTGGAGCAATCAGAATAATATTTGCCCGATCTCTCCTTATTTTGCAGACTACATCCATCTGGATTGGGATAGGAGGGAAGACATAGGCTAGGTTGTAAGTCCATGGAATCTGTAATGCATCTTGTCCCTCTGCTGTCTGTTCCTGCCATCTTGAGATGTACCTTGGACACTTGGCATTTGTCTTGGAGGCCATGAGGTCTATCTCCGGCTGACCCCATCTGAGACATATCTGATGGAAGACTGCTGGATTCAGAGACCATTCTCCTGGATTCAAGGTGGATCTGCTTAAATAATCTGCTACGCGATTGTTTTTTCCTGACACGTGAGATGCTGAGATGCTCTGGAGATGTACCTCTGCCCAGAGCAGAAGTCTTCGCGCCTCTTTGTATAGACCGAGACTTCTTGTGCCTCCGTGGTTTTTTAGATACATGATTGTGGGCAAATTGTCCGAATAGATTAGGATCTTCTTGCCCTTTATGTTGGACTTCAGACTCTGTAGGCAATTCCAGACTGCTCTCATTTCCAAAATGTTTATGTGGAGACGTTTCTCCGATGGTGTCCATTTCCCCTGGACTAGAATTGATCTCCACTTGCCTCCCCATCCTATAAGACTGGCATCTGTAAATATGACTTCCGTAATTTGTTCCTCTAAGGAGACTCCTTGCTTGAGGTTCCTTCTTTTTATCCACCAATTCAACTCCTTTCTTGTGGATGGGAGTAGAAATATCTTCTGGTAAGGATTCCCAGAATCTGTGTCCCAAAATCTCAAGAAATTCCACTGGATGGGGCGAAGGTGCAATTTTGACCATGGAACTACTTGAGAGGTTGATGAGAGATTCCCCAGAAGTTCCATAAATTCTTGGGCTGAGTGAACTCGTTTCTTTTTGAAATGATGTACCCTCCTGGATATTCTGGATATCCTGTCCTCCGTCAAGGTGACTAAGCTTTTCACTGAATCCAATCTCAGTCCTAGGAAGATGATTGATCTGGTTGGAGTCAGATGGCTTTTCTCCTCCTTTATTAACCAGCCTAACTGACGTAGATGCGTCAGAGACCTCTGAGTGTGTAAGATAGCTTGAGACTGGGATGCCGCCAGGATCAGGATGTCGTCTAGGTATGAGATGACATGAATTCCCTGCTTCCTCAAAGGCTGAAGAGCTGCAGCCAGAATCTTGGAGAACACTCTGGGTGCAGAGGATAGGCCGAAGGGAAGGGCAGTAAATTGATAGTGATTCCCTTTTACTGCAAACCTGAGAAATTTCCTGTGAGATTCCCTGATAGGAATGTGGTGGTATGCGTCTCTGAGGTCGATTGTGGACATGAATGCCCCTGGAAATGTCGCTTTTATGATGGAGATGGCTGTTTCCATCTTGAAATGAGATGTCTTGATTGACTGATTCAAGTCCTTGAGATCTAGAATAGTCCGAAAGCCGCCCGAATTCTTGGGAACTAAAAACAGGACTGAATAGATGCCAGAACCCTGCTGATGCAAAGGAACTGGTTCTATAACGTTGTTGAACAGGAGGCTCTTGATGGCATCCAAGAAGGCTATGGCTTTTGACGGATTGGATGGAACTCTTGATTGAATGAACTTGTGATGTAACGGGGTCTTGAGAAATTCTAGCGGGTACCCTAGTTGTAATATTGTCGAACCCAACGATCTGGGTTTGCTAATTGATCCCAGGCTGCCAGAAAAAAACTCAGTCTGCCCCCAACTGAGTTTGCAACTAGGGCCCGCTTCGCTTCATGGGATTTCTTTCTTGGTTTGGGGCTTTCTAGTGAAATCCCTTCTATAGCCGCCCCGGAAATTCTGGTTTGATCCCTGCTTCTTATGGAAATAAGATCTTCCTTGGAATCTAGATGAGTCACGAAAGGAAGTATTCTTGCCTCTGGAACTTGAAGGTCTTGGAGAAGAAGGTCTTGAGCGCTTGTCCTGTGGTAAGAAGGAACTCTTACCCCCTGAAGCCTTTTTAATAATCTCCTCCAGATGTTCGCCAAACAAAGAGGTTCCAGAGAAGGGCAAAGATATCAGCTTACTCTTGGAAGATGTGTCTGCGTTCCATGATCTTAACCACAGGGTTCTTCTGGCCGCCACTGAGAGTGCAGATGATCTAGCTGTAAGGCGAATAATATCTGAGGATGCATCGCAGGAGAAGTTGGTTGCTTCCTTCATGACGGCCATCTCTTTCAGGAGCTTAGACCTGGAAACGGACTCAATTTCTTCTTCAAGATTACTCAACCATATTCTCATGGTACGAGCTAGGCAATCTACTGCTGTAGAAGCTTTGAGACAATGACCTAAAACTGAAAATTGGCGCTTGAGGGTCCCGTCAAGCTTTCTTTCCATGGGGTCCTTGAGAGAGGTTCCATCTTCCAAAGGCAATGTAGTACGTTTAGCAACTTGGGCTACAGATGCGTCAATCTTGGGGGGGGAAGGTCCAAGGCTTGGTATCTTCCTCCTTAAAGGGGTACATTCTTGAAAATCTTTTGGGGACTGTGGATCGTCTGTCACCCAACTTCCATTCTTCTTTTACCAATTCTGAAATTGATTGATGTAAGGGAAAAACAGGAACTTCTTTCTTTTTTCCTAGGAAGGCTGCATCCATTATATTCAGGTCCTGTGGTGTATCAGATAGACCCAAGGACTTACGGATAATACGAATCAGACCATCAACTCTGTCTAAATTAAAGGAGCCAGATTCTTCATTGATTTCTCCTTCTTCCTCGTAGGAAAATTCTGATTCTGGATCGAATATACTGGATTCACGTGGATCTTCCTCCCTCATGGCTGAAGTGCCTTCCCCAGGGTCCAGACGCTGCCGCTTTTTTGAAGGCTCTCCCTCTTGCATAGCTTTGAAGGTGTCTTGCATGGATGACTTCATCCAGCATAAAAAATTGGAGAACTGTGACGTCATATCCGTTCCAGCAGCTACTTTGATACATTCTTGACAAAGTTTCCCAGATTCTGATAAACTTAACTTATTATTACAGTTAAGGCAACATTTAGACTTAGGAACACTTTTGTCCTCTTTAGTAGTGGACTCAAGCTTCTCTTTCTCCTTATCCTTCTCTCTTTCTCTTTCTTTATCCTTCTCCTTCTCTCCCTTATCCTTGTTCTCTTTCTGTTTAGAAGACATTATTATTTGCAATAGAAAAGAGAATACTTACCTTAAATAGCCAGAAGAGGGAAGGGGAGGATCAAGGAACCGGGAAAACCGCCTCTCAGTCCGTTCAATCGGCACCACACGGGTTCCTGCCGCGTGCGTTCCATTCCTGGAACGCAAGGAAATAAAAGCGCTGCTTCCGGTTCTGCGCTCTCCTCACAACACCACGCTGAATAGTCGGAGGACAAGAAACTTGACTGGAGACGTGCCCTGCTCGCCGTCATTGAGGGCAAGGAAGGGTCCGATAACGGAGCAAGACAAATGGCACCGCCGCGGGTACTGAGAGCCGCCTCGCCGCTTGCTCCAAGGGCAGACTCAGCGGCCCGGAAGGAGAGAAGGTAGGAGAGTATCTGCGCTCTTCCACGCCGTCCTTCCAGCTGGGTAGGACAAAAGAAACTGGTGCCTCTACCGGATCTCCACCTTTTGAAAGTAGAGGAAGTCCTACCCAGCTGGAGGGCGGAGACATAACCCATTGGTAAATGCCGGGGAGGGACACAGAAGAAATATCGGTGAGTAAATTTCTAACTTTCTTCTGTGTCCTATCCCCGGCTATGAATGGGATATACCCAAGCATAACTATCTTCATAGGGTGGGATACAACAGAAAAGAACTTCTTACCCTTACTCCGGAATGACAGCCTGGAGTACTTGTCTTCCGAACTTGGCGTCCGCAGATGCCTGGACATCGACTTTGTAGTGTCTGATAAATGTATTTAGAGAAGACCATGTTGCGGCTCTGCAAATTTCCTCTGGAGATGCAGAAGCCTTACAAGCCCAGGAGGTGGCTAATGCCCTGGTGGAATGGGCTTTGATGGAAATAGGAGGTGACAGCTTAGCTTCTGAATATGTCAACCTGATACACTGAGTTATCCACCTAGCTATGGAAGCTTTAGAGGCTGGGCTACCTTTGAATTTCCCATAAAAATGAATAAATAAGGAATCAGTTTTCCTGAATTCCTTAGTCCTATCAATGTAAATAGACAAACATCTGACTAGGTCTAAACAATGGAACTTCCTTTCCTTCTCATTTTGAGGATTATGGCAAAAGGAAGGCAGAATTATTTCTTGATTCAAATGAAAATCAGAGACTACTTTAGACCTAAAGGTAGGTTTAAATCTGAGGACTACCTTATCTTGATGAAAAATCAAATAGGGAGAGGAGCAAGATAAAGCCTGAATTTCTGAAACCCTCCTGGCTGAGGTTATGGCAGTGAGGAATCTGTTTTGTAAGATAAGGTTTTAAGAGGAACGGAGTCTAAAGGCTCAAACAGAGGGGAGCTAATAAGCTGCTCTAACACAACATTCAGATCCCATGGAGGAACTATGGCCCGAATATGGGGTCTGGCTTTCTCTATTGCTTTGATAAATCTCCTCATGAGGATATTTTCTGCAAAAGGTCTGCACAATAAGGCAGAAAGAGCTGACAATTGGACTTTAATAGAAGAAGGTTTTAGTCCTTTATTAAATCCATCCTGAAGGAAATCTAAAATTCTTGCCAAATTGATGTCAGCGAAACTGATCTTCAGTTTACACCAAGATTTGAAGGTACGCCATACTCTACAATATATCTTAGAGGTAGATGGCTTTCTGCCTTTAGCAATAGTCTTAGCTACTGGCTCAGAAAGTCCCTGTTGAAGAAGCATTTCCCGCTCAATCTCCAAGCCGCCAACTTGAAGAAGGCTGGTTTGGGATGCATTAGAGGCCCTTGGGACAGAAGGTTTTGACAATTCGGTAGAGTGATCTGTTTGTCTATTGAGAGACTGATCAGGGATGCAAACCAGGTCCTTCTGGGCCAAAAGGGAGCAACCATGATTACCTCTGCTTTGTGTAGGATTATTTTCCTTATAACTTGATGAATTAGAGGCAGAGGAGGGAACACATAGGCTAGGTTGAAATCCCAGTTGCAAACAAGGGCGTTCTGGCCCATCGATCTGGGTTCGTATCATCTGGAGAAAAACCTCTCGCATTTTCTGTTTAGGGACGTTGCCATCAGGTCTATCTCTGGAACACCCCACCTTGTTGTGATGTCCCTGAATATCTCCTGATTCAGGGACCACTCTCCCTGATCTAGATGTTTTCTGCTTAGGAAGTCTGCTTGTAGGTTGGATGTTCCTGAAATGTGTTGAGCCGTGATTGACGCTAAATTGTTCTCTGCCCAACTTAACAATCTTTGTGTTTCCTTCAATAGTGTTCCGCTCCTTGTTCCTCCTTGATTTCTTATATATAGTACCGTCGCCGTGTTGTCTGATTTTATCAACACTGCCCTGTTTCTCACTAGTTTCTTGAATTTTCTGAGGCAATTGAATACCGCTCTTATCTCTAGAAAGTTTATGTGGTTCCTTGCCTCCTTTCTTGACCACCTTCCTTGGGCTGTTAGGGACTTGCAGGTGCCTCCCCATCCTGTTAAGCTGGCGTCTGTCGTAATTACTTCCTTCTTTGATTCCTGTAGAGGAAGACCCTTTTCTAGATTGTAACTGTCCATCCACCAAGCTAGGCTCTTTCTGACTGGTTTGGATAGATGTATTAACTGAGTTTTGTTCAACTGTTTGTTCCACCTGGTTAGGAAAAAATATTGAAGTGTTCTCATATGAAGCCTTGCCCAAGGAACGACTTGGATGGTAGAATTCAAAATTCCTAATAATTTCATATAGTCTTGAGCAGTTAAATACCTCTCCTTCCTGAAACATTTGACTGCAGACTGAAGTCTGATAATTCTTTCCTGAGAGAGAAACACTTTTTGTAGTACAGTGTTTATCCTCATACCCAAAAATGTAATTTCTTGTGAAGGATTCACTTGACTTTTCTTGAAGTTGACGATCCAACCCTGATTCTGTAACCACGAAATCACCTGTTTCGTATGCTCCAGGGATTGCTTCCTTGATTGCGCAATTATCAATAGATCGTCTAGATATGGGATAATGGATATCCCTTTTAATCTTAAGGACTGGAGAGAGACTGCCAGGACTTTGGTGAAAACCCTCGGGGCTGATGCCAGCCCAAAGGGAAGAACTCTGAATTGATAATGCTGATTCCTTACTTTGAACCTCAACAAGTTCCAGTGAGATTGGATCACTAATATGTGATAAGCGTCCATGAGATCCACCGTGGTCATAAATGCATGAGGCTGTATGGCTTTTAATACTGAGGACACTGACTCCATCTTGAAGTGGCGTACTTTCAAGAAAGAGTTTAGGTGCTTCAAATCTAGAATTGCTCTGAAACCGCAAGAGGTCTTTGGGGCTAAAAACAGATTTGAATAGATTCCTGAATTCCTCTGAGATAAAGGAACCGGCTCTATTACTTTCTTCCGCAGCATTTCGAGAACTAGCTTCTTGAGTTCTAACCTCCTCTGCGGGTTTCGAGGAATCCTTGATGCTATTGACTTGAGGGGAAAGACTGAAACTCTAGCGGATACCCTGTCTCTATGATGTTGTACACCCAATGATCTGAGATAGGATTTACTTCCCATGCTTCCAGATAATGTACCAATCTTCCTCCTACTGGTACTGGAGACAGGGCCCGCTCCTCCTCATTGAGGGTCTTTCTTTGCGGTGTACCTCTGGGAGTGGTCTTTTCTGACACCTCCCTTAAACGACTGAGATGATTGTCTCTTCTGATCATATCTTCCATATTGGAATCTTCTGGAATCACGAAAATTATGCCTGTTCCTGAATCCCCTAGATCTAGAAGGGGAGATTCTCGTCTTTCTCTCCTGTGGGAGAAAAGAACTTTTCCCCCCGGAGATCTTTTTGATTAATTCCTCGAGATGCTGTCCAAACAGCATGCCTCCAGAAAAAGGAAGAGCCACTAACTTATTCTTGGAGGCTGTATCCGCCCCCCAAGAACGTAACCAAAGAGCACGTCTGGCGGTAACAGACAAAGCTGAAGTCCTAGCTGATAATCTAATAACATCCATGGAGGCATCACAAGAAAAATTAACAGCCTCCTTTAAAGATGCTACTTCCTTGATGAGTTTAGAACGAGATACATTGGAATCAATCTTCTCTTCTAATTCGTTTAACCAGATTCTGATGGTTCGAGTCACACATGCTAGAGCTGTAGCTGCCTTTAAATCTTGGCCAATTATGGCAAACTGCTTTTTCAGTGCCGATTCTATTTTTCTATCCATAGCGTCTTTTAATGCAGATCCGTCTTCCATAGGGATGATGGTCTTTTTTGCAATGTGAGAGATGGCTGGATCAATCTTAGGAGCTGAATTCCATGCACTAACTTCCTCTTCCTTAAAGGGATACATTTTGTTGAAACGCTTAGTAAGGCCAATTCTTCTGTCCCCTTTTTCCCATTCAGAACTGATTAGTCCTGAAACCGAATGGTGCACAGGGAAGACAGGGGAAGTTTTACGGCTCCCCATAAATGCAGTATCCAGAACACCTAGTTCTTGTTGTTCCTCAGTGAGACCTAAGGTTTTCCTCATGGCTTTTAAAAAATTATCTATGTGGTCTAAATTAAAAACACCTGCATCTTCAGTGACTTCCCCCTCTTCAAAAGATGAATATTCTGATAATTCCTGAGCACTGTCCAATTCCTCAGGGCCCTCCTTCCTTGAAGATGTACCCTCTTCAGGGTCCTCTATACGAGGGCGCTTTCTGGGGGCTGCAGCTTCTTGCATTTCCTCAAATGTCTCCTGCATGGAAGATTTCATCCAAAGGAGAAAATCTTTGAATTGCATGGGCATATCTTGTTCTGCAGCTTTCCTGATACATTCTTGACACAGCTTAGATGAATCAGAGGAGGAAAGTTTCTTGTCGCAGGCTAAACAAACTTTAGATTTGACTACAGACTTATCTTCCTTGCCAGGACCCTCAGGAGGAGATTTATCCTTGCTAGGGGTAGCTTTAGCAGGGGCAGACATATTACTGCTAAAAACACTGTTTATTATATAATTAAAACCTAACCTGCCTAAAGACAAGCCTAACAAACAATGCTAGAAAGGCTAAACACCTGTCTTAAATAGCAAAAAGAAAATTACATTTCCTGTTAAGAAAATCATAAATAGGGCTAGTACTTACCTGTATACCTGATGGCTTCATCAAACTTCCTGCGGTCCAAGCTGAAACGCATGATCCTATGAACTCTATCCGGTTCAGATCTGGTTTCCTGTTGCCACGGCCCGCACGCTGACATTCCTGCATGCTGCCTCCATATGCCCGTGGTCTCCCCGGCTCAGCGGAGACGGCCTGCCACCTACCAGCAACCTTCGGGCAGCACTGCGCTGCGGCCCCACAGGTATGATCCCGCTAGGTTCGCCAAGGCAGCCTTGCGCTGTATCCATTATACCCCGCATACAGATCCATTATCCGGTTCAGATCCTGTTAGTTGTGCAGGGCGGCAGCTCTACACCCGGCTGCATAGGACCAAAAAAAAAAAAAGACTGGCGGTGCAAGGAGAAGGCGCGCTTTTAGAATTTTTTTTTAGAGATTCCTATTGGTCCTACCCCGGCCGGAAGGCGGAGACAATACCCATTCGTAGCCGGGGATAGGACACAGAAGAAAAAGGTTTTTTTTGCATTTAGAAGAGCTTAAAAAACTCTCTCTCAAACCGCTATGGTTTGAGAGATACAGGCATTTAAAGTTTGATGTCTCCTACTGACAGCTGTAAAGCTGTCAGCAGGAGATCCGGCTCTGCAGCAGAGTCACAATCTCGTTACAGCGAATCCCTTCATTGGAATGGTCTAAAACGTGTGTTTGCAAACCAGGCACGCTTTTCAGGCCATTCCAATGAAGGGATTCATTGTAACTAACGAGATTGAGGATACAGACCTCCTGTCGGTAGGAGACATCGAACTTTAAATGCCTGTAACTCTCAAGCCATAGCGGTTTGAGAGATAGGGTTTTTTTGCATTTAGCTCAGCTTTTTAAGCTCTTCTAAATGCAAAAACTTTTTTGGACATTACTAACCCTTTAACCCCTTGAGGGCTACGTGACGTACTATGACTGTCATGGTTCTTAAATACTTAAGGACTGATGACGGTCATAGTACCTCACGTACGTTTTACTTACAGTGCTCCACTGGGAGCGCTGTAAGTAAAAATGGGGCCTAAAATTGACCGCTCCAAGACTGGATCGATCGCTTTTAGGCCCCAAAGCGCCGTGCCGATACATGCAACAGGTCACATGTACCGGAGCGTCGGCAAGGATTAAAGCGGTCCTTATGGGACGGAAATGTCCCAGGACCGCTGGTCCTTAAGGGGTTAAAGGTTTAATTTCGGCCAAACAATGAATAAAATATAAAAAAGACAAATGTATTCCAGCTAGTCGCTCTATAAAACATACTTTTAAGCCAAACTTGTATAGGGGTTATAGTTCCCCTTTAATGGTACCTTCTATAAATGCAAAAGTGTGCTTTTTAAATCCACATTATAAACAGGAATAGGGCTATGAAATATTTAAAACAAGAGCCACTAATTTCTATGGCTATAACTACTTTTCATCTTAAAAGTGTTCTTGTCAGCCATCATTTTACCCCTTTCTGAAAGCTGGTGAACTCTGTAGGAAGAGCTGGTAAAAGAAAATGGGAAGGAAGGGGGGGGGGGATTTGTTTCTGTAAATGTGGATACCAGATTGCAAATGCACGGCACTTGTTTACAAATTTAAGCACAATGTTAAGGAAGGTAAATAATGATACACCATGGTATTGATGTAGATGTTTATCAGTCATATAATAGGTACTGCTGTCAATGGGATGTAATTACACCTTCAGCTCCCTGCATTATTTTTTTTTAGAGTGGGATTGATTAAAAATGTTATATATATATATATATATATATATATAAGTAAATTATAGCTTCCAGCCTCTATCCAGAAGTATTGTGAAGCATACACCCAGCTCTTCAGAGATGTTCAGTTACAGGTAAGAGTAAGGCTCACTGCACAACTGTGCATCTGTAACATACCATAAGAGGCTGCTGGTGATAATCAATAATACGTGAAAACTTGTAGTGTTCATATAAGAAATTGGATTATTACCAATTATGTCTATCTGGTATCCAGTTGCACAGGACTTTTACTCTTCAGTGCATGCAATCAGCTCATATGAGGGTGTACTGCATAGGACACTTGTCATCTGAACATGGCAATTGTGCTGCAGAGTTAAAATTGCCAATAGAAACTTGGCTTAAAATGGGTGCTGGAGAAAGTGATGAGAGAATGTAGGAACTGAAAAACAGTCTGGGCATAGAGAACTTCTCATAAGATTGGGTAGTGCTGCAGTAGAAATCTGACTAAAAACTGAACAGATAAATTATCTCCTTTGCCTTCCAAAACAAAAGCGATATGGAGGCGTTCCGGGGCAAACCATTTGCATTATAGAAAATAACTAAAAATTCCCATTAATTGAAATGGGAATGTAACCCCTTGAATGCTGGAGAGATCTCTAGGCACTAGGCACACGTTTTAGACCATTCCAATGAAGGGATTCCGTGTAAGTAATGATATCCCGACACTTCTCAAGCGCCAGCGTGTCGACCGACACGGATCTCCTGCTGACAGCTTTCAGTAGGAGAATTCAAACTTTAAAACGCCCGTATCTCTTAAACCATAGCGGTTCGAGAGATACATTTTTTTGCATTTAGATCAGCTTTTTAAGCTCTTCTAAATGCAAAAAAAGTTTTTTTAGACATTACTAACACGTTAAATGTTATGGTTCTAAAAAAATAATTTATAGATGCTAGCTGGAAATACATAATATTGAAAATGATATAACCTGCTTTCATTTCTAGTAGTGTCCCTTTAAATCTTCTGTATGAGATTTTCTGCTAAGTCAGTGATTCTCAACCAGGGTGCAGTGCCACAGACATCAACTTAGGGTGCCCCGTGTTTTCTATAAAGACTAACAATAATGGACTTTTAAATAAAGATTTATAGAAATTAATATGTACAATATGTTTAGTTTTGTTATTATGATTATAAGACCTAATAATAACTGTATATTTGTGTATTGTACCCTTCATTATGCCCTTGATAAATTATATTAAATGTGTTAGGGGTGCCCCGAATGTTCAAGATTATGTGTTAGGGGTGCCCCGAGCAAAAAAAGGTTGAGAACCACTGTGCCAAGTTATGCTCTGTAATGTGACAGCTCACTGGAAAATTGTCCCCGGAAACTTTTTTAAATGTTGGCAAGTATGAATTGTAAACACCTGCAGCTGGCTGCTAAAGTAAACTCCTGGCATCAGTTATGTTGCTATTAAAGGACAACTATGATGCGGATAATGCATTATTGGAGGATCCATGATTAAGTCAGACTGCACTGTGAGACCCGACAGACCGGCTAGGAACAAAGGGGGGGTCTGATGAGAGACCCCCAGGGCTTCCTAGTCCCTACCATGAACAAAGACTGAACTCCATGACTGTTCATTCTCCTTGGGCTGCACGCAGTCATAGAATCTAAACCTTATGCAACGGCTTGAAATCACCACACACGGGGTACATGAAACCCATGTTAAATTTGCTGTGGAGTGGTTTGTGGTCCAGCCCACTGTCATTCGAGGTGTTATCAGTCTTCTGGATCCCCCGAAACAGCTACCAGGAGCTGCACACACCTGCTCCAGGCTTTTTCCAAAGCCGGTTCTTTAACCCCTTAACGACCCATGGGTAGAATCCAGTTACGGACCTATGACGGTCCTACACGCCGTTCGGGGTGCCAGGAAGCGGATGCAACAGAAAAAGAAAAAAAGCTGTGGTCCTTAAGTGACGGCCACATGTGCCTTAGTAAAATGTGATAATTTTACTTAAAGTTTGCAATATGTTTAAAGATAAGCATTTCCAAAATGTTTCCCACAAGGGTAAAAATGAATTACATATAATGATGTTATATCCATGGTGATGACATAACCATCGTAAAGTCTTGGGTGTAATACAAACTTGGTTGCACTTTTTCAACTTAAAGTGATAGTAATACTTAAAAAGAAAAAAAAAATGTATTTTATATTGTAGCCATTAAAAAAAATCATTACGAATGATATCAGTCTTATCTCTCAAACTTTGATGGTTTGAGAGAGATTCACAAGCAAAGTTTCCCCCTCCTTGACGTCACCGCTCTAGCTGTCAGATTTGGAATCCGGTCCGCAGACAGGCCGCGGCTCTACAGCAGAGCCGAGATCGCGAGATATAAGAACTATTTCGCTGAAATGGTATACAAAGTGTGCCTGGTTTGCAAGCACACTTTGTAGACCGCTCCACTGAACTAGTTATTTTTATATCTTGCGATCTCAGCTCTACTGAAGAGCCGCCAGCTGATCTGTGGACCGGATTCCAAATCGGACAGCTAGATGGCAGACATTACCGTTTCTGTCAGTGAGGGGAAACTTTGCTTGTGAGTATCTCTGGTTTGTGAGATGACTGATATCGTTCTTAATTATTTTTTAATGGCTACATTATAAAATAAACATTTTTTTTGAAGTATTACCATCACTTTAAAGGGATAGAAATGTTTCGAAAAAAAAAAGCAGCTCCAATTAATCTACATAGTATTTGGGCCATGTAGAGTGTTATTTCAAAACTGTCCAAGTTGTAGTTCAAGAGTAATTGAATGATAAAGTATCCCCTTCCCGCCCCTGAGTTCAAAGGTCCTCACATGGCAATACAGAAGCCTTTCAGGTCCTCACAGGGCATTATGATAGTTTCAGTGACTACATTAGTTGACTACGCGGACCTCAAAGGGAAATACAGCAGGAAACAAACGCTTGCACGTTTCCAGATGGACACATCCGGAGTGGGTCATTATCAAGATGAGGTGGGTAGAGTAATTGAAAGGTGGGCTCAGGTATAGTACCATACTGAGGTGGGTGCAGGGACAAAAAGTTATCAGGGGGGTGGGGGTGGACACAAGAACTGCATCTTTTCTTTTGTAAGTAGAGGTAGAGAAAGGCAGGATAAATCACAGGTGCGTATCATACAGATGTACTTTATTTTTTTTTCCTAAAAACCTGGGTATCATTTACACTTGCATATTACAGGTGTGTATTTTACACAAGATAGTTGCAGCTTTAATTTATGGAAAATATAGTAGATTAATGGAGTAATACGATAAAAAAACTTAGTTATGACAACAGTAAGAGAATTAACATGACTAAGATAGCGATAAGTCTACCATAAAGATTATGAATCAACAACTTTTTAATAAATAAATCTATGAAACTGAAAAGAACCAATCAGTCCATAACTTTCGTCTAAATGTATGACCCTACATATGTATTTAGAAACGTGTTATTCTAGAGATTAACCCCATGAATGTTAAAGGTTGCCATTAATTGCTTTCCAGTGCGTTGGAGACCCTTCTTGTATTCAATGTGTTTAAATAAAAATAGCAGCGGAGGCTAAAGAATGAAGCAAATACTAAATGACGATGTCCTATGAAACTAACAACTGACACAAGATGCTGAATGAGAGAAAACCTGATTTCACAACTACATAACAACTTTCCAGGTACTAGCCTCGTGTTTAAGTACTTCCGGTATCATCAAGCACAAAGCTTCTACATTGTGACCTCAAGGCCGAATAAGTTTTCTCCATTTTATAAAGGAAAGCGTAATAGCAAGCACTCACCGTGCCGTTACCAGCATCGGACTGTAAACTCGCTGCCTCTGCCATATTGAGGACACCGGTGCCTCTCTGCCGTTGGCCTGACGGTCACGTGCTCACACAAACAGTTTCTCCAAGATCTTCCAACTCCCGTCCAATCAACTTCTGTTTGGTTGATTACAGTAGCCCAGGAGGCCCAAGTGACGTCAGGCCAATCACCGACCAATCGGCAAGGGGTTTGAAACATGTA
This sequence comes from Rhinophrynus dorsalis, assembly GCA_037306005.1. Lineage (NCBI taxonomy): Eukaryota > Metazoa > Chordata > Amphibia > Anura > Rhinophrynidae > Rhinophrynus > Rhinophrynus dorsalis. Next base: position 78,656,129 of record CM074725.1, read on the forward strand.
TTTGCTTTTGTTCGCTTGATGTTTCTGTTATTTTCTCTTGCGCGCTTTACCTGCTTGCACTTACTGATGTTCCAGTGATGGTAGTTGAATAACAGAACTGTTCCACAACTACTTTTTCTCCTTGTTTTCGGTCTCTGCTGTTTTTAGAGATGCGCATTTCTAAATACGGTATTGTATACAGAGTTGATTTTATTTTTAGTAGCTTAGGAATACTTTTAATAGAAAACCTCTTTTATAGGTCGGAAGTTATGCTGTATCGTTTACTCTGTATAGACAACACAGTTAACTTTCTAGATGTAAACACACCCGGAACCGTCAACGAGAGCAAAGAGCTTTGAACGCATTGTTCAACTTTTATAGGTTGGGCTCCCAGCACTTTGCTTTGTCAGCAACAATGAACTACCCACTTCCCTCCGTTAGTACACCCGCTGACCCATGAGATTCAGACCCACAGTTCACTGGTTCTCTTGATTGGAAAGATAGTCAGCGTTATGAATTCTGCACCTACCTGTTTCCTGGATAACGACTTCAGAATTGTTAATAACCACAGGGCTGTCTGTAACCTGCCTTAAAGAGAGTAATGTGTCACAAAAACAGGAGGTCCAATTAATCTTCATAGTATTTGAGCCATAGAGAGTGTTATTTAAATATTGTCAGAGTTGTAGGGCAAGAGTAATTGAATGATAACGTTTCCCCCTCCCACCCCTTTTACTTAGTGTAACACTACTTACCTCAGATTTGGAATCTGTTTGCTTGACCAGACAGATAACCGCAAGGGACAATCTTCTTACTGTGAGAACAATGAAAACCCTGCCCCCCACTGACAGGATTTTCAGGTTTTCCATTATTATTACTGGAAATGGAAAAGGCTTCTCAGTCAGAAAATGTAATCATAATGGGAGATTTCAACTGTCCTGGAATATGACTTTTAGCACAACAAAGGGAAATAATTTTTTTAAGTATGATTAATGATAATTTCATGTCCCAAGTAGAAAAGAGGCCCTGTTTGACTTAGTACTCTCAAACAATTCTGACATCATACCAGCCAACTGTCCTGATTTGTGTGGGACAGTCCCGATTTTAGGGCCCAAACCAGCTGTCCCCCCTGCATTGCACGATGTCCCGCTTTACTGGCCTTTGCCCACTTCATATGTTCTGCCTGTACACTAGTACCGCTCCAACAGCCTACAGACACCATGCTCATCATGGGAGCCATGCTGCTGAGTGGTGAGACATCTAATTGAATGTGCATTCAGTGTTCCCACATTAGCTTGCATTCTGAGCAAGAAGTCCTGAGTGAACACTGCAGCAGCAACAGATGAGGCTGAGAATGCAAGGGCAAGTAACTGGTCAAAGAGTAATAGCTGTCTTGTCTCCAGCTCATCCTGATCTATCCTCTAGGTACAATTATTGTCAGTCAATTGCTGTGTCTCTCTTATGAGCGTCACCGCCTCATCATTGCATGGGGGGGGGGGGGGTGTCATGCCTGGCCACATGGTGCTTCGTGAATGGTACTGACATGAGTACACACTGGTGCCACTGCCTGCCTGCCCTCAAAGTGACACAGAGGTGGCAGGCCAGGTCGGAGGAGGATGATGATCATAGCCTGGATATGAGTTTAAAATGAAGTTGCATAGTGCACACCTGACTGACCAAGCGTACCAGCAGCCTCAGCAGTCAAAGCTGCCACTGCTGGGTAGTATCATTGCATTTATGATCTGTTGTGCTTGCAGCCAGCGCTCACCGTGTTAATTAACCCTCTGAGTGCCAGGGGTGCACAGTGCATTGCAGATAACCCCCTCCGGTAGGCACTTAAAGGGTTATGTGTAATATTCTTTGCTTTAGCCAAGGTTTGTGTAATAAAAAACATACACTGCAAAATCCATGAAGATTCACACATTAAACCAGAACTGTTTTTCTCTATTTCAGTTGAAATTTGTTTCTGATAAGATCATTCGTTTATCAATGCACTTAGAAAAAAAGAAGATAAGAAAGAAGTAATAGGAACCCTAAAAGGTAAAGTGTAAATTTATTGTGGGTATCTTCACCAGATAACCAATCAAGAGGAGACTCGTTCAGTGATTTTCAATGTCATGGTACAATAAGAACTATTTAGCCACTTTTTTTGCCTTCCCAAGGTTCGCAAGAATTCAGCAAAACCTCCTGGGTGACCAATAGTGTCAGGAAATGGATGCCTGAGTGAAACAGTATCTGTTTATGTTGATAAGATCCTGAGAGAATTTGTGACTGTGTTGCATCCTGAGAGTCTCTGACGTATGATGGCAATAACCAAACTTGAAGGCTTATCACTAGGGGATAGAGACTATCTTGTCAGCCTTGACTTTGAATCCCTTTATACTAGCATTGAGCACGAATATGGATCCAAGCAACAAAAAGCTTTTTGGATACTAGGGGCATCTAATATAAAGACCACAATAAGTTTGTGCTAGCTTTACTGCGATATGTACACACCTACAATTATTTTACTTTCGATGGACAATACTACCAACAAGTCAGGGTCAAAACAATGGGAAGTTGCTGTGCCCCCTCCTACGCTAACCTATATCTAGGATGGTGGAAGGACAAGGTAGTATTTATTGAACAGAACATTCCACATACTGACAAAATAGGCATATGGTTACGTTACATCGATGATGTAGTGATGACTTGGACAGGTACCATCAACCAATTCGTGGAGGCTCTGAATCACAATAATTTCAATCTCAGAGTTACGAGTGAAATAGATAAAAATGAATTGTCCTTCTTGGACATAAGACTGGTAAGAAACTCAAAGAACGCCATAGCTACACAAGCTTACCGGAAACCTACAGCAACAAAAATAGCCTTTTGTCAGCAGAGAGTCAGCATTCAGCTGCACTGATTAGAGGGATACCAGTTGGACAGTATTAAAGAATAAGAAGATTATGCACCACGGTTGATGACTTTAAAACTGAAGCTAAAAAACTTCAAGCTCGTTTTTTAGCAAGAGGATACAATAACAAACTATCATGGTGCCTGTGCTTTTCTGGTGACATTTTGACAAGTGCTACTTCCTGATACCTTTTTATTGGCTAACGTTATGTTGCTCCTCCCAATGACAGCCCTTAAATACGCAGCCCTGTCACTTCTGCAGTGCCCTTTCGTGGTGTTCCCGTTGCTAGCACTTGTTCCGTTATTTCGTATGATTCCAGTGTGTGACCCGGACTGCCTGACTACTCTGCCTGTTTACGTTCCTGCTCTGTGTACCGATCCGGATTGGCTGACGTTCCTGCTCTGTGTACCGATCCGGATTGGCTGATGTTCCTGCTCTGTGTACCGACCCGGATTGGCTGACGTTCCTGCTCTGTGTACCGACCCGGATTGGCTGACGTTCCTGCTCTGTGTGTCTCGGCCCGGTTCGCACTCCTTCCGGTGATCCGGTTTTGGGCTGTAGTCCGGTGCTCTCTCTCTGTCTTGTACTGACCTCCAGTTGCCTCGGTTACTGCTCAGGCAGTTCTATACTGTGACCTGGTCACCCCATAGTGCCTTGTCCTCTCTCACGCTGTTGTGGAGATATTTCCGGTTGCACCACGGTATGCTTGGCCTGTTTACTGCCTTTAATCTGAGGTTGGGTTACTCTTGGGCGCCTCAGTCTGTCTATACGATCTGGCAGTTGTCCTCAGGTCGGAGCTTGCAGGGCGGTGCTGTGCACTTGGGTCACAGTCTATTGCAATCTCGGTTTGGCGTTACACTGCACCTCCGGTAGCTGTCTACCTCTGTTGTTCCAGTAGCCAGTTACGTATCCAGGGCTCTGCTTGCTCCTTTGTGTTTCAGTCGCTATTGTGTCGCTCTCTGCGTAGAGAGTGTCCTGTGGGCCTTCCGCTATTAGGGCCTATCAGCTATTCCTGGCCTAATAGTACCTTTCTGACATTGTCTCACTGAATCATACGAACTGTAACCTGACCTGTGTCAGTATTGTATTTTGTTTTACATATACTGGACCCGTGTGGGTTATTGACATCACTGTAACCTGTCCTGTGTCAGTATTATAATTGTATTTATATGCTGGATCCGCAAGGGTTATTTTTATTCTGTGTGGTTTAATAAAACTGTGTTTTACCAAAACCTTCCGTCACTGAGTTTACATAAAACCGTTACACAAATCTCTCAAAAGAGCTTATCAGAGAGCATTAAATAGCAGCTGTGAGGATCTTCTATGTAAGGTAAGGAATGTTCAGAGTTCCAATGAGTCCAGGGAGGTACGTCTAATAGGTACTTATAACCAACAGTACCATTTGATAAGATCCATACTGACCAATCACTGGCCGACTTACTTTTAGATAAAGATCTAAGTGTGGTGTTATTGGAAATTCTAAAAATTACAGTCCGCAAGACAAGAAATATCAGAGATTTTGTGGTTTACATCCATTTTCAAAGAGAGAAAAAATCTACTTGGCTTAGTTCTCTCAATACCCTAAAAAGATGTAATAAATGTGGATGATGTAAAGCCTGTCCCTTTGTGATGAAATACAGCAGGGTTTGAAGATAAACATTGCAACAGTTTTCAAATCAGGTTTATCAATTGTAGGACACAAGGCATTGTGTATCTGATGCACTGCGACTGTGGTGCCCAGTACGTGGGCAAAACTATCAGAGAATTCAGAGAAGTAATTCTCGAGCATATAGGTGATGTTAGAAATAAGAGACGCCCTGGTTGCTAGACACATACGGGAACAACATGGCAATGACAGCAGAGTTATGCACTTTACTAGTCTTGAAAAAGTTGATGCTCCGGCACGGAAAGGGGATCACAATAAAATACTCTTGAAGAGTGAGGCCTATTGGATCTACAAATTAAACACCTTAAATCCTGCAGGCCTCAACGAGGGCTTTACATTTAGACAATTCATTGAGTAATAAGATCTCACTGATGCTATATTTTCTGAAATATATATGTAGCCAGAGATCAATACAAATGGATCTATACACCTGAAATATATATATTTTAATACCATTTATCTATAATAGGTATGTGAGGGTAGGGTATGACATAACTGATTTATTCTTTGTGGTAACAAAGATTAACATTACAATCAGATACCCTCTCCCCCTATATACACCATGGATAGCATTCATTTTATACTTACTTGCCCTTTTTTGGGGGGTTACTCTTTGACATCCCTAATTAACAAAGTGCTTATCTATTCTCTCTGTTCTAATTATTATACCGTGTATGGTGACTATTTGCTACGATGATCCTGTATTCGTTTAATGTGTCTTTTCTCTTGCATTGGATAGGTGTTATAAAATCGCACATTGTAACGGAAGCTGAGAAGGGACCACGTCGCCTTCCGCCGCCGTTCCCGGGTCTCTCCTTCTTGACGCAGATAAGCGCCGTCGGACGCACCAGTTGAAGTATGGACAGTCACTGGAAACAGTCACAGGATCACTGGAAGCAGGGAAGAGTCCACGTCGCCGCCTGACAGTCCACAAAGTTAGGTCGCAGGAAACCGCCAGGAGGCGGTCGACGATTCAGGATACTTGGCGCAGATGGGTATCAGAGTGGATACTTTAGACCATAAGCAATACAAGACTCCAGGACTCCTTGTTCACTCCAAAACATAACTCTCTTTATTGACACAACTACAGATATTTATACAGAAATCTTTACATTGAACTTATGGGTGAAACCAGATACAAAAGGGCTTAATCCAATCATGTTACATGAGGCAAAAGGCCAACAGCAGATGTTTTTAACAGATACAAAAGGGTTTGATTGAACAAAGACTTGAGGGGCATGAATGGATTAACACACAGCAGGGGGTTTCAGGACAGTTCTCAATACAATGACTTGATTAACACCCAGCAGGATGTCTTGAGTCAAATGGCTGGAGTGGCTACAATACACATCCTAGGGACAAGTCCAATTAAACACATACAATATTTGACAATACATAAAACCAAACTTAATACACGTGCACATGAATGTAACCCAGGACAGCTCTATGTATCAAGCTGCCCATTCACCCAGTGTCTATTTTAGTGTATGACTGGTTTGAAGGGTCATACAATCAGTCTCAGAATAGGGTCCCAAAAGGGCAAAATGTCCCTAGTTTGGATACCCAGTCTCTAGTCTCTTTAGCATATGAATATGGTTCGAATAGTCATATGCATAGTTCCATAAGGCTGTCCAGCCAGGAAAAATGTCTATTCCTTGTCCATAACCCCTGAGCCCAGGGGTGAATATGTTCCATGCCCTGACAAGAGCTCCCAGTAACGGGTAGGATCCATTACACACATAATCATTCAAGAGATAAATAAATAGTAAACCACTGCTCCACAGCTACAAGAGCATTATGGTGTCATTTGAAAAATAGACAGCTTACCATAGACAATAGTAGAGCTACTTCAGCATGACACTAATACTAATGTTCCATGAACAGATTTGTAAGCTCTTCGTAATGTATCAAACACAAATGATTTATATGCAGGTAATCATTTAAAGGAATATATACTAATATTAGTAACACTTAGTGGTCACTTATATGGCTCTTATATACAATAATGTTTCAAGATTGATATAGCCTGTAACGGAAGCTGAGAAGGGACCGCGTCGCCTTCCGCCGTCGTTCCTGGGTCTCTCCTTCTCAACGCAGATAAGCGCCGTCAGATGCACCAGTTGAAGTATAAACAGTCACTGGAAACAGCCGCAGGATCGCTGGAAGCAGGGAAGAGTCCACGTCGCCGCCTGACAGTCCACGAAGTTAGGACGCAGGAAACTGGCAGCAGGCGGTCAGCGATTCAGGATACTTGGCGCAGATGGGTATCAGAGTGGATACTTTAGACCATAAGCAATACAAGACTCCAGGACTCCTTGCTCACTCCAAAACAGAACTCATTTTATTGACACAAACTACAGATATTTATATACAGTACAGTGCATTGGATCACATGGGGAAACTGATACAATAGGGAACATGATTAAATCATAGCACATCAGACAAAAGCCAGCAACAGCTGGTCTTAACAGATACAATGACTCAGACAGGGTTACATTTCAGATACACAGGGGTTTGAGTGAACAAAGACTTGAGGGCGTGAACTAATTACCACATGGCAGGGGGTCAACATAGTGAATGGCTGGAGTTGCTATAATCCACATCTTAGGGACAGTGGCCCAAGGTTGGAGCCTTTGATTGACTATTTTGAATGCCCTGCCCCAACTTTGATCAATCACTGGTCTGCCTACCATTTCCCATGTTAAGCTAAGGAAGATATTTGCATACCTGGTAGTTGGTGATTGCACAACCTTCAAATTGGACAAGTACAATTAAACACATACAATATTTGAAAATACATAAAACCAAACTTAATACACAAACCAGTGTTCATAACTATAAGTATTTGTTCCTGGCAATAGCTGGCCAGTTCGTATGCCAGAGCCCTCAGCTACATCCAAGCAGGGCAACAAGGTCCATAGTTTTTAAGTAAATAGTTTGTGGTCCAGACAAGGGCTCAGTAACGGGTAGGATCCGTTACATAGCCATTTTTATCTTCCAGCCAATTTAGCATTACAATTACAGGTTGCAGGTACTTGATCATGGCTGCAACACGAACGAGAGATGTCCGTACTTACTCCTCGTTCTGATTTCCACACGGGTACAAAAGAGTGTGCTAGTTTGTGGTTCATTTCCCCTGACTAATCCAGATGTACTGGAGAAACGTGTTGGGTGTTTCAACTGTTTGTGCTAGCACCATTAAAAGGATGCCAGCATTTTGAAATTAATAGTGTATTTCCTCTTTGTCCAGTCCACGCCATACTGAGGGTAATTGGCTCCGCCTTCCAGCTGGTAGGACTAATCAGCTTTTTATAAATTCCTTGAGCTACCTCAAGGAGGACGGAGGCTTTGCCTCTCTCTCTCTCCCTCCTGTTTAACCCCTTCTCTCTCTCTCCCTCCTGTTTAACCCCTTAAGGACCGGACATTATGGGACATTTCCGTCCCATAACGTCCGCATAGGGGCACGTTGACGAGCCGGTACACGTGACCTGTCAAGTGTATCGGCGCGTCACTATGGGGCTTGAAACAGATTGCTCCGATCTTGGAGTGGTCTATTTCATGCCCCATTTTTACTTACAGCGCTCCCGGTAGAGCGCTGTAAGTAAAAAGTACGTGACGTACCAGGACCGTCAAGGGTCTTTCAAGCAAGTTTACCCTTGACGGTCCTGGTACGTCAAGGGTCCCTAAGGGGTTAAAAGAAACAAAGCTTTAATTATTTTTCTATATGTGGCCTAACTGCAGTACACATTCAGGATAAGATCCATATACCTGAAACCTCATGTATTATGGACCCAGTCATTCTCCCGACTTCCATGTGCCCATGTGGATTTTGGGATCCTGGCCATCTGCACATTGATATGCCAGGCTTCACCCTGCGCCATCCGGATCAGTCAGCTACTTGAAATTGAGCATGCTTTCCCTAGGGTCTTGTAAATCAAAAAACGGAAAAGTGCCGCGATCTGCTTTCCGCGAATGGAATGCATACCGGAAGTAACACGTGGCAGGCCTCTCCAGGTAATTCAAATGCATTCGGATGCCGTCCTTGGCACTGTAAGTAAATTATTCCGACTTGAAGCATATTCTATTACTGTCTTTTTGTCTGTATATGTGCCGAATTGTGTTTGGATGTTATTCCTCACCTACGTCCTCTGTCTAAACCTTACATGCAGCAGGTAGTGAGGTTTCTGCTCTTTTTCAGGATTGTTTTCCCTGGATAGAAACTTTATACAGTTTATGTTCTCCAATCCAGGAAGCAGCAAATATGCCACAAAAGCTTATGTCCTGAGAATTGTCCTTCTGGGGCACAAGATCACTGAGATTGCAGGCCCTTTCAGTATAGACAGGATGGGCAGTCTTGTCAGGCCCATCAATTGCCCTGTGTTCCGAACGGGATATTCTGGTTGATGATGTAGCTGCTGCTTCTGGTTAAAATGCTTTGCTGCCTTCCTTTTCACTATACTTTATAAATGTTTGTTGTGCCCTTACTTTCTCCCTCTCATCCTCGACAATGCAACCCTCCACTCATCAATAAGCATATCTCAATATTCATTGACAGAATCTGATTCTTGTTGTGACAAACTGCTGATGGCCTTTTGTCAGAAATTCTGAAATGTTGTGTTTGAAGTGGGGGTCCACCAAAGTGGCAAGAATGTATTCCTCATTGCTTTTAATAGACACTATGCGAGGATCTTGTTCAAACCACGCTAACATGTTATTTACCAGCTGGTGCATGTCTGTGTTGTCATTATGGTAAGAATCCTCAGCCATGCTCCTCATTTTTTGTGCAATAAAAATAGCAGTGGTAGAATCTCACTAATTCCCGCCCCAATGCAACTCACCAGCATGGTTGCCATCTTGAAGGGTTTCAGCAGCTCGCATACATCGCACATTAGTTGCCATTGGCCAAGTGACAAAGGGGCTCCATCCAATGCCTTCCAGTTTTGCATGGTGTACTCTCTAATGGCCTTATTCTGCTCGTACAAACGCTCTAGCATGTATATCGTGGAATTCCACCTGGTAGGGACCTCTATTTTCAGCTCGTGATGGTGCAGGTTGTTACTCTATTGAATGGAATATAGAGCATTGCGTGCACTGTAGGAGCGACTAAAATGGGCAAAGATTTTGCGGGCAATAGTAGGCATCTCTATGAGGGTTTCAGATTCTGCCAGGAGTCTGGTCACAACTAAATTTAGCATATGGGCAAGGCAGGGCACATACCATACCACCTAACTGTTGGCAGTAGTACACTCTCTGACACATAAATACCTACTTATTTTTTCTGCCCTAGAGCCCTGGGAACTGCTGCCAGGGCCGGATTTAGAATTAGGCAGAATAGGCATCTGCCTATAGGCGCACCCAACAGAGGGGAGCCTGTCAACTGGGATCATGTGTGTGTGTTTTTGTTTTTTTTAATTAAATTTGTTTGAGTCACCTACAGCTCTGTGTAGAAGGAGGATGCACAGAGCTCTCTTGCCGCTGGACCACCAGGGAAGAGGTAGGAAACGGACACTGGGGCAATGTGAGGGTAATATGGATATGATGGGGGCAATGCAAGGGCAATATTGAGCTGAATGGGGGCAATGTGGAGCTGATGGGGGGGCATTGTGAGGGCAATGTGGAGCTGATGGGTGCAATGTGGAGCTGATGGGGGGGCCATGTGGAGCTGATGGGGGGCATTGTTAGGGTAATGTGGAGCTGATGGGGGGCAATGTGACGGCAGTATGGTATATGGAGATGATGGGGGCAGTATGGAGATGATGGGGGCAATGTGAGGGCAATATGGTATATGGAGATGAAGGGGGAAATGTGAGGGCGATATGGAGATGGTGGTGGCAAGTTGGAGCTAATGGGGGACAATGTGGCGATGATGGGGCAATGTGAGGGCAATATGGAGATGATGGGGGCAACGTGGAGGTGTCCAGTGCAGATGGCCCACGGGGGGGGGGGGTTGCTTCAGATTTCTGTGCCTACAGGCTCCTGAGATGTAAATCCGACCCTGTCTGCTGCTGCTAGTTGTGGCATCTTTGGCATGCTGATAGTGTGTCTCCCAGTCAGACCTGTGGTTGTACTTCAGGTGGGATCTCATAGAAGAGGTGCCTAGGTGTAAGCCTGCTTTCCCCCTGCTCACGTGCTTTTTGAACAGACAACAGAGAGCAACATGCTTAGCTTGAGGATCCTGAGTGAAGTATCTCCATACTGTGGACTGCATGGACTGAGGGGTTCTTGAGGTGCTGCTGCTACTACTACTACTGGGGCTAGATGTTGATGCAATTCTATTGCCACTACTACTAGATGTCAAAGGTGCGGCACTTACAGCAGCAGCCGCAGAGGCACTCATCATATCTAACATTGTGGATGTTAAGGACCTGTATTACTGTTGTTGTTGCTGCTCCTGGGTACTCAACGCAGGTGTGTGGCTGAGTGGGACTTGGGCTTGGAAGAGGCGATTATGCTGATGATATCTGATAGAGTGACTGTGTACTTTTTGATATCTTTACTTATCCAGGGTCAGACTTTCTGTAGCAGTTTGTGGCTTTAGGTGCATTAATCTGGCACAAAGGGTTTCACAATAACAGCTGTGTTAAACTCACACACCATGTGCTCTCTACAAAATGGCATCCTCAACCATGTGGCTTGAGAACAAAGACATAAGAACAAAAAACACAGGCCTAGCGCAGAGAGACACACAGTATGCTCAGCTATCACAGTCATTGGAAACAACATGCATATGCCAACACCCCAAAAGCCAATCCATTAATTTAGGATATACCCAGAGAATTTTGTTCTAATGACCAATTCCACAACTAACACAATAACACCCCAGTACTAGCAATAAGCAATAATATTTAATAACAACCAAAAGTATTATAAGAACAATGAACTGTATATTATCAAATATATTCTAGCTAAACATCTAATAATATAACTAGACAATTACTTACTGCAGTGCAAATAAGACACAAATACAACAATTATAGTAGAAACACTATACATTGGTTACTAGGGTGTTTTTCCCAGAAATATTGTATAAAAGAAAGAGAGAGATCCTTAGCTAGAAAATTCTGGGACAAGAGGCAGGAAAAGAAGCAGGCCATGAGACTGGATACTGGGCTACTACAACTGGATGCCAGGCTCTGCTCTGAAAAAGTTCTTGGGACCTAAGCAAGGTATGGCAGCGTGGCTGGACAGGCTGCTGGCTGGTCACATCCTCCCATCCATCTCCACTGCTCCCCTCCAAGACTGCTTCCCAAGCTCTCACTGTACACCTCTTTTATTGTTTGCAAGCCCCACCCATTACCAGCCCACTATACCTGACTGACAAACCCCTCCTCCTCTCCTCCAAGAAGCAAGGGAGACAAAGGGAACTGGTCCTTTCTTAGTCCTTTTCCTGCCCAAACAGACCAGGAAAAAAACAAAGAGGCAAAGGAAAATGTTGAAGGCCTGTAAAAACAAAAATTGGGTTTAAAAACTAAGCATGATTAAGACATGGGAACATAACCATGTAATGGACACAGTCTTACTGCAAATTTTGCTGCAACCTACCTGTGTCCATAACACTTTGCAATGGGTTTTCTCAAACAGTTTATAGATAGGCACAGTGCTCCTTTTCAGTGGTGGAAGCTTCAGCCTTTGAGAAGGATGCTGGAGGGATATATTCTAGATCTGTATCTTCATCAGTCATCATTAGGTCATTCTCATCAGTATCACCTCTCACATTACTCTCACATCCCTGCAATGCTCCACCCTTCCCCTGCCCCTTGTGCTTTTGCTGTACATTTCTCAACTACTCTGTGTGTTTTTACTCTACAGTACACAACACAACTGAAGTGTGATGTCTGGCCTAAGCCCAGTCAGCTGTCTGTCACTGTCACCTAATATATTTAGTTCTTTGTTTATTTCTTTTTTATTTTTTTTTATTTTTTTTTTTAGTTGTCCACCTTGTCTTATCACAGTCTGTCCAAAAAAAAGTTATAACTGAAAAACAAAATCAATAACTTCTTTCTCCAGACTTCCCCAGCACAGCCCAGAGACAATAACAGCAAGATCAGCAAGCAAATAGGTCCCCAGCTGACTGTTTTTTGCCAGTCAGTCATGTGGAATTGTGGGGTATTTGGGGTCAACCTCCTTCCTCCCTTCTTCTCCCCAGAGTACCCCACTGACTCTCCTAATACAGATAACAAATGTCCTACCTAAAAGATTCCCTAAACTAAACTTCAATTCCGCTATCTTCTCTAACTCAAACAACATGCTACTCTGTCCTCTCACAAACAGAGATTGGCATGCTGTGGGAGCCTGACACCCTTTTATACAGCTGTAGAAAACTAGAGAAAACTTTTGTGTGTTGGAGACAATTTTTTCTTCCCATTGATTACAATGCATAATGAGTTAATCGAAAAAAGCGGGAACAAGCAGAAAAAATGCACTTTTCACTGGAACTTATTCATCAAGCGGGAAGTGCCATTATTCACTGATTTCAGTTTGAGGCAAATATTTTTGCCCATCCGTAGTGCTCTCACTGAATTCCCAAACTTTTTCTCTTCTGTTGATGTGGATTTAAAGTATTGGGATTGTAGCCCTGTGTATGATATGCATGGTTACGCCAGTAGTTTGTATACTTGAGGGTGCTCCTAGATTTAATTTTATTTATTTGCCCAACACTGGATCTTTTTAATAATGTACCAGTACTTGTTCAGTATATGGGTTATGTTCCCTGAAAATCATTAAATGTTGTAGAATTAAAAGGGAGCCACCCTCCTTTTTATTCTTACTTTATTGACGTATAAAGAAAAAAAAGAATCTCTGTTTTCACTCTATTCTTTCATATGTCTCTTTCAATACTTTTTCTTCATATCCTTTCTCCACAGACTTCCTAATAATGACCTGTGTTTCTTTTTCAAATTCTTCTTCCATGGTACAATTCCTCCTTATCCTCTGTAACTGTCCATAGGGTATATTTGTGATCCATCTTTTATGATGGCCGCTAGTTGTGTGGAGATATGAATTACTATCCATCTTTTTTTCATGATTCTTCACTAAAATAAAAATGTTTCTATGATACAATAATATTTTTTATTTATTCCTATTTGAAGTGAATTTAAACTCCATATCATTTATATTAACATAATCTAGAAACTCTCCAAGTGATTCCTCTTCTCCCTCCCAAATGATGAGGATATCCTCAATGTAGCATCTGCACATTAGGAGATTCCCTACATATGGATTGATGTTCTATCATCAGCACTTCCTACTCGTTGTCGTCACAGGCAATCATTACCAGTTTACTGCCCTTCTCTTTGGTCTTTTCAAATGATCTCAGAGTGGAAAATGATGTGGTCTCAGACTTTCTAAAATTTCAATGTCTGAAACCCGGGAACTAGGAACTCAGCCTGAGTGTGTTCGCCCTGATTGCCGCTAGGGATTACCATAAGTGGATCTCATAGCCTCCCACAAGAACTAAAAAGTTCTTCTGTTCTATGCCATATTAAAGGACCCTTTAGTGGTTGCAATGGATATGACGTCCATACCATGGAACTTTCATCTGGCATATGTGTTTCCTCCAATCCCCTTGATTCTCAGTGTGCTGAGATGTCAGGGTGGAGGGAGTTCAAGTGATCCTGATCGTTTCCTTCTATCCTCATAGGGTCTGGTTCTCAGACCTTCTTAATCTGTCCATTGCAGAAGCCTTTCTCCTTCTACTGAGGCTAGATCTTCCGGTCTAGTCTGTCATCCTCAGGTGGAACTGTTGGCTTTGACTACATGGCTCTTGAAGCCAACAGCTTGAAGAATAAGAGTTTTCAAAGGCTATCCTTTCTACCATGCTCCAAGCTAGGAAGCCTGTTTTGTCCAAGGCCTGTCATAGAATTTGGTCCTTATAGCCTCAGTGGTGCAATGATTGTGATGCTTCTCCATGACCTTTCATTCTTCAGATGGCTTTTGGTTTTCTTCAAAACTGTGTCAACAAGGGTCCCAGCCTGATCTCTATCAAGGTTCAGGTGTTGGCTCTTTCTGTTCTTTTTCAGAGGTGCATTGCTTTTCTACCTGATATCAAGATCTTTGTTCAGGGGGTGGCCCATGCCTACCCTGTCTTTAGGCATCTAACTCCTCTGTGGAATGTGAATTTGGTATTCGTTTTCTAGAAGCTGACTTTTGAATCTTTCAGATGCTTCTTTGCATTTTCTGATGCTTAAGATGGCCTTACTTCTGGCCACTGTATGTCACAGTGCCTTACCTTGGCCTGTGCCATTTGTCCGGGAGCAGGGTTCTGGACTGATGCTCCGGCATCACTAGCCGCGTCCCTCTCTGCCTGCAACCTGGTTATGTCTGGTTCTTTGTTACTGGCATCATGAATCAGTCACTTGCTTGGACGCTTGTTATAGGCCCAGCCTGGGGGACCTAATTGGTCCCACCTTCTCCTACTCCTTTATAAAGGCCTGTGTATCAATTACCCTTACGTTGTTGTTCTGAGCAGTTCTAGTTCCAATTGTTCCTGTATCCTGTGGATGACCCGGCTTGTATGACTATCCATTCTGGTGCTGACCTGTGGCTCTGTCTGACCATTCTCTCTGTGCGCTCCATTTGTCTTGACATCCAATCTGGTGCATACCTGTGCCTCTGACTGACTACTCGCTCAGTGTATGACCCTGGCTTGTCTGACTATCCATTCTGGTGCTGACCTGGGGCTCTGTCCAACTATCCTCCCAGTGTAGCTTACTCCTAGTGGACATCCTATCTGGTGCAGACCTGTGGCTATGGCTGACTACCCACTCCATGTTTGAACCTGTCTTGTCTGACTATCCTAGCTGGTACTGACCTGTGGATCTGTCTGTTTACTCCGCTTGTGGCTCCGTTACCTACAGACACCCATCCTGGTGCAGACCTGGGGCACTGGCAGACTCCGGCCTTACTAACTGCAGGTGTGAGTCAGTAGTCTCCATTGTTGCCATCCTTATTGGAGACAAGCTCTTCCATACTGACTGCAGGCGTGAGTCAGTAGTCTCCTCTGTTGCCCCTTATAGGAGACTGTAGGTTCAGTGTTGCGTTCTCTTCGATTCCTGAGACTACCAGCTGGCTTCGGCCTAGTCTCCAGCAGTGTGCTTGACCCATCGGCAGGCTCCTATTGCTGATAGCCTCTAGCCTTTCCAGTCACCCTCTGCTTGTACTGTCATACTTACTTGCATTTGCTTATTATTAATAAAGGTGTTCTAACTATACCGTCTGACTCCTTGTCTTGTTTTGCAAACCGTAACACTGTATCTGTTCACCGCATTGCCAAACTACAGGCTTTGTCTTTAACCAGGACCTATTCCTAGAGGCCTTCTGCTCAAGATAATCTCGGATTTTCACATCAACGAGGCAGTTGTACTTCCTTCCTTCTGCCCTTATCCTTCTAGTAAGCAGTAATGTCATCTGTTGGATATGGTATGCTGTCTAAAGTACTACTTTCATTGCACACAGCCTTTTAGAAAATCTGACTCCCTTTTCATCATCCCTGAGGGAATCCGTGTGGGCTAGGTTGCGTCCAAGGTTACCATTGTTTCCTGGATCAAGGCAACCATCCGAGAGGAGTATGTGCTCTGAAAGAAACTTGTTCTTTTCTGAGCTACGGCGCATTACACCAGATCAGTGGGCGCCCCTTGGGCATACAGGAATCAGGGCTTTGATGAGCAGCTGTGTGAGGTGGCAGCATGGTTGTCTCTGCCCATTTTCACTAAACATTACTGTGTAAATGTTCTGGCCTAGGCTAGGGCCAGTTTTAGTCAGGAGATCCTTCAGGAAGTGGTGCCTATTTAAGCATCCTTCTCCTTTTTCTACAGAATTCTGAACCCTGTTCTTGTTTTTTTTGTATTGTTGTTTAGTGTGTAAGTTAGGTATCTGTTGACACCTGAAATTTTATACAGTGTCAGTTAGGCCTGTGGAAAACTAGTCTTCAGTGCAGGTTGTTCCCCCCACCTACCAGGAATCTTCGTGGATGCTTTGGTATATCCCCATGATCCTTGTATTCCACATTGGGCATAAGAGAAAAAAGGATTTGGTGAACTTGCCATTAAATCCTTTTCTTTTTGTCCATGTAGAACACACAAAAAACATGTGGTTTAAGTCCCCATGCAGAGGGGTCCTTTTGGGGTCTCTGTTCAGGAGATTTCCTTATTTTCTCTCACGTCTCTTTCTTTGCTATACTTTGAAACTTGGTGGGAGTAAAACTGGAGGGAAGAAGAGAGTCAACACCTGAGAGGCCCTGTCTATTTTTAAATGCCTGGCCCTCCAGAGGAACTTAACCCCACGATTCCTGTGTTCCACATGGACTAAGAGAAAGGGATTGAATTGTAAGTTCACTAAAATCATATTTTTAACTGATATAAAATGTGGTTATCTCTTTGAAAATGTACCTTAGAAAGTGTTGCTGTTTTTTCTTTTGAAAATTGGGCACTGTCTCTTTAATGAACAAGCAGATGTATAATAAGATTGTTGATATCACTTTAAGCAGCAGGCCTCTTCCTCTAATGTCAGTAAAGCAGGGACAATTGCTGCATTTGAACCACTTACAGTACAGATGACTGTATTCTTCTTCGACTCCAACACTGCAGAAAGTGAAGACAGCAAGATGAATAGCTCCACTGAGCCTACTGAGAAGCATGACATAATTTTCTGAAATATACTTGGTACTACCAATGCATGAGAACCTTTGCATGGACAGCTTATTTAATTTTGCTAAGAATTTTTTTTTTTTTTTTTGAATGACGAATGCCTTTTCTGCTCAAGTAATAATTTATTCTGGCATATTGAGGGCAGCTTAACAGTTTACAAGAATCGTTGTTCTCAAACCAAATTCTTTGAAGTGCAAGATGCTTATTACGTTCATAAACTGCCAACATACTACAGGATTTAAAGAAAATAGGGTATATTTATAAAAACCAAATTGGAGCATTTCTGGCGCAAACGCAATAAATAAGAAATAAGTATTCTGGTCTATTTAAATTGGGCTTTAACCCCTTGGATGCTAATGAAGACTCCAAATGCACTGGAGACAACTCATGTAATACATATTATGCAGTTGAATTGCTCCACATTTGTCTTTATAAACAAATTTCAAATTACATGCACATTATGCTGAATTTGTTACTGAAATATAAATTACAATATATTTGCTAGATAAATGAAGCCCAGTATAATAAAACCTAACATGTATGCAATCGGTTTTCAGACTTAGCCCCAAAGTGTTCTTGGTGTGATAGTAAAATGTCAGTGAAAGGTTGTTATTCCTGCCAAAAGAATCATGCCTGCTTTCATATCCAGAACCGATTAAAAATTATTTCTGAGAAATCAGTCTACTTAGAACTGATTCATAATGGTCATTAGGATTTTCTGCCTAGATTAAGTTAAGTGGAGGTATTGTTATACGTTGTTCATGTTCTTTTAACAGAAGGATTATTGCATATAAAAGACTATAATCTATAACTAAATTGCAAAAACAAAAGTCAGAGATGCTCAACTAGGCTCATGAGCCTGCAAGGGTATGTAAAGAGCTTACTAGTTCTGTGTCCTGTGCCCAGGGTGCAATCTCTTTTAGCTCACAAGAGCCATACACAGAGAAGAAATATTCTGAAGTGTATAATACTGACATGACGATCCAGCTCTGAAATGCCAGACAATTCCTCTCTGAACAAGGGAAGCAGCTAACCCCAGATGCATGTTTGGGCCTTATTCGACCTCCTCGGTGAGGTGCATCTGATCCCTGTAGTCCCTTGTGAGCAAGGGGTCCATGTATGGATTCCCCCATCACACGACCAACCCCAAGAGCAACCTACATATGCAAAAACAAACGTCAGAGATGCTCAACAAGGTTCATGAACCTGCTAGGGTATGCAAATAGCTCAATGAGACTGTATCCTGTTCCCAGGTTGAAATGTACATCTGGGGTTAGCTTTTCCCCTTGTTCAGAGAAGAATTGTCTGGCATTTCATGGCTGGGCTGTCATTTGGACAGGACCAGTATGATATGCTGCAGAATATTTTTTCTCTGTGTGTGACACTTGTGAGCTAAAAGAAGTTGCACCCTGGGTGCAGTACATCTATTCTTGTGTAACCTGTGGAAACAGTGCTACAATTAAAGTAGTATATTAACCTGAATTTTTCCTTTAGAATCATTTGTTTCCAAAGGAAATTCACTGATCTCCTCCAAATATCAGGATAATTGGGTTTCCAGATGTTTTACAATAATAATAAAATATGCGTTTACCTGTCCTCAGGTTCTGGTTTGATCTGCTCTGAATGGTACAATTCATCAGGATTCCCTTCTGTGATCATTGTAAGTTTTTAGTAGTAGTCTAGTCAGTCGTCTTTTAGCCCCCCCCCCCCATCAGTCATTTTTGGTTAATTTTTAGACTCAGGGGCATTGCTAGGTTCCAAAAACATCTGGTCCTAGAGCCCATGGTAAAATTCAACAGCACATCCACAGTGGGGACAGTAACGTAAGGAGGAGAGGTTTATCCTCACAACATAACTGTTTATTTTACTAATTAAATTATAATGCTAAGAGTAAGCCATTTTATGTTCAACTCTTGCCATTTTTTTTGTTCTAACTTAAGACTCATTGATTTATACTTAAGCAGTTCTGTGTTATGAAACCTTTGAGTGCCAGAGGGGTACGCAACACATAGCAACCCCCTGGTCTTTTGTTGAATCAGCATTTTCCAGGCAATGAATGTAGTTAGTCCTTCATAGAGACATGCGAATGAATATAGGGAAAGGGTTGTACCGTGTTTGCCATTCAAAAAGCAGGCGAATGGTAGAGTAAAAAAAAAGGTATGATTTTTACCCTTCCAGTCCTCTGCAAAGGAATGTCAGATGAACCCCCATAGTAGACCACTTGGCTAATATCTATTGGCATTAGTTTTAACAATTAAAATGGCAAATCTATATGTTTGGTTAATACCACTAATCACACTGTAAATGGATATCGTTTTTCATTGATTTTCATGCATAAAACATATATACTATAGATTTACTTTTTATAACATGAATCAATTTCTATGTTTCTCTATAAAGAATAACAAAATATAGTTCTATGTGTCTTTTTGTAATGATATCTTCACTGTTTTGTCTGGTTTAAAGGTTAACTCATGTGAGTATGTTCCAGCCTGGACAAATATGACTTTCAGTTTACTCTTTTGAATAAAATAAATTTAACAGCAACTAATTTTCTAGACTGTGTCAAAATGGGATGGGCAAAAATTTTCTACTGCATAAGAAGCTACAGGGAGATTCCAACACCTCCAACCTCAGGTAGGCAAGGTTGGGACTGTGAACTCGGACAGCAGAGGCTGCTAACAGAGCTTAGTGCATGTGACAAACAGCCACATTGATAAAACAATGGCTTATTAACCTGCATTTCCATATGGAAATGAGCCATTGTGGATGTGTTCAGTCCAAAATTGTAAACCTGTCAAAGGCCTGGTAGACTAAAGATGGAGACGTGCCTTCCACAAAGATCCAACACAACATTTACATCCTGAGCCCTTATTGAACCTTAGTGTATCTTCACCTTTTTTTTATACTTTTATATAGATGATGATATTGAGCTCCCTGGATTTATTTCCAGAGAGCATTCCATCAGGAACTGTGAACGCAGGGATAGTAACACAATGAAAAAATGATAAAATATAAAAAATATAGCATACATCTTACAAAGCATTCAGTTCTGTAGGGATAGTGGTATATTGTATCACTGGTTTGCGTTGATTGACTAGCCTGAAAACGTTCTGGAAATAGATCCAGTCAGCATACCGTTAGAGACATTAACTATTTTTATTTACACTTTTAAGATGAGAAAGTATAAATAAATTGACTATATGTGCTCTAAATGCAAGCAACAGAAATGTTAAAACAAAAGAACTTATATCTTATGTGTTGCAAAAACTATAAGTGATAGCAGAGTATATAGGTAAAATGGTTATGCTGAAAAACTCTTTGGTCTCAGATGAATAAAGAAGTATCCTTATAATGAAACGTTGTGTAAACTGTCAGAATGCTCTATTTCCCATGGTCTGGGTTCTCCCAGCTAGCTCTAGGACTGGTTCTGCCTTATCATTGGTTATTCAGGGTTTATATGCCCTGATGACGTGCTAGGCTGTCGCCCGATTATTTGAGTTTTATAGTGTTCCTGTGTTACCTGTTGCTCCGTGCTTTGACCATGTTTTTCCATCCAAGTTGTTTTGGCTTGCCTCTCCTCCGTTGCTCGATCTGACTATTCTTCTGGCTTGCTCCCTTTGGTTTCTGATGCCCCTGGTGATGTGGATTGAGTGACTTCAATTGTGTTGCGTCCCTAGTACCGCCTCCTCTCCTCGCACATCTTCCTGTTTCGGCCCAGTCCTCACTCCCCAAGTTCATCCGCCCGTCTTTCGCTGCCTACTTAGCGATTCCAATTTTTGGCCCTCTTCCGTTGCAGGCTGACTCTGTTGCTCTGTCCTACTGATTTGGTGTTGTGGAGGACTGGTGACTGACGACCTCGGTCTTACAATCTTCCCTTTTCACACTGGGCTGCGGTGGGGAGTCACAGCCTTTCTGACTGGTTAATTCTGGCATTTTGGGGTTCTATAGGCAGTCCTATCCTGTCTGGAGCTAGCTAGGGTGCATTACTAATTCTGGGCCTTGTTGTTGGTTCTTTCCCCACCGTATCGAAGTCTAGTGGTCTTACTCTGTAGTTGGGCTGTAATGGAGTTGGACTGTATTGTGTGTGATCCTAGTCTAGTCTGATACCCACAGGGTCACCTAGGCAGCATTCGGTTGTTCCCTGCCTCCTTGGAGGGTACCACAAGGCTTTCATTTGGCTTGCCGTTCTTCTCTGGACACCTGAGGTCCATGCACTATTTTCCCTGCCTCCTGGAGGGAATTGTGAGAGCCCCTCCTCTTTTTACCACCTACTCACCAGTCCCTTACTGTAGTTACTCATCCTCGGACCATTATCTGCTTATCTGCATTTGTGTGAGCTACACCCCATTCTCTGCATTAAGGATCCTTCTGACCAGTAGGTTCTGAAGCAGCACGGTTCACCCCTACACCGTTCCAGGCCAGGGTCCCGGCTCAACCAGGATTGGGCATCTGGCTTTGTGGCCAGCAACCTTAACTCTGCTTCGGCTGCAGCAAGGGATAGGGGTGACCTCCTCTGATCCCGAGCCACACACCCTAGCGTCACCCTCAAGCAACAGCTTCAGAGACCTACTATTCCCATTACAGAGTAATCGGGCCATCTCTATGGATCCCATAGATCCTGTGGCCAGACAGGACCGGCAGGAACAGATCCTCAACCCAGTCTGGGTACCAAATGCTGATGAGATGATGGAGGATTTACATGCCTTGTGGACCTCCGTCCAATCTCGTCTCTCCACTGCATCAGCTACTCAGAAACGGGCAACAGATCGACGTTGCTCCCCTGGTCCTTCCCTATCTTCAGGAGACAAAGTCTCCTGGTCCTTCCCTTAAGTTTGGTCCCCGTTTTGTAGGACCTTTCAAAATTCTGTGGGACATTTCTCCAGTGTCTTTTAAATTGGCCCTTCTGGCTGGGTGGCGAGTTCCCAACTCCTTTCATATTTCTTTGCTGAAACCGTTCACGTAGACTCGCTACTCACGCACTAAGCCTTCTCCTCCAGTCACGGTTAATGGGGAACCCGAATTTGAAATCCATCACATCCTAGATTCTCACAGAATCTTGAGGTCACTATAATACTTAGTGCATTGGAAGGGTTATAGCCCAGAGAAATGCTCCTGGGTTCCGGCACGTGATGTCCATGCTCCTACTCTCATGGCTGCTTTTCATCGTGCCTTTCTACCTAAATCTGGATGCCCGGAGGGGTCTTCCTTGGGTGGGGGGTAGTGTCACGATGCTCTATTTCCCACGTTCTGGTTTCTCCCAGCCAGCTCTAGGACTGGTTCTGCCTTATCATTGGTTATTCAGGGTTTGTATACCCTGATGAACTGCTAGGCCGTCACCCAATTATTTGAGCTTTATAGTGTTCCTGTGTTATCTGTTGCACCGTGCTTTGACCTTGTTGTTCTGTCTGAGTTGTTTTGGCATGCCTCTCCTCCGTTGCTCGATCTGCCCCTGGTGACCTACGGAGTGTTCCTTGACTATTCTTCCGGCTTGCTCCCTTTGGTTTCCGATGCCCCCGGTGACGTGGATTGAGTGACCTAGATTGTGTTGTGTCCCTAGTACCATCTCCTCTCCTTGCTCGTCTTCTTGTTTTGGCCCAGTCCTCACTCCCAGAGTTTCTCCGCCCATCTTTCGCTGCCTCGCTACTTAGTGATTCCGATTTTCAGCCTGCTTCCATTGCAGGGTGACTCTGTTGCTCCACCCTTCTGATTTGGTGTTGTGGAGGACTGGCGACTGACGACCTTGGTCGTCTGATCCTCCCTCCTCATTCTGGACTGCTGTGGGGAGTCATAGCCTTGCTGGTTGGTTCATTCTGGTATTTTGGGCTTCTTTAATGTGGGCAGCTGCTGTGCAGGATTGAGCTATAGACAGTCCTATCCTGTCTGGAGCTAGCTAGGGTGTATTCCTTATTTTGGGCCTTATTGTTAGTTCTTTCCCCACCGAATCAAAGTCTAGTGGTCTT
The DNA here is from genome assembly GCA_037306005.1 of Rhinophrynus dorsalis. Lineage (NCBI taxonomy): Eukaryota > Metazoa > Chordata > Amphibia > Anura > Rhinophrynidae > Rhinophrynus > Rhinophrynus dorsalis. Next base: position 78,679,274 of record CM074725.1, read on the forward strand.
ACTCCGCAGTTGGGCTTGTTTAGGGAGTTGGGCGGTATTGTGTGCGATCCTAGTCTAGTCTGATAACCCTAAGGTCACCTAGGCAGCATTCGGTGGTTCCCTGTCTCCTTGGAGGGTACTAGGCTTTCATTTGGCTTGCCATTCTTCTCTGGATGCCTGGGGTCCGTGTACTATTTTCCCTGCCTCCTGGAGGGATTCATGAGAGCCCCTCCTCTGTTTACCACCTACTCACCGGTCCCTTACTGTGGTTACTCATCCTCAGGCCACTATCCTCTTATCTGCATTTGTGTGAGCTACACCCCATTCTCTTCATTAAGTATCCTCCTGACCAGTAGGTTCTGAAGCAACACGGTTCACCCCTATGTAGGAGCACGAAGCCTACAATCATTAAAAGGAAAGGAGCAACATCTGTTATCTAAGCAGTTTACACCATCTGACAACAGAAAGAAAGAACTTACAAGGACTTCACAAGTCGGGGGGGGAACAGAGTTATCTGCCAGTGTGAAAGGAATGGAGGGGGAATATATCCGAGAGGAACACAAACCCGGCAAATATACAGATTGGATACAGGGATATATAACTACCTGCTCATGCCCTTACAGTGAGTCCATGTCACGGGCACCCAGGAAAGCTCAGAACTTAGTACGGTAATGTAATGCAAAATATTTATTAGAATAGATCACAGCAATAAATATGTAGTACATCAAGCAAAGGGTTACTAGCTGGCGACACTACTACCAGAAATAGTAGGCCTCACGCTAGACCACAATGCTGGAGACTAGGCCGAAGCCCCTGTGAGTCTCAGCAGAAAACAGTAACACTAGCTCTTGATCCATCGACTGGAACAGAGTAATCTTGATCAGATGAACAGGAACACAAGGACTGCTGGACTGGAGAACTGACCCACGCCTGCAATCACCGCTAAGAGACCCTGTGACTCATGCCTGCAGTCACTATGTCGAGACCCTGTGACTCACGCCTGCAGTCACCAATCAGACTCTCTGTCCACAACAGTGGTCTGTCTTAGGCCAATAGTACAAATTGATCACAGTAAGGGGTACTCATACGTATCTGGGTCATACTATCACGGTGCCCGTGATCTCTCTCTGTCACTCTCGCTTGTGGTGCGCTCTGATTGGCTGAGTCTGTTTGGCCCGCCCTCTGGTGACCTTTTTATGCCTGGCCATTGACACCTGTCAAGTGCCCTTTCGTAGTGTTCCAGAGCCAGTGTTGCTGTTGCTGTGTTCCTGATTCCTGTGTACCGATTTGGCCTGTTTTGACTACTCTCCTGAGTTCCTGCTTCGTGATCTGATCCGGCTTGGCTGACGTTCCTGCTTGTGACTGATCTGGCTTGTCTGAGAACCTCCTCCGTGATCTGACCCGGCTTGGCTGACGTTCCAGCTCGTTACTGATTTGGCTTGTCTGAGAACCACCTCCGTGATCCGGCCTGGCTGACTTCCTGCTCCGTGACCTGAACCGGCTTGTTGCAGTGACCTGCCTTGTTCCTGCTTCCTGCTGCTGGTGTCGCCGTGGCGACATTCTGACTTCCACTGAGCTCATTACCGGGCTGATCGTGCTGCCTCTTTAACACTTGCAGAGCTGTGTCTCCTGTACTGAGTCTCCGTTTACACTTGCAGAGTTGTGCTTCCGTTGCTGAGCCTTCCTTGGCACTTGCAGAGCGATACCCACTATTGCTGAGCCTCCAATCCTTGAGCTGCTATTAACCCTTGCAGTGCTGCTGTCTCCTTATCTGAGCCTTCATTTAAACTTGCAGAGCCTATGCTGTTGATTCGCTACATCTGCGGAGCCGGCCGCGTTGTAAGCCTGGTCTAGTCAGCGGCTCATCTTGTCACTAGCAGAGTAGTCGGTTTCCGTTACCGCGCCCACGGCAGGCGCTATTGGCTCTTGCTCTAGCGGTGTTCTCTCCGGTATACGCCCGTGGGGGCTATTGGCGAGCTCTTGCAGTGTAGCTATATCCGTTGTTACGCCCGTGGGGGCTATTGACTCTAACACTTGCAGTTGAAGTTGTCTCCGTTGCTCCGCCCGTGGGGGCTATTCACTGCAACTTCTCTGCAGACTCTGCCACTATTCCGATACTGCCTAGCAGCTTTCTAGCCTTAAGAACTTTAGATGTTGCATCATCTAACACCAATGGCTGCCTGATCACCACCTTGGGTGTGCCAAACACCACAACAGAGACTGACTGATTATTGTATTTAACCATTGAGTATCCTCGCTACTGTGTGCCTGTCCTGAGACAGTATATGTGATATTTATGCTTCTGTATACTGGGCCTGTGAAGGCATAACTGTCATTATTTCGCTATTATTTTGTGTTGCGTGTAGAGGGCGATCTTTTCTCTATTTTTTTGTTAATAAAACTGTGTTTTATTCTAACCAGCTGGTCTGAGTGTCTTAAAAACCGTTACACATGCACAGTGCGGGTTCTTATAAATAGCCAGGTCATACACAGAGTGGGTTTTCGTAGATAGCCAGGTCACACACAGAGCCCAAGTACTTCACCTAAGAACAACAACGCAAGGACATCTGAGTCAGGCCTCAGTCTGCCTTTTAAACCTCTCCACAGGAAGTAGGAGGAGCAGCTCAGAGGGAGGAAGTAGGTAGGAGGAGACTACAGTAAGCAAACAGATAAAACAGAGGCCTGCAGCCTGCTTGAAGCCTCGCACCTGTAATCATGCTGGAGTCAAGGTAAGCTGTGACAGTCCATAACTGAAAGGTATTGAAGGAGTACTGCTTCCATCGAATTGACAACATACCTACATAGTAACATAGTAATTTAGGTTGAAAAAAGACTTGCGTCCATCTAGTTCAACCTTTTCCTATTCCAGTTTACCATCGTTGATCCAAAAGAAGGCAAAAAAAAATCCCTCAATTAGCAATTTAAAATTCTGCCTTGAATGGGGGGGAAAAAAAACTTCCTTCTTGATTCCAAATGGCAATCAGATTCCTCCCTGAATCAACAAGCCCCAACTAAATATTCATCCCAATACTAAGGTACATAGCCCTCTATGTTATGCTCTTTTAAATAAGTATCCAGGCCCCTTTTAAAGGCATCTAATGTATTCGATAGCACCACCTCCTCAGGCAGTGAATTCCATACCTTCATTGTCCTTACTGTAAAGAAACCCTTCCGCTGTTGTAGATTAAATCTCCTTTCCTCAAGTCTAAGCGGGTGGCCTCTTGTCCTGTGTACTGTTCTGTTAATGAACAGGTCTTTGGAGAGCCCTTTGTATGGGCCCTGAACATATTTATATAGTGTTATATAAAGTTTCATACCACATAGGAACTGGCTTCACACCATTTACTACAAATTACTCACTACAGACTTTTAGCTGGACATTTTGAGTTTTTCTTGGGAATTTTTATAGGTTATATATCTGATATATTTGTATTTATTATATGTATAGTGTATTATTATTATTCATTGTTGCTTACATATTTTCTTGTTTAGAATAAATACATTATACTATACATATCTTTGTGCCATTTATATTCATATTGATATTATTAGATCCAAGAGCTTATTTCCTACCTTTTGTGTTTTTTTTTTTTTGCTATATTATAGTGACTACTAGCTCCTAGGTCACAGTGAAATAGAGCAGCTGGATCTAATCCTATATTTAAAAGTGTATAAATAGAGCGCCATTAATCACCGTATACCTTTTTCTCATGTATTATTTCTCATTTAAAAGACCAAGCTTTGGCTTGGGCATCACCCCTAGTTGAAAAGGATTCCACAATTGCTGCAGAATTCAGATGAGTTCCTCAAGACCTTTCAACTAATTTTTGATATTCCTGGCCACCAAACTTCCACAGAGGCATCTTTATTTGACTTACATCAAGGAGTCAGGACTGTCAGTCAGTATGCCATTGAGTTTCGTATGTTGGCATACGAAATTGACTGGAATCAAGGAGCTCTCAAGGCCGCCTTTCGTAGGGGCTTAGGAGAGAGATTCAAAGATTCGCTAACTTGCTGAGAAATTCCAGACTCCCTGGAAGACTTTATCTCTCTCTGTCTTGAACTTGACACTTGCCTCAACGAGAGACAACTCGAAAGGGAGGCTTCTCATTGTACCTGGCATTTTCCACCCACTCGTTCTCTCCCTTTGGAAGTCATGAATTCTGAAGGGGGGGAGGCTTTAAACCCTCTATGACTGAGAGGCAACGCCGTCGTACCCAGGGTCTCTGTTTATACTGCGGCACCAAGGGACATTTCCTTCGACAGTGTCCCACCCGCCCTACCCCATCCAAGTCGGGAAACCTGGACGCTTAGAGATTGCAGGAGGGAATTCATTGTTACTTCTAAGCACCTCCCTTATGACAAATCACGGATACTGGTACCTGTACACCTCCAATGGGCTAAGAGTTCTGTATAATTTGCTGTATTCATAGATTCCAGGGCCGCCGGGGTCTTCATGGACCCCGTATGGGCTTCCCAAAATGGTACCCCTCTTTCTGCCCAGTGATTTCCACCATTAGTATCTACTGTAGATGGTAAACCCTTAGGGGAGAGTTTTGTTACTCAGGAAACCATACCTTTTCATTTGACTATGGGAGTCTTGCACTCTGAAATCTTGGTGTTTGATATCATTTCAGCCCCTCGTACCCCTATCATTCTAGGTCTTCCGTGGCTACGGACTCACAATCCCACTCTGGACTGGGGTACTGGGCAAATTGTTTCCTGGAGTTCTGCATGTTTTCAGTCATGTATCCAGTGGATACACCCGGTTGATAAACATTTTGGAAGTTTCCAGTGTTTCGCTTCCTGCCCCCGTGCCTCTTTTCTTGATGTATTTGCCTTCAGCCAATCATCCAGTTTGCCTCCACACAGACCTTCAGATGGTGCCATCGACCATATACCTGGTACCATACCTCCTAAGGGCCGTATATGGCATGTGTGGTTTTGTGCTTCTGGTACTCCATAATTTAGATCAGCTCTTACTAATGGGATGTTATTTCTCTAGAGAGAGGAGATGCTAATGAATATAGTAGAACATTCCATCATTTTCAAAGAGTTTAAAACATTTTAAGGGGTGGAAATGGAAAAATGCATATCTTCTTCCAAAATGCTTATTTTTTCTTCTTGTTTGTAGTTATTACAAAATTTAAGTGCAGACGTGCCATAAAAAAGCAAGAAAGCTGATAGACTATGGAATGTCTGTTCCTACCATTGAGGTACCATTTTACTCATGGGACCTCAAACTACCCAACCTAATATGGTATTCTGTGTTCTTCAGTGAATTAAGCATATTTGAAATTGTAAATGTAATTTTTTTAATTGCTATAGTTATAATTTTGGTGACTTCACATGAAACCAGCCTTGTGATAGAAATGCAATTAACTAGTCCCTGAAACTGGAAATTTATGTACTTAAAAAAAAAATATATATTGCATATAGGTTTACAAGGTTTATGTCTTGTTAATTTGTGCTTGAAATGTAGAATGGTGCAAAAAAAAGAAAAAAAGAGAATTACATTTTTTTTTTTAATTGCAAATTTCCGCAAGAAGACCTACGTGTAAAATCATAAATGTCATTGTTTTAAAACGGTGAGTTAACGCTAAATGTGGGACCATAAAGTTTTGTTAGTAGAACATATAAACAATACACTTTAGGACATTATCATTCACTTTATTGGAATTTAATTGAAAAAAAAACAAACAGTTTTTTGGTATTCTGGGTAAAATTGTTTAGCCACATTAGGGAGAATCCACAATTCTATGATAGCTTTTGAGAGTGCAGGGTCTACTAAAAAAAAAACCCCCAGTGTATGACGTGTGGGTTATTCACAGAGAAGCACCAAAAACTGTATAACTGCAAAAATATGGAAATATGCATAACACTCCAGTGGTGAAAACACTTAGCAGTGAAGTGATTATGTATGCCATTTTTATTTCAGAAAGTGATTTGAGATATTTACATTTATTTAATTTTAGTTTATGAAAATGAACTAGTATCTGCATTTCAGGGAGTGTTAAATGGAATAGGGAGCAATGTGGAATGTTAATATCTACCAAGCATGCCTTCCAGAATTGTCTAATTTACACAAACTGATAAATCAATCTAAATATCTTGGATACCTCGCTGACACTCAAAGGGTTAAAGAAAATATGTTTAACATGACTAAAGCTGAATCTGAAAGCTCTTTCAAAACCCCTCTTTGTTGCAAAGCGACGGTTCCACATTAAGAAATGTGTATTAGGAAGACATTATTCATAAAGTCCTACTAATGAAAATGTAGAAAAAAGCAGGCTCGTACGCAATTTTCTTATGAATATGGTTTCTCTATGCAATAAGCATAATACTTAAAGCAATGTATCACATTCAACATTTGAAGTTCTTGCTCCTAACTGTTAGAAGGAGCTGGAGAGAAAGAAGGAAGGACAATTTCCTGGTTGATTTTGAAAATCCAAAAAAATCTTGTTTTAAAAAAAAAAAAAAAAAAAAAAAAAAAAAAAAAAAGCCCCTACAAGTTAATAAGACCACCCTATCCTTTTGAGAAAACAGAAAAGGAGGCTTATAGGACAAAGCATGAAGTTTGGACTCCCACAGAACAGATACAATGGTCAGTAGAATCCCTGTCTTGAGCATTAGAAGACACAAAGAAGCAGATGAAAGAGACTCAACATGAGGTTTTGGGAGTACTCCTAGTACCAAGTTCAAGTACCACAGAGTAGTGGGATCCCTAAAGACAGGGTAGGTATGAGCTGTTCCCTCAACAAAAATCTCAGAAAAGTGAGCTGGAAAAGAACAGAAATACTAAATATGAACCTTAATTGAACTAAGACTAAGGCCTGTCTGAACACCATCTTGAAGAAGGGCCACGACTGCCAGAATCTGAAAAGACTGGGTCAAGAACCATGATGGCACACTACTAGTAGAAGAGGGACCAAACCCTATGGAAGGCCTTAGATGAAACTGATTTTCTAGTTTAAAGCATAGTCAAATTCTTTTTCTTCAGGATGCTGGCCTCAAGAGTTAAGCTGTAAAAGCTAGCTTCTCCACCCAAGGATAGCATAAAAAAGATGTGGCCTCACTATGGACAGACTGAGATCAGAAAACCAGATTCAATGTTGACAACTCAGGAAATCTGCTGCTACATTTTCTATGCCAGGAATGTGAACCGTGGGGCAGGCCAGCATGTGAATATTCTGAATCTCAGCTCTGGCTGACACGCTTCTGGCTCCTCCTTGGTGTAAGCAACTGCCATTGTGTTGTTTGACTGAATCCACACTGAAAGTCCTAAAAGGGGGTGAGAACAGTGCCATATCACTCATTGGATTGCTTGTAACTCCAGTACATAGCTAGGATGCTCTACTCCCTGGTTGAAAGGACCAGGTCCATCATGGGAACAGAGTAGCTCCAACAGGCTGGTGTCCGTGATTACCACAATCCATTCTTGGATGGCAAATGGATGTCCCAGCATTAGATGGGACCACTGAAGCCACCACTGAAGATTTTCCTTTGTCTGGGGAAATAGAAACATGACATAAGATAGATGGGATTTAGACCAATTCCTGAGAATGTCCAGCTACAATTCCCTTATGTGGAATTTTGCAAAGGGGCTGCCTCCAAGGAAGAAACACCCTCCCTTTATGGGTATCAAACTTAATGTGTAGGAAAAGAAGAACCTGGAAGGAACCAAATAAGATTTTTTTTTAAGTTGAGCACACTGTGCTGTTTCAAGATAGAAATGCACTCCTGAATCTGATGTGAGCTGCTAAGGCAGACATGATTTTTGCGAAGACCATTGGAGTGAATGCTAGACTGAAAGGAAGAGTAGTGAACTGAAATTTACTCTACTGAAATGCAAAGCACAGGAATTGCTGATGATCTGGGTGGAATGGGGGGCAAGCACAAAATGGTTGAGGCACTTAAATTTCAGAATGGGACTGTAGCAGGCATCTTTTTTGGTAACAACAAAATTATTTCAGTAGAATTCAGTGAAAAGCTCCTGTAGCGGAACAGGGGTTAGCACCTGTTTTTGTAGTAGTGAAGAAACCTCATTTAGAAGTAGATGGCCACAATCCAGATACCAAGGTACTACAGACAAGAAAAAATGGTGAGGGGAAAGTGACGTGAAGTCAGCCTTAGACTTTTGAATAACCTTCTTGTCTGTCCAAGCTAGTTTGGGTTTTGGGAAGGAAGCACCTGCATGGCTGAGGTAGTTTAACCTGAGGAGCATAACCGAACTGGCTGGTGTAATGATAGCCATGCTTTTTTTTTTAGAAAATAAGGCTCACTTAGGAGGCATTGAGGCAATAATGTACTTTTGCCTCCAGTAGCAGGACTGATGATCAAGTCGGGCCAAACCAGTGACTTCTTGGAAGATTGGTCAGCAAACCACATCTTGAGCTACAGAATGCGACACGCAACCATAGAAAAATCCAAAGGCTTTTCCAGAGAACCTGGTGGCATCAAAGGCCTCTTCTATAAGGTAGGTATTCACTTCAAGGACCTTAGTGAGTAACCCCAACAAGTTATCATTGGATGGTGTCCAAAAGTTGTTCACCCTAGATAACCATAGCTGTAGTCACCCAAGTGGTAGCAAAAATGGGCCTAACCGTGGCATCCATGGCCAAAAAGTTTGACTTCAGAAATGAATCCAAGCTTTTATCTGCTTGATCAAGCTTCTGCCAGAGGCAGGTTGTTCTTGGCAAGTCGAGAGATTGGGCAATCAACTGCAAGGGAGGTAGCCCATTGAGTCAAGGCATCACCCAGAAAAGGATTCAAATGATAAATGTGCCTGTTAAGAAAATGTTGTCTGTCAGGTGTCGTTCTCTGTGTTCTAGGAGAACTTGGTCTAAAAAATCATGAGGAGAAAACATGAGTACCTTGTTTTCTGTGTCTCTGGAAAAGTTAGGGGAACAGGAGTTGGAGGCCTCTGAGACTTGAAGGGTCTCCAGGACTGTATGGATAAGTACCTCAACCGAGGGGCTAGAGTAATCCTTACAGATGTCTCCCCAATGATAGGGATAAATCCAAGCAATCCCTTTTACTCTCCCCTTCCTCAGTAGAGGAATCCCTAAAAAACTGAAACACCTGATAGGGTAGTAGGGTGTCCCACAGACCAAGAGCTTATGAATAGATGAGAGAGTGAAGGCAACTGATAAAATAGCCTTAACCCAAATTGATTCCTGTTCAGCAGATGAGGGCCTCTGTGGTGGCATAGGGCTCACAGTGCAAGAGGAACGTAAAGTACCAGAAAACTCCCTAGAGCACCCAATCTGGCATGAAGAGCAATGGGTTAAAATAAATCTCATTTTGATCTTTTTTTTTTTTTTTTTTTTTTTTTTTAAATTGAGCGATTACATTCAACCTGCTACAAGCTCCAGAGGTTACTTCAGGAGAAATAGCAAGCTGATCAAAGAACCCCAGAGAATACAGTTGTAAACAGCCATTCTTAAGTTTATATTGTACTTTCCAAAGTGTATTTGACTCGCGCAGGATTCAAGGCTGTAGAAGCAGAAACAAATGCCTATTTTGTATAGGTCATGAACAAATTAAATAGAAAAAAAAGTTTTATCAAACCCTACACCACAAAAAATAATATTGGGCAGGGCTCAAAATTTCCATTCACCTCCTCGCATTTGGCGGGGAGAAATTGAGTAAGGGCATGTGGAAACTCAGTTAGTTAGACAGCTCTGTGTATTCCCTATCCTTACCACTAGATGTCAGTGCTCCCTGTTAGGAACGTTCCACACAGTTCTATTGTTTGCATACGGACATTATTTCAGGTGACACGTCGCTTTATAATCATACCTGGGAACTCTTTCTTCTGGACTCCCCAGGGGGAGTCCTATGGTACTGTTGAGGGTCCTAAGTGATGCAATTTGCTTTAAAATAGGGCATAGTGTAATTGTGAGTGGGGGTGGGGCTTAAAACACAGTGCAAAATTTGGTTAAATACACTGGAGATGGAGGAGAAGTAATGAGAGGGACATACAGGGCAAGAGCAGAAATGGAAAGAGTTCCTCACATCTGGAGGAATCAGCCTCTGGCCCAGAGACCTGGTAATGCAGAGTGAAAACCGGAGTTTCCAGGGCAACTCTAGAGAGTTCCCAGCTATGTTTATAATGGTTAATGGTCATTTATCTCTTCTTAATGGTTATTTGTTTGAGGATCTGCACAAAGATTCTTGTGGACGACTGAGTGAGTCATGAGACTTTGTCACATACCACTGAATACATTTTTCCATTATTCGCACATGTATTATTATTATTCTTTATTTACATAGCGCCAACTAATTCCACAGCGCTGTACAATTGGGAATAGACATACAGAGGTATTAAATAGTACAATCAGATGTGGAGAACAGGAGGATCAGAGGGCCCTGCTCGTGAGAGCTTACAGTCTAGAGGAAGGTAGGTTTGATACAGAAGGAGTAAGTGCTATTGCGTTTAAGTGCCTCCTGCCACATGAACTGCCAATCAGTGGGTGGGAGTGAGAAGTGCCGTTGAGTGCAGTAGTCTGTGCAAGGGGTGAATCTTGGTGATGATGTTTATGGAGGCAGTTGATAGGCCTCCCTGAAGAGGTAAGTCTTCAGGGAGCGTCTGAAGATTTGAAGGCTGGGGGAGAGTCTGATGGGGCGGGGGAGGGAATTCCACAGCTCAGGTGCAGCACGGGAGAAGTCCTGTAGGCGGGAGTGGGAGGATGTGATAAGAGCTGTGGAGAGCAGAAGGTCATGTGCAGAGCGAAGATGGCGGGAGGGTGTATATTTGGAAATGAGAGATGAAATATAAGGGGGTGCAGTGTTAGTGAGGGCTCTATAAGTTAGCACCAGAGTTTTGAATTTTACTCTGTATGCTAATGGGAGCCAGTGTAGGGACTGACAGAGGGGTGTGGTGTTAGAGAAGCGATGACTGAGGTAGCTAGGTCTTGCAGCAGAGTTCATTATGGACTGTAGCTGGGTTAGTCGGGTGAGAGGCAAGCCAATTAGTAAAGAGTTACAGTAGTCAAGACGGGACATGATGAGTGTTTGGATTAGAATTTTGGTAGTGTCTTCTGTGAGAAAGGGTCGGATTCTAGAGATGTTGCGGAGGTGGAGGCGGCATGAGTTGGAGATTGACTGGATGTGAGGAATGAAGGATAGGGCAGAGTCAAATGTGACCCCCAGGCAGCGTGCTGTAGGGGTTGGTGTGATGGAAGTGTTGTTAACTGTGAGGGTAATATTTGGGATAAGGCTGGTTGTAGATGGAGGGAAGAGAATTAGTTCAGTTTTGCCAAGGTTAAGTTTGAGTTGATGGGAGGACATCCAGGAAGACACAGCAGACAGTCAGACACTCGGGACAGGAGGGAAAGGGAGAGGTCTGGGGAGGAAAGATATATTTGGGTGTCATCAGCATAGAGATGATGGTGAAACCCAAAGGAGTTTATTAGTTTTCCAAGGGAAGCAGTGTAGATTGAGAAGAGCAAGGGTCCCAGTACTGATCCTTGAGGCACACCAACAGACAGTGGGAGGGGTGGGGAAGTGGAGCCGGAGTAGGAAACACTGAAGGAGCGGTTGCAGAGATAAGATGAAAACCAGGAGAGTGCAGTGTCGCAGAGACCTAAAGAGTGGAGGGCTTGGAGGAGGAGTGGGTGATCAACTGTGTCAAAGGCGGCTGACAGGTCCAAAAGAATGAGTAGGGAGTAGTGGCCTTTTGACTTGGCTGAGAGCAAGTCATTGGCCAATTTAGTGAGGGCAGTCTCAGTGGAGTGATGGGGGCGGAATCCGGATTGCAAGGGATCTAGCAGGGAATGGGAGCAGAGGAATTTAGTGAGCCGGTTATATGCAAGGCGCTCGAGAAGCTTGGATTCGAACGGGAGTAGGGAAATTGGCCGGTAATTTGACAGTGAGTTTGGGTCCAGGGAGGGTTTTTTTAGGATGGGAGTGATTAGTGCATGTTTGAAAGAGGATGGGAAGGTGCCGGTTGACAAAGAGAGGTTGAATAAGTGAGTAAGGATTGGAGTTAGTAGAGGGGAGAGTTCTTGGGTGAGCTGAGATGGGATTGGGTCGAGAGGGCATGTGGATAGGTTTGAGCGAGTGAGGAGAAGGGAGACTTCATCCTCAGTGACAGGTGGGAAGGAGCTTAGTGTGTATGTGGGAGACGCGACAGGGCTGGGCTGGCTAGGTGGGGGTGGTAGTGATTAAATGTCATGTCTGATAGATTCAATCTTGTTCTTGAAGTGGTTGGCGAGATCTTGGGCAGAGAAGTTAGTGGAAGGTGTTTGTGTTGGTGGGTTTAGAAGAGATGTGAAGGTTGAGAAAAGGCGTTTGGGGTTGGAGGAAAGATTAGAAATTAGAGAGGAGAAGAATGACTGTTTAGCCAGGGAGTGGGCAGAGCTATATGAACGGAGAATGAATTTGTAGTGTGTGAAGTCAGCTGTGGAGTGCAATTTCCTCCAGTGCCTTTCAGCAGTGCGTGAGCACCTTTGGAGGTATCGGGTTAGTTTTGTGTGCCAGGGTTGTAGTGGGGTTGTGCGTGGGTGGCGTGGAGTTGCAGGTGCAGCGATGTCAAGGGCTGAAGTGAGAGTGCTGTTGTAGAGAGCAGTAGTTTTGTCTGGGCAAGTAAGTTTGAGGATGGGGTTGAGAAGAGGCTGCAGGGAGGTGGAAAATTGTTGCTTATCAAGAGTATGCAGATTTCTCCGCATGTGCTTGATTGTGGCGGGGGTGATGGGTTTGCGTGGTATGATGAGGTTACCGGTGAGGAGGTGGTGGTCAGAGAGGGGAAAGGGGACATTAGAGAAGTTGGAGACCGAGCAGAGGTTAGTGAAGATCAAGTCGAGGGAGTGACCATCACTGTGTGTGGGAGAGCTGGTCCACTGCGATAAGCCTAAGGAGGTTGTTAAGGAGAGGAGTTTGAGGGCGGGGGGGTGTTGTGATTATCTATAGGGATGTTGAAGTCACCCATGATGAGAGTAGGGACATCAGAGGACATGAAGTGAGGGAGCCAGGAGGTGAAGTGATCAAGGAATTGTGCAGTGGGACCAGGTGGCCTGTATATGACAGCGACACGCAGGGGGAAGGGAGAGAAGAGGCGAAGTGTGTGAGCTTCAAATGTAGGGAAGGAGAGAGAGGGAACAGTGGGGAGTACCTGAAATATATGGTTAGGGGGCAGCAGGATGCCTACTCCCCCTCCATGTCTGTTGCCAGGCCTCGGTGTGTGTGTGAATTGAAGGCCTCCATATGAGAGTGCGGCAGTGGAGGCAGTGTCTGATGATGTGAGCCAAGTTTCAGTGATGGCAAGGAGGTTTAGGGAGTGAGAAATGAACAGATCGTGAACAGCTGTTAGTTTGTTACACACAGAGCGGGCGTTCCAGAGACCAAAACAAAAGGGGGGGGAGGAGGTTAGGTGACGGGGTACGGTTATTAGGTTGTGAGTGTTGCGCGTGTGAGTGGGTTCTGTGGTACAAGAGAGAATGGAAGGGGGGCCTGGGTTAGGTGAGATGTCACCTGCAGCAAGTAGGTGGAGAAGGGACAGGGACATAAGGTGAGAGTGAGATTTGAAGCAGTGGGGCTTTTTTTGCAGGGGTAGAAGGAGATGGTGGTGATTGGGAGCGGAGGAATGAAAAAAGTTCATGGGAGCAGAGAAGTGGTGAGTGAAGAAATGAGGGTGCAATGTGAATGGCTTGACACTTAATGTGGACACAGGAGGAGGAGAGTCTTATGCAGGTGAGAATGGCGATCACAAAGCAAGGAGCTAATTTGCCCATAGTGGGGTTAATGAATGGGGCAGTACAGATGTGTAACAGTCAGTAATCCAGGAGAGTACAGATGACTTGGCAATCAAGGGTCAATCCACGGAGCGGAGAGTATAGGTGCCAGGGATGGTGAGGAGAGTCAGTAGCAGAACTGCAAAGTACTTGGTGAGGGTAGGAATCAGTGCAGGGTTAAATGAAATAGTCCACTGATGATCAGGAGCGGTAGATGTTGTAATGGTTAATGGTGGTTGGAGAAGAAATCAAAGTCAGATTTGGTTGTCCCCAGTGGTTTAGTGGTTAAATAAGCAGTTTGTAAAATCAGACCTGGAAATCCTGGTTTCTTGCATCAGGTGGTCAGTAGTTTCAGTAGAGGATGCAAATGTCAGTGCTAGGTGGAAATGACTGTTTCTTCACTCTGAATTCAGCCTGTTTACTTGCCTCTTGTCTTTAGGTGGTTGCAGCAGCTGCCTCTCTCTTGTCCAACTCTCTTGCCTAACTCTCAGTACTTAGATAAAGATGTACTTTGATAAAGGTGCCAACTACTACCCTTGGCAAATGCCACTCCAGACAAATGCCACCCCTAACTGGGCCTGGATATATAATAACTGGAGTCCCTAAGAACACTGACTGACTGAGGGATTTCCAAATTACAAATTGTTTTGGGATGGGAGAGCTCTGAGTGCGTTCAGGTGTGACACCATTAAATCTCTGATAAGAAACAGACACAGAGAGATATAGGAGAGGAAAGGGGGAGGAAGGCAATATGGAGACTGGAACAGGGGGTCAAAATGGCTAATTTAGATTAGTACATACAACAAGGGGTTAAATGGTAGAGGGAGACTGGATGAGATTGGAGAGAGGGAGACTGGATGAGATTGGAGTTCCAGGTGAAGGGTAGATTAGTACATACCAGGAGACTGTATAGTTAATAAACAGTTGGGTTACAGCACAAGATTTGAAGCAGACTGGATGGGAAACACATACCAGGAGACTGTATAGTTAATAAACAGTAATGTACTGGGCAAGTTAACAGAATAAAAAGGAAAAAGTTACACAGCGCTGCTCGAATTTGATATTCACTTAGGTGATGTATAGAGTGTGAAGGGATGACCAGTAGAAATGGAGAAACTATATATACCCAGTACTTTCAGGGTTTAAAAAAGGACAGGAAATTGACAACCATGCAAGTTAATGTCCAATGCAAGTCTATGATATGTCCATCATGGCAATGCTATAATAAGCTGATATACATATAGTCCAATGACTTTAAAGATGTTAATGATTCAAAACTTATATGGAAATTATAGTAATGGTTTACTGGGTCCCTCAGTGGCCTAAATGTGTTCCTTGCTGCTGGTCTCAAATATAATGGCAATCCGAAGTCCCAAGAAGGATTCACAGGCAAAAGATTTGGAGAGAGACAGAGCAAATAACATATAAGTGCAGTAAAAAATATTTACACATACAAATATAGATTAAAACATAAATATATCAAGAGAGAGTGGAATATAGGACATACTTGAAAACGAGAGAAATCTCAATGTATTCTTCCTGGTAAAACATTTTCTAAATAAATAAATAAATAAATAAATATAAAATGATCAGAGTCTACTAGAACATGAAATGGACTAGTATCTAAAATCCTCTATGCGAGTGGATAAGCAGCCAAAGTACACTATTGAGCATATATTGTGAAAAAAAGAGACTGCCTTCTAGGTGACAAAAAAGGCTGATCTCATCAGTTTAAATCATTAGTTGCCCAGTGCTTTAAAATCATTTTAAAGCTTAAAATTGAAAAATTATAGATCAGAGTTTATCCTACTGATTAAAACATGGAAACTACAACTGTTGGTAGATGTTTTATTCACAAGTTATTGCAGCTGGAACTTGAATTTTTGCTAGAAGTACCTCTATAGCCTGATCCTTTACATTGGAGCTATTGTTAGACCATCCTGTGGCCTTTAAAAGTTTAAGCATTGTGTTGCTTATTATGGCCATTTTGTATAAAGTCAAAGTGTGGCAAATCAACTGGACCATGTTGTGGGTAGAAGTAATGGGTCCTAAAAACACTTTCACATTATTTAAATGAAGCATTTAATGGCTATAATGCCTGAGAGGCTAATGTGTTGTAGACCTTACTAGCATTCAGGGGGTTAAAACAGTTGGAATTTTGCACAGTTTTTGCCCCCTATGCCATATGCTGAATAAAACATAGAACAACAGTGTAATTTCATCAAAGAGACCCTGAGATGGGTGTGGTTAAAGGTGGGGATATGGGTGTGGTTAATGGCAGGGATATAGGTGGGGCTAGGCATGGAAACTGGTGGCGAGTAACTTTTCAGGCCTGGCTAGTAGCTCAGGACTTGAAATTTTGAGCCCTGAAATTGGGTATATATCAATTTATTACCTCTCAACAATCAACAAAATTAATGTGGGGTCAATATGCCACATATTAAGGCCAAAGATAATAAAATACTATTTTGGTATCTGTAACAAAACAAAATGCCCATATTAATTCCCAGTGAAGAGAACAGAGGAAGAGATTTTCAGACACCCCTCCTTATACAATTTCTTTATTAATATGGGTGCTCTGGATCTCATATTAATATTTGAAAATGAATATAAAAAAATAATTTGGGGTATATGAGAAAAATGGTGTCAATAAACCATATATTATTTTGTAACACTCACAAGCCTGATCTCATGAGGACAGAGATGTGATTTAGTTTTGGTCATCCTGTCCTTAAATACATTATAATATTTGTATTTTAAAAGAATTAACTCCTTAATTGCCATGTAGCTTATTCAAACCAATCTGGCAACAGAGAAGTTTATGATGTAAAGTGTAGGTGTGGGGAGGGTACTTGGGTGTACTAGGGGTTCACACTAGGCTCAGGCAGGGGACCAAGGGCTGTTGTCCCCTTGATAACTTTGTATGATACAGTGCAAGGCACTTGTCCTCCTGCTTCACTTGCTTCTTTGAGGATTCATTCTGGGAATATTAAAGGGATAGTAATACTTCGTTTTAACTTTATTTTATTTTGTAGGCATTAAAAAAACATGAAGAATGATATAAGTCTTATCTCTCAATCCTTTATGGTTTATGAGATATTCACAAGCAAAGTTCCCCTCCCCGCCCCTTTTACCTAGTGTAAGCCATCTCTTCTCAGATGTGGATCAGGTTGTATGACCAGACAGATAACAGAAGGGGACAATTTTCTTTGTATGAAAACAATGAAAGCCCTTCCCCCCCTTGACAAGTTTTCAGCTTTTTCCCTTATCTTAATTGAAGATTGTCCCTCTCTGCAGTCTACCTGGGCACCTCCCTTCTGATCTGGTTGAACGGGGGGGGGGGATACTTTGTTTGTGAATATCTCTTAAACCATAAAGGTTTGAGAGATAAGACTTATATCATTCTTCATGTTTTTTTAATGCCTACAAAATAAAATAAAGTTAAAATGAAGTATTACTATCCCTTTAAGGAAAGTTGTCCCATGCTCACGAATGTTCAGAAGGCAGAGTTTAAAAAAAAGCAAAAAACTGAATTTTTATACTGATGTGGAAAATAGCCAATCAGTAGAAAATCTTGTCTCTAATGTAATCTAGTCTGAGATTCAGAAACCATTACATGTACATCTGGGAATGCGACTAGGGTTCCCACCCAGCTGGTATTTTACCGGCAGGCCGGTAAAAAATTGGCTTCTGTCCAATGTTAAGTCTATGGAGGGAATGCCATGGCCGGTATTTTTTTGGAGAAAAGGTGGCAACCCTAAATGCGACAGAATGCTCTGCTGTATAGGAACAGGTGCTATTTTAGCAATAGTGTGCATTTCATGCATGTACTAGGTATTATGGATGTAACTTATTAACATCTGCACATGTTCTTTATTAAACATGTGCTTCTGCTTTTCATGTACAGTGTATGACTATATGAAGAAGTAGCACTCACGCACATATTCTGCAGAAACAGTAACAATGGAAATGTGTTTATGTGTTGCAAAAAATATATCTGTCCATTTCCCTGAATTACACAATGGGAACATAGGAGATTGTATTGCCTGTAAATTGAGACTGACAGACAATTCCAAGGAAAGCCTTAATTTTAGAGGTACCGGTAAATTACATTAGATACTCCTTGTTAGTCTCCTGTTTTTTTGTTTTTGTTTTTTGTCAGAACGGTTTTTGGTACTTACACTTACAGGACTTTGAATATAACAGCTGCTCTTCTTGCTCACCTTCAGGTGCAGCATCAATGACCTTCAGTGCTAGTAATGCCTATGCTAAAGTAGTGTAGCATGAGCAGCAGGCTGTGTGAGAGCAATTCACTTTATGATACTATTATTTTGCTGTGATTGCAACCAAATGCCATTTATGTTTAACTTACCACAGATTTTACTTGTGCACTTTTAATGAAAAAACAGCAGTAGTCAAGCTTATTTCTTGTTAATAGATGCTTTAGAAATATACTACATATTTGTATGTTAAATGCCAATGATTATGAAGAAGGAGTCAATTTGAAATAGAAGGCCTGACATTTTATTTGTTTTGTTAATGGACCCATCTCATTTGGCATATGTGTAACCACTGAAGCCTGTAATAGTCACCTAGACTGGCTCAGTACAAATCCTAGGCATCCACTTGTTTTATAGAAATGAAAATAAATCTATTTTACTTGGTTGTGCAGTTCAATAGGCAACAATGTTTATTCTGAAATATGAATACATGCTTAAATATATTGTTTCTCCTGTTTTCTTCCATAACAATACAGACTAAAGATATGACTTCAAAGGCATTTCCGTAGATTATATGCACCTAGGAGAGGGTCCTCATTATCACGTGCAACTTTATGCAACTTGTGTGCCCTATAGAGTAGGGAAAATATTTTGTAGGGCTTTTTCCTGCTGACAAAAACTAGTATACTTTCACTGTTTTGTGATGTCCTTTGAAACGTTTTACCCATTTGAGTCCTAAAGGGGTGCATTATACAGTTCAACATGGTTTCAGGGTGCCATCAACAGAATTTAGCTTCAGGGACCAATAAAACAGCACCACCCAGTGGTTACTTTTATTGAAATGTTTTAATTAAAAAAAGCAATTAAAAGCTAGTTTGAGATGTAATAACTGAGGAGTTAAATATTGCTCAGCAGTGAGATTACTTTTGTTTTTCTCTGCAAGAAAAATGTTACAATGTATGCATTTTGCATGATAAAAACATTATTATGCCTTTACATGAAAATCTTTCCAGATATCCAGTGTTAAGAAAATAGTTCTCCTGGGGTCCCCTGGGTTCAGACCCACATGTGATATCCAGTGAGATTTGTATACCGCTTTAATTCAAATAAATGAACACATTCCCGAGCTCTATGTGACACACAAAACTTATTAACCCATTAAGGACCAGCGGTCCCGGGGCGTGCCATCCCTTAAGGACCACATAGGAAACTTTGATGTGCCGTCCCATGTGACTGATCACGTGGAGCGGCATGTCAAACGGGGCACTGGAAGAGATTGTTCCGGTCTTGGAACTTCAGTGGCCGGTATTACAGGAGCGCGGTGAGTAAAAGTACGTGACGTGCCAGGACCGTCACTGGTCCTTAAGTGCCGGACCAGCGTGACGGTCCTGCCACGTCAATGGTCCTTAAGGGGTTAATGAAAAAATATGTTATAGTGCTTTTCCTGCTGAATGAAGCAGGGGTGCTTCCAGGCCTCTTCAAAGTTCAATAGGACCACATACTTATCATGAGTCTAGTAACATAGTTGATGAGGCTGAAAAAAGACATGCGTCCATCAAGTCCAGCCCATGCCAAATCACCCCTCTTAATTCAGAGAAAGGAAAAAAACACAAAAAAAACAATTGAATCCATTTCCAATAAGCACCAAGTGATTAAAAAAATTCATTCCTGACTCCAAATTGCAGTCAGATAGTTCTCTGGATCAACAACCTATCTGCATTAAAGCCACCTCTCATCATTCTCAATATTGTTCTGTGGTAGATAGCATTCATTGCTTTTTGTAAAGCACATCTCTGCACTTTTTTTTCCAGTTCAACAATTTCTTTTTTAAGAACTGGTGCCCAAAACTGTACTCCATACTCCAAATGAGGTCTAACCAAGGATTTATATGGAGGTAGAATTATATTAACATCCTGTGCATCTATGCCTCTTTTTATGCAGGATATTACCCTGAACACTGCTGTGAAATCTATTGTCTATCAGTACTCCTAAATTTTTCTCTAATGAGGATTCCCCATGTTTTGCCATGAAGTGTATATTTAGAATGCTTGTTTCTACAGCCCAAATGCATAACCTTACACTATCTACATTATATATCATCTGCTACATTCCTGCGCATTCACTCAGTTTATCTAAATCCTTCTGCAGAGAAAAAATATCCAGCTCTGTATGTATTTCCTTGCACAGCTTAGTGTCATCAGCAAATATTGAGACTCTACTTTCAATTTCCACTTCTATATCACTAACACCTTAACAACGTACATGTTCATCATGGGTGGATGTCCCTAAAGAACCCATGACGTACATGTACATCATTGATTTCAGGGATCCCCGTGTAACTTCATGCCGTTCGGGGAGCCTTGAATCGGATTCAAAATGAAAAAAAATGCTCCATAATCCTAAATTGATGGCTGTGTGCATGCATGCCGGTCCTTAAACCCTTAAGGACCCTTGACGGTCCTGGCACGTTATGCCTGGATTTGAGTTAAGGACCAATGACGTACCAGGACCGTCATGGCTAAAATGATAGCAGCGTGCCTCTGTGCATGCTGCTATCATTAATGCCAGGCTGAGACTGAGCGCTCCGAGACTGGGGCGTTCAGTCTCAGCCCTTCTTGCCCTTGCCAGTTCATGTGATCGCTGTAGCAGCGATCACATGTACCGGCATAGTGACAGACAGAGGCAGCAGAGAAAGCATGCTGTCTTTGCCTGTCACGTCTGCCTCTGTCTCCGTTGCTATGAAAGTAAGGGAGACAGAAGTAGACAGGAGACACTTAGTGGTGAAAGAAAATACAGCAGCTAGGGGTATTAACCCCTTCACTGCTGGTGCCAAAGGCTTGCTAAATGCAGGTCAACTTCTGACCTGCAATAATACTTGTGTTTAAAAAAAAAAAAAAAAAAAAACACACTTTTTTTTTATAAAAACATTTTATTAAAAAAAAATAATCTAATTAAACAAAAGTGAAAGTTTAATTGTTGTGGAGCTGTGTAATACACTTACATACACCACCAAATGCCAGGGATAAAAAAAAGTGTCAAAATAGGGTGAGAAAAAGGGACATGGGGATTTTCACCCAGGGGGGACAGTGTCCTCTTTAAACTGCGTATTTTGTAGGTATGACTGACCGGTCATACCTTTCATGCAGTCTCCATAAAAATTTAACCCTTTGTACCCAATTGATCCCAAGAGAAAAAACAAAAATTGTGGGTTTTTTTTTTTACATTTTTTTACCTTTTTTTTAATTTTAATAAAGTAAATGGTGGGTTATTCATATACGTAGGGTATCCAATGAAAGCCCTATTTGTGCTTAAAAATACAGTATATAATTGATGGGGGTGGAATAAAAGACTTAGAGGGAAAACACTGTTGAACAAAGACATAGTCAAAAAGGTCAGAATTGCTCCGGTCCTTAAGTGAAATCCACCTCAGATTTTCCCGGTCCTTAAGGGGTTAATAAGCAAATTAAAAAAAGCATTGGACCCAGGACTGAACCCTGTGGCACCCCACTTATAACATTAGACCAAGTTGAAAAGGTTCCATTTACAACAATTCTCTGCCATCTATCATTTAACCAGTTCTCACTCCATGTACAGTTATATCACCTTACAAACTGAAGCCTTTTAATTTCCACACTAACTTGTTGTGAGTCACTGTATCAAAGGCTTTTGCAAAATCCAAGTATACTACATCAACAGCAATTCCCTTTTCAGATTACTACTTACCCTATTGTAAAATGCAAGTAAATTCGGTGTATATTTAGGAGTGTTAGAATTTCACATTTCTGACCCTAGATGTCAGGCAGATTACTTTCTAGATCATCCTTCTTTATGTGTTCAATTATTGTGATAATCCTGATACTCTCCTTTGGCAAAAACCCTCTAGAAAAACCTTATTTGGGTGCGTATGCAACAATTTACCTGCTGTTACGATACAGAACCTCTTTCTATGCTGAAGCTTCAAATACCTCTGAGTGCCAGAGGGGTATGAAGTGCATTGCATTGCAATTTGTTGTATACCTCACTGACAAACAGATGGTTAAGTATCATCCTGTCATTGTTTTCATTGCATACCCTCTTGTGATCTGTAAAATCAATGGGATGAAAAGTTATTTGTAATTATAGTGAAATCTTTTAAAGTGGAACTTTCATTCAAATTAAAGTGCCCCCAAATCATTATTCACATAGCGATATGCGCTTAGTAGCGCTAGTCGCCAGAAATATTACCTGGTTCCAAAGATATTGCCGTTTTTCCGAGGCGCACAAGAGCAGGAAGCACGGACATCTCGTCACAGTGATGTCCGTGCGCCTGCGCTGTCAGTCCCTTTCAGATCCAAGTGGCTCCGAAAGGGACTGACAGCATTCATGTAAACTTATTGCGGGGTGGTAGTTCCCCTTTAATGTACAATGCAACTCCCCCTCATCAATCCTAGAGGAGCCCGGGACAGACAGCACAGACTCACAGATGCCTCTTCGGCAAGATGTTTGCACTGATGCCTGCTGGTGAGTCTCCAAATAAGTTAGATTTCTCAATAATGCTGGACTTATTTAGGATAATACAAATACTGATATACGTATTGCTATGTAAATAATGATTTGTTTATTTTAAATGAAAGTTCAAATTAAACAAATTAATGAAAGTTCTGCTTTAATACATCAAATAATTGGTTGTGTTTCTTCAAAAACAATACTTTCTTTTTCATAATGTTTTCTTTAAGGATAGTATATTTAACCCCTTAGTGACAGCCTCGTGCGTACACGGCTGTCACTTTAACGCCCGCCTAACATTTTATTTTTTCCTAAACGATTCCGGACTCCCCGAACGGCGTGCAGCCGCATGGAGACCCGGACTTCATGGACTTACCAGGTACGTCCTCTGTCACTAAGTGACAGTTTTTGCGGGACGTACCTGGTAAGTCAATTGTCGCGATGGGGTTAAAGGAGAAGTAACACCTCGTAATAATAACCTCACTTACCTTGCTATGGCCGGAAAGACATGATGATCCCTATGAATTTTGCCCTTGTGCAGTGGTTCAAGAGATAACATCTTCAATCTTTCCTGGATGTTATATCCATGGAGGTGGACATATCAGTTGCTAGCAGGACCACAGGATACAAACTCAGCCAGCTACATAAGATAATCTTAGCCCTTTAAGTACCAGAGAGGTATGCTATAAATGCTTAATTTCCCTCTGCTCCTTAAAGGGATAGTAATACTTAAATATTACTAATCCCTATAGCAAAGTACTACTTAAAAAAAAACATATTGCCCCCAGTGTTATCTCTCAAACCTTTATGGTTTGAGAGATGAACGCTTCTAAAGTTGCCCTCTCCCTCCCCTTTCCCCGTAGTCAGCGTTCTAGCTGACTGCAGGGAAGAAAGTCATACGACTTTCAGGCGGCTCTCCAGCACAGCCGGATCGCGTTACTAAAAAAGAAAACTTTCACTGAAATGGTCTTCTACGTGTGTTTGGTTTGCAAGCACACGTAGAAGACCGTTTTAGTGAAAGTTTTTTTTTAATTAACGCGATCATGGCTCTGCTGCAGAGCCGCCTGATGATCTCTGAGCGGATTTCCGTGAGTCAGCTAGAATGCTGACTACGGGGAAGGGGGAGGGAGAGGGCAACTTTAAAAGCTATTATCTCTCAAACCATAAAGGTTTGAGAGATGACACTGGGGGCAATACTTTTTTTTAAGTAGTACTTTGCTATAGGGATTAGTAATACTTACGTATTACTATCCCTTTAAAGAGTTAAGTAGACTTGTGTGCTCTTTCTGCTTCCATTAAAAAAACAAATAAATAAATAAAACTGTCAGCAACTGTCATGTCCAGCTCCATGGACATTATATCCAGGACTGATTGAAAATGTTATTTCTTGAGCAAATACACAAGGGTTCATTATAATTTTATGGCCATAGTTAGGTAAGTGGGGGTTACTAAAAGAAGGTGTTACTTCTCCTTTAAAATGGACAAATTATATCACCTTTCTTTACATCAATGTGTAAATGAATGAATCTTAATTTGCCTTTGACGCTGCTTTTCTTTGACATATTTGTAGTTAAATAGTTTTCCCCCAATAATTCTCCAACAAGTAGTCCCATAAAGTTTACCTATTTAGTTAGTATGGTTAGAATAATGCTTATTTTTATTGTCATAATGTATAACAAAGATAACCATAGACAAGTAATTAATTAGATGTTTTAAATTGTATTTAAGAGTTGTAGATAATTCTAAAGAACATGTTCTACTGGACCCTATCTCCTATTTGGATTCCATAATATTTAATTCACCTATCTAGGTACTGAGATACATTTCAACAATAAATGTATACGATCATGTTGAATTGTATATAGCTAGTAACATGTAACAGGTGTTATTGCATTTGGAAACTTTTCATACACTAGAGATAATTATTCTTAAATTCTCTATTAAATGGATAATAATACTTTCATTTAAATTCTAATTAAATTTCCAATATTGTACAGATTAACAATAGAAGTAGAATAAACTAACTCCCATCTCTCAAAACTTTATAGTTTGCGAGTTCATAGCATTTAAAATTATCCCCTCCCCCCTTTGTCATACGTCAGTGCTCTAGCTGACAGAGGCATACCCTGGTCCCGGGACTGGCGGAGGCTCTTCAGCAGAGCTGAAATCTCAATATTTCTGAAGAAATACTTCATTGGAATAATCTACAAAGTGTGCCTGGTTTGCAAACACACTTTGTAGACCGTTCCAATTAATTATTTCATTTTAAGTAGCACTATCTCGGCTCTGCTGAAGATCCTTCTCCGGTCCCGGGACCAGTATCTGCCTCTGTCAGCTACAGCACTGATGTATAAGAAAGGGGAGGGAGGGGGAACTTTAAATGCTACGAACTACGAGTTAGTTTATTCAACATCTATTGTTAATCTGTACAATATTAGACATTTTTAAATCAAAGTATTATTATCCATTTAATAGAGAATTTAAGAATAATTATCTCTAGTGTATGAAAAGCTTCCAAATGCAATAACACATGTTAGATGTTACTAGCTTTATACAATTCAACATGATCTTATACATTTATTGTTGAATTTTTCTCAGTACCTAGATAGGTGAATTAAATATTATGGAATCCAAATAGGGGATAGGGTCCAGTAAGAATATTACTAATATATATAACTAAACAATGTACTTCACTAAGAATGGATATTTCAGTTCCTATGACTTTATTTCTGTACCACTGACTCTTCTTTTTCTGTGTGCTTTGCCAGCAATCTCATCTATTTTACTAGTTTGGTTATAAAAAGGATCTCATATAAAAACCTCAGTTCATCAAGTATTCCCTTCCTGGGACCTAACCTTAATTTTGATTAGTTATTCAAATCAGACTGCTATGCACTTTGAAAGATATTCCTCTATAGATTTCAATTCTGAATCAATTTTCTTCTAAAAAATAAAATCTAAATTCAAACTGCACGGTAGACAAGCATTATGCATTGTCCTGAGAAAAGCAACACCAACTGCTGCTGAACTGCTGCTCCATTGTGTGTGTGTGTATCTGTGCATCTGTGTATATCTATCTATCTATCTATCTATCTATCTATCTATCTATCTATCTATCTATCTATCTCTCTCTCTCTCTCTCTCTATATATATATATATATATATATATATATATATACATAGATATAGCTACAACAACATGGAGAGCGCTACTGTACACTGTAAAAAAAATATTTATTTATTATTCCTACAGTAAAATCCTCATACAAACCTAGCTATTGAAAGGGATAGTAAGGGTTAATTTTAAGTTGATTTAATATTGTAGACATTAAAAAAGGTTAACATCTATGTAAGCCTTATCTCTCAAATCTTTATGGTTTGAGAGATAGAACTTGCTAAAGTTAACTTTTCCTGGCTGTTTCACTCAAGCCTGCAATCTAGCCGACAGCTACAGATTCCAGTCATTTGACCAGACAGAGGCTCTTCAGCAGAGCTGAAATCATGTTATTTAGAAATAAATACTTCATCGGAACAGTCTACAAAGTGTGCTTGCAAACCAGGCACACTTTGTAGACCATTCTAAATAAAGTATTTGTCTGTAGATATCGTTATATAGGCACTGCTGAAGAGCTACATCTGGTCAAGCGACCAGAATCTGCTTCTGACAGCTTTACAGCTCATCAAGCAGAAAGGGGAGGGATGAGAGAACTTTATTTTCCTATATCTCTCAAACCATAACGGTTTGAGAGATACAAATAAGTGCAAGTACTCTCTTTTAATTGTATCTACCATATAGTTTATACTTTTTTCTGACATTACTATCCCTTTAAATACAAAGGTAATACACTATACGACACTCAATATATCTATTCATACAATGAATACTATCGCTCCAGAGCTTTAAAAAACAATATAAAAAACAAAAATAAAAATAAATAAAAATAAATATAAAAAAGCGCCCTTATGTGTTGGGGTATCCCGAGACAAGAAAGTGTCTAATTATCAATTAATTGTGCAATATCCAAGATTCTGTGGTATTTCCCAAATGGGTAATTATTGCAATTCTATTTTTAGTATGGATCCTTCCTTTTATAAAAGACAATGTTGTTAATATGCCTACTTAAAGGCAATGTTTCTTTAAGGCAAGGCAATAAGTGATCGAATTAACTCTAGTATTGCTGATTATGGTGAGTGATAGCGGGCAGGTCCTTTGTGCTTATAGTAGTAAATTGTAAAAAGTAGCGGGCTGGTCTATAATAATGGATATGTGACCTTCTTTGGTGACTATAGACGTAACTTATATGATAGATATAGTTTGTATATACCTGGGGTCTGCCGTTGATATTTATCTCCACTTTATAACTTCATCATATGCGGTGTTAGATATTTAACAGCCCTGACTTTACCTTTTTCCAATGCTAGTCTTCTGAATGCAGTAACCGTCTATACCTCCATGGTCACTCTTCCTTCTAGCCACGCTCACACCGTGACAAATTCACCGACCTCCCATCCTTCTAATCAGCCTTCCATAGTAAAATCTTCTCTACCTCCCATCCTTGTGATCTCATTCTCACCATGATGACTTGTCAGGATCCTGTTCTTCTCTTGTTATCCTTGTCAATATACTGCTTCAGTTAACATATACAATTATAGTCCTTTCTTGTCGTGCCAATAGGACTTGATCTCTTAGTCCTTTAACAGGGCCTCTCATTCCTTAAAATCTCCAACGCGTTTCGTACCAATAGTTGATGCTTCCTCAGGGAGCAAGCCTCCAACAACTTTGGTCCTGTGCTTTTTGTTGCCACTGTGTACCAACAAATTTGGTAATTTCATCTACCCATCTTATCTTTAGACTTCTTCTTCTTCTTTGATGTTTAGTATCAAGTGGAATCCATTCCAAAATCAGTTTTGTTTTGCTTTCTTTAGCCCTTGATTTTCTTCCAGTGTCCTTTAATGAGCTGAATATTGAACTTGCATGTTTCTTCTATAATGCTCTTCCTTATAGTGCTGCACATTTCTACATATTCTACCCTTTTTCTTATATTACAATTTTCCTTCACTTCTTGGAGCTTTTTCATCATGGCAACTGTTTCTTTTGATATTTGGGTTGTTTTTTCTTGTTTCACAGTAGGTGCAAGAGCATGAGCAGTGTCTAAGATAGTTTCAATAACTTTTTCGTTGTGGGTTGAAATGTCTGTGTCTGGAAGGTTTTGCAAAACAATGAAGTGATTAGACAGTGCAATCTCAAAATTCATATGAGTTTTCAATATCTGGCAAGAGTCATTCTTCACATTTGTTGATCTGATCATTTTCTTTCTTTCTTTCTTTCTTTCTTTCTTTCTTTCTTTCTTTCTTTCTTTCTTTCTTTTCTTTCTTTCTATTTAGATGTTTGCTCTCACTAGATGATGGTCACTTCCAACGTTAAAATGAATTAAGACTGAGCAGTCATGGAAAATCGTTTTATTATTTGCAAGTATGAAGTTGATTTAACTTGCATTACCATTAGGGTTTTTTCATGTCCATGTTATGTGGGTCCCATTGTAGAATTCATTCATATTGTACAAATTTTGTTCTTCTGCAAATTCGATCAGTTGGTTGCCTTTGTGATCTCTTTCTCCATTCTCATGTGGTCAGATTGATTTTTCTCCTTTTTGGATCTTACCAATTCTTCTATTGAAATCTCCCATAACAAATATGTAGTGGTAATTGCCCTGTTTCTAGAGGCATAATAAATCATCATAAAATTCTTCAACTTCATCATCACTGTGACTTCTTGTAGGGGAGTAAACTTGAATGAGGAACATAGTGACTGTTTAGTTTGGTAACACAGGAAGCATTTCTTTCTGAAATACTTTCTACTTTTATGACTGAGTCTGTCAGTCTTTTATTAATGAATAATCCCATTCCTCCACATCATTCATCATTGGTTCCTTTATAGTATAGCCAGTGTCCATCTTCTAATTTGACTAAATTGTCACCTTTTTTACGAGTCTCACATAAGCCGATGGTGTCCCAGCTGATGTGATTTAGTTCTTGTACAAGTTCCTCTAACAGTGAAACTTTACTCATAGGTCAAGTGTTTTGCGTTCCAATGTCTAAAAACCAAAGACAGCCTAGTAGAACCTTGTAATTCTTATCATCCTCTGCCATTGACCTGGTCTTCTATGGAGCCATTGCACTAAGGTTTCTCCAACTTTGGAGATGTTAGTGCATAGGTTCTATAGACTAACATAGGAACTGGAGAAGTGATATCACTAGAGAACTCCACTGTATCGCCTCTTTATCACTTCTTAGTGCATAACCCCCATTCATATAATCTTCTGCATACTCAACCGTTGGTTTATTGAAATTTATCTGCACAGAAGATACTGTATATTTTGTACTGCTGAAGAAAGATAACCATAAATGTTTTCAATTGCCTTTATTTTTGATGGTATTGCTGAAAAGATAAAAACACTATGATTTTTTTTATAATACTGAGCATAAGCAAATTGATAATAGTTGCTAAAAGAAATGGGATTGGAACATTACATGAGTGATCATGTAGCAAGCTATTTCCACTTGCAGTATTACATTAACAAAAAAGCATAGATTGAACGGTAAATATTGAACCTTTGACAATATGACCGGGTTTCTTTTACTTTTAATTGTAGTGGTTAAATTAGTTTCTAGGCAGCACAGAACATTTGAAATATAGTGAAACTCTAACAGAACTGAGTTGATCATGCAAAGATGAAGATCATGTTAAATCATGCTGGTTTGTTTGCTCAATTCATTTTTTTGGGTAGTGACTTTATTTGTATGAAGCCTAATTTTTAATTTCCTCTGTGAGTGTCATTGCACTTTCTTCCAAAGGAAATAATTAGTAAGTATTTTGTTCTACCAAATGCAAACAAGCGGAAACGTTTGTCGTTGAGTCTGTTTTGGAAGTTGGTCCTAGGGGAGACTGTTGAGTTTCAGGGTAATTGGCAAAGAATTCCTAGTAGGGTTTTGAGTGAACATATTAAACACAGAGTTGAGATTGATTGGAGTCCCTACTAGGTATTCTTTGCCTTTGATTACTATTTGTTGGCTTTGGAAGAGAAAAACTGTTGAATCTCATAGTGGATCATTGCTGCAGTCAAAGCATATTTGTACATTTCTGGAAATTATGTAATGGTTGCTCATGCTCAGTAGAGGACATCCAGTGGTGTCCGTTACAGCTCTGAATGTTCTCTACTGCATATGCAACAATGAAATTGTCTTATGTTTTCAGTTGAGCCAGCATGTCTAACAAAAGGCTCTCTCTCTCTCTCTCTCTCTCTCTCTCTCTCTCTCTCTCTCTCTCTATATATATATATATATATATATATATATATATACATCCTTGTGGCCACTGCAGTGCTTTCGGCTTTAAATTTGATGCAGCCCACATTGTTTTTCTCAGTCTGTTAACCATATGAGTGCCAGAGGTGTTCACAACAAGGCATTTTAAAGCAATGCATTGCAAATACTGCTGGCATTCCGAGGGTTAAAACTGTGACAGAAACATGGAATGTGATGGACCTCTGTTGGCAACAGCTGAGATCCAAAGTCTTATCCCGCGCGATTCGCTAGCATAAAAGTTATTAAAAGCACTAAAATGGTTATATGGATATTTTAACCCCTTGCATATGTTATCATCCAATGGATTATTAGGGAATAAACACTACATTGCTACCTTTGTATTAATCCTTCAGATGCTAGCATTCAAGGAATGCTAGGGAATAAGCACATTAAAAATTGCTACCTTTGTATTTTAACCCCTTGTATGCTAGCATCCAACAGACTATAAGAGACGAGTGGGATTAAAGGAGCAGTAAACTTTTTTAGTGAGAACTTGGGTTATGGGTCTTTTGAATTTTCCTGCTGTGTAAAACAATCCCACTGCTGTCAGTTATTTTATTCAAGTGTTATGACAACTAAAATTGTCAAGAACTGAGTGACAGAATTTCCTGAAAGTTCAAACTGAGATCATGATTCACCTTTCCCACAGAATGCAATCAAATAATTAATTGAAATTTGACCAATAGAGGGCACTTTTACCGGTAATGTAAACTAATGTAAAAAAACCCCAAAACCATTTAACTGTAATTATTCTGGAAATATACCTCTTTCATCATTGGCAGTACTCTTTTTTACTCAGCAGGAAATACAATTTTTTTTTCATAAAAACAAGTATACTACTCCTATACCCACCTTCAGTGCTAGAGCTATCAAGCGCTCAGGTTGTTACAGGTTATGATCTGAAATATAAGTTCCTCTGATCCAATGGCTTCCTCACTTCCTCCTCCTCCTTGCAGGGCTGGTTAGAGAGACAGAAATGAACCCAGGAAGGTTCACAACACCTGGCTCACTTCACAAGGTAAGTGCAAGGGGTCATGAAGGGTACTACTGCAGTCATGCAGTGCTGTCTGTGGTGGTCACTACTCTTATAATGTCTGCAGGGGAGGGGATTGGTTTTATACTGCATTGCCCGGAGGGTATTTGGGTATGGATACTGCTTCAATGCAGCACTATAAGGCTGATGTACTAATGCTGCAGTTCTGGAGGAAACCATTGACACCATAGAGAATGCATGCAAATTCCCATAATTCACGTTGTTCTAAATGTGGTTTTTAATACTGCGATTGCTAATGAGTTTGTCAATGAATCGATGCTTTGGAGAGCTTTCTAGTAGTCAGTGAAAACTGCCATTTGTTATATGTAGCTGTTTTTGCCACAGAATCTCACCATTTTTCCTTAGTAGATTGATGTGTGTGGGTGTTTTTAAAGAGGGCACAGCTGGGGGGGGGCACTACTCATACTATTCTGTATGGGTTCTCATTATTCACTGTTGGATGCACTGTTGTTATTTGCTGGTATGTATGTAGGGGGTGCTTTTACACTTTATTGTCTAAGGGAGGCAATACTCTCATTCTGAACAGACTGGAGGGCACTGCTCTTATACTGTACTTTCTAAGTGTCACTGCTTTGCAATGCACTGGACACCCTTCTGGCATCAATTGTAATTTTATCCTCCTTACTGCACTTCACTGTGTACTTACAGTATCATGAGCCCTTTCCCTCATGGATCAGCTGAACTGTAACCTGACTTTGCGCTATGTGCAGTTTTTGTAATGCTAGAGCCTGTGAAATGTATTATAGTGCTTCTTTTCTTCAGCAAAGGTAGCAGACTACTTGCAGCTGTTAAAGGGATAGTAATGTTTCATAATAGAAGGAGATCTAATTAATCATCATAGTATTTGGACTTTTGAGAATGTTATTTCAATTCTGTCAGAGTTGTAGTTCAAGAGTAATTCAATGACAAAGTATCCCCCTCCCACCCCTTTTACTGATGTAACACTGTTCAGCCAGATCAGAAGGGAGGTGCCCAGTTAGACTACAGAGAGGGACAATCTTCATTTAAGATAATGGAAAAACCTGAAAAACTTGTCAAGGGGGCAGGGCTTTCATTGTTCTCATAGGAAGAAGATTGTCCCCTGCTGTTATCTGTCTGGTCTATGGACTAGATTCCACATCTGAGAAGAGATAGCTTACACTAGGTAAAAGGGGCGGGAGGGGAAACTTTGCTTGTGAATATCTCTCAAACCATAAAGGTTTGAGAGATAAGAATTATATCGTTCTTCATGTTTTTTTAATGCCTATAAAATAATATAAAGCTAAAACGAAGTATTACTATCCCTTTAATGACTTTTGACTTTGTTTTTTGTTTACTGTTTTCTTACATCTTCGGTTTTGCCCTGTGCTACTTACGCTAAACTATGTCCATTTATTTCAATTGCAATAATACAGAGGAACAAAATTATCAACAAGGATTACAGATGGAGGCAATATTTAATAATAATGTGAATACAAATTTGTGGTTTTATTTATTTATTTGCTTTTTATTTCTTAATATCGAAAGAACAGAGTTACAATATTGCTGTTGATGGGAAGGTTGAGTAGTACAAGAGACAGAGAGAAGGGAGAGAGGAACAACAGATAGGGAGATGGTGAGGGGTACAAGAGACAGAGGGCCTAGTGAGGGGTTCAAGAGACAAGAGAAAGAGGTTTGGGTTAGAGATACAAGAAACAGAAGGACACGTGAAAGTTACAAGAGTCTGACAATCACAGGAGATAGAGGTACAGGATAGAGTTAAATGCAAACAGGAGACAAGTTACAAGAGTCATGCAGGTGGAAAGGTGACATAATATCTCTGGATGGGGCACCAAAAAAACTTGTGCCAGTCCAGAATCTGTGATGGAGTCTGAAGATGTCCTGCCAATATACAGACAGGTTTGTTGATTTCAGAGCCTATCCTGATAATGTCCAGTCAGACTGGTACCTTCCTGAGCTTGTTCTGGTAAGGTGTCATCAGATTTTTAGCTCTCTTACTCCGCCAAAGTTAAGTTAACAAATGCACACGGGGAAATACAGGCTAACTCCACTACCCCATGTACATCACATTAACATATTGATGACATCATATATTACATTATCAATTACATCACAGATGTCCTAATCAATGACATCACTACTGATATCACAAATTATCTCTTCAGTGGCACTGACAGTACTATGTGACAAAGAACAATTTTTATAAGCTGTAGTGCCATTGCCAGTGCTGGGTGATATTGTTCACTGTTCTTCTGCTGTTTATGCTGTTATTTTACAGTGGTTTTGCTATAGGATAAACTGCAGCCTTGCTAGATAATCATTTGTGTTCTTGACAGTGTTGGTGAAAAATGGGGAAATATAATTTTTAGTTTACTGTCTTTCTGTTCTACTAGTTGAGTATTACTTTGAGTGACAGGGTTCATTCTTTGAAGGGAGCGCTTATAGTAGATGTAAAAGTCACATCTACCCTAATCGCTCCCTTTAATGAATGAACCCTGTCACTGGGTTCATTCTTAGAAAGCAGCCCTGCGCTATGATTATTGAATCAGTCACCAGGTTTGACCCCAGTGACTAATTCAGTGATTACAGCTCAACGATCCGCTTACCTTGAATGAACCCAGTGACCGAGTTCATTCAGTTACTGAGAGCTTGATGCTGCCGATGGCTGTAAAGCCGCCAGCATCAAGAAGGCAGTAGATGACTTTGGGGTCGCCCCATGGGTCATCTATCCTTTTGAATAGATGAGCCATAGTAGGGGGGCTATCAGGAAGGATCCTGGTGCCCCCCTTTGAGGTCTGATCTTTTACTGTAACCATAAAAGCGCATATAAGCTATGTTTCACATAGCTTATATGCACTTAATGTAATTAATGGTCAATTGTCAGCCTCATGTTAGGGGGGTGTCATGTGGGGTCATGATACCCCCCTTGAGGTCTAATGTTCATATAATTACAGTTAAACAAATTTTTTAATAAAAAATAAATGGTTAACTCACGCACACACACACACATATACAGGCAAGGTATGCAGTCCATACCTTGCCTAATAACCCTTTGGGTAGTACCAGAGGGGTAGGAAACATATACTAAGCAATGCTTTCCTACCTCTCTGGTACTCAAAGGGTTGTGTCGAATAAAATACAGGTTCAACTACTACATATCAGTCCCTGAGGTGAATGTCAGATGGAGTTAGTATGTCGAATATATGCAATATATGTCGACATAATAAGGGGGGGATGTCGAAGGGGGGCTTCTCTGTGTTCCCCTACTGGCTGGGTAGAGAAGCACAGATAATACTGTTCAGAATTGTCGTAGTGTTGGTGATGTGTGAGGGGAGGAGATCCCTTCCACACTGACAGTACTTCGAAAATCCTATATGTTAATTGGGACCTTTTCCAACCCTCCCCTTCCATCCGACAATTTTTGTGAATATGTTCATGTACGTGCAGATCGAATTGTCGGTGTGATTTGAACACATCGCAATATCATACCAACACCACATCGACATTTAGGAGTCAGGACAGAGGGAGTACAGAGAGAATGGAATGGAGGAGGTCTGGAGATACCTGCTCTAGATGTTATCCAGCTAATGCTTTTATACCTAGAAGATAATTCCCCCTCAAGGAAATGTTAACAGTATCCCAAAAGTAGTGGTACAGCACAGAGGTGGTAGAAAGCTGAAGACATTTTCTACATTTATATACATATGTTCCATTATTTTGTGTTCTTTTTGTAATAACTTAAAGAGAAACAATTGTATTGCTTCTGCGATTAATAGTGCAAGTTGCTACAGATCCCATTGGGGTTGTAAAATAGATAACAATAATATTTGCCAATTTCCAGATATCTGCACAATTATTTAAATACACAGTTGCAAAATACCCAGTGGTCATTCCATGTAGAATTACCACACTACAGCTTTGTCCTACGTGGTACTTAAACCAGCTGGTTATCGTTTCCTTAGTGAAAAATCTGTGAAATAAAATATTCTTAAACAGATCTGCAAACTAGAAATGATGCCAAGCCTCCTATTGTCTCTTTAGATCAGTAAGCAGAATCATTATGTATATACTGCAGAATTCGTCAAAGAAAGATTATCCCACTAGCAGGAGGATACATAAATCCCATATCAAAAACCCTTAAACCTCAGCAGGAGAGAAAGACACACTTGGATAGAAACAAGAGTAATAATAAATCATGTAAATGACATTAACAGCAAAATCTTTTGGGGAAGTTAAAATTCATGTGATTCTATAAAATAATGAGCAACTCAATGGGTGGCTGCTTTGCTTAAAGCAAAAAAAAAAAAACAACAAAACAAACAGCAACTCTCTATTACCAGATGTTAAAAATCTCTGTACAGCATATTACCTCATATTCATCCTGTACTCAAAATCACACTGTCACAGTTGCATTAAGCTGCTGTTTCTGTGCCTAGAGTGAGGCCCATAAACCATCTCCATTTTACAAAATCAAACACTGACAGTTGCCTTATCCTGCCCATCTCTAGTGTCTCCTATTCCATAAGGAAAGAAAATTATACAGGGGTAAAGGTTATATTCAGGAAGCTAACTAAGAGCATTTCTGTAACATACCAACTGCACAAGAGATGACAAATACAAAATCCTAATAAAACCATGCACTGGAGACCTCTCTAGCATTCAAGGGGTTAAAAAGTGCAGTTTAAATAAATGGGAATTTTATTTGTCTCCTTGGGTGCAACCGTTTGCTCCAGAATTTCTACTCTATATCTTTCCGAATATGATTCTAAGGGCCATATGTACAAATGTTCAACAGTGGAATTCTGAGGTGACCCAACTGTACCATAGAGTTGACATATATTCCCCTGGTTGCCATTGATTTAAGTAGGGATTTTTCAACAAATCAATGCTAGAGAGGTCTCCAACCTCTCTAGCATTCAAGTGGTTAAACATTTCACTTAAATCAAAGGCAATGTTTATTTTTCTCCTACAGAGAAGTTGGTTTGCTCAGAATTGCACTTCTCCACTTTTATACATAGGGCCCTAAGGACAAGTGGAACGATTCTGAAGCAAACCAATTGCACCACAGGGGACACAATCCATCGCCACTGACTGAAAAAAAAAAAAAAAAGCTTTAACTGCTTAAATGCTAGAGAGGCTTCTAATGCAGTGCTCAGTAATGTGTGGAGAGCTCCATAGTTAAAAATCCCTATTGCAATCAAAAGTAAGTTTAGAAAGTTTAAATTTCCCCCTTGACATAGTTGGTTTGTCCCTGTATTATTCAATTTTGCATCTATACAAATGGCCCTAAGGCCCGTATTTATAAAAGTAAACTGTAGTTATTCTGAAGTAAAACATAGGGGACACAAAATTCCTGTTAAATTAAATTCGGCTTTTAACACCTTGAATGCTAGACGGAATGCTCTCTAACATTCAAGTGGTTAAAAAGCTCTATTCAAGTGCATGGAAATGGGATTTTATTTGTCCCCTATGTTCAGGGCCGGTGCAAGGATTTTTGTATACACAGGCGAAAGTGCATTTTGATGCCCCCCCCTCCGACCTGGGCACAATCTACCTGTCCCCCCCGACCTTGCCACAATCCCCTGCCCCCGCCCACATATTCACCTCCACACTCTCCCCACCTCCACATTGCCCCTTCCACAATGTTCCCTTCATCTCCACAGTGCTCCTTCATCTCCACATTGCCCCTTCCATAATGCCCCTTCATCTCAACAATGCCCCCTGCATCTCCACATTGCCCCTTCCATAATGCCCCTTCATCTCCACAATGCCACTTCCACAATGTCCCCTTCATCTCCACAATGCCCCTTCCACAATGTCCCTTCCCAATGAGGCTGATACACTAAGACGTACGGGGTCAATTCTGGGGAAACCAACTGCATAATACGGAACACATAAACATTGACATTTATTTGAATTGTACATTTAACCCCTTGAATTCTAAAAAGGTCTACAACATATTGAGAATAAATGCATTGGAGACCTCTCTAGCACTCAAGGAGTTGAGACCCTCCATTTAAAACAATGAGAATTTTGAAAGTGTGTATTTTTCCTCCATGGTATAGGTGGTTTGCCCCAGAATGAATCCAGTTATTGTCAGTATATCACCCTCACTGTCTGTATGCCAAATAACAGTGGTAGGCAACCTGTAACTTTCCAGCTATTCTTGGACTACAATACAATCAGCCTAATTAAGTCATAATTGATAGGAGCTGTAGTCCAAAATACCTGAAAGCTACAGGTTGTTAACCAATTCCATCTAATCACTGCAGCGATTCCCGAATAACTACTATGCCCTGAGCACTGAGATGTATGTTGATAGTGACATATCTGGGCAAACTGCAGACACCAGATCCCATATGTGTGTATGCATATAACACTGCAGAACATCGTGCAGGGATACGTGTAGGAATTAATCATTATACTTGTCAGAATATATTACTTACCACTGCACATGCCTTTGTAAGCCCCTACACACTGAAACTGCAACAAAGTGGTTTATGTGACTACCACCGTTACTGAGTCTGTGTGTATATATGTGTGGTAAGCAACGCATTGCGCTTATCTGATGTCAAAGGGGTTAAATTCATGTGTTTCACCACTCCCTCCTCCTGTTTTGGGTTATTGTCAGTTATTATTTCTGAGTCTCTGGAGTAACTGCAGAGGCTGCACTGCTGCTGAATGACACCGATAGAAACACACACACAGCCCGAGAGAGACTGGCACACACACAGCGATATAGAACAAACACACACCGAAATAGTCAGCGACACACACAGAGATAGTCTAACAAACACTCACACTACGAAAGACTACAGAGCTGTTAAGCGAAGCTTCCTCCATGAGCTGTTACGAATCACACTGACTGACAGAGAGGCAATATTACAGACTAACAGCGGCTGAAGCGGCAAGAGTAGGCTACAGAGATGAGGCAGCAGGTGACAGGAGGAATATTCACTATTTCATTCATACACTAGCAATAGTGACTCTGAGCCCGTGACCCGCTGGGCACCCTGAATCCCCCGTATACGCTAGTGGCACCCTTCTGTGAGATAGCAACATGCTGTATCTGCAGCACATCTGCAGGAACTAGCATCGAGTTATTGCACCTGGCAGATATATTAAAAAAAAAAAAATCCCAGCTTACCCCTTTTCGGCGCCCCTCAGTTGAGGCTCCCTAAGGCAGCTGCCTGTCCTGCGTTAATGGTAGCGCCGGTCCTGCCTATGTTGCAGTTGGTTTCCTCCAGAATAACTCCAATTAGCTTTTTTAAATATGGGCATAAGTTATTTGTGGTGGTGCCAATGCAGTAAGAAATTTAGTAAGTTTAATCCTTTGAATGCCAGAGTGGTGTGCAAAGCATTGCTTAGCACACCATTCTGGCACACAAAGGGTTAAAATACAGATAGCTACAAAATAAATGTTAGAGTAAGACAATTAATTTGATAGAGTAAACCACTGCCTCTCAAAACAATTGCTGTGGTGGAAACTATTCCTAAGAGGCTATGTTAATAATGACACGTTTGTGTAAGCGGTGGAATCGTATGAAAAGATAGATATGATATAATTGCTTTTTTACATGTGATAATATGGCAGAGTTTTATATTTCATTTTCCTCCCAGCATCCCCTTCATTTAGTTTAAACAACAGCAACAACATCTCAAGGAGAAGAAAATTATCTGCAGTATGTGTATGATGCTATTGTAAGGTCATGATTCCATTTGTAAATGCGTTATC
Organism: Rhinophrynus dorsalis; assembly: GCA_037306005.1. Classification (NCBI taxonomy): domain Eukaryota; kingdom Metazoa; phylum Chordata; class Amphibia; order Anura; family Rhinophrynidae; genus Rhinophrynus; species Rhinophrynus dorsalis. The sequence continues at coordinate 78,717,824 of CM074725.1, forward strand.
TAACTGTTGGAGGAATGTTGCAGTACGCTTGCTGGCCTGTGACCTACAATGTGATAGTAACCTACTGGAGCAGTATCAAACAAAACAATTGTATCCAATTCATCAGTATTTTCTTGTTCTTCATAGTATTACCCAAGGTTTTTAGTCAATACTTTAAAATCCTACCTCCTAGCTGGTTACAAAAATATCCAGATGGTAACTTTCATTGAGGGAACTGCAGTTTATGTAGTTATATTTTGGATACTAATGTTTTGGTTCTTATGGGCAGCAATAATAAAATCAGTAGCTTTTTTACTGAGCACCACCTTTGCAGTTTATCTGCTCAAATGTATTTTCAGTTTAATTTAAATGGGCAAGCTCATTAGGCAGATGAATGACAGATTGCAAGAACATAGGGTGAGACTGCCACTTTAAATATGGTGCAGTACTTTAAGGAGTACCATAACACTGATGCCAATCAATTTCTTTTTCTGCCTCTAGAGATTTCTTCTCTTGCAGGTAGAGAGTCGCTGAACATATAAGTTAAAAATCAGCTTGCCCCATGGGTTTTAACAATATTGTATAATTCCAGCATTTCATTTAAAGGGATAGTAATACTTAAAATGTAAAAAAAAATATGTTGTAGGGTTTATCCCCCTGAGTAAAACTAGAGTACTCCCACTGCTGAGAGGTGTTTCATTCAAAAGTTATTAATTTTCAAAGTTGAATTTTTTAGGTGCAATATCACAGTGGCCTGAAATTGTACAGTGGCGCTGTTGCTACACCATCCTATGGAGATTTATGGTCAACTGACCAAAGCTGTCCATAGGATCGTGTAGCAACAGCGCCACTGTACAATTTCAGGCCACTGTGATATTGCACCTAAAAAATTCAACTTTGAAAATTAATAACTTTTGAATGAAACACCTCTCAGCAGTGGGAGTACTCTTGTTTTACTCAGGGGGATAAACCCTTCAACATATTTTTTTTTACATTTTAAGTATTACTATCCCTTTAAGACCTTCAGGTTACCTGTGGGGATAATGTTAACATGATAGGCTATATTGAAAGTAGGAGGAAGGGCTTGGGTAGGTTACTTACAGCTCCTGTCTTTGACTATTTTCTTTTGATGTAATAAGGTTGTAATAAAGCACTAGAAAGTGTGAAACAGCTGTCACTTTTTTTTATAACTGGGGATCCATCTAGTGGGTATCCATTTTGTTGCTGTGTACTGATGACCATAGTTTTGCAGTACTTGAGTGTTTTTTTTAATGGATTTAATAAATTCTTACATGTTTATAAGCATTAGGTTGCTCCCACTATATCCTTCTTTTGATGTGTATGATGCAAGCTGTCATCAGTAGAATTAGAGTGATCATTGTCTAAATAGAGGAAACTCGCCCCATATGCATGCAACCCATGATGTGATGACGGGATAGGATTGTTTTTGAAGATCCTCTAGTCTGAATACAAAAAACCCCACAAAGCAATACAAAGAAGCAGATTTTTGGAGATGAAGTACACTACAATATACTCATTTGCTAATCCCACATAGTCTGATAGATAGTTTTGGACTTTCATAATTTCCTTTGTAATAAGAAAATCCTACCTCAGACCAGCAATCCATTAATGTCATTGCAGACACCTAAACACCTAAAATATTTTAGTGCGAAGAAAGATTGGGACAAGAAAGTCTGCAAGAGTAATGGAGGGAGATTTGTGCACATATAGCCAAATACCCAGAAATGTAATTAAAGGGATAGTAATGTTTCATAATAAAAGCAGCACTAATTAATCATCATAGTATTTGGACCTTGAAGAGTGTTATTTCAATTCTGTCAGAGTTGTAGTCCAAGAGTAATTCAATGACAAAGTATCCCCCTCCTGCCCCTTTTACTGATGTAACACTGCTCAGCCACAGCAGAAGGGAGGTGCCTAGGTAGATTGCAGAGAGGGACAATCTTCAATTAAGATAAGGGAAAAAGCTGAAAAACTTGTCAAGGGGGGCAGGGCTTTCATTGTTCTCATAGGAAGAAGATTGTCCCCTGCTGTTATCTGTCTGGTCTTAGAACCAGATTCCACATCTAAGAAGAGATGGCTTACACTAGGTAAAAGGGGCGGGAGGGAGAAATTGTATCCTTCAATTACTCTTGAACCACAACTCTGACAGTATTGATATAACACTCTCCGTGGCCCAAGTACTATGAAGATTAACTGGAACTGCTGTTTTTGTGAAACATTACTATCCCTTTAAAGATAATGCTTATAAGGTACTATATTGCTGTTTCTCAAAAATCACCAATACATTTTCGAGGTTGCTCAGATAGGGCTACAATGTACCACATATACTAGGCATGTCCTAGGGAGAGAAGTTTTTGTGAGAAAAAAATAAATGTTCAAGATGTATTACAGTTAAAGTTCACTTAAACCCCAAATCCTATCCTCCACCATCAATCTGAATCTTATATTTATGGGGAATGGAAATCCCTGCTCATGTCCTCATGGCAGCCCTTTGTACTATAACAGCCTCTTAAAAGCAACCTAGCATCCCTCTCCTCAGATGTATTAATCAGTTAAGACTAATGGTTATGAATGAAAAATTCTCAGCCATTATTACGTACATAATATTTTATTGAAAGTCAGAGATGGTTCATATTGTTGCCATCTTTTTCAAATGGTAATTTACTTTTGATTTAACTGACTATATAAAGTCCTGCAGGCTTCTCGCCCTGGTCAAAGTTACTAATTATTCTTGCCATTTAAATGTGATATTGGAGTAAGTTTCCAATCTAGAAATAGAACTGTCAAATATATTGATTACCTCTGATTTCCCATATCCAATTCCATTTCCATCCACCTCTCTTTTATCCCTTTCCTTCTACCAGTCAATTTTCTTTACTTGAAATGAAGTAACTGTAAGGGGTAACCATGTACTGTTACTGTATCATAAAAGCTTTATTTACATGTGCCATACAAATATATAATCAGGCAGAAATATTTTTCTGTATTGTACTTTCTCCCATCACTAAAGATAATATAATATACTAATACCTCAGCTTTCTGGGTCTGCCTCCTGTTAAGAGATGAACAATGTCATACACAGCATGTTCAGGCCAGTTGTCTCTTTACCTGGTGTCTACTGTTAACTGTATTTAACATAAGTTAAAATTATCTACTTTTTGGCACTGTTAATACACAATGTGTATATCACAAGCAAGTTTCATCAGAGCAGAGTCAGTCAGAAGCTCAGATATTGTAATTCATATATGTCAAGCTCTAGGTTTCCCCTTTGTCCTTGCCCTTACCTGATTTTTTAGTTTGTCCCGAGCTTTTAAATTCTTCTCTACCTGGTTCCTTGGGGGACATTCATAGCTACCCTAGTCAAATTATATTCTGTTTGTTAGTATCTTGAGATAGTTCCAGGTACTATTCTCAGTCAAGCTTCTGGTGTACTTCTCATCCACTATATGGTAAATATGTGCAGATCAAATTACCATAAATGGTACCATAAATCAACATTCTCTGATGGAATAAAAAGAATATATAAAGATACAAAAATTCATATAAAGGGAACTGTGTAATTACTTATCTTTCAATGTCTTTAACATTCTGTTTATTGCACTAAACATCACATCTTTTACCCATCCAGCTGTCATCGGGCGAAGGTCAATGTCTAACTTAGATTCTACTGCTAGACAAAACCCATTTAGTTAGATGGTCTTAAACATACATCCAAAATAAAAATAAAAATGAACTCTTGGGGGGGCGTTCCTGGCCGTCACCATAGATGGCAGCATGAAGCAGTAGCTCCTGGGCCCTGATACTTTATTTTCGCTTACAGACCTCTTTATTTTTTTTATTTTTTTGCTGGATGTATATGGGAGACCGGACAGATCCACCCGAATGTCGCCTAAGAAGAAACAGATCAGTAAATTGAAGGATCAGAAGGGTTCTTTGACCCCTTTCCTCTCACAGACTTCCCGCCAAGACGCCATCTTGCCGGAACTACCTGACTCTCAACAGATGCATACAGACTCCGTCGCCGACCCTCACGCTACCGCTGTTGGTGCTGCTACCGACATGGCCTCACCTTCACTGGTTCCAGCTGAAGCTCTAGCGGCTTTGCCAACCAAGGAGGACCTGCGGGAACTAGCTGGCGACATTAAATCCGCTCTACGCGCCGAAATCTCAGACCTTCGCAAGACCTCATCTCTCTTGCCACCAGGGTGGACACGATTGAGACAGCACAAACTGAGCTGGCTACCAACTTTGGTAATCTTGAACGCTTGTATCTCGCTCAACAAGAATCTATCAGTATGCTTCAGTACAAGCTGGACGATTTGGATAACAGAGGGCGGAGGAATAACTTACGCATTTGCAATGTACCTGAATCTACTCCAGCCAAAGATCTGATTCCGTTCCTCCATACCTTTTTTGCTCAAGTTTTACAAAGGCCGGTAGAGGAACCAGTGATCCTGGATCGTGCGCATAGAGCCCTGCGCCCTAGAGGAGGCCCGACGGACAAACCCCGCGACATTATATGTCGCCTACATTATTTTAGCGACAAAGAGGCCATATTGGCGGCATGCTGCAACAAGCCTTCTATCTCCTATGCAGGAGTCGAAGTCCAAATTTACCAGGATTTGTCCCCTTACACGTTGTTTCTCCGAAGGCAAGTGAAACCACTTACGGATCATCTACGCCGGCTGGACATAAAGTACAAATGGGGATTTCCCTTTCAGCTTTCTGCGCAGCATGGTGGGAAGTCAGCTTCCCTATTTGACCCAAAGGATATTGGAGACTTCTGTTCTGCTCTGGACATTGCTCTCCCTGACCCTCCGGAACCACCTAAGCACCCCTGGAATCTACCCTTGGAGGCCAACCAAAGGCTCCGATGGCATCTGGTGTCTATTCCCCGTAAGGCGAAGCGTCGCAGGGATACAGAGGACGACCGCACAGAATTGGTGCAGTGATGCTCCCCTTCTCTTCAAGATAGAACTGCGACTGTTCATCTTCTTTCTTTCGTTAAATCCCTATGTTCCCATGGGTCATCTTTAATTGTTGGGACATTATAGAATTTTGGATGGTACCTCACAGTTTGCATCTCCATTACTCTTCTTGGGACTCTTTTTTCACATTGGCCACCATCCCTACAGTGGACTGATGTCAATCTATGGACACGTGAGAATTGTCATGTAAACTTCTGTTATAGTGCATTATACTTTGTATGTCAGATTGTACCGCCTAGTAACAATGTCGACTTATCTATTTGCTGTCACCTGTCATTGTGTATCCCAGACCCGGTCTTATGTTTTTCCTTGTATGTTGCCCCCGGTCTGTATACTAGTGTGCCCCTCTTTTGTCTTTTGTCATTGTTTATGTGTTTTGTTGTTATATTGTACTTTATGATGCCTTGGTCCACTGGGGGGTTTGGGCTCAGGGACGGGGGTACGGAGTTGTGGGGATTATGCCCCCTTGTGCATGCCCTCTGACTCCGTGCGCCCGTCCACTTTAGGTCCTACACATGAATATGACGTACTTAGCTGTCACTTGATGCATAGGGGTCTTGGGGTCATTCACTGTCTGATTCCGGTCCTCTTACACTGGGTGGGGGCTGTTCGGGTGGCGGCAGATCTGGGGATCGATGCGGAGGAGTTGGTTTTTGCTGGCACTACCACTATGCTTATTTTTTGGGAGATCTCTCCTTAGGGATGCATACCCCCTTGACTGCCACCCGACCGGTCCCCAGTTACTGTTTATTAGTCGGTTTATGCCTCACGATGTGACATGTTTAAGCATTCCTGTGTTTTATTCCAGCATATTTTTTCTTTTATTTTCTTTTACTTTACTTTACTTTATCTATTTTAGTTTTTTATTTTATTTTTCCCTTAAATTTAATTCTTTTTATTTTGATTTATTTTATCTTTAGATTCTGAGGTCAATGCTTTTATTTCTGCCTGGAATGTCTCTTTATTACTACTGCTCCAATCATGTCTACCTCCCCCTTCCTTGTTCACATGGGCTTCCATGCTCTTTTGTTTGCACTTATAGGCCTTTTGGCTATTCCCGCATTTGCTGCTTACATTTTGCCTCATTTACTATTCTTATCGCTGGACGATGCTGCGGGTATCCTTACCCTTACAGGGTCCCCACGACCCTCCTTCTCTCTTGATTCTTCTTCTCTTATTCATTTTCCACCTTTCCATCTCGCACTTCTCCTTTGTTTCTTCCTTTTTTTTTCTCTATTCACTTATTCTCTACTTTCCTCTTCCTGGCCTTCCCATTCTTCCTTCCTGCACACTACACACCCTTTCCTCCCTCCCTCCCTGATCCTCCACCTATCCCTCCTTCCCTCACTCATGCCCTATTTCTCCTCATCCTTTCCCTTACTGATCCCACTTTTACTGGGCGAGTCGCGACACTATTCACTTTATTTCAACATATCTCATGATGCCTTCTGACTTGAAAATTGTTTCCTATAATGTCAAGGGTTACAATAGCCCAGTCAAAAGGTCCATGATTTTGCGGGAGCTTAAACACTTCAGGTCGGACATATGTTTTCTCCAGGAGACTCATCTCATGCATGGGTCTCATCCCAAATTGACCTCTAAACATTTTCCTGCCGTCTGGATGTCCTCATTCGAGGAAAAGAAGCGCGGGGTGGCAATTTTAATTGCCAAGCACGTCCCTTGGGTATGTGATACTGTTTTGGCGGATCCTAGGGGTCGCTATCTTTTTCTAAAGGGGACTTTGGCTAATACACCCTTCACGTTAGCTAACATTTATTCCCCCACTTCTGCCCAACTTTCCTTTTTTAGAGACACACTGAGAACCCTTGCAGATTTCCGATCAGGAGTGCTGGTGCTTGGCGGTGATTTTAATCTCTGCTTTAACCCTGCCTTCACTCAGCTGCTAAACCATTCAGACAGCATGATGCCCACAATCAGGTCACCAAACTGATGCGGGACTTAGGCCTTGTGGACACTTGGCGTGCCTCCTATCCTACTGCTAGAGACTATACTTTTTTCTCGTTTCCTCATCATACTTACTCTCGCCTGGATTACTTCTTTCTCAGTCAGTACCACCTGGGTATGCTATCAGGCGCTGAAATAGGCTCTATCACACTTTCTGATCATGCTCCTATTTTCCTTACCTTATCCCTGGATCAAGTACCCAAACCTCCTTTTACCTGGAGACTTAATGAATCTCTTTTAAATTTGGAACACATTAGGAATGCAATCACTCATTCTATTGACCTGTTCTTTGAGGCTAATACCTCTGGGGAGGTTTCCATGTCATCAGTCTGGGAGGCACACAAGTGCTATATCAGAGGACATTTTATCTCTTTGGGTAGCAGACAGAAGAAGTTGGCTACTGCTGAAATAACACGGTTAGTCTCGAAAATTTCTGAAGTAGAAGCTCAACACAAAGCTGCCCCATCCACAGAACTCCTGACGCTGTTGACGGCTCTCCGCTCGGATCTCTCTGCTAGATTGAAAGCGCAAACCCTTAAATCATTCATGTGGTTCCGTTATAATCATTATCTGCAGGGTAATAAATGCGGTAAAACGTTGGCATCCCTAATACGGAAGACTCGGTCTGTCGCGCAGGTGCATGGGATCCGCCAACCCATGGGCTCCCTTATTCATGGATCTGATGCCATTGCTTCGGAATTTGCTAAATTTTATAGTTTATGATACAACTTAGAGTCTACTGGAGAGGCGGATCCGCTTGTGAGACGGGAGGAGTTGATCTCCTCTTTTCTGGCTCGGGCAGACATCCCGAGGATCCCGGAATCTGCATTGATGGGTCTGGAAGCGCCGATTACTCAGGGAGAAGTCAGACACGCTTTACGTTCCACCCCATCTGGTAAAAGCCCAGGACCGGATGGCTTCTCAGTACTTTATTACCAATCCTTTTCAGATGCTCTCTTACCTCATATAACGGCATTTTTTAATGGCATACTAGATGGGAATCCATGGCCTACAACCTCACTGTGTGCTCATATAGCTGTCATCCCCAAGCCAGGTAGAGATCCGACGGAGTGCAGCAACTACCGGCCAATCTCCTTACTGAACAACGATCTGAAATTGTTTGCCAAGATCTTGGCTGGCAGACTGCGACCACTCCTACCGGACCTGATAGCTTCGGACCAGGCTGGTTTCATTCCAGGTAGAGAGACTAGAGATAATGTTCTACGCACTCTTTTTTTGATTCAGGCTGCTTCTGAGCGGGATACGCCTTCTCTGCTTCTATCTCTGGATGCGGAGAAGGCGTTCGACCGTGTAGATTGGAGATTTCTGGAAGCAGTATTGCGCTGGCTGGGTCTTCGACCTCGGTTTTTGCAAGCAGTTCTTTCTCTATATGCTTCCCCGTCGGCACAGGTGAGGGTAAATGTTGTTCTCTCTCCTCCATTTCCGATTCGGAACGGCACTCGTCAAGGCTGCCCCCTTTCCCCGCTTTTATTTGTTCTTACCTTGGAACCATTATTAGCAATCATTCGTAAAGACCCGTCTATAGAAGGTTTAGCCTTTGGAGACATTGACGTTAAGCTTTCCTGCTTTGCGGATGACATTCTAGCAATAATGACGAACCCAATTTCCTCTCTGCAGTCCCTTACTCGAGTGCTGGCTGATTATGGCTCTCTTTCTGGGATGAAAATCAACCTCTCTAAATCCGAGATAATGCCTTTATCCATCTCTTCGGACATGAAACAATTGCTGCAAAGCTCTTTCCCGTTCACATGGAAAACGACTGATCTTAAATATTTAGGGATTTATTTGACACCTGCTCTGAAGGACTTAGTTCCTTCCAATATACAACGTCTAGAGTCGTCTATCCGTCAGGATTTGCTCTCTTGGGGTACACTTTTTCTCTCCTGGTCAGGGAGAATTAACTTGGTGAAAATGATGTTGCTTCCCAAGTTTCTATTTCTGTTCAGATCGATACCCTTGTCTTTCCCTTTGCCGACTTTGCGACGTTTAGAACGCCTATTAAATTCCTTTATATGGCGCCATAAAAAACCACGGGTCAGCTTGGCCGTTCTTGCAAGACCACCTTCCAGAGGAGGCCTGGGCCTCCCTGATTTGATTCGCTACAGACACGCGGCACTGATACAGACACTTCTGGAGCTTTGCAGCTCTTCTCCTTGGAAGTCTTGGTCGACACTACTGCAGTCCACATGTCCGCACATAAGGTTCCAGCAACTTTTATGGTCCTCTCGGCAATCTATCCCCCTTTCCTTATCTAGACATGCAGTTATTGGTCACTTGCTGGACTTTTGGCATAAATTCTCCTCACCATATGCACTGTCCCAGTTTCCCTCCCCTCTATATGCTATCATAGGGAACCCAGACTTTCCACCAGGACTTTCAAGAGATAGATTCATTGCCTGGGAATCTGCTGGACTAACAGATCTTGATCACTTATTACCTATTTCTTCCTTTCCCTCTCTAGTGCAATTGAGTCGGGATTACGGTCTTCCTCAACATGAGTTCTGGAGGTATCTGCAGGTTCGTCATCTTCTCCAATCACGCCATCTCCATGATTACAGACCCCGCTCATTAACCCCCTTCGAAAAATTAGTGCTCCGGAATGCTCCTATCACAAAGTGCATATCAGTTTTATATTCGCTTATTAACTCTTGGCAGACTCAGCCCCCCTCCTTCCATAGAGCGGCCTGGAGCTCTGATCTTTCCGTTGACATTTCTGATACTCAATGGTTCTCCTCCCATGCCATTAACTCCACTATGGTTCGAAATTCTAATTTACGGGAAACATCGTATAAACTACTGTTGCGGTGGTACCGCACACCGGTTTCTTTGCATACTGTTTACCCGGAGTTTCCCAGTACTTGTTGGAGATGTGGATGTCCAGACGGCTCTCTTCTTCATATATGGTGGTCTTGTCCTCTTATCATGCGCTTTTGGACTGAGGTTCATAAGCTTATTTGTACTCTATTGCAGGTTAAATTGACATTGTTACCTGCGACTATGTTGTTATCTATATTCTCTGAGACAGATCGGAGGCTTCTTTCCACGCGTGCCTCCCTTGAGAGCTGGAGTTTGTTGATATCGACAGCAAGGGCATGTATACCTAGACTGTGGAGGTCATCAACTTCTCCAACAGTGTCCGACTGGAAGATCCGCATACGTTTTGTCCTGGATATGGAAAGGATCTACTATTACTCTGTGGGGAAGAGTGCAACATTTCTCCGAAAATATGCTTCCTGGTTTGATTTTATAAACCCACCATGATGGCCTTCACGACCATCTTCTTTCATATATCACTACCAGTGTCGTGTCTCGCTCAGTCAGCTTTAACCCCCTTGCCACTCCTGTCCTTCCTCCACACCTTCCCTCCCTCTCTCGTCTCTTTCTACTTTCCCGTCTATCAGCCACTATGGCTCTGTTTCTCTTCAATCTTGACTTTCTTTTGTTTACAAACTGAATATCCCAAATGTATATCATTTAATTATTGCTACTATTGCTTGATTCACACTATTATGTAAATCTCGTACAGTGTCATTTGGAGCATTTCTTTTTTTTCTTTGTTACATTTTCAAACTGGCATTATATTTTGTATGCTTTATTATCATTATCTTTTATCTTTTATCTATGTCAGTATTGTATTGTACCATCTGCATATTCTCAATAAAGCAAAATTGTTTGGAAAAAAAAAAAAAAAAAAAAAAGAACTCTTAACAGAAAAGCATATAATAAAACCAAACGAAACAAAAAACAGACCTGCGCTCCTACATACCAATGTGTGAATGTGTTCTCTACCTTGTTCTTATATAATTACGTGGTTGGTAAATATGAGGGTTTAGTCCATAATTTGTGCAAAAAATTTTAAGCTTGCCACCTCGTCAATGTACCTCAAATATGGCAAGTACTTACTCTGATGCACCTTTAAATCCCTATCTAAATTAAAATAATATTATAAGGTTGATAAAGCTAATAAAGATGTTATAAGGAAACACATCCCAGATTGTTAAAAACTATACTTATGTGATACAGTGTATGCAATTAAAAACAAAAGGACAAACAAATAAACAATTATTTTAAAAGGTGTAACACTCTTTTGGCCTGCAGGAAGTGGACACTGACCAAAGAGGACTGTGAGTCCTTTCATCCTATTTAGGGTCAGAACTTACCAACCCCACAGCCCACATGAGGAATAACAATTATAAACAGACAAGGTGTATGTAAGCATAAACAGGCCAAAACATGCTTTTAATGACCTTTAAGAAAAAAAGATGTGAAAATACAATTGTGTGTTGTGATAATTAAGGTGGTGAGGTCACAAGCTTAACATTTTTTGGCCAAATTATGGACTAAACCCTCATATTTACCAATCAAGTTATTATATATGCACAAGGTAGGGCACACATTCACACATTGGTATGGAGGAGAGCAGGTCTGTTTTTTGTTTCGTTTGTTCATTTTGGGTTTATGCCCGATGTTTGGGGGTACTGGGGAATCCTCTCATTCCTTGCTGCTATCCATATGCCAGTTAGATATCATTCTTATCTTATTCACTACATGAATATATATTATAGTGAGATAGTGCTGTGAGCTTTTTTCCCCTTTCTTTATATAATAATACCCAGCCATTCCACCAAGATGTCTCCTTATTACTTCATATCATATACATATTCATAATTCAGAATTCATTTATTTTTGGATTTTAGCGAGAAGATGTCTATTGTGTAAAAAATCTTTTTTGCAAAGGCATTAAGACTTTTCAAAAACAGAAGCAAAAATAAAGGAAAGCTCAAATGCATTTAACAATATACACGAAAATATTTAAAAAGTATATATAAAAACATTGTTAGGCATTTTTCTAATTGTAATCAAATGTTAATCATTTACAGATGTAAATATCTTAATATTATCTCATAGTCATCATCAAATGTAGATGTTTTCTCACAATCCCACTGTATCTTGGATCAACTTTTATCATACAGGTTAAGCTAAAATTACAGGCAGCCTAGACAAAACATGTTATATCATAATATTTGTTTAAGCCTAAAGGGTGGCTGATTTTCAGGGTAAAAATCCAGAATACTTCACAAGTGGACAATTTATTGTCTAAATTACCTCCTCTAACCCCCAGAACTACACGTTCTATTGCCTGAACACTCAAGAGATTAATGTTGCAATTCCCTGTTTTAAGTATGCTTCTACATTTGACGTAAATCCTTCATTATGGATGTCACTAAGATGCTCATATATTCTTAATCTCAAATTTCTTGTGGTTTTACCTACATACTGTATATTACAATTTTTACATGTAAGAAGATATATTATTCATTTCCTGATACAGTTAATATCAGATCTCATTTTTAAAGTTTCTTTAGTTACATTAGATATAAATGTTTCAGCACACCTCATGATTTTACAGCACCCACACCGTGTGCTTCCATATTTATATGCACCTATTGAAGATAGCCATGTTGTACTACATTGATCTTTAGCATATTGCCTGTGAAACAAATTAGGATAAACAATGGCAGATATTGTTTGTGCTTTTCGTGATACAAATTTAAAACTATCAGAAACTGTTTTCTGCAGATTTTCATCCTAACCTTCTTTTTTCTCCACATATACCTGAAGTGGTGGGGGCTAGTTATGGTGCCGCTACTGTCTCAGGCGTATCACTATAGCTAGATGTGACAAGTGGAACCTTCATCATCCATCACCTATGTTACTGCTGTTGTTGATCCCATTCCCTTTGAGCTGCCTAATCATCCTTCTGTTTCAACAACTCAGCAGCAGCAAGAACACCAGTCACAAAATCTGAAATTACATCAGGGCATTTGACAATGGCCACTGGCCAACATGACATGACCTGCTGGCACTATGCCAGTAGGGCATTTTTTTCTCAGGGCTTGTTCTTTAACCCCTTAGCGACCCTTGACGTACCAGGACCGTCAAGGGTAAATGTGATTCAACGACCCTTGACGGTCCCGGTACGTCAAGGGTTAAACTCTCCCATCGCGGCCGCACGGAGTGATGGGAGAGTGCGGGCTGCTTGTTACTAAGTGTCCCGATACCGGGACACTTAGTAACAACCAGTAAAAAGTTTGTTGCAACATGCGATTCGCTTGATGAGCGAATCACATGTTGCAAATGCTGATTGACAGGGACAGTATTTGTAAATACTGTCCCTGTCATATATCTCTGTCTCCCTCCATCTTGCACACTGCTGAGGTGGAGAGAGACAGAGAGAGTTCGTATGACAGTGTGTTCCAGAGTTCCTGCAAAAAAAAAACCTGAGTTTAAACTATAAAATTAACCCTTTGATCACTGTTTTACAGTGATCACCAAGTTCCCCCCCATCTGATCACTTTTAGAGTGATCAATAAACTGCAGATCAGCGTCTGCTGATCTGTGGGATACCCCCCATCCCCCTTGTATCCTCTGAATTTTTTTTTTTATTTTTTTTTTATTTTTTTATTTTTTTTTTTTATTAAAAATTGATTTAAAATATAATTTAGGTAGTTTAGGTAGGTAGGTGGGTAGGTTTAGTGTAGACTTGTGTTAGGGAAAGGTTTAGGGACAGATCTAGGTTTAGGGAAAAAAAAACCAAAACCCCCCCAAAAAAACCCCCAAAAAACCCAAAAAATAATTTAAAAAAAAATATATATATATAATAAGTATAGTTTAGATAGGTAGTTTACTTGGGTTAGGTAGGTTCTAGATATACGTAGGTTAGGGTAAGTTTTAGGGTTAGAGTTAGGTTTAGGGATAGCGTTAGAGTAAGAAAAAAAAAATTTAGTGGGCAAAATGCAGCGCAGTTATAGCGTTGAAGAGGCATATGCCTTTTTGGAATCTGACTCAGAGGCAACAGATACTGCGTCAGATTTTGAAATAGAGCAGTTTTCAGAAACTGAGAGCAGCTCTACTGACGACGCTGGGCCTTCTATTAAGAAAAGACGCACTGCCCCAAGAGCTGCCCTGGCAACTGCCCCAGCACCTGCCAAAAATCCTGCCCCAGCACCTGCCAAAAATCCTGCCCTAGCACCTGCCACAAATCCTGCCACAAATCCTGCCACAAGATCTGCCAAAAATCCTGTCAAAAGATCTGCCAAAAGGAATGCCCCAAGTGCTGCCCCAAGAGCTGCCCTGGCAATTGCCCCAGCACCTGCAAAAAGATCTGGCCAAAGAAATGCCCCAACACCAGCCACTCCTGATCATAATGAATGGTTATCCCCAATAAATTTTTGCCCACAAATACCAGAATTTACAGGCACCCCAGGGATTCAAATTGATGTTGAGGGATTTAATTATGATAATTTTTTTGATTTATTTTTGGGGGAAGACATTTTAGGGGAAATTGTGTCCCAAACCAACTTGTATGCAGCCCAGTATACTGCCGCCAACCCTACAGCTTTTGTAGTTAAGGAAGAAATATGGAAACCCATAGACCTCATAGAATTTAAGCAATTCTGGGCCTTAATAATGGCAATGGGTATAATAAAAAAGCCCAGTATCAGATCCTACTGGAGCAAAAACCCCGTATGTGATACCCCTATATTCCCCAAGACTATGACCAGGTCCAGATTTGAAATCATTTTGCACTTTATGCATTTTAACGATAATACCCTGTGCCCCCCAAAAGAACACCCCCAGTATGATAGACTATACAAAATTCGTCCCCTAATAAGCCATTTACAGAAAAAGTTTGCCCAAGTGTATATGCCCCAAAAAGAAATTAGTGTAGATGAATCCCTAATGAAATACAAAGGCAGGTTAGGGTTCAAGCAGTACATCCCCTCAAAGCGATCCAAATTTGGTGTCAAATTTTATAAATTGTGCGAAAGTGCCACAGGCTACACCCAGGCTTTTAGAATTTATGAGGGCAAGGACAGCAAACTTGATCCTCCTGGGTGCCCCGAATTTATGGGAACAAGTGGGAAAATAGTTTGGGATTTAATTTACCCCTTATTAAATAAAGGCTATCAATTATTTGTTGATAATTATTACACCAGCCCCCTTTTATTTAGGTCTCTGTTTTATTTTGACACCGTGGCCTGTGGCACTGTCAGACGCAATTGCAGGGAGTTTCCCAAAACACTCATAGATACCAAATTAAAAACTGGGACGTCCTCATCTTTGTGCCAACAGGAGCTGCTGGCAGTGAAGTTTAGGGACAAAAAAGAGGTCTGCATGCTGACCGCAATGCATGAGGACAGATCTGTGGCAGTCACTGTTCGTGGCAGGACAGTGGTAATGAGAAAGCCAGTCTGCATCAGGGAATATAATAAAAACATGGGGGGAGTTGATCTGAGTGATCAACTAATGCAGCCATACCTCGCAATGAGGAAGTGTAGGGCATGGTATAAAAAAGTTGCCATTTATATGATGCAGACTGCTGTCCATAATTCATTTTTACTTTTCAAGCTGGCAAACCCCAATCAAAGATGTAGCTTTTTACAGTACCAGCTACAACTTATTTCCATATTTTTATTTCAAGGTGCGTCTGAAATAATTCCACCAAGACCCGGGTTAGTACATTTTATTTATAAAATCCCCCCAACTCCCCAAAAGAACAAACCACAGAAGCGCTGCAGGGTTTGCTACAGAAAGGGAATACGGACAGACACCACCACTTACTGTCCTGATTGCCCTTCCAAACCTGGCCTCTGCATTGGTGACTGTTTCAAGCAATACCATTCAGGCACAATGCAGTAGTGCTGTAAAGGTTCTTTTATTATTTGGCCACTTTTTCCCCCTGAAATATCCTGTTTTTTATTTTTCAAAATACATCCCTCCTTAGATCTAACACTATCAAAATTTATCTCTGATAATGGAAACACACATGTTCCCTACTGGACCTAGTAGCTCCCCCAAACCCTGACAAACCTATGCATATGGGGCATTGCCGTACTCATACAATGTAACTCACCACTAATGTAAAGCATTTAAAAAAATCTGCAAATATCATCTGATTGAAATCCAGAGCAACACTAAAATAGAAATGTGAAAAATGGTGTTTCTCTGCCTTACTGCAGATTTTGGGAGGGATTGGTGATACAGTGGCAGCAAAAAAATTGATAAGATGCAATTAGAATGAAAGCCAGGGTTGTCTACTCTTCTACAAAATATACTTTTGGGGGTAAAATTAATTGCAGCATTGCCAAACAGACCGAAATGAGACAAGGCACCAGCTGTAAAAATGGCATGTCTGTAAAAGGAAACTAACATGTTCCAACTGGGCCAAGTAGCTCCCCCAAAACCCCGACAAACCTATGTATATGGGGTATTGCCGTAATTAGAAGAAGGAGCCGAACACTAATCAATGCAGTTTATAAAATCTTCACCTGTTCTGTGCTTGAAATTCACATCAACATTGAAGGCAAAGCTTGAAAAATGCTGAATTTTTTTACTTACGTCAAGTTTTCACAGGCTTGGTGGTAAAATGGCTGTTTGCAAGATTTGAAAACACACCTAAAATGAAAGCCTGGGGTGTCTACTTTCAAAAAATATACACTTTTGGGGGGAATCTTAAAAAAGAGCAGTGTTACACAGCCCAAATGAGAAATGGCACCAGTAACGCAAGCTGTAAAGATTCAAAGTGTGAACCTGGAAACGCGCATGTTCCAATTTGGGACCCGTAGCTCCCACAAACCATGAAAAAGCTATCCATATGGGGTATTTCCGTACTCAGAAGAAGGAGCCGAACACTAATCAATGCAGTTTATAAAATATTCACCTGTTCTGTGCTTGAAATTCACATCAACATTGAAGGCAAAGCGTGAAAAATGCAGAATTTTTTTACTTACGTCAAGTTTTCACAGGCTTGGTGGTAAAATGGCTGTTTGCAAGATTTGAAAACACACCTAAAATGAAAGCCTGGGGTGTCTACTTTCAAAAAATATACACTTTTGGGGGGAAATCTTAAAAAAGAGCAGTGTTACACAGCCCAAATAAGAAATGGCACCAGTAACGCAAGCTGTGAAGATTCAAAGTGTGAACCTGGAAACGCGCATGTTCCAATTTGGGACCCGTAACTCCCACAAACCATGAGAAAGCTATGCATATGGGGTATTGCCGTACTCAGAAGAAGGAGCTGAACACTAATCAATGCAGTTTATAAAATCTTCACCTGTTCTGTGCTTGAAATTCACATCAACATTGAAGGCAAAGTGTAAAAAACGCTGTTTTTTTACTTACGTCAAGTTTACGAGAAAGTGGTGGTAAAATGGCTGTGTAAAAAATTTGAAAACACACCTAAAATGAAAGCTGGAGGTGTCTACTTTCCAAAAATATACACTTTTGGGGGGAAATCCTAAAGTGGAGCACTGGAACATAGCCCAAAATGAGTAATGGAACCAGTTAAGCAGGACTTGAAAATTCAATATTTGTTCAAAATTGGGCTCTGTAGCTCCCCCAAACCTTGAGAAACCTATGCATATGGGGTATTGCCGTACTCAGAAGAAGGAGCTGAACACTAAACAATGCATTTTTAAAAATCTTCACCTATCATGTGCTTGAAATTCACATCAACATTGAAGTGAAAGTGTGAAAAACGCTGTTTTTTTAACTTACGTCAAGATTTACGAGTGATTGGTGGTAAAATGGCTGCGTAAAAAATTTGAAAACATACATAAAATGAAAGCCCGGGGTGTCTACTTTCCAAAAATATATGCTTTTGGGGGGAAATCTTAGAGTGGATCACTGTTACACAGCCCCAAATGAGACATGGCACCAGTGATGCAAGCTGTGAAAATTCAAAGTGTGAAACTGGAAACGCGCTTGTTCCAATTTGGGCCCCGTAGCTCTCCCAAACCTTGAGAAACCTATGCATATGGGGTATTGCCGTACTCAGAAGAAGGAGCTGAACACTAAACAATGCATTTTTAAAAATCTTCACCTATCATGTGCTTGAAATTCACATCAACATTGAAGTGCAAGTGTGAAAAACGCTGTTTTTTTAACTTACGTCAAGATTTACGAGCGATTGGTGGTAAAATGGCTGCGTAAAAAAATTGAAAACATACATACAATGAAAGCCTGGGGTGTCTACTTTCCAAAAATATATACTTTTGGGGGGAAATCTTAGAGTGGAGCACTGTTACACAGCCCCAAATGAGACATGGCACCAGTGATGCAAGCTGTGAAAATTCAAAGTGTGACACTGGAAACGTGCATGTTCCAATTTGGGCCCTGTAGCTCTCCCAAACCTTGAGAAACCTATGCATATGGGGTATTGCCGTACTCAGAAGAAGGAGCTGAACACTAAACAATGCATTTTTAAAAATCTTCACCTATCATGTGCTTGAAATTCACATCAACATTGAAGTGCAAGTGTGAAAAACGCTGTTTTTTTAACTTACGTCAAGATTTACGAGCGATTGGTGGTAAAATGGCTGCGTAAAAAAATTGAAAACATACATAAAATGAAAGCCTGGGGTGTCCACTTTCCAAAAATATATACTTTTGGGGGGGAAATCTTAGAGTGGAGCACTGTTACACAGCCCCAAATGAGACATGGCACCAGTGATGCAAGCTGTGAAAATTCAAAGTGTGAAACTGGAAACGCGCATGTTCCAATTTGGGCCCCATAGCTCCCGCAAACCTTGAATAACCTATGCATATGGGGTATTGCCGTACTCAGAAGAAGGAGCTGAACACTAAACAATGCATTTTTAAAAATCTTCACCTATCATATGCTTGAAATTCACATCAACATTGAAGTGCAAGTGTGAAAAACGCTGTTTTTTTAACTTACGTTAAGATTTACGAGCGCTTGGTGGTAAAATGGCTGCGTAAAAAAATTGAAAACATACATAAAATGAAAGCCTGGGGTGTCTACTTTCCAAAAATATATACTTTTGGGGGGAAATCTTAGAGTGGAGCACTGTTACACAGCCCCAAATGAGACATGGCACCAGTGATGCAAGCTGTGAAAATTCAAAGTGTGAAACTGGAAACGTGCATGTTCCAATTTGGGCTCCGTAGCTCTCCCAAACCTTGAGAAACCTATGCATATGGGGTATTGCCGTACTCAGAAGAAGGAGCTGAACAGTAAACAATGCATTTTTAAAAATCTTCACCTATCATGTGCTTGAAATTCACATCAACATTGAAGTGCAAGTGTGAAAAACGCTGTTTTTTTAACTTACGTCAAGATTTACGAGCGATTGGTGGTAAAATGGCTGCGTAAAAAAATTGAAAACATACATAAAATGAAAGCCTGGGGTGTCTACTTTCCAAAAATATATACTTTTGGGGGGAAATCTTAGAGTGGAGCACTGTTACACAGCCCCAAATGAGACATAGCACCAGTGATGCAAGCTGTGAAAATTCAAAGTGTGAAACTGGAAACGCGCATGTTCCAATTTGGGCCCCGTAGCTCTCCCAAACCTTGAGAAACCTATGCATATGGGGTATTGCCGTACTCAGAAGAAGGAGCTGAACACTAAACAATGCATTTTTAAAAATCTTCACCTATCATGTGCTTGATATCAACAGTAGTATTGAAATGTAAGTGTGAAAACTGCAAAAAAACTAAATATTACCACAATTTTGAAAATTTTTTCTGGAAAAATAGCAAAATTCTCCTGATTATTTACTTTATGTTGTGTAGTTTTCAGAAACATATACCTTTGTGGGACATTTTTGGTTCTGGCACCGTCAGCTAAGCTATGATGCTCACATGCCAATTGTTCAGAAATTACAAGTTGGAAATAATGGCATCCATCTTGTAATATTTACCTTGTAAATGTGAGGAAGTGATTGAAATACTAGGCATATGGGGTATTCTTATATTCAGGAGAAGCAAATGAATATATTTAGGGGTATTTTTTTGTCATAAACTAATTGTATGCAAATCCTGACACGAAAATATAAGCAAAATGTTGTTTTTTTTCAATTTTTCTCCTCTTTTTTTCTATTTTAATCAAATTAAACAATGAGGTATTCATATAATTGTGGTATCAAAAGAAAGCCCTACTTGTGCTTAAAAAAACAGTATATAATTTATGTGGGTGCACAAAAGGAATTAAAGAGAAAATATGGTTGAACAAAGACATAGTCAAAAAAGTCAAAATTGCTCCCGTCCTTAAGTCAAATCAAACTCAGATTTTCCCGGCCTACAAAAAAACAACAACAATTTTTGGGGGCTTGTTTCTAACAAGCCTAAGTCCTACAAATCAATGTTTCCTTAGGGTTTAATCCAAACAAACTTAAGTCCTACAAATCAATGTTTCCTCAGGGCTTGTACTTCTAATGAGTCTAAATCCTACAAATCAATATTTCTTCGGGGCTTGGACCTAACGCAAGTCTAATTTCCTACAAGTAACTAATGTTTCCTCAGGGCTTGTGTCATTAGTAATAAGCATACTGTTATTCTTACCTAGTATAAGGCAATTTAAAACATATACATTTACAAACAAACAGAAATTAAAAACATTGCTAGAGGACTGGACAATGTCATTATACTGTTTATTTAACAGTAGTTACTATTTACTACTATTTAATCGGAATTAAGGTTTAGGTTAAATATCCCTACTCAGGGTCTAAAAATGCCCTCCAGGGTTAACCCTATGAAATGTTAACCACGGGTCCCAAATATCATAGAACTCAGATAATTGTTCTTTCCTTTTATAATAACCTTCCATCCTAAAGATGTACGGAATTTGCTGGAAAATTTCAAACCATTTTAAATTTCCAATGGTTTTCCAGGACCTCGCCATACATAATTTAATGCTCATCATAATATATATCATTAGAGATTTCTGAGTCTTATTACATGTTGGAAAATGTAAATGGAACAAGAACATTTGAGGCGTAATAATGAGTTCTATATTGAACATCTCAATGGATAATTTCTTTAAATACCCTCTAATAATATCTATTTCCTTATACTGCCACCACATATGGTACAGGGTCCCTAATTCCTTATTACATCTCCAGCATTGGTCCGATTTTGTTTTATTGAACCTAAAAATCCTGAGGGGGACCATATACCACCTATGGAGGATCTTAAAATGAAGTCCATGCATAGAAATGCAATGAAAGATTTTTTTAATCTGATAATATTCTCGATACCAATCTTCCAAGGGAAATGTCTTCCCTATTTCTTCCCCCCAAACTCCAAATTTTAATTTTGCGTTTACACCATCCTTTACATTTAGAAATTAATCCCTTTTTATTATTAGATACTGAAAATTCCTCCAAAATGGGGCAATCGTATAAGATCATAAGGGATACGAAATGATGGATCCTCAAGTGACTGAATCTGTTAACTTCAGCCAATCCCTGCCTAGTTTGCGAAAATTCAAGCAGCTTTCCGTTTTACATTAAATCAGCAACTACTTAATTACAATGTTTCAAATTTAAGTCTAGAATATAATATTTAAGAGCACCAATGGGAGTTTGAAAAAATATCTGTCCCTCAGAACCCAATTTCCTCTTTCATTTATTCAGAGTAATTACTTTATCCTTTATAACAGAGTTTTCTAATTTATAATTTTTGATAAGTTGTTGATTCATCCAAAAAATATCAGATAGTACAAAATATTTGATATATAAACTCTCAAGATTATACCAAGCCTTGAATTTAGTAGTTTCCGTGTTCCACTGCATATAATGCAACATCATACAAGCCTTGTGAAGCTTATAGACATTTATCAGTGAGAGGCCACCTTTGGCGGTTCTTCTGGATAATATATCTTGAGATATCCAAGGTTTCTTATTTAACCAGAAAAAAGTATTAATCAACTTCTGAAAAGAGATTAATAAATAACGTGGTACTCTCAATGGTATCGCTCTCATTAAATAAATTATTTTTGGGACAAGATATGAGTTTACTGCATTAACCCTACCCAGTCATGAGATTTCCAAACCTCTCCATCCTTTCAGGTTCTACTTGCAAATAGATAATAGAGATGCATAATTTATTTCAACCAAGTTCTTCAAGTCTAAGCTAATTTTGATCCCCAGGTAATCAATAACTTGGTTATCCCAGTTTATGTTCAAAATAGACCTCAACTGCTTGCCGATCTATTATTAGTATTATTATTAGTAATAAGTCTAAGTCCTACAAATCAATGTTTCTTCAAGGCTTGGGCGTAATACAATTTAAGTCCTACAAATCTTCCTCTACAAAATACTCTATCCCGTGAAGTATCAGTCTACCCCAGTCTCAGCTTACATCAGAAGGTCCCTGTCTCTGTCACATTATGTACAAATTTCTTATTTTATTTTATTTATGTAACGTCACCCCAATACCTGTCAAAAACCCCCTAAACAAATTCCCTGTTAAACTGATTATTTAATCCGACTCCACCCACCAACACAGGCACCCTCCTCAGACCCCTTTTATACCATATCTTATGTCTGAGGCAAAACATTTTGCCCACCCCTATGCATAAGACCATCTAATGGGATGGGTTTTGCCTACCTGTAGCCTCTAAGTTAGAGATTGATCTTTGGCCCTATGATAGCTGGAGGGGTAAAAGATGTGGTATCTGATGCAATACTTTTTGGGTTTTACAAAGTTAAAGAAATTGAATGATAAGCAACTGAACAGTTCCGTTTATATGCAGAAAAATTATTTAGCTATAAATCTAAGGGTCGGATATATGCATTTTTGGTATCTTTATATGTTCTTTTTATTCCATCAGATAATGTTGATTTATGGTACCATTTATGGTGATTTGATCTGCATGCATTTACCATATAGTTGATGATACATGGCAAAGTAAAGGATAGAATGTTATTATTTAGTACGATTTCCTGATGGGGCTGAATAAGAATAAGATTGAATTAGATGGGACTGTATCTGGTAACATCTCATCTAATATTTTACTTAGACAGCAAGTTAAGCGCTTTAAATTGAAAGGCATTTTATGTATGTTTTTGCAGTCCCGCACCTAGATGGTTTAATTAGAGATTTTGCAGGCATTGATACTGTAAATAAGGGAGAGCTCTTTGCTGCCAGTTTGCTTTTTGATCATGTGTAAGTGCGTATTGCACGAAACGAGTCGATCATTTTAGTGGCCATTCAAGATCCTTGTACCCACTTGCGAAGTCTACTTGTATCCTGTATAGACTGAGCCATAAGTTATACGATAAGCACTTTCTACTGTTTTAATATTATCCAATAAAGGAAATGTGTTTTTAGGAAGTCTGTGATTTTAAAGAGATTTTCTATGTGTTTGTGCACTTTATCTTTGTCCTGGTACATTCTGTGCTACTCTGTCGGGTACTAGACTGATGATGGTTATTGGTGCCCAGATGCAGGAATGAACACACCCATATATGGGTCCTAGGTCCAGAGGTGGCTGGTAGGGATGCAGCCCCTAGGGCAAGATCCCAACACGGATCACAGAGAGGGAGAAAGAGGGAAAGGTCAGTGGAGGTCACCTGTAAGAAGAAGGTTAGTGTAGTCAGGGTCATGGATGCCAAGGGTCAAGGAATGGAGAGGTCAGCGTTGTAGAGGTCACAAATACCAAAGGTCTTAGGAATGGAGAGGTCAACATAGTAGAGGTCACAATGCCAGATCTAGAAATGGAGAGGTCAGCAACAACAGGGCATAACAATGCCAGAGGTCTAGAGATCACAAGCAGCGGGAATGTAGTACACAAAAGGGCAAATACAAATAAGCACCCAACAGAGGCATTCCCAGGGTTTAAATAGAGGCACTGCTGCTCACTGAACCTTCTCCCCCAATCAGAGGAGTCCTGATGCTCCTGCCCTGAAGTGTATCACCCAGGTCACATCATCCAGACCCATAACTCAGACACTCGAGTCAGAGTGGATAACCTGATTGAAAATGCGACGCATTGCAGAAAACAAGCATCAGGACAGCATCAACGCTGGTCTGCCACAACCATGGTCCCAGGAGAAAGGAGCCCCAGACTATGCCATGGAGGTAGGTCACTAGTCTGACATACTAATTCCACTGTTTAGCAATCTTTTATTCTTTGTCTGGTCTCACTGTTTAGGCATCCTGTTGCAACTATTATTGATGTCACTACCTACCTAAGGTTCCCTGTGTTCAAGACATGGTCTCCTCCTTTACCAGAACAGAGTGTTCGTTCATGCTGCTCTACATCTCGATGTTCTTCTCCACGATGTTTCTCTGGTGAGGCATCCTGGTATTCAATAAACCCTGGATATTTTGTCTTACCACTTTTGGTGGCCCTACACATCTTCCTACATTGACAACTACTTGAGGTCCTGCTCCATCTGTGCTATGTTTAAGGGTCCTCACACTAGACCATCAGGTAGACTATTGCCTCTGTCTATTCAGACCCATCCCTGGGCGTCTGTCTCTATGAATTTAATTGTGGACTTTCCTTATGCAAGTTCCTATACTACTCTCTTGGTCATTGTCAATAACCTGGCCAAGTTTTAAAATAAGACACTTAAATCAGGAAAGTCTCTAAAGGAAATTTACAAGACAGTCCCTTCACCAAGCTCTATAATTGGTCCATCCTGCAGCCTTTACTTCACTCAAAGTCCAACCACTCTCATAGATGAAAAAGATAAAGACAAGCAGAAGTAGGCAATGACTTAATACCCACCACCTGAGCACTATATAAGAGAGGACACACAGTTTCTTGTAATTTTTTTTTTTAAATAAATATTTACAAATAAATCAAATAGCTGGTTCAAAACATCTATTGGGGAAATAAACATACTACAGAGAAATTTGTTCTTGGGAGGAATTGCTTAAAATCTTGCACTACAGATACACATCACTTTAAGTATGAACAGTCACCCCTTTAAATTATTTCAATGTGTCTGCAATGCTATGGCAAAATGTATTTATTCAAAATAATATAACAACAATGTTATAACAATAGTCAATGTGGCTGCAGTGTTACAACAAAATGTAGTTGTTAAAATAATTAGTAAAAAGCACGTTTGAACAAATATTCACACATAAATCAGATCATTAACTCTAGGAAGGAATTAATTAAAATGTTATAACACAGATGACCCCTTTAAATACGGGTGTTCACCCCTTTAAATTAATTCAATATGACTGCAATATTATAGAAAAATTTGTTTATTCAGGCTAATTCATGTAACTAAAATGTTATAACAGTAGTTGCAGTGTTATAGCAGAATTTATTTGTTAAAATAGTTGGTAAAAACAAGTTTGAACAACAATATCACAACCAATAAAGATAAGATCATGTACAAAATAATAATAATAAAAAAAACTGACATAAATGTAGTGACACTGTCATCTGCAAAGAATAATCCTGTATTATACACCTATGCTTGAAACGCATTGTGGGGTGACTATACTACTGAATCCTGGCCAGGATTATTGTTTGTATGTAAAACAAGTTCTCATTTTGAAAAATATTTATACTGAATTTTCCTTTTCATTGTGATGTTTTTATATGTTTTGAGGTGCTGTTTAGCTTGATCCCCATTGATAGGGAGTTCTGAAGTGTATCACAGACCCCATGTGTGAGGTTGCAGTTTGTCCTGTTTGATACAGTTGTATGCCTTTTATTGTGATTTATTTGTTAGTGGTGGGGATGCTTTTGAGGTGAAGCGGAATTGCAGTCAGTGGCATAGCTATAGGGGTCACAGGGGTCGCACCTGCGACCGGGCCCATCACTCCAGGGGCCCGGCCTCCCCCTGCGACCCCCTCGCCTGACGCCCACAATTAAGTAATGCAGAGCTCTGGGGCTCTGCATTACGAGAGTGCTGGTCTGCCAGAGGGAGATCAGTATTCTCTCAGGCAGACCGTCTCTCTCATAATGCAGATCACTGGGAGATGACATCATCTCCCAGTGCTCTGCATTACTGAAGAGGACCGCGTGGGAAAAGAGGTCTGTGCGGAAAGAGACATAGATCTGTCCTCTGCCGCTGGACCACCAGGGAGGTAGGAGATTTAGGGACTATGTGGAAGGGGCATTGTGGAGATGGGAGCATTGTGGAAGGGGCACTGTGGAGATAGGGGCAATGTGAAAGGGGCAATGTGGAGATGGGGGCATTGTGGAAGGAGCGATGTTGAGACTGAGCGGCATTGTGGAAGTGGCAATGTGGAGATTGAGAGGCATTGTGGAAGGGGCAATGTGGAGATTGAGGGGCAATGTGGATGTGGCCAATGTGGTCAGGGGGCCCATGGCAATTCTTGCACCAGGGCCCCGTGGCTTCTCGTTACACCTTTGATTGCAGTACTGATTTCTACATGATCTTATCGGTTTTGGTTGCAATATTGTTTTTCAAACATGTTTTTTACCAGCTATTTTAACAAATACATTTTGTTGTAACACTGTGATCACATTGACTACTGTTATTACATTGTAGTTACATTAATTATTCTGAATACACAAATTCTGCTATGATATTGCAGTCATATGGAATTAAATTAAAGGGGTGAACACCCATATTTAAATGGATGGGCATCTGTGTTACAAGATTTTAATTATTTCCTTCCTAGAACACAATACCCCTGCAGTATGTTTACTGCCCCTACAGATATTTTGAGTTCATGATCTGATTTAAATGTGAATACTTGTTCAAACATGTTTTTTACTATTTTAAGAAATAATTGTTGTTGTAACACTGCAGTCACATTGACTATTGTTATAACATTGTAGTTATATTGACTTTTTTGAATAAATAAATTTTGCAGTAACATTGCAGTTATATTGAAATAATTTAAAGGGATGAGTGCCCATATTTAAAGGGATGTGTACTGTGTTACAAGATTTTCAGTAATTCATCCCTAGTACACAATTTATCTGTAGTATGTTTATTTCCGCTGTATATTTTGTGAGCTAGCTATTTGATTTATATGTGAATATTTACTTAAAAAAATTGTCTTTGACAAGAAAATGTATGTCCTCTCTTATATAATTATGTAGGGATCAAGTGGTGTCTTCAGCCTGATCAAGATGGCTCACTTTGTTCCAGCAAAGAAGATTCCATAAGCTACAGAGACTGTCTTTTTGTTTATCCATGACATTGTCTGCCTTCATTGCATTCCGGATGAGGTGATCTCAGATTGAGGTTCCTAGTTTACCTCTAAATTCTGGAAAGACTTCTGTTCCTCTCTGCACATCCATGTCTCCCTTTCCTCTGCTTTTCACCCCTAGTCCAAAGGTCAGAGGGTGCGGACCAATCAGACATTTTAACAGTGCCTACGTTGCTTCGCATCCTACCAGCAGGACGATTGGGTGAACTTTCTTCCCCTTGCAGCGTTTGCTTATAACAACCATGTGCACTCCTCCACTAAGATGTCCCCCTTCTATGCTAATTACGGCCTGCAAACAGCTGCCTTTTTCTGGCTCAGTTCCTGCTTCTCAGGTCCCTGAGACTATAAGTCATCAACCAGCACTGTCTTCTACTCTTCGGTCATTGAAATCCAACCTTCTGGCTGTCTCAGCAGCGTATAAATCTTTGGCTGATCGAAGACAAGACTTTTCAAGTGAGTGCTTTCTGTGAGGCACCTGCTTGTTTCTGTCCCATCATGGAAGCTGGGAGCTCACTTCATTGTCCCGTTTCGGATTCAGTGTCGCATTAACCCTGTGGCTTTTTGGCTGGACCTGCCTCGCCATTTTTGTACTCATCTGGTTTTTCATGGGTCCTTGCTTAAACCGGTCTCTGCTCTGACCCAGGGTTGTGTCCCTACCTCTCAGTCTTGTGATGATTGATGGCCATGAGGAGTTTGAGGTTGCGGCTTTATTGGATTCCCATGTCTGCAGGGGCAATCTCCATTACCTTATTCATTGGAAGGGTTATGGCTCTGAGGTGCGTTCCTGGGAGCCTGCTTTTTCCTTCACTCTCCTGCTTTTGTCTGGGCTTTTCATCTGGCTCATCCTCATTGCCTGGGTCCTGCCACCTGGTGGATGCCCTTGAGGAGGGGGGGAATATCTTGTCTTACCTTCTACTATGAGGGTCAATCGCGTTCATGTTTGCGCCCCCGCAAAAGTGAGAATATTTTCATATTTGTACACACCAATGCACACACTTCTGGCAGTACATCACCAGCCAACTAGTGCACATTTTTCCACCTCTATCTGCACATTGCAACATGTCTTCAGTGCTCAGCTGTTTGATGAAGACTTAATTCCTTGATTCTGTTCTGATTCTTTGGTTTGGCATAGGTTTGTCACTTGATTCTGCTCGAACTCCGCCTGCCCTGTCCTCAGTCTTACTCTTGATTCTTCACATCTATCTCACTTTTGGAATCCAAATATCCTGGGTATCTTAACAGTTTTGTGGCCAGTACATCTAACTATGGCCTAGGGCTCAACACGGTCACACCCATGGCTCCCACCATACCCTAGCCACGCTCTCTACTCTTTGCTCTCTAGCATCCAGTAGCCTGACACTTCCCAAGCCCTCAGTGACAGATATCAACATGCTTAGCTTTTGGATCCTGGGTGAAGTATATCCATACTGTGGACTTCATGGATTGTGGGGTTCCTGAGGGGCTGATAATACTACTGGGGCTAGGTGTTATTTCAGTTCTACTTCTACTACTTCTACTACTACTACTACTACTACTACTACTACTACTACTACTACTACTATTAGGTGCCAAAGGTGCAGCGCTTCCAGCAGCAGCAGAGGCACTCATCATAGCTAAGGTAGTGGATGTTAGTAACCTGTGTTGCTGTTGGTTCCTCAACACTATTAGAGTGTGGCTGAGTGGTACTTGGACTTCAGAAGTGGTGTTGATGCTGATGATGACTGACAGGATGACTGTGTATTTTTTGGACATCTTTGCTTACAGGGTCAGAGTTTCCACTTGTTTTCTCAGACAGTTTATAGGCAGGCAAAGTACTCATTTTCAGTGGAAGAAGATTGAGTCTTTGCCTTTCAGCTAACTTTCTGGCTATGTCATCATCTCTCAACTTCATCTTTATCTGAAGAAGAGGATACTGGAGGGATATTCTAGATCTACATCATCATCATTAGTCATCATTAGGACATCTTCAGCATCACCCACCACTTATTGCCCACTACATTTATATTCTTCTAAGCTTTTAGAGGTCTCAAACAATTTCTTTTTATTTTTACTTTCACAAAGTTCACTACTACTTTGTGAACAGGTGTTTTGATGCTTGTTTTTGTCACTGGCAGATGCAGCTGTTGGTTGTGCTGCTACACCTTCCTCCATTATACCATCATCAACACTAGAATGCGACTTGTTGTCATCTTCAGTGTTCCTCTTACATGTTTTTCATATAGTTCTGGCACTGTTGGTGGTGGAATGTTTGGTGGGACAAACTGCATTCTTCCTGGGAGGAGCGGCATCACCATCATTTAAGCACATGCTGCTGCAACCATGGCTACAGTCAGTTTTTGAACTACCATTTTACTGCTAAGTCCCTGCACTGCTCCTACTCCTTTCCCCCTCCCCCTGCCCTTTGTGCATTTTCTGGATATTACTCAATTATTGTGTGTGTTTTTATAGTACAGTACACAGTAGAACTGACGGAGTGTGACGTTTAGCTTGGCCCTCAATAAAATGCTGAATCTTGTCTGTTATCATCAAGTCTGCCTCAGTCAAAGAGCTCATGCTGGGCTACCAGTCAGCTGTTACTTTATTTTTTTTTTTGTTTTTTTTGTTTTGTCCACCCTATCCTATCACTGTAAAAAAAAAAAAAAAAAAAAAAAGATTCTTTCCACAGACTCCCCAGGCACAGAGATAATAACGGTAAGATCATAAAGGAACTTGGACCCCTGCTGCCTGTGTCTTTTAAATCAAATTGTTCACGTAGAATGTTTGAGTATTTGGGGTCAACCTCCTTTTCTCCCTTCTCATACCCCCAGACACATCTAACATAGAGACAGTAGCAGTAAGATCAACAAGGAACTTGGACCACAGCTGCATGTGTCTTTCAAATCAAATTGGTCAGACAGAATGTTGGGGTGTTTGAGGTCAACCTCCTTTGCTCCCTTCCCACACCCCCAGGCATGACTAACACAGAGATAATATCAGCAAGATCAGCAAGGAACTTGGACAACAGCTGCCTGAGTCTTTCAAATCAAATTGGTCACACAGAATGTTGGGGTATTTCGGGCCAACTTCCTTTGCTCCCTTCTCACACCCCCAGATATGTCAAACACAGAAATAATAACAGCAAGATCAGCAAGGAACTTGGACTGCAGCTTCCTGTGTCTTTCAAATCAAATCAGACAGAATGTTGGGGTATTTGAGGTCATCCTCCTTTGATCCCTTCTCACTTACACCCCCAGACACCTCCAACACAGAGATAATAACAGCAAGATCAGCAAGGAACTTGGACAGCAGCTGCCTTTTTCTTTCAAATCAAATTGGTTACACAGAATATTGAGGTATTTGGAATCAACCTCCTTTGTCCCCCTTCCACACCCTCAGACATGTCTAACACAGTGATAATAACAGCAAGGTCAGCAAGGAATTTGGAATGCAGCTGCCTGTGTCTTTCAAATCAAATCGGTTAGACAGAATGGGGTATTTGGTGTTAACCTCGTTTCTCCTTTCCTGTCCCCTAGACTCCCTTAATACAGAGAACAAATGTCTACAAGACTCCCTAAAGTATGCTTCAGTCCCATTGTCTTATCTACCTCATTGCTTTACAATGCATTGCATACCCCCTCTGGCATTCAAAGGATTAAGGGGACTGCAATTAATAGTGTGCAAGCATCCATGCACATCTGTTAATAACTGAAATGGTGCCATTGTACCTGTACTTTTTGATGCATGTAAATTAACAAATGCCAGATATAGAAAGGTGTATTTTGCCTTTCATGTGCAAAAATCATGGCACTGCTGTACCCCAGCATGGATAAAAAGGACAGTTTAATGGCAGAAAGAAATCTCCAAATAAATATAAAAACACATTTCACAAAAACACTCCAAAATTCTCCTACCATTCTAATAAAATGTATAATATAGATCTGTAGAAAACAACTACATCCATTCTGATAATATGACATTTAAATGTGATCACCGTCACACCAAATTATACATGTTTGGAACACATGGACCTGCCGGATTCTAAATAAAATGCTTTAATGTGATTTGAAATCCAAATCTGAGCTTTTTAACCTGAACATAATAATATAGAAAATGTTAGGCTATAATTACCAGATTTGCAAGGATAGATCATCACTTGACTCACCAGCAGCCAAGGACTACATCTCCCATCATGCCCCAACTACAGCTCCCATCATACCCCAACCAGTCAGACTGCTGGAGAGCCACATGCTTCTTACCCATTCTCTAGTGCAGCATTTTATGACAAATCAACCTGTATAAAACACAAAAGAGGGGTGGGTGTTCTACTGATGCGATTCTGGGCACAGAATCTGGGATGGAATCAATGTTTTAACCCTTTGCATGCCAGAGGGCTGTGCAAAGCATTTTGAAGCAATGTATTGCACACCCCTCTGGCATGAAAAGCTTTAATGCTGTTTCTGTACAAAGTCAATTTACTACTCTACATACACTGAAATATGGCCTTTGTATGATGTATGCACCATGAGGAGAGCATGGGCATTTTGACTTGTTCTTTAACTCTGCAACTTGTTTCACGCAATTTGCTAAGAAACAGAGAACTTGTCATTTTAAAGAATTTCCCTTTGCATTTTATAGAACTGTTGTGGAAGTGCTTGCATTAGAGTCTTAACAGTGCATAAGTATGTGCACCAGTGTTCATTAAAGCAATCATAGTCTAGGGAATAGGGAAGGTTAAACTATGTTGCCTCAAAACAGAAAAGTATCAAAAAGGATCTTCTGCAGTAAGTCCTGTGGAAAATTATGTTTATTTGCTTTTTTCCTCAACAAACATATTGAATCCCCTAGTCCTTGTCCCACTGCATTGGTAGCCATAGAATCACACATACTAACTCCCAGCCTTGTTCCACAGCAGTGCAAGACCACACATACTGTCCCCCCAGCCTTGTCCCACTGCACTGGTAGCCATAGGGATGGCCCATGTGAGCCTTCTAGCTGCTGCCAGAATACAGCTCCCATCATTACTTGCCAGCCAGTGGCTGCAACTGGTTGACCACAATTACCACAGAATCACACATACTGACCACTCATCATTGTCCCACTGCACATGTCTCCATAGAACCCCACATACCAACCCCCCCCCCAACCTTTTCCCAATGTACTGGTAGTCATAGAACTACACATGCCGAGTCTGAATCCCAGTGAGATATCTTGGGTATAGGCGTAAACTTACAATGTTCTTGCAGGAAATTTATGAGGGTTAGTGAAAGGGTGACTTTTTTATATTTCTGTGTGTAGGAATTTCCAGGGGAAATGTGTGTAGGAATTTGTGGCAATGAAAATTGCCACAAGAAAAAAAAAAAGACTTTTCACCAGTCCTTCCTAGTGCATATCCTACTTCTGAGTGTAGAAACTGAGCTGCATCAATACACTTGTACATTTCTCCAAGAGACTGCATATTGCATAGGATACCATACCTGCAGAGCCTGCTACATTCTATAACAGGCTAATTCCTAGTTGAGCATCTCTGACCAGATTTTTGCAAAATATATTATTTGTCAGGAAATAAATATATATAGCCCAAATGAAAATAAACCTTGCTAGAATGAAAAGAACTCCTGGGGAATGGTGCCTGCGAGTCTGTTCTCCCCTGAGGCATGTTCCTATACAATGCTAGCACCATTAAGAGAATTGCCTCATCCTGCAGTAACCTCTCTGCAGTTTCAGGGATATATCTACTTACACTGATTATCCTGGTAATGTAATGGCCAGTTAATTAAATAAAATCCTACACGATATTATTGAACTTCCCATATTTTTCTTTTAAAGCATACTTTATCTTTGTGGATCCATTTGTTATTTTGATTTTTTTCATCCACAAATTAGATATCAGTTGGTATTTTTATCATGTCAGCTATGAGAGATAGAAAACTCGTTCAAAACCCTTTATAGTAAACACTACATATCCCAGGTAATACTTTATTTACAAAGTCTCTCAGATCATGCAATGTTTCATTGAAAGCAGGGATGAAAATAAGCACCTGCAGTATCTCAGTTTTTTTTCTTCTATCTAGTTTACATTTGCAAAGTCCTTTAGGTTATGCAGTCATTTCTGCCCTGCAGTCAGTAAATTCATGTCTACTTTAAAGGTATATAATGCTTATTTTTTTTTTACTTATGGTATATTAAGTTAGAGAGTGACTGTTATCTCTCTCGCTATAAAACATTTCCATTCATCAGAAAATGTTATTATAGAAAAAGAAAACAGGTTAGGTCAAGAGAAGCAGCAATACCAGACAGAAAAAAGCTGTGTCAGGATAGGCATCTGGAAATACACCAGACACAAGATTGTAGATAGAACAAGGTGCTGACACTGCAGAGGGGCATTATATATGTGGTGTTAACATCAGAGGCCAGACGCTAGGATGTTCTTCAGGTCCATAGCCCTTCTGGTTATCTGATACAGGTACTGGAGGGAAACTCTGGACAGCTGATAATCCAAGATCTTTTTCATGTGCTCCCAACAGTCACTGGGGTGGTGGAGGTGGAGAGAGCAGAGGGAACATGGATGGAACTCTTGAGGCTATATGGAATCTAACTTCTAAGACACCTGGTTGGTACCTTTCAGAACTTTGAATGGTCTTATGGAACAAGGACCAAGTTTGTCCAATGGCTGAGTAACATGATAGTTTTGTTAGCATGCAATACCATGTCTCCAGGGATAAAGACAGAAGTGGAACCATGATTCTGGTCAGTCAACAGCTTCTGATGGACTTGAGCAGCAAGGAGAGTAGCCCTGATTCCTTACCTATGTTTCACTAAAAATGTGGCCCTGTTGTCAGCCATCGGCATGCCTTCTGGCTATGATGGAAGAGATAATGTTTGAAGATTATATGCCAGCACAGAGAAAAAAGAAAGGAGTCATGAAACATGGAATTGTAGTAGAATTCCACAAGAGGAACCAATTTAATCAAGTTGTCTCTGATTGCAATAACACCTCATAAACTGTTCAAGATTCTGGTTCAGACATTTGGTCTGACCATTGAACTGTAAATAGTAGGTGGAGGAAAGACCAGATTGATTCCCAAATGTTGAAGAATGCAGGCAAGAAACTTCAGACAAACTGAGAGCCTCCATTGGATATAATCTGTTCAGGGATTCCAAGAAGTCAGTTAATCTGTGGGTTCAGAAAGTTTATCCGAATAAGGCAGACCTTTGACAGGCACAGAAATATGCTGTTTAGAGAAATGGTCCACAAAAACCTAAATTACAGTTTTGCCTTCAAATGGTGGAAGTACAAAGTCCATGGCAATATGGGACCAAGGCAAGAAAAGGGGAGGGTTGAGGCAGAACAGGCTTGACTTGAAGAATGTTGTTTTGAGCACAGACTGGCAACAGTCTGTCAGTCCCAGCCAAAGCCAAATGGCTACTAGCAATGCCTACTAGACCTGGCTGGGACTGACAGCGCAGGCGCATGGATGTCACAATGGCAAGATGTCCGCTCTCTGTCCTGCCTGTCAGCTGGGGAAGAGAGCAGAAATCTATTAAATAAGGTAATTATTCTGGCGACTAGTGCTACTAAGCAGCTAGTCGCCAGATGAGGACTTAGTAAAACTAAAGATTGTGTCGGGTGGTAGTTCCCTTTCATCAACATTTTGTTTAAGGTTAGGCCACCAGATACTACATTCAAGGATCAAGTTCCGGGTATCTCTGACTCTTGAATAGCTGGAAACAACAGCATGGTGACCCCAGTGGAGGTTCCTGAGGAGCAAAGATGTGGGTACAAAAATTCCTACAGAGGGGACAGAAAGGTCAAGAGGACTTTTCTGTTAAGATTGAGGACAAGGAGGCCTTATGAAAGGCCTTATGTGGATGGAATGCTAACTTTGGGAAGCACAGGAGTGGCTAAAGTGAAGAGAAATGGCATCAGCTTTACATTTCGGTAGCATGTACCGAAGAATAGGGCCCAATGGTCTTGCTTGGAATGAAGTATTTTAATGTTATGTAAATATTCAAGGTTTGGGCGGTCAGTGAGAATGGACATAGGGGTAAGAGCATCATCAGGTCGGTAATGCCATCCTTCAAGAGCTAATTTGATGAGAAGACGTTCTTGATTGTTCACATCTTTTCTACAGTAGAAATGTTTTGAAAAGTAGGAACATTAATGAAGCTTGCTTTCGAGAGGTGAACATTGTGAGAGAACAGCTGCTGCCTTGGAAACATCCAGCGCAACAACAAATTCAGGAAGCAGAAGTTAGCGGTGATGATACTGTTACTTCTGAGCATGAAACTGGTGGTGAATGTGATTCAGAGAGGATGATAAGAGCTTTCCTAGATCAGACCAACCAGGAGTAGGAAAGTAAAATATTGAGTACCACCAGCAGTTAAAACATTGTGACATTAGTTTATGTAATACTTCCTGCTGCTGATTAATCACATCAGCAAACATCACAATCACAGCAGGATGAGGCTGGTGTATCCATCATGAGAGGTAGTAGTAGTAGTAGTTAGTGGGGAAAGGGGGTGCGCTATTTGGAATGTAGTTTAGGGAATCTTGTTGGCAGGCAATTTGTTCTCTGTGTTAGGGGGTTCTGAGGGACTCTGGGGACTGCGAAGGGGAAAAGGGGGTTGACTCAAAATATCCCAAAACGTTGGTTGCCTGAAACAGGCAGCTGTGATCCAAGGTTCCTTCCTGATCTTGCTGTTATTTTTATGCTAAGGGAGTCGTGTGGTTTGAGAAAGGAGCAAAGGAGATTTAACCCAGGATCTCCAAAATTTAGGGTGATTGATTAGGAAAACACAGGCATCTGTTATACAAGATCCTTTCTAATCTGGCTATTATTATCTCTTTCTTAGGGGAGTCTGGGAAAAAAAGAAGCTGAACAAGAAGTGTGTTTTTTGTTGGCAGTGATTGGGATAGGGACAGTTATTTTGTAAGGAGCAAGACATCACACACACAATCAGTTCTTTTGTGTGTATAACTGTTAAATAATAATTTTCAGCAAATACACTACTAGCAGGGATAGGGCAAAAGGAGTAGTAGCTGATCAGGGACATGTTAATAAAGTGGTAGCCCATCAACTGCCTGGTTGTGGCAGTGTGTGCAATAAATGATGATGATGATGATAATTCTCCTCCTGAAAAGGCTTTTTTTGTCAAAGGCCCACAGAGAGTTCAGTATTTCTCACTATTTTGTCTCTGTCTCGCTTTAATTTTAGAATTCCATATGTGGATGATTTTGGGGAGTTTGAATTTCAGTAAATTCTCTCCCTTTTTTCACCCATTAAATATATCACTCTGCACCAGTGACTCGAAGTGCAGTTTGTATTGTAGCAATCCTCTCAGCAACTCACCCATACTTTTAAGTGCAGAGTGGTTACATATGTTGCTAGGAGTACTCTAGGATGCTTTAGCAGCAAGATCAGAGGCAGTTCAAGGATACTGCTTTATTGTAGGGCTTTTTAGACCTATATTTACCAGCACTAGATTTTTTATCTTTTCTTGTTTCAACCTTATTGGCCACATGATATCAAATCATTAGTAGGAGATCAGTCCTCGGCTGGCTTTCTGTGTGGCCGTATGTGATAACAGATAAATATTGTTTGTTTACTCAAGAAAATTTATACATTAGATTTATTCATTAGTAGAGTAGGACCCTGGAGCAATCATATCTTGATTATTTAGAGTTCTATCTTTTAGATCATTATAGGTAATATCATATTACATATTAATAGAACTCCTAACAGGAGACCAATCACCAGCGATTCTTACTTGCAGCTGCACCTAAAGACTATAACATAAAGTTATATTCTCAACAAGCTGGTTTTATTTTTTCATGTGTTGGCACTACATGCCCTCTATTTGCAGATCTTACAAGACTTTTTAGTGACCTCAGTTTTTGATTTTGTCTATTTAGTAATAGCAGCTGAGAGTATTCACTTCACACCCCTCTTTTTTTATTTTCATTTCTTGTATGTGTCTTATAATATTGTATTATGGCAAGCTGGATATGCCCCGGCACATCTCTTTTTTAATATAGAGTCAATAAAAGTTAATTTTTAATGGTGTCCAGACACTGGATACCTAGGGAATATTTAGGGAATATTTAGACCATTTAAGTGTGCTATTTCTGCAGGGTTCTTTTCTCTTTTGTTTTTTTTTGATTCAGTATGTTCCCCTATAGCACCTTTTAGTTTTTATTCCTTCAGTATGTATTCACAGGTGTCTCTATGAGGGCCTTGGTGTGCGTGGGTCTATGTGCATACACACTGAATAAACATACTTTAATCAGTAAGGCATATCGTGTTCACTTGCTAGTCCTTACACCATCTCCTGAATAAAGCTTTGAAGTTTTTATCAAATGTTTCATTACTGGCTGTCTACTGATTAGTGGATCAGCTGAGTGCTCCCTTCCCGTCGTCTTCACTCACAAGATCCTACACTATCTCCTCCTGCTACCCACTCAGAAGAGGATCTGACACCTTCTATATCCACTTCCAATTCTACTCTCTCTTCCTAATCTGAATCCTCACTCCCCCACTGTATTCCCTCTCTGTGTCACTCCATGCTTCTCTGGTGAAGAAAGCGTTGGAGTACACTGAAGACTCAGAAGAATCATTGCTGGTGTCACAGCGATTGTTGGTGCAGGTGGCACTGGCCTGGGCTCCACTTCTGTGCAGATGCTGGTGGCAGCAATAGTACTGGAACTGCTGATAACAACTGACACCTTTCCTTCCATCTTAGCAACAGAGAGAGAGTACTCTGAGTGATAAGAATGATTCTGCAATTCCTCCCTGTCCCCTCCAAGTCTTTCTGGAAGGCATAAGCACATCTCTTAAAAAATATTATGAAGACAAATAAGTATTAGGAAAAAAAAATACTAATAAAAATATGAAAGATGAAAACATTTATAAAAAATAAATAAAAATGTCACTCACAGTACACACTTCACTAACTCTTACTGCCCTACCACTAGATCACAAAATGGTAATTACGCTCACTACCATAACATTAATTGAATCTGAATGCCCCTTACTGCCAAAACATTAACTCACAATTTTCATGACACTCCCTCACTTGCACAATCTGAATGCCCCTCACTACCTTAAGACTAAATCTCACTTGATCCTCACTAACCTAATCCTAAGTCACACACACACACACACACACTTCACACACCACAGAAATCCCAAATTTTAGTTTTATCTCCTCTCCTGAAACAACTCTACTCATCTCACAACAAACAAAACCCACATTGGATTTTATAGTAGAAGTATTTGGGATGTTAAGTGGTATTTTTTATTAGGCAGGAAATTCCCACCTCCAAAACTCCATAGCATAAGGAGGCTGAACATTTTAGATTGTAACAGGGCGGACATTTGCCTGTAAACGTTTTGCAGCAATTTCCTACTGGAAAAGCAGAGATTGTGTATGCGATATTCAACATCTATCTCTGAGGATTCTGAGAGGGATCTAGTCACAACTATATTTAGGACATGGGTAAACCAGAGTACATGCATCATATCATATATTCCCAAGGCAACTATTATGTTGGAGCCATTATCAGCAGACACAAAATCAACTTTCAAGGAGTGGGGTACATGTAATTTCTATATCACCTGCTCAAGTTTATTTAACACATCTATGGTTTTTTGGGATTGTTTTTCAAAACTGTACATGCACACCGTGGTGTACATATGTTATGGGATATCCTGCTGCTGTCCTTTAAAATTATTGCCAGTACCAGAGGGAAGATTACTGGCTGTGACCTGATGCTGCAAACTATTGTTGGTCACTCATGGGAGAGAAACCCAATGAGCATTGACAGTTATATAGTATGTACTCTGTCTCTTGTCCATATATCTGTTGTCGGGTGAATTTTCCAGGGCTTTGCAAAGTACACTAACCACCTGCTCCTTATATTGGGGATTTTGTCTAATTTTCTCATCCAAAGTTGTTTTTACCCTTTTTCACATCATGCCTCCATGATGATGACACACAACGCAGAAAGGTCCTTCCAGGACCTTTCTATGAAGGTGTATGGAGTCTGTGCATTGATAGAAAGGTCCTGGAAGGGTCTTTCTGTGTCATGCATCATAAGTGTGGTGTTGGGCACACTCCAAGAAGACTGTCAGATGCATTATTGAAGGTTAAAGATAGAGGGAGGGATATGTTCCGGACTGCCCACAGGATGGGATTTTCTTCCCGTCCTCTGGGCAGCCAGAATAAAAGGTGATCGTAAATATAAGGCAAGGTCACTTTTTCAGGCTGAAATGCCTGGAAAAAACTTGCCTAATATTTGAACAAATATGGAAATTCTAGCACAGATCCTCTTGAAAAATAACTGCGGCTTGGGATATGCCAACCAGGTGCAACACATGACATCAACAATACCAGGCATACTTTGGGATTATTTTTGTGAAGTTTTTGAATCCTTCGCAAGAACTCAGTAATTGTGGTTGGCAGTACATGTCAGAAAACTGTGTAACTTTATTGTTTTAACAATGTGACTTGTGGAGGTGGTGGGCATTTTTGTGGAGGCATGGGTGGGTGTTCTATGACTATCTCCTACAACAAACTCTGAGTCATACTCCTCTGCAGCCAGAACAATAGGTGTTATTTCAGTTGAATTAAATATTGGCATACTCTCTGACGCAACAGCGTCACTTCTATTATGTGCCTCAGAGCCCTGGGAAATGTTGCTGCTGCTGCTAGTTGTGGCCCCTCTGACATGTTGTTGGTGTGTCTACCAATCATACCCATGGTTGTACTTCATATGGGAACTCACTGAGGAAGTGCCTAGGTGTGAGCCTACTTTCTCCTGCTCACATGCTTATTAAACAAATAGCAACAAGTTTAGCTTTTGAATGAGTGAAGTACCTCCATACTGTGAGCTTCATAGACTGAGGTGTTCCTGAGGAGCTGCTACTACTATTGGGTCTAGATGTTGCTGTAATTGTACTACTAGGTAGATTTGGGCAAAAGGTCCTGTTGTGTTTCTGCAAAAAAACCTGCTAAAACCAGGTGGTTGCCTGCTTTTTCGCTAAAAAATCCACTTTGAATAAAGCAATTAAAATCTTCCCTGCTTTTTGCCTATTGCCAAAATTTTTCCTATGGCAACAAACTTTTCTCCCTTTTAACCCCTTAGCGACCCTTGACATACCAGGGCCGTCAAGGGTAAATTTGCTTTAAGGACCGGTGACGGTCCTGGTACATCAAGCGTTAAATGGTAGCAGCGTGCCGCCGTGCACGCTGCTACCATTCGTTCCCGGCTGAGACTGAGCGGTCCAGTACCGGACCGTTCAGTCTCAGACTCTGTCGGTTGTGCCAGGTCATGTGATCGCTGCATCAGCGATCACATGTACCGGCATTCTAAAGCAATGAATGAGGCAGTGCTACTTACTGCCTCTAGTGTCTCCTCTCTGCCAATGCGTCCCTTACATCAAAGTAAGGGACAGAGAAGCAGAGAGGAGACACCTAGTGGAAATAAAAAATACAGCAGCTGGGGGTGTTAACCCCTTCACTGCTGGTGCAGGAGGATGGCTAGATGCAGGTCAATTTCTGACCTGCTAAATACGCTTTTTTTTTTTAAAATAAAAACAGCACACTTTTTTTTTTTACAAATAAAATAGTTAATGTTTAAAAAAAACATCTCAAGAAACAAAATTGGAAGTGTGATTGTTGTGGAGCTATGTAATACACTTACACACACCGCCAAATGTAATGAACAAAAAAGTGGGAAAATAGGGTTGGAAAAAGGGACATGGGGATTTTCACCCATGGGGGACAGTGGCCACTTTAAACTGCGCATTTTGTAGGTATGACTGACTGGTCATACCTTTCGTGCAGTCTCCATAAAAATGTAACCCTTTGCGCCCAATTGATCCCAAGAGAAAAAACAAAAATGGTGGTTTTTTTACATTTTTTTTTACCTTTTTCTTTAATTTTAATAAAGTAAATGGTGGGTTATCCATATAAGTGGGGTATCAAAGGAAAGCCCTATTTGTTTGTAAAAAAACAGTATATCATTTATGGGGGTGGAATAAAAGCCTAAGAGGGAAAACACTGTTGAACAAAGACATAGTCAAAAAGGTCAGAATTGCTCCGGTCCTTAAGTAAAATCTACCTCTGATTTTCCCGGTCCTTAATAGATTAAAGGGATAGTAATGTTTCATAATAAAAGCAGCTGTAATTAATCATCATAGTATTTGGACTTTGGAGAGTGTTATTTCAATTCTGTCAGAGTTGTAGCTCAAGAGTAATCCAATAATAAAGTATCCCCCGCCCACCCCTTTTACTGATGTAATACTGCTCAGCCAGATCAGAAGGGAGGTGCCCAGGTAGACTGCACAGAGGGACAATCTTCAATTAAGATAAAGGAAAAACCTGAAAAGCTTGTCAAGAGGGGCAGGGCTTTCATTGTTTCAATAGAAAGAAAATTGTCCCCTGCTGTTATCTGTCTGGTCTTACAACTAGATTCAACATCTGAGAAGAGATGGCTTACACTAGGTAAAAGGGGTGGGAGGGGGAAACTTTGCTTATGAATATCTCTCAAACCATAAAGGTTTGTGATATAAGACTTATATCGTTCTTCATGTTTTTTTAATGCCTACAAAATAAAATAAAGAAAAAACTAAGTATTACTGTCCCTTTAATTACATGTTTTTCACCTTTTCCTCTATAAAAACGTAACATTTCCCAGGAAATGAAACATAACATATGCAGCTAGAGAGAGAGAGAGAGAGAGAGAGAGGGTGCTAGGCTGTTGTGCTGTTAGTTGTTTTGCAAAATTGAGGCAGGAGAGGCTCATAGTGATTGCTATCACTACGAGCAAGTGGAATAATAATAAAAGGAGGAGCTGGAAGGACCATTATGCATCTGAGATGTAGGAAATGACTACTACCTTCATTAAAGGGTCTGGATGCCCTGATTCCTAATGATGGCTAGTCCCCCTATATCACCCCTAGGGATTTTGGGGAAATTTGTGTCACAGAGGAAGAAGAGGGGAGTAGTGTGAGCAGGACAGGTCAGCTGCCTGTGCCTACTGCCAGTGCTGCGCCTACCAGGGTGTCTTGTGATTCTCAGGAGGTGGGGAAGGAGGAGATTATGCCAAGTGTGACTTCAGGGGACCCTAAATCATACTTGCCTCCCCAAGCAGTTCCTCTACTACGACTACTACTACTAAGAAGGTCTAGCAGCTACAGACTCAGAGTTTTAGGAGTGAGGGGTGTGTGTGTGTGATCATACTACTAGTAAGGAGGAAGGTGACTGAAATTCATATAGTTGGTGTAGATCAGTGGTTCTCAACCTGTGGGTCGGGACCCCTTCGGGGGTCGAATGACGATTTGCCAGGGGTCACCTAAAACCATCAGATATTTATATTTCGATTCTTAACAGTAGAAAAATTACAGCAATGAAGGAGCAACGAACATAATTTTAATGTTAGGGGTCGCCACAACTTGGGTAATTTTATCAAAGGGTCGCGGCACTAGAAAGGTTGAGAACCACTGGTGTAGATCCTCCTACTGATGCTGAGGTGGTAGGGGAATTAATGCAGAATGACCAGACTAGTGGTCAAGGGAGCCCACAACATCCCCTGACCCTGGGAGTCCCCTTACCTCCATGGCACTATGAGCACAGATCAGCTGCCTTTACCTGCTGCTAGTGCTGCCAGTCTTCCTTCTTCAGCTCAACAAGAGATAGCAAGTGTGAATATAGGGGACCCCCTGTCACATGTCTCATCATCTCCTCCAAATTTTGAGACATCTGTAATAGAGAAGCAGCAAGGATGGACTGGTGGGGTGCTGTTGATGATGGTGGAAAAGCTGGGGTAG
This sequence comes from Rhinophrynus dorsalis, assembly GCA_037306005.1. Taxonomy (NCBI): domain Eukaryota; kingdom Metazoa; phylum Chordata; class Amphibia; order Anura; family Rhinophrynidae; genus Rhinophrynus; species Rhinophrynus dorsalis. Next base: position 78,760,573 of record CM074725.1, read on the forward strand.
AAGAGACATTAATTACCTTTTTAGAGCAAACCGAGAAGGAATGGGAGACAGACGTAGGCATGGGCATCACCTCACCAACACCACCAGCAGTTAACTTTTGGAATTTGCTGAGTTTGCTGCTGCTGTAATTCCTGCTGCTGCTGAGGTGAAAGGGCAGCAGGATGCTGCGGAGCAGGCTAGTGTGCCACAGACCACTGTGGACACAGTAGGAATGGGGTCCAGTGATGAGGGGCTAAGACAGGTTCCACTTGCCAGGAGCAATACTCCTACTCCTAGTTGCAGTGCTGATTCTGAGGCAGTAGCAGCAAGAGCAGCAACATCATCATCTACCCTAGCCAGTGAAGGGGAATGTGGAGGAGAAGAATAAAGAGGCCATTCTTCCCCACCTTTCCCCTTCCCCCAAAAGTCCTGGGTGTGGGACTTTTATTCTCTAGTGCAGGCACAGTGCATTCATCAGCGACTACACTGTGCACAATTTGTGATAAATCAGTGAAAAGGGGAAAGGAGGGAAGGCACCTTGGCACAACCTCCCTCATAACACATGTGAAACATAGACACCATGAAATTTATGTGAAACATGTTAAAGCCAAACCCCCCCACCGAACAAATTGGGAACCGATGTTGCTGTACATCCTGATGCACCCCAAAGGCAACAAGAGCAAAGTGGAAATTAAAGACCAGAGAAACCCAGGCTGAGGCTGAAAGCTTGATGGAGAGCAAATCACCTTGCTCACAAGCACCTTCTTGCTCTAGGGTCTGTGCACTGGAAGATCATGTAAACTACATCTTCTGGTGATCAACCTTGTTCATCTTTAGCTCACCCACTTCCTGATAAGCATTCTGTAGATGTCTGGATGTGGCAGTTCATGTCCACCCATTGCACATTGTGTAGTATGCTGACCACACATGCCAGTGTGGTGGAGGATAAGGGCATCAAAGCATCTGAGGAGAGTCCATCCCGCAGAATATTCTAAGTTGTGGCAGGAAAGGTTCATCATTATTATTAAACTGGGGAGTGGACAAGGGGCATAGTGATAGCAGCAGTACTTGGTTTCTAGTGGGATGATTTCACATTGGGGACCCTAAGCGTCATGGTGTTTGGCTTTAGTTATGCCAGGTGTTTGATGTGAGTGCAGATATGCCCATTGTTCCCAGTCTTTCCCTTAAATCACTGTTTCCTCAGGACTTTGGCCTCTAACAACAAGTCTAATTCCTACAAATCATCCATCCTCTACAATATGCTATATTCAGTCAAGTATCAATATCCCCCAGTTGCAGCTTATGCCAGGGGCTCCTGGTCTCTGTCATGTTACATACCAATTTCTTATTTTATATACTTTTTTTAATTCTATTTATTTTTATATTTTTTTTAATTTTTTATTAACTGTCCCCCCAATACCAGTCATACCCCCCAAAAAATTCCCTGTTCAACCAATTATTTCCCCAGACTCCATCCACCAACACAGGAACCCTCCTCAGACCCCTTTTATACCATGTCTTAGGTTTTTTCTAATTGTATTTTTTTTAATTAACTGTCCCCCTAATCCCAGTCAACAAGACCTGATTTTTTTCCCCACACTCCACCAACACAGGTACCCTCATACCTCTTTTATATTATGTGTTTGGGAAACAAAATAGCATTGCTATATGTTGTGTGTAAATTGAATCTTCCCATTGTATTCAGTGCAATGAGCTAGGTGAAAAAAAGCAGAAAAACACTTTTTGCAGGATGTTTTCTGCCAATCGGGAAGAGCCATTATTCACAGATTTTCATTTTTGGTGAACATTTTCTCCCTTCCATATTACTAGGTATCAAAAGTGCTGCACTTTCAACAGCAGCAGAAGCACTCATCATAGTTAAGGTTGGTGATGTTGTTTATGACCTGTGATGCTGTTTACACAACACAAGTGTGTGTGGCTGAGTGGGGCTTGGATTATGAACTGCCCCTAGTATGTTTGCTGGACATTATTAAACAGGTGTGTATTTTGACAATGACAGAACAGAACTGAACACACACTACGTGGGCAACTGCTTCTTCTCCCAGGCTCCCCTAACAAAGAGATAACAGCCAGATCAGGAAGGAAAAGCTGCCTGTGTCTTTTGAGTCACAACTCATTTTGTGGAATTTGGGGTAAATCTCCTTTGCTCCCTTCACACACACCCATACTCCCCTACCAGACAACAGCCAGGTCAGGAAATAACTTGGATCACAGATGCCTTCTTCAGTCAAACATGATTCTGGCATATTTTGGGTAGACCTCCTTTCTCCATTCACACACTCCCCCCCACCTAGAGTGCAACCAAGCTCCCCAAACATAGGGAAACAATTTCTTGATTACAAGACTCCCTAAACTGCACTCCAACTTTGCTTTATTTGCCTATCCTAACTAACTCAAAATATGGTACTTTCGCAATTTCTAACAAACACAAAATGACATGCTGCAGGAACCCGAGGCCGCTGTTATACTAATCCTCTGGGAAAAAAGGGAAACTTGCCATGTGTTGTGGTGTCTTACCATTGGTTTCAATGCAATCAGCTAGGCAGGAAAAAGTGGAAAATCTGCACTTTGAGAAAAATTTGCAGCTCAGTGGGAAGTGCACTTTTTGCCAATTTCTCATTCAGGTGAAAAATGTTGCCAGCCCCTAGTTTTGAGGTAGGCTTCAGTAAAGAGATGAGTCAATACAGAGAGCTTGAACATAGGAAAGCTGGGAGATATTCTGAGACAGTGGGCAGTGAATTCCACAGAAAGGATGCAGCTCTCAAAGACCAAAGCAACTGTAATATCTAGTCTTATTTTACTCTTTTTTCTTTATTTACAGTTTGTATGCTTTATTTCTGAGTACAGGAAATACAAGGTCACAGAAGAAATTAAGATGTATTTATAAATATAATAGCTTTATTCATTTTATTACCATTAAATATTTTGAGAGAAGAGAATTTCTAGCACTGAAAATGTTCTCTGACCACAATTTATGCTTAAAGATTAGGAAAATAATTTCATGTGACAACAAATTATGAGAGGAATTAAAATAACATCTTAAGAAAGGCATAATGCATATGGTGATCAAAGTAATTACTAGCATACCTAACCACAGGGAATGTCTAACATTATCATTAAGACACAAAACTATGTGCAGTGCTGGTAGCTAATAATCCATATTTCATATGTGATATTGAAAACTCTCATGTCTTTGGTTTACTTACATAATTAACAGAGATGGGAGAAAGGACCAATTTTCCCAGAATTTTTGCAGAAAACCTGTGACTTGCTGCTTTTTCCATGTAAGTTACTGAGCACAGAAAACCCATAACAGTTTTTCATTTTTCCCTAAGCAGTAGATTTCCACCTATGCTTTCTATGGCCTGAAAATGCCCCTTAGAATACTGGGGAGAATAAGACCTAGTATATGTGATTTCATGACAACCAGTGCAGTGGGGCAAGACTGCGGATGTGTTCTTTATGGCTACCAGTGCAGTGAGACATAGCTCAGGGGTTAATAATATGTATGGTTCATTGGCTACCATTGGCCACACCCTGCTTCCACCTGTCAAAGATAGAAACATTAAAACTTTTCCAAAAAGATACAAACATTTCCCAAATGAATATAGGTTTTGTACATGCTTGAATGCCAGCACCCCATCCTTTTTATTCCCCTATGCGAAGTGAATGGGTCCCATAGCATGTCAGATCTACGCCTATTGCCTTCAGTGCCCTGAGCATGAATGCAATAAACTGGTATTTGAACAGTGTGCTGCAGTCCTGATGTCTCAAAACACTTCCTCTGCCTTTGGGCCTGATCCACAAAAATCTCTGTACCACTTTCACAGGGCACACCCTGCCCCTCCTGCAGGCCAGGATCACCCATTGGCCCTTACCGCACTGATCGTTCTATACCCTAGCAAGCCAGCAGTGTACTGCCTCCCATGACCAGTCTACCTCTTCCCTCTGCAGACCCTCATCCAGTCTGTCTTTTGGTGGAGCCACCAGCTCAATGATCCTGAATACCCCTGTGTGCGCAATTATGAATGATGCCCTGAACAATGTTACCTAATATTCACTGGCACACACCCTCCCAAGTACGTCACACAGTTGCCTTAGTCTCCCCTCATCAATGGGTCTTAAATAGTAATTTTCCTTCACCCTGTTTCTCCCCCATCCTTTCATTACTTTCCTAACCGCAAAGCTATCTGGCAGCCCTAGCTCCCCTTTTACCCTTGAAAATGATATTGCAACTAATGCTGTTACCGCCTTACCTTTAGGCTTCTCTTGCCTCCACATATGTTTCGAGTACTTAAATAGCAACCCATGATCCACTCTATCCCCCTGTACTTACTTTTGCCTCCACAAATTCCTCCCTTTCCTGATATGCCTTCCTGTAGGCCTTTCAAGTGTTTGGCGCAAGAGATGTTCTGATAAGCCCATCTAAGTCTTCATGCCCAACTGCCACATATAGTGTGGGCAAAAACAACCAACTCTGTTAGCCTATGGTACAAACTGGAAAAAACAACCCCCACGTTTCCCTGGATAATTAATCCACCACTGTGTTGTCTAGAACTAGAATTGCTGGTAATTAATGAGCATTTGGACATAATTGGTATAACTGGAACATGGTGGGATAATACACATTAGTGGGCTATAAATATAGAGGGCTATGTTTATAGACAGGATTAATAGAAAAAGTGAAGGGGTGTGCTTATATTTGAAAACAGGTCTACATCCAGTTATAAGGGGTTACATTTGTGACGAAACTGGACATAATGTGGAATCCTTGTGGGTTGAAATTGATGCTAACTGTGGCATACAAAGTAAAAAAAAAAAAAAAAAAAAAAAGGTGTTGGTGATTATATGCAAACAAATGGAATATGAAGTTTAATGCAGGAAAGTGCAAAGTCATGCATTAGGGAGGAAAAAATCCAAGTGCTACTGATGAATTTAGTGGAATAATTTTCTCTATTAGAGAAAGACCTGGGAAAACTTGTAAACTACAAACTTGGAAGCAGTGACCAGTGTCAAACAGCAGTATCAAAAGAAAACAAAGTCCTGTCTTGCATAAAATGCGGTATTGAAGCAAGAGTATATAACATCATTTTGCCACTGAACAAATCATTGGTAAGACCTCACCTCAAATTTGCAGTGCGGTGTTGGGCACCAGTTCTAAAAAGGATATTTTAGAACTGGAGAGAGTACAGCTAATAGCAACAAAAATATTTAAGGGAATGGAGGACTTGACATATGAGAAACTTCTAGTTAAACTTTGTTTATTTACTCTAGAGAAAAGACAACTAAGAGGAGATCTTATCACAATGTACAAGTATATTAGAGGTCAATACAAGGATCTCTTTGGTGAGCTTTTCATTCCAAGGCCTGATCAAATAACCAGGGGGCACCCCTTGAGATTAGTGTAAAGGAGGTTTCAACTTCAACAGAGGAAGGTTTTTTTTTTTTTTTTTTTACAGTAAGAACTGTTTAATTTGTGGAATTCCTTGTCCAAGGATGTGGTAATGGCAGATACACTGGATACATTTAAGAGGTAACATACATGGTTATACTGTGTAATAGTAGGCAACAAAGGAAGTTCAGATAAAGGCTAAAGTATATGGCAGCAGGAAAGCTTATATAATTTTCATTTCTCTGGGACATGAGGCAAAGGTTGAACTTGATGGACTTGTGTTTTTTTTCAACCTAATTTACTATGTGACTCCTGCTACATGCCTAGCCATAAATCTGATACTGGCCATGATGCATCACTCAGCACTGACCTCCGCAACAGACTCAAAACGGACAATGAACCTGCTGACAACTGGTTGATCGCATACACTACACTCATTTTGTCTGTCCAAAATGTCACATTTTTGTTGGCCACTCTTTCTATTCACAATTCCACAGCCACAACTATAGGAAACAATTCCAACAATGTGAGATTCCATGTCAATCCCCTGTCATGCCATGTCCTGAGCATTCTCTGTGCGCACCACTCCCCGTAGAAGAAGGCCTCAAAGCTTGTTACTCCTGCCACATCTGTCTGTAACTGCAGTCTTTCACTAGACATTTCTGGCTCCCTCCATAACCTCACTCCATTGAATCCATTCAAAAACAAATCACAAACTTTCAATTCCTCCCTTAGCTGTGCTGTAATGCATATCTTATGAAAGGGTCTACGCACCCCTTGCCTTTTCTGTCCTACAACTGAATACCCTAACCATGGGAATGACCCTACTAGCAAAACTGAGAAGGCCCAGTAACACTTGCATCTCCTTCAAGGTTACTTGCACTGCTCCCACCATTCTTGCCACAGCCCCCTTGTCTTGATTGCCTTATCGTCTGGTAACTGTACCTTCTGCCCCACAGAGTCTATCTCAATTCCCCAAAAAAGTTAATTTGATGTTGGAGGCATTATTTTCTCCCTAGCAACTGGCAGCCCTACCTCATCAAAAACCTCTTCTTCTCAAGCCAGCAACTTCCCACAGAGCTCACTATCCTTTGGTCCAACTAAAAAAATCATCCAGATAGTGAGCCACCCCTGCCTCTACTGACCTATGTTCAACAATCCAATGTAAACATGAACTAAACCTCTCCAAATAGGCTGCTGAAATTGAACAAGCCATTGGCAAACACTTATCAATGTAACCCTGCCCCCCCCCGAAAAAAAAAAAAAACTCCCAGTAAACCTCTAGCTACTTGGGTGAAGGAGTAACAACTGAAAAGCATATTCCTCATCCAGTTTGGCCACCAGTGCCCCTGTCCCTACTTCCTGGATCAACTGCAATGCCTCCTTAAGTGTTTGATACATTATGCTGCATTTCTCCTGGCTAATCGCATCATTCACCCCACTAGGAATTACAAATGCTGAATAGAGCGATACTTACCTATCATCTTTTTTGGCACCATGCTCTGTGGAGAGACAAAAAGTCCCTCCACAGGGTGCTCCTCAAAAAGGCCCACAATTCTCCCTAGTCCAATCTTTTTCAAATTTTTTTTCTATGGGAACTGCTTGGCTGACTTCAAATTCTTACCTACCCCTCTCTTTGTAACAACTCCTTTCACTGGTATTTTGAACCCTTGAAAAACCCTTCCAACAGAAACACCCCACTGTCCTCATCCAAAGGTCAGCACCCTGCTTGACACAGTCTTGGGTCTAAATGCCTTTTTGTATTCATTATGCATTCAGGGATAAGATATTGCTGGGGAGACCAATTATATCAGGGATTAATTCCCTAATGAGCAATCTCTCACAATAAATAGACTACTTCCTCCAGTCATTCGTGCAGCGACTCCCTTTGTATACTAAAGACGCAACTCACATACTGAATATTTTGTTGGGAAATTAATGGAAATCAGAATACATTTGGGTAACATGTGACGTCCCTATATACTATTATAGAGCATCAGGCAGGAGTGAAAGCAGTAGATACCATCCTAAGAAAATATATTAATTTATCATCAGAACAGATTGATTTCATCCTGGAGAGTATATCATTTATATTTATACACAATCATTTCATGTTTAATCACATACATCATATTATTTTCTTCTTGTAAATGTTATTCTAATTGCTGTGCCATTCAGCCAGAATGATACAGTATGTGCAAATTAATGCTCATTTCTCATTGGTCAATGACATTTGAAGTAGAACACCCACCATTTTTGGAGTTGTCTGTTATTAAGCATCCTGACAAAGTCGGAATAATTACCCTGGAACAAGTTGATCTAATAAAGCAGAACTATTAGTAGAACAACCAGGACTCTGAACCACTATTGCCTAAGACATATTGGATGCGACTTGAATGAACACATCGGAGGTGATGTATACACAGAGAGAGATGACATTACAAAAAAAACAAAACAAAACAAAACAGATATATCCTATAATATAAAAGGCCAGCTGTATGTTTGTTCGATACAGTCATGCACAGTAGAGACTGCCTGAATGTCCAATGAAGTCATGCGCAGTAAAGACTGCCCGAACGTCTGATGCAGTCATGCTCAGTAGAGACTGCCCGAATGTCCAATGCAGTCATGCAAAATAGAGAGTGCCTGAACGCAGGAACGCAGGCGCTGGGAGGCCCGTGTGCACGGGCTTTTACACTAATATATATAATAATGAAACAATAATATTCCTTTAATAACAATAACTATGGATGAAAAGTATAATTTTTACTTGCAGGAATTTTTTGGAAAATCTGCAATTTGCCATTATTTACATGAAAATTCCTGCCCATATAAACACCCCAAAATATTTTTTCTCTCGTTCTATGAATACCAGTGCAGTGCTATAAGGCTGGAGGTCAGTAGTATGTGTGGTTCTGTGACTATCATGGTACAAGATTGGGGGAGGGTTAGTGTGAGTATGTCTGTGGCTACCGTGGGACAAGGCTGGAGGGACAGTATGTGTGGTTCTATGGTTACAGTGAGACAAGACCGAGTAGGTGGTTAGTGTGTTGGGTCTATGGCTAACATGAGGAAAGGACAGGGGATCAGAATCCAGGGTGTAATTACAAGGGGAGTGGGGTGTGCAGTTGTTCCAGGGTCCAGCATTCAAGGGCATCCCATTTGCTTTGGCTGGTGTGGACCAGTGGGAGCTGAAGTCTGGCAGCTCACACTGACATCTCATAAACTAGCAGACAGTGGGACAATGCTGGGTGGTTCAGTAATAGTATATGTGGTTCTATGGCTACCGGGAGGAAAGGATGGAAGGTCAGAATGTGTGATTCTATGGATACTGTGGAAAAAGGCTGAGGATTAGTATGCAGCAGAAAAAAAGCAGAAAAACTGCACTTTTCAGTGGATATACTGCACAAGGTGAAAATTTGACATTTTTGGGTGAACATTTTCACCCATCCCTAACAAAAGCAATCATGTCTCCTACTGCTATTGGGCAAATGCAGATCACAGGGGATAATTACTCTGAGTTATCTGGAGGTGACAAGAGTCATAGTTCAAACACCTGCTTCCACCAACTCTACCACTACTACTCAGGAAGGTTGCTAAAGTAATTAATTTACACTATTATTCTATGTTCTGCTAACCCACACTTATTGAGTTCTTAGAGTCAAACATCACAAAAAAATCCAAATGTATGCCTGGGAAATTGCAAATTTCCCAAAATCTTGGCAGTTGACATGCTGCCATATTCTTTTGTAGAAAACAGATGTCAGGAATCAGTGAATCAGGAATCAGTGATTTTCCTAGGATGGCTTTTCCAAAATTATACAAACAGGTGGTTAATGTGGTAGACAGAGTGCTAGAAACATCATATCATAGGAACATTCGCCTGACCACAGATACGTGGACAAAACAGTCACATTACAGAATATGGGGTAGATTTAAAGGCAGCCGTTAGAAAAAAAAAAAAAAAAAGCACTACCGAGTGCGTTAAGATGTATTTAGCAATTTAAAGATCCTTCTAAAAAACAGCTAAAGGCAGTTTGATAATCCTTATGGCTGATACACTTACGTGCATTGAGATACATGGAACAAGATTCCCCAGAGCCATTTAAAGGAATGTAGAACTGCTAACAGCTGAAAAAAAAGATACAGTTAACGGGCAAAAGTTAAGACCCAGTTTTGTTAGCCGTTAGAAACTTAACGGTAAAAAAAAACACCTGTTACTTAGGAAAACAGACAAACCGCTTACTGCACAAGCATGTAAATGGCAAAATTAACCAGTGCAATGCCAAAATAACACAAAAAACATGGCCAGACACCACAAATCACTGTCACACACAATACCAAGCAACACTACAGGGACAAGGTCTTCCAAAAAACCACCAACACAAAATGGCACTGAACAATGGGGCTTAGCACACAACATGGACACCTGCCAATACAAAACAAGCTCACCTGTGCAACATCACAAGACAATCCAGACATAACCTTCATCCCACAACTTCACACCTGCAACTGACAGAGACATACCAATCACAACACACCACATCTTAAAACACAGACACAACTGCAAATACTTACCTGGACAACAAACACCTTCCCATTGGTCAGCACTCACCTCATCACCACACCTACACAACCACCTACCACGTACTTATACAGCTCACCACAATCACTTGTGGCTTGTTTTCCACTCATGGAGAGAGATAGAGAAAGAGATGTATGTTGGGTTACTTATTGATGCGAAGACTGCAGAGAAGGTGTGCAAGGGCGAGAGCTAGGGAACACTAGCAACCCCCAGGCACATCTGATCAATAACCTTCACCTGTTGCAAGTGAAGAGGCGCTGGGTCAAGAGCCACAGAGGAGCCCAAACAGTATGTGCAAATTAATACTCATTTCTCCTTGGACAATGACACTTCAAGTAGAACACCCACCATTTTTGGAGTTGTCTGTTATTAAGCATCCTGACAAAGTCGGAGTAATTACCCTAGAACAAGTTGATCTAATAAAGCAGAACTATTAGTAGAACAACCAGGACTCTGAACCACTATTGCCTAAGACATATTGGATGTGACTTGAATGAACACATCGGAGGTAATGTATACACAGAGAGAGATGACATTACAAAAAACAAAACAAATATATCCTATAATATAAAAGGCCAGCTGTATGTTTGTTCAATACAGTCATGCACAGTAGAGACTGCCTGAATGTCCGATGCAGTCATGCGCAGTAAAGACTGTCCGAATGTCCAATGCAGTCATGCAAAATAGAGACTGCCCGAACGCAGGAATGCGGGCGCTGGGAGGACCATATGCACGGGCTTTTACACTAATATATATAATAATGAAACAATACTATTCCTTTAATAACAATAACTATGGATGAAAAGTAAAATTTTTACTTGCAGGAAATTTTTTGGAAAATCTGCAATTTGCCAGTATTTACATGAAAATTCCTGCCCATATAAACACCCCAAAATATTTTTTCTCTCGTTCTATGAATACCAGTGCAGTGCTATAAGGCTGGAGGTCAGTAGTATGTGTGGTTCTGTGACTATCATGGTACAAGATTGGGGGAGGGTTAGTGTGAGTATGTCTGTGGCTACCATGGGACAAGGCTGGAGAGACAGTATTTGTGGTTCTATGGTTACAGTGAGACAAGACCGAGTAGGTGGTTAGTGTGTTGGGTCTATGGCTACCATGAGAAAAAGGCAGGGGATCAGAATCTAGGGTGTAACTACAAGGGGAGTGGTGTGTGCAGTTGTTCCAGGGTCCAGGAATGTCCAGGGTCATGGGTGCAATAGATTGCACCCATATCCATATCAAAGCCCCAGCACGTGTTGCACATATATTCATCAACAGGAAGAACTCCATGAACGTGCAGATGATGTGTGACCACAACATGAGGATTATGAATGTCTGTGCAAAGTATCCTGGCAGCTGTCATGATTCCTACATTCTCCGAAACTCCTCAGTTCACAGAGACTTTGAGAATGGAACTTATACAGGGGGATGGCTTCTGGGTGAGTTAACAGTACTAAATCACACCACACATCCACAGGTGTACAGAAAACACTGCTCACCATGCTCCTGACTCACAGCCAGTACGTCCACCACAGAAAACATAATTCACCCAACATGTGCTCCCTGTCTCACCATGTCACTCACTTCCCACAGGTGATGATGCCTATTGCTGCAAATCCTGGCTACTGACCCAAGTCACAAATCTCCAAATGGATGCCCAGGAGCACTATAATCAGGCTCATGCCAGAACTCGGAATGCCATTGAGGGGACTTTTGGACTCCTAAAATCACGATTCAGATGTCTAGACCACTCGGGGGAGCACTGTAGTATGCCCCAGGAAAATTGTGTGATATCATGATGGCGTGTGCAATACTGCACAACATTGCAGTGTACACTAGGCTGGTGGATGATATCCAGCCCCCCCCATACTTGAAGTGCCTGTAGACATTGGCAATGGTGAGGAGACCCTGAGAGGGTCGCAGATTAGAGACAGGCTCATCAGGGAGCACTTCAGCTATAGATAAAAAGTTGTATCCCACTCCTTGAAAGCTGGCTTTGGGTCTGCTGATAATGTTTCCCATATAATAGTTGCCTTGAGAAAAGCAGTAGACATGGTGCATGTACCCTGCTTTGCCCATGTCCTTAATAAAATTGATACTTGATTCCTCTCAGAATCCTAAACCGTCAATGAAATGCTAAATATTGCAGACAGAATCTGTACACATTTTAGCAGGTCCCAAAGTGCAAACAATGCATTATATACTATGAAAGAGCATAATCACCTGCCCCAGCAACAGCTTAAAATGAAAGTCCTTATATATGGAATCCCACATTGTACATACTGGAGAGTTTGTATGAGCAAGGAACAAGGCCATTATCAAATATACAATTTCTTTGCCACCTGGTCAATGACAACTAATGTACAATTTATGTTAGCTTCTGATGCCTTTTGGGGAGGCCACCTCTCTTTATTTTTGCCAGTGCATGACCAATGATTTTTACAAACCTGGACATGATACAGCTGGTGAATCACATGTTAGCATGCTTTGAGCAGGTTGTTCACACAGACTCCATTAAAAAAGTGAGGAATACATTCATTTCAGGCCATCACTTTAATGGAACAGTTAACTTTCTTTACAAAACACATATTGTAGGGTATTTCCCTGTTTTATCATTGCCTGCCAGTGGCCAGGTTTCAGACAGGTATTCTGTTGCATTCTATGGGAGAAGTGAGTCACTGACAATAGCAAGTTAGCTTTCTGGATCTCTGCAGAACAGTTATAATGTTTGAATAAAACAACTGGCAAAAGTGAGAGTACTCAGCAGGAAAAGTCTCATGACATATAGGTTTTCATAAAAAAGTTTACTGCTCCTTTAAACATAACATTTCTTAATTTGTGCCAAAGTGTGGGTGGCAGCACTTTGGTTACAAGCTACCTAATATTGAGAGTTTGGCGGAACCTGACAAATGGAAAAGGCTTCTCAGTCAGAAAATGCAATTATAATGGGAGATTTCAACTACCCTGAAATTTACGGGAGAAATATGATTTCCAGCACAACAAAGGGAGAGGTGCCAGCTAGAAAAGATGCCTTGCTGGACCTAGTGATTTCAAATAATTCTGATATGGTAAACAATAAACAGGAAAGGGAACATATAGGCAGCAGTTACCATGATACGGAGTACTGATTGACAATAGACTTCACAGCAGTGTGCTGTGCCACTCAGCTGTTGCAAGAGCAAACAGGGTACTACAATGTGGTATAGATGCATGGGATGGGAAGTTCTATATCTATATAAATTCTTGAAAAGGCTTCTTCTAAAATATGGAGTAGCTTTGAGCACTAGCTCTTAAAACATACATTATTGACCTTGAAAAAGTGCAGAGACGTGCATCAAAATTAATAAAGGGACTGAAGGATCTGAGTCATAAAGAGAGACTAGCCAAACTTGGCTTATTTATGTCTAAGGGGTGGTATGATTACCATTTACAAATATATTCCTGCTCAATACAAAAGACTCTCCAATTAACTATTTACTCAGAGAACTGAGCAAAAAACAAGAGGTCATGCATTGACTAGTAGAAAGATACTTTTGACTAAACTAAAGTCAGGGATTTTTTTTACAGTAAGAGCAGTAAATGTCTGGAATTCTTTGCCTCGGGATGCTTTACTTGCAGATATTATTATTGCTTTAAAAATAATGAATACCTTTCTAATTCAGAACAATATTGGTTTCAGTTGGTTTCAACGCAGATCTAGGGATATATACGATTGCCATTTCGAGTCCGGAAGGAATTTTTTTTACCCAATTGGGGGTTAATTAGAATGGCTTTTTTTTTTTTTTTTTTACCTTCCTCTGTATCAACAGGGGTGATATGGCATGGGCTGAACTTGATGGACGCATGTCTTTTTTTCAGCCTCGTCAACTAGGTTACTGTCTTACTATAAATGGCATAGAGATGTATGTATACTTTTGTTCCTTACAATTTACTGCATGTAAGGAAACAATTTGTAAAGTATGATATTTCAGTTCTAAAATATGGCATGATCAATATTACATTTTAATAATATTTATACTGGGAACTAGACAATATATTCATTTGCTGGATATTTTTGCAAAGGTTGCATTCAATGGAGTCAGGCTAATGTGATTATACCAGTCATAAATGAAAACAAAACTACGATCAGCAATAAATTATCTCCATTTTGCATAATGTTAGGGGTACTCCTGACAACCATTACTTTGATGCTTGAGTACCAGTAATAAAATGTGTAGGAGTCCCCATTGACACCCATACATTTGCAGCATAAACCAAACTGAAGTAGTTAATATAAACAAAGACTGAGAGAATATAATAATGAAAGTACAAAATGTTATTAGTTTTCTGAAGATACTATATATGCAGCCATTGAAAGCTCTTTGGCATTGACCTTCATTTTACTGTTGTGCCATTAACACACATTACTACCTACAATAAAACATTTGCTTACAAATCTGTGCTTCATTTCCATTAACCCTGTAATTATATTTATCTTTATTGAATTCTAATTAGTCTTATTTGCTATAATACAAAGTGAATTTGTAATCATGCAAAACTGGGTTGGATAATATGACAGGGTCAGATGTTAACTACTGCCTAGTACAAAATGTACACCACAGTGGAAAAATATGTACCACCTTTAAACCTTTTTTGGGAAACTCAAAAAACAATTCATAGGAATGAATTAGATGTATTTAGAATTGTTTAGGTCTATGGAAATTGTTAACAAGCTGCTTCTAAGCTTATCTCAGGTATACTGTAAACATATTTATTGAAGCTCATTCAAAAAGAAGAGGGTTATGGATTGGCATTTGTATCATGCAAAGTACATACATTTTTGCTAACTGACTTTGAACTCTCATAAACCAGCTGCCCCTCTGGCAGGGTCATTTTCAGATTTTTTTTTTTGCACACCATAATTAAACAGAAAATTACATGCAAGGGATTTTTCCCTTTTCCTTCTGACATTCCCTGCTTGTCTGCCATTGCATGTTTATTGTCTGGGGGTAAGGGCGACTGAGGATGGAAAGATTATACTAACACATTTTTAACTTTGAAATTATAATGCAGAGTATGTGACTGTGAATATTAACAATGGACCAAACTCATATCAAAGGCCTGGATACCATTTAATTCATATCAAGGGTTTTAGCTACAGATTTCTGTATTGATTATAATTGGAATCTGTTAGATAAAGCACTTTATAACACTTTTTAACTGCAATGAAATCTAGGCCAATATTTGTAATCAACAAGTACTTTGTCAAGTAATTTGTAAAATGCATAGTTCATTGGTTCCCAGTCTAGATGATACACCAACCCCGGTGTTGGGGTATGAAACATGGGCATCCAGGATGGGGCAAGGGGACGCACTTGCTAACATAGTCTCCCTAAGGAGGCCTTAGAGATGCTGTGCTTCCTTCCTTGTTGGGATGTCAGCCAGCATGTTTTCGGCTACTTCTGTATTTATGACAGCATGGAATGGGCACTGGTACGTGCGTCTGTTTATGGGCCTATTCTGTTTTGCCTACTTGGTTCCCACCTTTTTCAGCTCCTTTCTAAACCTTCTTGGGCCTAGAAGTCATTGCCCTTACGTGGTGTTTCTGCTAGTGTCTCTTGTGCTCTGTTGTGACCTGTGCCTTATCTGTGAATCCGCTTCGTGTATGACCCTGGCTTGTCTAACTACCCACATCGGTTCTGATCTGTGGCTCTGGCTGACTAACTTGCTCCGTGTATGACCCCAGCTTGTCTGACTACCCACATGGGTTCTGACCTGTGGCTCTGGCTGACTAACTCACTCCGTGTAGACCCCGGCTTGTCTGACTACCCACATCGGTTCTGACCTGTGGCTCTGGCTGACTAACTTGCTCCGTGTAGTCCCCAGTATATCTGACCTCTGGTTCTTGCTGACTACTCACTCCGGCTTGTCTGACCTGTGGATCTGGCTGACTACTTGCTCTGTACACTTCTAACCATTAGTCTCGGTGTCCCGTGGCTCAGGCCTGCTCTCGCTCCCTGTTACCTCTGATGGGGTGACCCGGGGTGAAGACTTGTGCATCATAAACTGTTCCCACTGGTGTTCCACCCGAACCTAATCTCTGGTATCTTGCAGTAGTGCAGTGCACAGCACAATATACAGCTCTGGGTAGGAATCTGGGTCCTATCATCCTGTGGTCTGGGGTTGTCTGGGCTAATACAATTATTGCTGTACATAATAAATAAAGGTGGTTATGTATTTTATTATTGTGTCTGTCCTTCTTTGCTTGAATACCGTGACACACAGATAATAGCTACTCTTGTTTGGATGTGTTCTGTAGCGTCTGACTTCATAACACACTTCCGTTTTATTTTGCTTTTTTTATTAACTACATGGGTAAAGCCGTGCCAGTATTGATAATCTATATATATAAAAGAGAAAGCCTCATTACATAATTTATGTCTCCTCAGGAGACACATAAACCCAGGGGTGGCAGTAAGGAGGAGGTACTTCTCCCACTGAGTGATTCTGCCCACCACTATCCAACTGAGGGAAAAAAACAAAATGGCTGCCACTTGCTCCTACACCACAGACACACACACATGCCCCACTCACACAGCACCAAAACACATACCACCACACACACACACACACACCACCACCACACACACAAAGCATCAAACAAACACACAGATCACCAAACACACACACAAAGCCAGAAAGAAATTTGGCTAACACACACACACACACACCACAGTCACTCACTTTGACTCCCAGTGGCCTCAGCAGTACTGCCATTGAAAGTAATCTGCAGCACCAGGGGAACAAAATGGAACTCAAAAGGTTACGGTAGGCCTTCACTGCTGAATTATTTCCTGTCATCATTTGCCATGCAAGACACAGGGCAGGCAGCCATCAGGTACACACTTAACCCACTGACTGCCACAGGGTTGTGTATCAAGTTTTATCCCTCAGGGAGTGTGTTCAGACCCCTCACATTGTAAACTTGCATTTCCCTCACACTTCTCCTCCTTCCCCAGCCTATTACTAACAATTTTTCCACATTTATGTGAAGTCCTGCCACCTACTCGCAATTAAGCCACACCCGCTTTTAACCCAAATTGCCCCATTGCTCTCTGCATCAGCACCACATGAGGGACTTCTTTTATATATAGACTAGCAATGTGGGATGGCGTTCCCCATCATGTTATGACCGTTGGGCGTACATGTGTGAAATGTAGACACACTGATAAATACAGACATATGCAACACACAGACAGACACATACACACAGTGAGTGGCAGAAACATGCAAGAGACATGCACACACAGACACACTGGAGATGCACGCATGGACACACATATGTAACTGAGATTTACACACACAGACGCGTGCAACATACATGCGCAGACACACATGCATGCAACAGACATGCTCACACACAGGTTACAGATATAAACACACACAGGCAGCAGACATACACACACACAACAGACATACACGCACACACATGCAACAAACATACGCGTACACGCAACAGACACACACTACAGACACACACATGCTACAGACAAACGCACACACACTGCAGACACACAAACACACATTCTACAGACACACATGCACGCAATCGACATACGCACACACACAGACATGCAACCTACATACACATGCATGTAACAGACAAACACAGACACGCAAAAGATCTACAGACACGCAACAGACATACACACACAGAGAGGACACTGACACAGTGATAGGCGCCCCCGTGTGTAGAGGTTCCGGCTCTTGCTGGTCCTCCGAATCTGCAGGTTCTGAATGTAAATGTGGGAGCTGTGGCCACCCTGGGATTCATGTAGGAGCTTTACAGTGATGTTTAGGTAACAATCTGCAGTATTCAGAGAGTTAGAAGTAAAATGTAGCCCCCTAGGGACCAGAGAACATCGCTTTACAACGTGTTGCCATCCCCACTGTGGTCCTGAAACGGTGAAATCAATGGAATTTGTTATTTACTTTACTTTGGGGCAGATTTGTAGTATGCCTCTGTGTGTTTGACGTGTAGAAGTGGAAAGCAGAAAATAAAAGATTATGTGAGACTTATACCAGCATGTTAAGCCGTAGAGTGCCATGCAGTATACAGTGGTGTGTCATGACAGTTAACCCTCGGAGTGCTGGAAAGGCATCCAGTGTATTGTGGTACAATGCATTAGTCACCTCTCTGGCACTCAAAGGGTTAAATAGAGTGCTGTTAATTTGTCCCAATTACATAAATAATGTAGATTCAGCGACCCACATTACTGGCCCTGGTACAGCGGAGACACTCTTCTTCCACAATGTGCCTCTCAATGTCCGGATCCAGTGAGAGAGGAAGAAGCCACTGTTGATTGTGAGGAAACAGGCCTGAGTCTAGGTGCTGGCAGGGTTATTGGCCGTAGAGAGTGCATGCTGGGCATCTGTGAGTTGAGGAAAGAACAGGGCTCTTCCTGGCCATGTAGTGTCCATAAAAAAAAAAAAATCCCAACATGGTCACACAGGAAAATGTCAAGAGTATATAATATTTTAAAGGGATAGTAATAATTCTTTTAAAGTTTATCTCTGAGTCTTGTTTATATTTTTAGTAACATGTACCATTATATTTAATTACTTTGTGCAGTTGTTAAAACCAAAACGATCTCCCTCCCTCCACTTCTGGCTGCCTCCCATTAGATGTGGAATCCGGTTGTGGGACCGGACAGATGCAGCAAGGGACAATGTTCATTCAGTAACTATAATGAACCCCTTGAAGAAGGATTACAAGATTTTCCTTTTGTTTACTGAAGATTGTCCCTTGGCACGCTCCATCCAGACCAGACTGAGAGTGACGCAGGAAAAGAGGCAGGAGGGGAATCCTTTTGGCTGGAATATCGTTTTAAGTACAAAACTATAAGCAGTTAAACATAGTGCTAGATGCTAACAAAATATAAAGGTAATCTTTAATAGAAGTATTACTATCCCCTTTGAGTGGCAGAGGGTTTGTGAACGCATTGCAAAGCAATGAGTTGCATAACCCTGTGGCACTCCAAGGGTTAACAGTTTGAGTAGCATAGGCATCTGATACCCCTCCTTCCCTCATTCATTATTTACCTACAAGTTAAGAGTGTATAAGGGTTTAAGCCTATTGACACCTCTTTGTGTAACTGAATAAATTATTTGTAGCAAGAGTAAAATATTTTATTGACACAGACTAATTTAGAAACACATATATTGAGGATTAAGTACACATTTATGTGACTTATTTCTGTGGACAATGTGATACACACTACTTATTGTGATCTCCAGAAAAGAGGGACAAAAGGATAGAAAAGAGTGCCAAAAAGGGACACTTGGGAGGTATGAAGCACTAATATATCCTCAAGAGGGACACTTGGGAGGGATGAAACATAATATATCCTAAAGAGGGACAACTGGGAAGTATGAAGCACTAATATATCCTAAAGAGGGACATTCGGGAGGTATGAAGCACTAATATATCCTAAAGAGGGACACTTGGGATGTATACACTGTTGTATTTCATTTCTCCTTTACTTTTGGCCAGAATAGCAACATTATGCCCGTGTGTGTGTTTGGGTTTGCAAATGGAAAGCAGAAACTAAAAGGAGCGTTATACCAGCGTGTTAACCCTTTGAATGCCAGAGGGCATTGCAATACAGCACTCAAATGGTTAAGGTATAGAGAGGCATGTCAGAGTTAAATAGCAGTGGAAAGTGTATTCATACCTGGGAACTTTGACTTGTGGAGTCCCTTGAGGGGACTCGTGATTTTGTAGGAATATAGTCAGGTGTATGATTAAACAAGTATACCAAGCAGGTGCTAATGATCACCAATTTGAAACACAATAATTAACTGAAACAGAAACAGCTATGTAAGAGGAATAAAACTGGGGTGAGAAACAGCCAAACTAAGCTAAACTAAAGCTAAATGAGGTTGCTGAAGACAGTTTAATGACAAAAGTCATACACCATGGCAAGACTGATCACAGCAACAGTACACAACGTAGTTATACTTTTTATAGTAACACTATGATTCATATTTCTCTCTAACAAACAGTTTTTGATGTCCCTGACTCTGTATATACATATAAAATACATGCTCAATGTACACATGCTGTAATATATTGTTATTTTATGTCTACTCTACTATGTTAAATTTCTTTAGAGTATTATAAAGTGGTGGAGTTCCAATCTTTTTGTGCTGTATAATTTCTGGCAAGTATTACATCTAATAGTTATTAATTTCAACCCCTTAAGGACCCATGACGGTCCTGCACCGTCATGGGTTGTTATACCCTTAACGACCCATGACGGTCCAGGACCGTCATGGCTTAAATGATAGCAGCGTGCCTCCGTGCACGCTGCTATCATTAAATCCAGGCTGAGACTGAGCGCTCCGAGACTGGGGCATTCAGTCTCAGTCCTTCTTCCTTCTTCCGGTTCATGCGATCGCCGTATCAGCGATCACATGTACCGGCATAGTGACAGACAGAGGCAGCATGCAAAGCATGCTGTCTGTGCCTGTCTCGTCTGCCTCTGTCTCCCTTGCTCTCAAAATAAGGGAGACAGAAGTAGATGGGAGACACCTAGTGGTTAAAAAAAATACAGCAGTTCGGGGTATTAACCCCTTCACTGCTGGTGCAGGAGGCTGGCTAAATGCAGGTCAATTTTTGACCTGCAATTTTACACTTTTTTTTTTTTTTTTTTTTTTTTTTAAAAACACAACACACTTTTTTTTTTTTTTTTTTACAAAAACATATTTTTATTTTAAAAAAATATATATAATTAAACAATATTGTAAGTGTGATTGTTGTGGAGCCATGTAATACACTTATATACACCACCAAATGCCAGGGACAAAAAAGTGTCAAAATAGGGTGGGACAAAGGGACATGGGGATTTTCACCCATGGGGGACAGTGGCCACTTTAAACTGCACATTTTGTAGGTATGACTGACCGGTCATACCTTTCATGCAGTCTCCATAAAAATGTAACCCTTTGTGGCCAATTGATCCCAAGAGAAAAATCAAAAATGGTGGGTTTTTTTTACATTTTTTTAACTTTTTTTTTAATTTTAATAAAGTGAATGGTGGGTTATCCATATAAATAGGGTATCAAATGAAAGCCCTATTTATGCTTAAAAAACAGTATATAATTTATGGGGGTGGAATAAAAGCCTAAGAGGGAAAACACTGTTGAACAAAGACATAGTCAAAAAGGTCAGAATTGCTCCGGTCCTTAAGGGAAAACGACCTCAGATTTTCCCGGTCCTTAAGGGGTTAAGCATGTGGCCATCACAACTTAGAAATACGCAGATTTAAGGACATACTGTTCTGACCACATTATTCCCCCAATATCGTACTTATGACAATAAATTACCTAATACGAGATTTCAGTTGAGTCCACATTATATTATCCCCTGTTTTCACATCACTATTTATATGATTATGAGATCATTACTATTTTGATGTGCTGCTTGATGCATTGGAGTCCTCACATTGCTTGTTATTTAGACACATACTATCAGAGCAGTACATCAGAATGATACCTCTTTTCCTAATGGGCGATCAAAAACACTATAAACATCTGCTACTATGTTTCACTATTCTTATACTATTGTTACCTTAGGCTTAGTTGATGCATTGCAACATGAGGACATCTGCATTATCTTGATCACCCAGCAAACATTGTACATGTATACTATCACTTAACGATATATTAACACAGATATATAGGTTGCTCATATACTGCTCATGACCAGTGTATTTATTACTCTATGAAGATATCATTAAAGTGATCTTTTTATTTGTGATGATTTTTGCACACAGGTATCATCTTTATGATTCTCACTCTTGGCATTTGACCGAGACTGGTATGATTTATTACATGCATTGTTTTTAACATATTTTGTTTTCATTCATGTATGTTCACTTTCTATCTGGAAATTTGGGCTCATGCATATTAATGTAATTCACTGGTCCCGATTGGTTCTCTGATTTTAGTGCCCAGTGCTATTTTTGGCACCAATTTTAACTTGGGGGTATGTCATAGGGTATATAAGCTCTGTGTTTCACATATATGGTGTAATCTTGATAAAGCCCAAGTGCTGGCCCAAATGTTGATTTAATAAACCCACCGCAAAAAGCTTCCTGCAAGTTCTTTCCTAAACAGTGAGTGCGTTCCTTAACAAAACATATATATATATCTTACAGAATAGCAATTTATTGGACTCAGTGGTCTCATTGATCTCCTTGAAATGCATAGTATGGTATACTTGATCCCAAAGTAACAGCAGGATCAGGCTGGATACATTATTCTGGATGAATAAGTCTTAAGACCCAGGAGACATTTCCCTGAGGGTGTATATTCACAGTTTACAAACACCTGTTCACATGGCCCCCCTTGCCACAACTCTTATGAAGACTTTACACTTCCTTGGGAAGCAGAACTGGCTATAAGGTGCCCTGTGGTGAATGATGAGTGCTCTTTTATATCCCATCACCTCAGTATAGCGATTTTAAGTCCATCCAGTCTAATGGTTTTATATTCCTTTCACCTGGCTGCCACCATGATTGATTTGCTGTCCGTGTGAGCTTAGTACCATCTATGTATACATCCTCTCTATGTTAAGGAGCCAGTTCAAGGTTATATTGTTTCTCTTTCCCAGTATTGGCTATTTTCAGCTCTGATAATAACTGCCATTGCCCTTCACTTCCATTCCCTGTACAGCCACCACTATATCCAGCAAAAGTGTGGACTCAAGAGGACGGCACTGTAATACAGCTGTTTACTTGTGCTGTTTGATGCAGTGGAGAATTTTTTTTCTACTAACCGCATCGATCATTACAGGACTCTATTAACAAGCTGGGAATAATATATTCTCCTAGCCCACTCTTGATATTTATTAAAAGACAGGAAAACTCATTATTTTATAATTAGTGGTGAACTAGCTATTATAAATCCAATTCTGTAGGACTTCAACTAATTTGGGTAGCCAGGGTTAGCATATTTTAACCCTGTTCTTTTGTGTTTTTTTATGAATATGTAAAATAAATAAAAGTGATGTATTAAATGGACTAAAAATGCTAATCTATTTGTTTCCTTTACCATATTCACATTTCCTGAGTATAAATGGCAGCGCCAGGGTCACTGTAAACCTTTAACCGGTGTCAGTTCAGACCAGACTCCTGTTTATTCCTAACACAGTGGTGCAAATTGATTTTTTTTCTGTTTTAATAAATATAAACATGCAGGTTTCTGCTGTTCCCAACAGATAATCTTCACCCCAGGTCACGCGACCGGAGGCAACAGGGAGAGAGAGCAGGCCTGAGCCACGGGACACTGAGACTAATAGTCAGGCAAGCTAGGAGTGTACGGGGCAAGTAGTCATCCAGAGACACAGATCAGACAAGCCAGGGACTACATGGAGAGAGTAGTCAGCAAGAACCAGAGGTCAGACAAACCGGGGACTACACGGAGTGAGTTAGTCAGCTAGAGCCACGCGTTAGAACCGATGTGGGTAGTCAGACAAGCCGGGGTCATACATGGAGCAAGTAGTCAGCCAGAGCCCCAGGTCAGAGCCACAGGTCAGAACTGATGTGGGTAGTCAGACAAGCCGGGGTCTACATGGAGCGAGTTAGTCAGCCAGAGCCTTAGGTCAGAGCCGATGTGGGTAGTAAGACAAGCCGGGGTCATACATGGAGAGGATTCTCAGATAAGTCACGGGTCACAACGGAGAGCAAGAGACACTAGCAGAAACACCACATAAGGGCAAGGAGGTTTATAAAGGAGCCGAAAAAGGCGGGAACCAATTAGGCAAAACAGAATAGGCCCATAAACAGGAGCATGTACCAGAGCCTGTTCCATGATGTCAGAAATTCGTAAGTAGCTGCAAACATGCTGGCCAACATCCCAATAGAGGAAGGAAGCACAGGATCGCTAAGGCCTCCTTAGAGAGACTGTGATACTGTGTTATCCACTGCATTGCAACCCAATGCATTAGATATGTGTCTGGCACTAACAGGGCTATTTTCTCCTGACATTCAGGCATAGCCAGAAAGGAGGCAAAGTTTTTAATGACTGGCTTGTTGAATTTTCAGTGCTTAGCCCTTTCAGTTCCAAAAAAGTTGTGCAACGCATTGCATTACAAAACTCTTCATCAGTGTGAGAGCATGTGTGATCAAGATTGTGCATGAGCGTGTTTTGCATGGTGTGTGTTTTGAGTGGTGTTTGTTTTGTGTGAAGTGTTTTGCATATAGTGTTTTCACAAAGAGTTTTGTGTACAGCATAATTCGTATTGAATTAAAAGTTTTATATATATATATCTATATATATATATATTTATATATATATATATATATATATATATATATATATATATATATATATATTTATATCTATATCTATATATATATATCTATATATATCTATATATATATTTATATCTATATCTATATATATATATCTATATATATATATATATATATATATATATATATATATATATATATATATATATATACAGTGTCTCACATAAGCGAGTACACCCCTCACATTTTTGTAAATATTTTTATTTTATCTTTCATGTGACAACACTGAAGAAATTACACTCTGCTACAATGTAAAGTAGTGAGTGTACAGCCTGTATAACAGTGTAAATTTACTCAAAATTACTCAACATACAGCCATTAATGTCTAAACATTGGCAACAAGAACAGCCGCTCGAATCTGGTTGGCTGGGATGTGAAGAACATCCCAGCCAATGGCAGTGAGGGCAACAGAAGTGAGCAGGCTCACTTCAAATGCTCTCAGTGTGTTACGGGCATCGGCCTGTACACAGCTAATGAGGATCATCGTGGGATATTTCTGTCTCCGCTGCTGCTGCCCTCGTGGCCGCTCCAAGCGGCAGAGACAACATATATAAGTTAAGTGTCATTGCGCATGTGTGAATTACATTGATTGCTGTATCTATGGATCTTTTTATTCATGGGCATGTATTTTATGGGGCATTACATGGAGGCATATGTGGCTATATCTATGGGACACTAAAATTACACCCTTTGAGTGACAGTGAGGTACGCAACGCATTGCCACTCAAAGGTTTCTGCAATGTATTTGTTCATGCTTAATGCTAATATATTTATTTTTTTTCACAGGGAGAAGGCAGAAGACTGAAGAAAGAAGACAGAAGGACAGTGGATGACAGGTAAGTGTAACATGGATCTGTTAACTATTGGTGCTTGGCAGTATATCAAGCACTGATAGTTAATTGATTTTCACTGTTCAGTTCCCAATATCGCTGCTTTTAGTGGCATTTTGGGAGCTAAACGCACCAAACGGACGTTCAGCCACAAGACTGTTTTTGTGGCTTAACGTCCTTTGGAGTTCTAGCTGGTAGGGCCTTTGAATACCGCGTTAAACATGTTAGTTTAACAGCCGGTATTCACTTTGGCCCTACCGGCTATGTTAACGGCTGGCTTTAAATCTAGCCCTGAGAGTCTGAGTGACGCAGGGAAAGGGGCAGGAGAGGGATCCTTTTGGCTGGAATATTGTTTTAAGTACAACACTGTAAGCAGTTAAATATAGTGCTAGATGCTAAACAAATATAAAGGTAATCTTTAATAGAAGTATTACTATCCCTTTAACCCTTTGAGTGGCAGAGGGTTTGTGAACGCATTGCAAAGCAATGAGTTGCATAACCCTGTGGCACTCCAAGGGTTAACAGTTTGAGTAGCATAGGCATCTGATACCCCTCCTTCCCTCATTCATTACTTACCTACAAGTTAAGAATGTATAAGGGTTTAAACTTATTGACACCTCTTTGTGTAACTGAATAAATTATTTGCAGCAAGAGTAAAATATTTTATTGACACAGACTAATTTAGAACACATATATTGAGGAATTTATGTGACTTATTGCTGTGGAGCAATGTGATACACACTACTTATTGTGATCTCCAGAAAAGAGGGACAAATGGGTAGAAAAGAGTGTCAAAAAGGGAGTGTTCCTCCTAAAGAGGGACACTTGGAAGGTATGAAGAACTAATATATCCTAAAGAGGGACACTTGGGAAGTATGACGCACCAATATATCCTAAAGAGTGAGACTTGGGAGGTATGAAGCACTAATATATCCTAAAGAGGGACACTTGGGAGGTATGCAATGTTGTATTTTATTTCTCCTTTACTTTGGGCCAGAATAGCAGTATTATGCCTGTGTGTTTGGGTTTTGCAAATGGAAAGCAGAAACTAAAAGGAGCGTTATACCAGCGTGTTAACCCTTTGAATGCCAGAGGACATTACAATACGGCACTCAAAGGGTTAAGGTATAGAGAGGCATGTCAGAGTTAAATAGCAGTGGGAAGTGTATTCATACCTGGGAACTTTGACATGTGGAGTCCCTGGAGAGGACTCATGTTGCTGATGTGGAGAGGCCAATGGGGCAATTTGGGGTAAAAGTGGCCGGGGCTTAATCATGAGTAGGGGCGGTGCTTAACATAAATGTCGAAAAGTGTTAGTAATAGGCTGGGGAAGTAGGTGAAGTGGGAGAGAAATGCAAGTTTACAGTGTGAGGGGTTTGAACACACTCCCTGAGGGGTAAAACTTGATACACAACCCTGTGGCAATCGGTGGGTTAAGTGTGTACCTGATGCTGCCTTTCCTGTGTCTTGCATGGCAAATGATGACAGTCAAGAAATAATTCAGCAATGAGGGCCCACCTTAACCCTTTGAGTGACATTTTGTTCCCCTGGTGCTGCAGCTTCCCTTCAGTGGCTGTACTACAGGTCCTGCTGACACCACTGGGAGTCAGAGTGAGTGACTGTGTGTGTGTGTGTGTGTGTGTCAGCCATATTTTTTTCTGGTTTTGTGTGTTTGTGTGTGTGTGTTGGTGCTGTGTAAGTGGGGCATGTGTGTGTGTGTGGTGTAGGAGCAAGTGGCAGCCATTTTGTTATTTTCCTCAGTTGGATAGTGGTGGGCAGGCTGGGAAAGTGGGCAGTGTTTTCATACCTGGGAACATTTACTTGGTGAGTCCTTAATGTGGTGCTGATGTAGAGACCTCAATGGGGCAATTTGGGTTAAAAGCGGGCAGGGCGTAATCACGAGTAGGGGGCAGGGCTTAACATAAATGTGGAAGAAGTGTTAGTAATAGGCTGGGGAAGGAGGAGAAGTGGGAGGGAAATGCAAGTTTACATTGTGAGGGGTTTGTACACACTCCCTGAGGGGTAAAACTTGATACACAACCCTGTGGCAGTCAGTGGGTTAAGTGTGTACCTGATGGCTGCCTGTCCTGTGACTTGGATGGCAAATGATGACAGTCAAGAAATAATTCAGCAGTGATGGCAATGCTTTGTTTACCTCTTTGGGCTCACAGGGTTAAATAATGTTTTGAGTGCCCAAGAATAAATCAATATGCCCTCTAGTGTCTGAACATATGCTATAATAATAATAAATCATGCGTCAATGATATGCAATTCAAAAATATTTATAATGATATTATACATAGTTTTTAACTGTCTCCGCTGCTGTATGTGGCCACAGATGTAGCAGCTGAGACAGCCCAGTGTGCCACGGGTCCCCCTCCTCTCGGGCCGATGCCTGATCCGCAATGGAGAATTTGAGCAGAGACTGCCTTTATATATGGGCAGTCTCTGATCCAATTCCCTCACAGCCATTGGCTGAGATTTGCTTACGCACATCCTATCTAATCAGTTTAAAGCACAGTCATTCAGATCTGATTGGCTGGGATCTGTATAAGCACATTTCAGCCAATGGCTGTGAGGGAATTGAATCAGTGACTGCCCATATATAAAGGCAGTCTCTGCTCAAATTACCCATTGCGGGATCATGCATCAGCCTGAGAGGAGGGGGACCCATGGCACACGGCATTGTCTCTGCTACCACCTCTGTGGCCGCACACAGCTGCGGAGACAGTTAAAAGCTATGTATAATATTATTATAAATGTTTTTTAATTACGTATCATTGACGCACTATTTATTATTATTATTATAGCATTTGTTCAGACACTTCATGGGGGCATATTGATTTATTCTTGGGCACTCAATACATTCTTTAACCCTGTGAGCCCAGAGAGGTCCGTAACACATTGCAATGCATTGCATACCCCTCTGCCATTCAAGGGGTTAAACAATGTATAGTTTATTCCTTTTATTAATACTTTTGTTTTATTTTTATAGCTAAGATGAAAGAAGACTGAAAAGAAGGCAGAAAATAGAAGAGATGAATGAAGGGAAGGAGAGAAGATGACCAGGAAGCTGAGGACTCCGCTAGACATCAGGATTAATGGTAAGTGTTACTTTTCATGGGATGTTTTTATTTAACTTAGTCGGGTTAACCCTATGAATGCCGGTGGGGTAATTATACCCCAATGGCACTCATAGGGTTAATTCTACTAAAGTCTGACACATTTTTCCTTCTTTGGATGTATTTATATGGGGCTTAGGGCACCACATCAGTACATCCATTGAGGACTTAGATTTTCTTTTTACTTGTGTTTTTCATTCAAGTTTTTGCATGGTAGCTTTTTTTTCTCTATAGAATATTATTTTCCTCTGATTAACAGAAGATCCCTGAGGCTAACACACACTATACCTAACATCACACCCACAATATCTCAAAAATGACAACTGGGGTCAAAATGGACTTTATTAAGAGGAAACAGAAAAGTATTTTTGATAGGGATGAGTTACTCAAATAGTCCAGAAGACACTGATAATGGTATCTCTTGTATGGAGGACCAGAAACAACTGCACATGATATTCAACAGACAAGCCTGTTCATGGTGGACTATAACTTTGTTTTCCATAAATATATTAATATGATTCCCAGAGGTTTGAGGGTTCAGCTCTTCCCCTTGTATCTGCTAAACAATTCTGAATTAAAACAGAAATGGGAAAATGTCCTAAATGCATGTTCTTTAACTCTAATGTCAGTACTGATTTAGGCATTGATTCAATTAGTTGACCTAAAACAACCGGCAGGGCAAATATGGATACCAGCTGACAAAAAAAAAAATGTCTAAGATGGTATTCAATTGCCCTTGGGGCCCCATATCAGTACATCCACTGGGGGTGTTTTCCCCCCTTTTTTTTTATTTCCAATTGCTGCGTCGGCTGTTTTGAGATTTGATAAGGGACATTGAGGCCAAAAAATACTTTGTCTTAAATTTCACACAATAAAGTGGGTCCTAAATGGATCTTGAGGGCTAACACAGTCAATTGAATGGCAACTTGTGGCATTTTAATCATTTTGAATGGAAAAAAAACGCTGCTAATTTTATCACCCGACAGTTTTTTTTTTGCTGGCATTTTTTCAGAGCTGAACCCCGCTAGAAGTTTATTGGCTGGGAGGTGCTTAAGCACTTCCCAGAGAATAGCAGGCCAACTTATTTTAAACCGAGACTTGGTTCAAAATTGTCAGATACCCACCCCGGCTCAAGCTCTATTAGCTGAATGCTCCGCTATCGGAAGAACGACCTATCAAGGATACTGCGACTCCTCCAACAAGGGTTGGTGGAGTGAAGGCTTGAGTGCGTCGCTGGGGAGCGTGGCTGGCATACACAGGCCCCCTGTAGTGCGTTGTGCTGTGGCCACGGCCGTGTAAAGGTGCTGGCCGCGAAGCCAGATGACCCCCCCCAGTTGAGCCGAAGGAGGCCCAGGATAACGCACTACAGTGAGGACACCCACCACCAACCCCAGGGAACGTCTGTTTCCAACTAAGACAAGGTGAACTCACAGGAGGTAAGTCCCAGGTAGGTAGGGCAGAGACAGCAGAGAGATAAAGAGAGAACAGGGAACCAAGGAACCAGGGACCGATTCCGGGGCATGAGAGGCAGGGAAAGATCTGGACTAGAGAGAACCCAGAGAGCAGGCAAGGACCCCAGGGAACAGACTAGGAGGGAACAGGACCAGGAGACCCTGGAGGACAGACTGACTGCAGAAGGGACAGACAGGGAAACACTGGAGACTGGCTGAATGCAGAGAGAGGAGGCGGGCAGGCACTGGGCACCTGAAGGCAGGCCTGGCTGAAGGGCACTGGTCAGAGAAAATAGGCAGAAGGTACTGGGAGCCAGAAAGCAGGCCTGACTGGAAGGCACTGGATGCTGGCAATAGGCTGCAGGGGTAACAGGCAGAAGGTGATGGAAGCTTGAAGGCTGGCCCGGCAATGGCACCAGGAATCAGGTGCACACAAGATACTGCAGAGAGAGAGCAGACGGAAGGTACTAGGCACTGGGTCTGGAACGCTATAATCGCGCGCCACACAGAGGCAGCTCGCGGCTATAACGGCCCCAAACCCGGAAGTGCGGGTGACAGCCGACGTCACCACGCTAGCGTGGTGACGCACAGCCGAAACCCGGAAGAGCAGAGGAAGGAGAACCCGCCGAGGGAACGACGGGAAAGGTATGCCTGACAAAAATCCTGGCAGTTTGACTCTGGCAATGGTCCAAGAGATAGCAAAGTAGGACTGCACAGCTCAAAATGCCTTCCGCCACCAGCAGAGACAGCGGTGGAGGCAAAGTGTGCAATTGGACAAAGAGAAAATGACTGAGCGATTTGGAAAACATTTTATTGTTTATTTACAACGGACATTAAGATGCAACCCATATTAACACTTTGAGTGTCGGAGGGCTACCCCCTCCGGCACTCAAATGGTTAATGGTCGCATCTTTGGGGGCTTCATTTTTTATGATAAGTAACAGCACTAATGGATTTTTTTTAAAAAAAGGAAGAAGAAGAAAAGAAAACAGAAAAAAGAAGAAGACAATGACTGCGGCCCCAATGGACATCAGGATTACTGTAAGTTTTATTTGTTGGCACATGTGTGAACTGTTTCTAGATTAACCCTATGAGTGCCAGTGGGGTATGCAATGCTGCATAATGCTTTGCATACCCCACTGGCACTCATAGGGTTAATATTTTTCATTTTTTTTTCAGCCACCAGTGTATGTTGGAAACCCGTTTTCCAACACATACTGGTGGTTTTCAGTACATGTTTGGGACGCTACGCCTCCTTTGCATGGGGCAGGATTTGTGCCATGAGAAGTGAGGTCCTAAACATGTGGTGAATCCACAGCATGGAACAGGAGTGCAAAGTCTACTTTTTATGTGATGTCCAGTGGGTGCATATTTTGCACCTGTTGGACATTTTTGCCAGGCTTTTGTGGTTGACAGCAAAGTTTATAGAATTGTACACTGTGCTGTCAAAACCACCACTGCTTGTTTAAAAAGCTAACGGACTAATAGGATTGAGCCCATATTGTGAAATCATAACTTCGATAACAGTGTTTGAGGAATTGGATTAAAGTGGATATATCACCTATGCACAACATCCCCTAAATAGTTAGGTGACACATCCAATAGCATTAAAACATTATTATTATTTTTTAACCTTCTGTTTGGTTTAAATGTAACTTACAAAAGTATCTGCTGCAGCCACTTCTGGGTGACTGCAGTTCTCTGTGGTTACAGAGCTCTGCCTCTGCTCCCCTCACTCCTTCGATGACAGAGGCGTCTGTCAGTAAACTGGAGTGGTCTCACTGGCAGAGATTGATATCTAGCCAATGAGACCACTCCAGCTTACTGACAGAAGCCTCCGTCATCGGAGGAAAGAGAAGAGCAGAGGCAGAGCGTTGGGATGCAGTCTATACGGAAGTGGCTGCAGCCCAGACTTTTATAAGTTACATTTAAACCAAATGGAAGCTTAAATAATAATAATGTTTTAATGTTATTGGATGTGTCACCTAACTATTTAGAGGATGTTGTACATAGGTGATACATCCACTTTAAGTAAAGAAACAATACGAGAAATCACAAACTCATCTTAATAAATTTGAAGATAACTTTACTAAAAAGAGAAAAACGTGGTAGGGATGAAAAATTATATAGGAATAATAAGGTCTTTAAATGGGGACAATCAAATTGTTTTACTAAAAAAACATAAAAATTATTTGTATAACAGATATTGACACCTCAGAGTCTGAATCAGAAACTACACCACACATTGAACATAAAAGTGTGCAGGACAATAAAGAGGAACATCAGTGGTGTAGAACCAGATGACAGAGATGAAGAAGTAGTAATTCAAACCACACAATTGCATATGAAGGAGAAAACACCAGTAAGACACACAGCCAGATAGAATCCCAAAGGTAGTATTCAGGAATAGTGATGAGCGAGCACCCCAATGCTCGGGTGTTCGGGTGCTCTGACCGAGCACCCCCGGAGGCTCGAGTGCTCGGCCGAGCACCCGAGCCCCATTGAAGTCAATGGGAGGACTCGAGAATTACACCAGGCACCCCCTGCTCTGATGAGGGGAGGGTGCCTGGTCCATAGGAAAAGGGCAGAAAAGGATGGAAACACCACAGAAATGGTTCAGGGACAGCATAGGGAGGATGTCTGGATGCATCTTGGACTCCAACATCGCTGCTGGGAACGATCTTTCGCCCGTAGTATGCCATTTTTACAGACTGACCGTAAAACACACAAAAAGGAAAATAAAAACGACTTTAGGCGAAAAATTGTTACCAAACAG
The DNA here is from genome assembly GCA_037306005.1 of Rhinophrynus dorsalis. Lineage (NCBI taxonomy): Eukaryota > Metazoa > Chordata > Amphibia > Anura > Rhinophrynidae > Rhinophrynus > Rhinophrynus dorsalis. Next base: position 78,793,086 of record CM074725.1, read on the forward strand.
TATTTGCTGTATATTTACTTGTATATCATCTGCAAATTCTGCAAAAAATTTCCTCGATTTTTCTGAAGTGAGGCCATGATTAAGAGGGAAACGTGCGCAGAGGCAAATTCTCCCAAAAATTTCCTAGATTTTTCTGAACTGAGGCCATGATTAAGAGGGAAACGTGCGCAAAGGCAAATTCTCCCAAAAATTTCCTCGATTTTTCTGAACTGGGGCCATGATTAAGAGGGAAACGTGCGCTGAGCCGACCATCTAAAACATTATGGGTGAGGGTCTGCTGCGGAGCTGACCATCCTAAACATTATATGCGAAGGCCCGCTAGTGAGCTGACGCTATAAAATATTATATGAGAGGGCCCGCTAGAGAGCTGACCCAATAAAACATTATATGAGAAGGCCCGCTGGTGAGCTGACCTATATAAAAATTGTCAAACAGGGCCCGCTGGTGAGCTGGCCCTATATAAAAATTATATCACAGGGCATATGGAAGAGGAGGAGGAGGATGAGAAGATTAAGAGTCAACCATATACCCGTTTTTTGGGTGGAAGGGGTGAATGGGAATACAGAGTATTCCCATCATTGTAAATAACATATATAAAGTGACTTTATGTTCCCCCGGGGCTTTCCTCCAGTGGAGTGGAGAAGTCAGGGGAAATCCAGGCCTTGTTCATTTTTATAAGTGTCAACCTATCAGCATTGTCGGTGGAAAGGCGGATACGCTTATCTGTTATGATGCCACCAGCAGCACTAAATACCCGCTCAGACAGAACGCTGGCGGCAGGGCAGGCCAGCACCTCCAAGGCGTAGAGTGCCAGTTCATACCACGTGTCCAGCTTGGACACCCAGTAGTTGTAAGGCACAGAGGGATCATTGAGGACGCTGACACGGTCTGCTACGTACTCCTTCACCATCTTCCAAAACTTTTCCCTCCTTGTGACACTAGGCTGCGCATCAGGGTGAGGGTGCTGGCGGGGTGTCATGAAGGTGTCCCACGCCTTGGAGAGTGTTGCCCTGCCTTTGTCGGAACTGCTGTGTGCTCCCCTTTTCTCCCCTTCTCGGTTGGCCAAGGTAGCACGTACTCTGCCGCCAGCGTTGTCAGATGGAAAATTTTGGAGCAATTTTTCAACAAGAACCTTCTGGTATTGCACCATTTTGCTTGTCCTCTCCACCGGAGGAATGAGAGATGAGAAATTCTCTTTGTAGCGGGGGTCCAGAAGGGTGAACACCCAGTAATCCGTGTTGTCTAAAATGCGTACAACGCGTGGGTCACGGGAAAGGCAGCCTAACATAAAGTCAGCCATGTGTGCCAGAGTACCAACAGTCAAGATTTCGCTGTCCTCACCAGGAGGATGACTCTCAATCTCCTCATCCTCTTCCTCCTCTTCTGCCCACCCACGCTGAAGAGATGGAACTAAAGTTCCATGGCTACCCTCTGTAGCGGAGGCAACCGTGTCTTCCTCCTCCTCCTCCTCCACCTCCTCCAATTGTCGCTGAGAAGACGAAGTGAGGGTGCTCTGGCTATCACCTTGTGTAAGCTCTTCCTCCCGCATTTCCACCTCTTCCACATGCAAAGCGTCAGTTTTAATTGTGAGCAGCGAGCGTTTCAGTAGACACAGAAGTGGGATGGTTACACTGATAATAGCGTTATCGCCGCTCACCATCTGTGTCGATTCCTCAAAATTGCGTAAAACCTCACAGAGGTCTGACATCCATTCCTACTCCTCACTTCTGATTACAGGAAGTTGAACGGAGAGGCGACGACCGTGTAACAGCTGGTACTCCACTACTGCCCTCTGCTGCTCACAAAGCCGGGCCAACATGTGGAAGGTGGAGTTCCAGCGCGTGCTCACGTCACACAGCAGCCGGTGAGCTGGCAATTGTAAGCGCTGCTGCAGCTTCAACAGGCCGGCTGAAGCTGTAGATGACTTACGGAAATGTGCACACACGCGGCGCACCTTGGTCAAGAGATCATGCACATTGGGGTAGGTTTTTAGAAATCGCTGAACCACTAAATTAAATACATGCGCTAGGCATGGTACGTGTGTGAGCTTGCCGAGCTCCAAAGCCGCCACCAAGTTACGCCCATTATCACACACAACCATGCCTGGTTGCAGGTTGAGTGGCGAGAGCCACTGCTCGGTCTGGTGACTAATCCCCTGCAACAGCTCTGAGGCCGTGTGCTGTTTGTCCCCAAGGCAGATCAGCTTCAGCACGGCCTGTTGACGCTTCCCCACTGCAGTGCTACACTGCTTCCAGCTACCGGCTGATGGGGGAGTGGCGCTGCGTGCAGAGAATTCGGAGGTGGAAACGGAGGAGGAGGAGCCAATAACGTAGGTGCTGGCGGAAACCCTGATGGAGGTAGGGCCCGCAATCCTCGGCGTGGGTAGCACCCGTGCCATCCCAGGGTCCGAGTCGCTCCCAGCCTCCACGACATTCACCCAGTGTGCCGTCAGGGAAATGTAGCGTCCCTGGCCACAAGCACTTGTCCATGTGTCAGTCGTTAAGTGGACCTTCCCAGTAACTGCGTTGGTCAGGGCACGGGTGATGTTACGGGACACATGGTGGTGTAATGCGGGGATGGCACACCGGGAAAAGTAGTGGCGGCTGGGGACCGCGTACCGAGGGACAGCTGCTGCCATCAGGCTGCGGAAGGACTCAGTCTTAGTGCTATGGCCTGTGGGTGGGTGGCTGGGTATTTTCGCTTGCGCTCAAATGCCTGGGGTAACGACATTTGGACGCTGTGCTGGGACAGGGAAGTGGATGTGGTCGCTGATGGTGTTTCAGATGGTACAGGTGCAGGGCGGGAGGTATGCGGGCCTGCGCCTTCGACAGGCGATTGTCCGGCACCGAAAACAGGGGAAGAGGAGGCAGTGGTGTGGCCTGCAGACACAGATGGGCGATCCAGGCGTTCCTCCCACTTATTACGGTGCTTGGATGCCATGTGTCGGATCATGCTGGTGGTGGTGAGGTTTCTAGTGTTCATGCCTCGGCTCATTCTGGTGTGGCACAGGTTGCAAACTACAATTCTTTTGTCGTCCGCACTTTCCTTAAAAAAACGCCATACCGCGGAACACCTACCCCTTGGCAAGGTAGATTTACGCAAGGGGGTGCTCCGTGGAACATTTGCGGGCCGGTTTGGTGCGGTCCGCCTTCTTTCTGTAGCCACACCACTGCCTCTTCCAGCCTGTTGCGGTGCTGCAGATGGCTCACCCTCAGGACTGCTGTCATCGCTCGGCTCTCCACCTTCCCAGGTGGGGTCAGTCACCTCATCGTCCACCAAGTCCTCCTCCACTTCCTCACTCTGATCATCCTCCTCATGTCTTGATCCCACCACATACTCAGTCATTGACAACTGTATAACATCCTCCTCAACAAGGTCTTGAGACAGTAATAGTGGTTGATTTAATGGCAACTGTGTCTCATCATCATCATCATCCACTACTTCCTTTGACCTTAAATGCCGTTCACATCTGTCATCTTCTTGTGATTGGGTACCCTCTAGAGGTTGTGAATCAGGGCATAAGATGTCATGTTCCTCTGCAAGCGTGCTTGGAGAGAGGGTCAAATGAAGGATTGGTGATGAGACGAGCTCCTCACTATATCCCAGTGTGGGATCACTTCTTTGACCAGACCGTCTATGGTGGGAGGAAGGATGATCAGAGTGAGGATTATGTTGACCAGACTCTTGGCTACTGAGAGTGGACTTGGTGGAAGACAGGGTGGTGCTTAACCGACTGGAAGCAGTATCAGCTGACATCCAACCGACCACCTGTTCGCAGTGGTCGGACCTCGAGAGTGATGTCCTGCGACGCCCTGTAAAATGAGACATGAAGCTAGGTATGGTGGATGTCTTTCTTTCTTGTGCTCTGGCACCAGGCACAGTTTCTCCGCATCCTGACCCGCGCCCTGAACTATCAGGATCACGTCCACTTCCCCGTCCCTTTTTACCCGCCTTCTTCATCTTACACGGAATATGTGACTTTGATATTTGAGTTTGAAGACTTAACAGTATTTCTTCCTATTCTGCAACTGTGCAGAGTACACAGAATATGCTGCTAAACTGCGGCGAAGCACACTGAATGGAATATGTGACTTTGATATTTGAGTTTGAAGACTTAACAGTATTTCTTCCTATTCTGCAACTGTGCAGAGTACACAGAATATGCTGCTAAACTGCGGCGAAGCACACTGAATGGAATATGTGACTTTGATATTTGAGTTTGAAGACTTAACAGTATTTCTTCCTATTCTGCAACTGTGCAGAGTACACAGAATATGCTGCTAAACTGCGGCGAAGCACACTAAATGGAATATGTGACTTTGATATTTGAGTTTGAAGACTTAACAGTATTTCTTCCTATTCTGCAACTGTGCAGAGTACACAGAATATGCTGCTAAACTGCGGCGAAGCACACTGAATGGAATATGTGACTTTGATATTTGAGTTTGAAGACTTAACAGTATTTCTTCCTATTCTGCAACTGTGCAGAGTACACAGAATATGCTGCTAAACTGCGGCGAAGCACACTGAATGGAATATGTGACTTTGATATTTGAGTTTGAAGACTTAACAGTATTTCTTCCTATTCTGCAACTGTGCAGAGTACACAGAATATGCTGCTAAACTGCGGCGAAGCACACTGAATGGAATATGTGACTTTGATATTTTAGTTTGAAGACTTAACAGTATTTCTTCCTATTCTGCAACTGTGCAGAGTACACAGAATATGCTGCTAAACTGCGGCGAAGCACACTGAATGGAATATGTGACTTTGATATTTGAGTTTGAAGACTTAACAGTATTTCTTCCTATTCTGCAACTGTGCAGAGTACACAGAATATGCTGCTAAACTGCGGCGAAGCACACTGAATGGAATATGTGACTTTGATATTTGAGTTTGAAGACTTAACAGTATTTCTTCCTATTCTGCAACTGTGCAGAGTACACAGAATATGCTGCTAAACTGCGGCGAAGCACACTGAATGGAATATGTGACTTTGATATTTGAGTTTGAAGACTTAACAGTATTTCTTCCTATTCTGCAACTGTGCAGAGTACACAGAATATGCTGCTAAACTGCGGCGACGCACACTGAATGGAATATGTGACTTTGATATTTGAGTTTGAAGACTTAACAGTATTTCTTCCTATTCTGCAACTGTGCAGAGTACACAGAATATGCTGCTAAACTGCGGCGAAGCACACTGAATGGAATATGTGACTTTGATATTTGAGTTTGAAGACTTAACAGTATTTCTTCCTATTCTGCAACTGTGCAGAGTACACAGAATATGCTGCTAAACTGCGGCGAAGCACACTGAATGGAATATGTGACTTTGATATTTGAGTTTGAAGACTTAACAGTATTTCTTCCTATTCTGCAACTGTGCAGAGTACACAGAATATGCTGCTAAACTGCGGCGAAGAACACTGAATGGAATATGTGACTTTGATATTTGAGTTTGAAGACTTAACAGTATTTCTTCCTATTCTGCAACTGTGCAGAGTACACAGAATGTGCTGCTAAACTGCGGTGACGCACACTGAATGGAATATGTGACTTTGATATTTGAGTTTGAAGACTTAACAGTATTTCTTCCTATTCTTCAACTGTGCAGAGTACACAGAATATGCTGCTAAACTGCGGTGACGCACACTGAATGGAATATGTGACTTTGATATTTTAGTTTGAAGACTTAACAGTATTTCTTCCTATTCTGCAACTGTGCAGAGTACACAGAATATGCTGCTAAACTGCGGTGACGCACACTGAATGGAATATGTGACTTTGATATTTGAGTTTGAAGACTTAACAGTATTTCTTCCTATTCTGCAACTGTGCAGAGTACACAGAATATGCTGCTAAACTGCGGTGACGCACACTGAATGGAATATGTGACTTTGATATTTGAGTTTGAAGACTTAACAGTATTTCTTCCTATTCTGCAACTGTGCAGAGTACACAGAATATGCTGCTAAACTGCGGCGAAGCACACTGAATGGAATATGTGACTTTGATATTTGAGTTTGAAGACTTAACAGTATTTCTTCCTATTCTGCAACTGTGCAGAGTACACAGAATATGCTGCTAAACTGCGGTGATGCACACTGAATGGAATATGTGACTTTGATATTTGAGTTTGAAGACTTAACAGTATTTCTTCCTATTCTGCAACTGTGCAGAGTACACAGAATATGCTGCTAAACTGCGGTGACGCACACTGAATGCAATATGTGACTTTGATATTTTAATTTGAAGACTTAACAGTATTTCTTCCTATTCTGCAACTGTGCAGAGTACACAGAATATGCTGCTAAACTGCGGCGAAGCACACTGAATGGAATATGTGACTTTGATATTTGAGTTTGAAGACTTAACAGTATTTCTTCCTATTCTGCAACTGTGCAGAGTACACAGAATATGCTGCTAAACTGCGGTGACGCACACTGAATGGAATATGTGACTTTGATATTTGAGTTTGAAGACTTAACAGTATTTCTTCCTATTCTGCAACTGTGCAGAGTACACAGAATATGCTGCTAAACTGCGGCGAAGCACACTGAATGGAATATGTGACTTTGATATTTGAGTTTGAAGACTTAACAGTATTTCTTCCTATTCTGCAACTGTGCAGAGTACACAGAATATGCTGCTAAACTGCGGCGAAGCACACTGAATGGAATATGTGACTTTTATATTTGAGTTTGAAGACTTAACAGTATTTCTTCCTATTCTGCAACTGTGCAGAGTACACAGAATATGCTGATAAACTGCGGCGAAGCACACTGAATGGAATATGTGACTTTGATATTTTAGTTTGAAGACTTAACAGTATTTCTTCCTATTCTGCAACTGTGCAGAGTACACAGAGTATGCTGCTAAACTGCGGCGAAGCACACTGAATGGAATATGTGACTTTGATATTTTAGTTTGAAGACTTAACAGTATTTCTTCCTATTCTGCAACTGTGCAGAGTACACAGAATATGCTGCTAAACTGCGGCGAAGCACACTGAATGGAATATGTGACTTTGATATTTTAGTTTGAAGACTTAACAGTATTTCTTCCTATTCTGCAACTGTGCAGAGTACACAGAATATGCTGCTAAACTGCGGCGAAGCACACTGAATGGAATATGTGACTTTGATATTTTAGTTTGAAGACTTAACAGAATGTGCTCTAATCTACAACTTTGCACACTAAACAGAATGTGCTCTAATCTGCAACTTTGCACACTAAACAGAATGTGCTCTAATCTGCAACTTTGCACACTAAACAGAATATATGAATTTTTTTTTTTTTTTTGTTTCCCCCCCCCACACAAAATAAGCTGCTGCCCCCACACACAGTAGACTTTTGGTTCTTTTTTTTAACAAATTTGCTTGTCTTCTCCCTACACTGACTTTCCCTTCCTATCCTCATCTCTCCCTGGCTAAGACTGAGCCGAACTCGCTGGTCAGGTGCTATACAGCACCAGACCACGGGTTCTGGCCAGCCAATCAGTGTAATGCCAGCAGCCAACATGGCTGCTGGCATTACACTGATGTCAGAGCCTCCCTGCACGTTTATTGGCTGCGCAGCAACCGCAAAACGTGCGGGGAGGAGACCCGAACATGGCGGGCGAGCACATGCGGTACTCGTACGAGTACCGCCATGTGCCGAGCAGAGTGATGCTCGAGCCGATCCGAGCATCGGCCGAGCATGCTCGCTCAACACTATTCAGGAACAAAAAAAAGAATAATTAATCTGAGTGGTAAACACTTAGAGACATTCTATTCTTTCTAAGGGATTAATGTATATTTCAGAATGACTTTTTGAAGTCACTTAGGATGTACATTTCCTTAACCCTTTGAGTGCCAGAGTGCTACGGAACGCATTGCAAAGCAATGCATTCCGTACCACTCTGGAACTCAAAAGGTTAAAGGGATAGTAATGTTTCATAATAAAAGCAGCTCTAATTAATCATCATAGTATTTGGACCTTGGAGAGTATTGTTTCAATTCTGTCAGAGTTGTAGTTCAAGAGTAATTCAATGACAAAGTGTCCCCCTCCTGCCCCTTTTACTGATGTAACACTGTTCAGCCAGATCAGAAGGGAGGTGCCCAGGTAGATTGCAGAGAGGGACAATCTTCAATTAAGATAAGAGATAAACCTGAAAAACCTGTCAAGGGTGGCAGGGCTTTCATTGTTCTCATAGGAAGAAGATTGTCCCATGCTGTTACCTGTCTGGTCTATGGACTGCATTCCACATCTGAGAAGAGATGGCTTACACTAGGTAAAAGGGGCGGGAGGGGGAAACTTTATCCTTCAATTACTCTTGAACCACAACTCTGACAGTATTGAAATAACACTCTCTATGCCTCAAATACTATGATGAATAATTGTAGCTAGTGTTTTTGTGAAACATTACTATCCCTTTAATAGGAAATTTCAGATGTGGACAGCACAAAAGTGTGATGTGAGATTGGAGTAAGAATATTGTGGTTAAATCCAAACTCGCTCCAGAACAACAGACTAACTCATGTAAATGTTTTCACCGCAGGAAAAGGCAAGAAATATATCCTATTAAGATGATAAAGCAATTGAGGAGATTGCTTCCTGGAATTATGTTTGTAAAACATACAGATAATAGAAGTAATATTGTCATCTGGCCCAAAACCTTATACAAGAGAGAAACATCTTTCAATTGATCAATGTTGTGCAGGCTGTTTTCCCCATGGAAAATGTATTGGAAATCAATATTAGTTTAATGTACATTACTTTATCTTAATTTCTTAGTGGGAATTTGCATTCCTTAAATTTTAACATCCCAATGTACCCACATTATGTTTCTTACCACAAGTACTAGACATTCCATCCTGGCAGGCCCATAAAAATGTAACCCTTTGCGTACCAGAGAGGTACACAAAGCATTGCATTCATATGGAGTAAGCAAGTAAATAGAATGACAGGAAAATAAGATGTTATGTCACTCAATTACCTTCATATATTCAGGACCAACCAAAATCAGAGAATAATGGCACTTCCAGCTTGGCAAATAATTTCCTGTGAAAAGTGCAGTTTTTCTGCTTTTTTTGCCTAGCTCATTGCATTGGAATCGATGGGAACACTGAATTTATACACAACACCTAGCAAATTTTATTTTATTTCCACACAGGCATATTGTAGAAGGGGCCTGTGTTGGTGGGGTGTGGAGAAAATCAGTTGAACAGTTAATCTTTTTTGGGGGGGTTTGTTGAATGGGTTGGGGGGGACATTTAATTAAAAAAATAAGACATGGTATAAAAAGGGTCTGAGCAGGGTGCCTGTATTGTTGGGTAGATTCTGGGGAAATAATCAGTTGAAAATGTTTTTTGAGGGGATTTGTTGACTGGGATTGGGGGGACAGTTTATAATAATAATAAAAAAAATATATAAATAAAATAAAATACAAAAATTGTTACGGAACGTGACAGGGACCCCCTGACGTAAGCTGTGACTGGGTCAGATTGATACTTGAGTATTTTGTAGAGGATTATTTGTATGACTTACACTTGTCTGGGACAAGCCCTGTGGAAACATTGATGTGTAGGACTTGGACTTGTTAGAGGCCCAAGGCATGAGGAAACATTGATTTGTAGGACCTAGACTTTTTTGGTCCAAGGACTGAAGAAAAACATATGTGTAGGACTTAGACTTGTTAGATGCACAAGCCATGAGGAAACATTGATATGCAGGACTTGAACTTGTTAGAGGCCCAAGTTATGAGGAAACATTGATTTAAACTTTATAGGTCCAAGCCCTGAAGAAAAATTGGTTTGTAGGAATTTGGCTTGTTAGCATCCTGTCACAAGCCCTGAGGAATCACATCAGAGAAATTTCTTATCACTCAGGCTTGGCTGCATCACAAGCCCCGAGGAATCACATCAGAGATAATTTTTAACAGTTAGGTTGATAGCAACACAGGTCCTGAGGAATCACATCAGCGATAGTTTTTATCACTCAGGCTTGTTAGTGTCACAAGCTCTGAGGAATCACATCAGAGATAATTTTTATCACTCAAACTTGTTAGCATCACAAGCCCTGAGGAATCAGTGAATTGTAGGACTTAGCCTTGTTAGAAACAAGCCCCCCCCAAAAAAAAATGTTCTTTTGTAGACCTCTGGTTTGTATTCAAAGAGCAAGCCCTGAGTAAAAAAATGCCCTACTGGCCTAGTGCCAGCAGGTCATATTATAGTAACATACATAGTAACATAGTTGACGAGTCTGAAAAAAGTACGTCCATAAAGTCCAGCCCATTCTAAAACACCCCTGTTGATCCAAAGGAAGGCAACAAAACCCACTGAATCCATTTCCAATTAAGCCCCAAGTGGGCAAAATAATTCCTTCCTGAATCCAAATGGCAGTCAGATTATTCTTTGGATCAACAACCTTTCTGTATTGTTCTGTGACAGATAGGTATCTAGCCAGTGGCCAGTGTCAACTGGCCATTGACAGATGCCTGGGTGTCATTGTGGCATTTGTGACTGCTGTTCTTGCTGCTGCTGAGTTGTTTAAGCAGCAGAATGATTAGGTAGCCCCACGGCAATGGGATCAACATCAGTAGTGACATGGGTGATGATGATCATGGTTTGACTTGCCAGTACTAGCTACAGTGATGTGCCTGAGGCAGTAGCATCACCACAATTAGTCCCCACCGCTTTAGGTATATGTGGAGGAAAGAGGTTGGGCAATAATGCTTCTCCTCCTGCCCCTCCTCCAAAATCATGGGTGTGTTGTTAGAATAGAAATGTTTCCCTTGAGAGCAGGATCTGTGCCTCTCATCAGGGACTTCAATGTGCACAGTCTGTAGAAAATAAGGGAAGGGCTGGGAACAATGGACACATCTGCACTCACATCAAACACATGGCAAAACTCTAGCCAAACACCATGATGCTTAGGGTCCCCAGTGTGAAATCATCCCACCAGAAACCAAGTAGTGCTGCTGTCACTATGCCCCTTGACTGCTCCCTGCAAAAGATATGTGACAACTTGCAGTTTTAATAATAATGATGAACCCTCCATGCCACCAGCTTAGCAAATTTGCGGGATGGAATCTCCTCAGATGCCACTTGATACCCTGGTTACGATTATCCTCCACCACATTGCCATGTGTGGTCAGCGCACCACACAGTGTGCAATGAGTGGACATGAACTGCCACATTATGACATCTACACAATGACTACCAGCTGGTGGGGGAGTTAATGATGCACAAGATGGATTGCCAGAAGATTTAGCTACGTCTTCCCATGGCTGGACCCTAGAGAAAGAAGGTGATGGCGAGCAAGGTGTTTTGCTCACTACTGGGGAACAAGAGAAGTACTAGTGCACTCGAGAACTACACACGTTGCTTAGGTAATAATCAGTAGTTAAACACTGGATGAATGAATAAGGTGCTGCGGGGAGTAGAATAGAACAAAAAAGGAAACCCTGCCAAAACAGCACTCAAATAGTTCAAAACGTGTGAACTGAAACCTTTGTCTGTAAGGATTAAAATGTATGCTTTAATGGAATAACTGAAAAAGAAGATTATAAGCGAAATATGGTGTACTGCCGGGTTAAAAATATTTACCGGCTTGCCATATATTTAATATGAACTGAAATATGTATACAAGGAAGCCAAAGTCACCTATATTCAAATATAGATATGTAGAGTGGACTAATAGCTATGCCCAAACAATAGGATTATTGGCCCATAAACCAGACTGTGCTCACCTGTATACAAAAAGCGTACATGAACGTAAATATCATTACCAGCCCTTGAAAGGGCTTTTAACACCCTATTACCAGCTCTAAAAAGAGCTCTTGCAGAGGCTAACATAATCCTATTACCAGCTCTAAAAAAAGCTTTTATATAAGCTAAAATATACGCCAAATTACTATGTAAGCAAAGTTATTGATGCTGCAAGTCAAATATATGCAGTGAAAAGTAAGAACAAGCAACTCTTCAAACATATAATTAGCTAAATACTGATGCTGGGGCAAAGAAAAATGGGTTGCAGTAATATATGAATGCCTGATATTATTCAAAGTACTGTAAAGAGCTAAATCACTTTAAAGAGTTATAATAATTGCTATAACACAGCATCTAATTCTGGGCTATATGTAGTGAGGATTTCTTAGGCTGCAAAATGTGCTAACGATCCTACTAGGAGCGCTAAATAAATCTCTAGCAACAAAGGTGAGCATCGGCTCTTTGAAAAGCTAGAACCAGTACTTTTATCGAGGGACACAGGCTGGCTTGCCATAGTGAGTACAAGAGCAAGATTTTTTAAATAATGATAGATGATCATGAGGAGAGTCTATCTAATGCCGGGGCACAAACCGGCTTGTCATAAAGAAAACGAATAGCAATTGGTTATTAAATAAAAAATAACCAAAAATATCCGCATTGCAAACACCACGCACTCTGGGAATGGAAAATATCCAAAAAGCTGCTATAAGTGAAACATTATCGAAATTACCAGCCCTTAAAAGGGCTTCCAGTACCCACTACTAGCCCTGAAAAGGACCTTGATCATAGTCAGTACTACAGTGAAAACTCAGGTATCTAGTGATCCAGAGAGGACCGCTTAATACATCACATAGTTAGACAGATCAAACTCTCTCATAGTGAAAGGAAGCTGATGTGCGTTTCGTCAGACACAAGCTTCTTCTAAGGCTCATCCATCTTCTATCACTATCACTAATCGCAGCCACATAAATTTCAGTCTCTGAGTCTTCCTCACTAGTATCACCCTCTCCCTCACTCCTAAGACTCTGAGTCCGTAGCTGTTGAATCGTAGTAGTAGTTGTTGTAGTAGTAGTAGTAGAAGTGGGACTGCTTGGGGATGGCAAGTGTGACTTAGGGTCGCCTGTTGCCACATTTGGGCTCATCTCCCCCCTCCTGAGAATCACAAGGCATTCTGGCAGCACTTAGAGCAGGCACAGATAACTGACCTATCCTGCTCACACTTCTACCCTCTTGTTCCTGTGACACTATTTTCCCATAAGTTCCTAGGGGTGATGTAGGTGGACTGGCCATCATTGGGTCTGGGGAATCAGGGCATCTAGACCCTTCAATGCTGGTAGTGGTCACTTCCTCCTTAGAGTTATTGGACACATAACAGTCCTTCCATCTCCTCCTTTTATTTGTTTTCCAGGTGATCATAGTGATAGCAGGCACTATGAGCTTCTCCTGCCTCAGTTTTGCTAAACAACTCACAGGACAACAGCCTAGCACCCTCTCTCTGGCTGCTTGTATTGCATTTTACTTCCTGGAAATGATGCTGTGCATGGCCGCAGAGGCGGAGGCAGCGGGGACAGTACTGTGTGCCACAGCCCACCATCCTGTCCCTCATGAGCCGATGCCTGTTGCACACATCCCAGCCAATCAGATTTTAGAAGCTGTGCTTTAAACTGTGAGGGAATTTGAACAGATACTGCCCATATATAAAGGCAGTCTCTGTTCAAAATCCCTTAGTGTGTAATGGGCATCGGCAAAAAGTTGCAAAAAGATGCATCTTGATAAAGGCCCAGGTTGGGGCCAAAACGTTGATGGAATAAACCAGCACATTTTTTAAACCTGCAAGAGGCCTGTAAGTGCATTTCTTTTGGATTATCTATGACATGTTTATTATGGATTAGCACCCAGGCCAGAGGCTTAAATGAGTGCGCAGTTGTGGGGATTACTATCTATCTATCTATCTATCTATCTATCTATCTATCTATCTATCTATCTATCTATATATGTGTATGTGGGGATGAGGGCTTTGGCCAAATGAAGCATGTGTAAGAGAATCAAATGGGGATAAGAGCCAAGGAGGAAGGTTGAGATAGAAAAGGGCTACTGAAGGGTCAAGAGGGAGAGTGATCTGTAAACTCAGTTCAATATGTTAAACACAGTCCGACCAGAAGGGGGCTATCTTAGCGCAATACCACCATATGTGAGAGGGAGTGCCAATCTCTTCATGACATCTCCAGCAAACAGGAGAAGAGTTGGCAAACATTTTGTGGAGGCGATAAGGGGTATAATACCACCTAAGTAAAAATTTATAGTGTGTGTCCAAAACCTGGGAAGACAACGAAGAGGAGGAGGCAGTTTTCCAGATGTTAGACCAGTCGTCTGGGGTTAGAGTTGCATTCAGTTCATTCTCCCAAGCTAAGGCATAACTAGGTTTTTGGAATTAAAAATTTAATGTTGAGGACTTGTGCTTTAGTTACCTTTTGTGGGTGGATGAAGCATAAGAACATCCTGTACTGCAATTTACCATATGCCTAGCCTTCTTCTTTGACAAAAGTGCCACTTTTTTGACTAAGTGTGATGTGCCCTTGAATTAATTTACTTTACACGGGTGGCAAATAATGAAAGAAACATGACATATTGTGAGTGATGTTTAGCAGCTCCTGTAAATCCTTCACTGATGTGTCTCTGACAAAGGTAAATCTTTAACACTGGATATTTATCTAGCAGCATATATACAAAACATTAAAAGAAAATCATTTTTGTTTGTATCTGAAAATGTTAACTTGAGAGTGTTTTGTCTGATAATTTAAAGGAGAATTAATACCTCCTAACAATAACCCCTCCCCTTATAATAATATGATCATAAAATCCTAATGTCCCTCTGAATTTTGCCCTTGTTCTTTTGTTTAAGCAATAAAATCTTAATCACAAATGTTCCGGTTGAAGTCATTGTTACCTTTTATTTTAACTTTGCATGCTCTTCAGTAGGGATAGGTGAAAATTTTCACCTCAAACCAAAATTGGCGAACAATGGCACTCGGCGAATAATTTCCTGCGAAAAATGCAGTTTTTCCTCTTTTTTCTCCTAGCTCATTCCATTGAAATCAATGAGAACACTGAATTTATGCAAAACGCATAGCAAATCTTATTTTATATTCCAAAGGCATAGTATAAAAGGGGTATGATTGTGCCTGTGTTGGTGGAGTGTGGGGAATGAATCCATTGAACAGGGAATTTTTTTGGGGGTGGTTGTTTACTGGGACTGGGAGGCACAGTTAATAAAAAAATAAAAACTAAATACAATTAACCCCCCATAAAACATGGCATAAAAGGGGTTTGAGGAGGGTGTCTGTATTGGTGGGTGAAGTCTGGGGAAATAATCAGTTCAACTGGGAATTTGTTTTGGGGGAGTTTGTTGACTGGTATTGGGGGGACAGTTAAAAAATAAATACATAAAATAAGAAATTGGCAGGTAATGTGACAGAAACAGGGACCCACTAATGCTTGATGGGATAGAGTATTTTGTAGAGGAAGACTTGTAGGACTTAGACTTGTGTTAGGACCAATCCCTGAGGAAACATTGATTTGTAGGACTTAGACTTATTACTAATGACACAAGCCCTGAGGAAAGATTGATTTGTTGTACAAAATAAGACTTGTATTAGGCCCTTGCACTGTGGAAACATTAATTTGTGGGACTCAGGCTTGTTTGGCACAACTGCTAAGGAAACATTGATTTGTAGGACTTAGGCTTCTTAGAAACAAGCCCCCAAAATGTTTATTTTTTTTAGACCTCTATTTTTTTTTTTTTTTTTTAAAGAACAAACCCTGAGAAAAGAAATGCACTACTGTCCTAGCCCCAGCAGGTCATGTTGTGTTCTTGCTGCTGCTGAGTTGTTTAAACAGTAGGATGATTAGGCAGCTCAAAGGGAATGGGATTAAAAACAGAAGTAAAATGGTTGACGGATGATGAAGGTTCCACTTTCCATGACTAGTCCCAGTGATGTGCCCGAGGCAGTAGCAGGAGTATAACTAGCCCCCACCACTTCAGGTATTGTGGAGAAAAGAAGTTGGCCAATAATGTTTCACAACCTGCCCCACCACCAAAATCATGGTGTGTTGCTACTAGAATAGAAATTTTTCCCTTGAAAGCAGGAATTGTGCCTCTCACATCAGAAACTGCAAGGTGCACATTGTGTGAAGAAATAAGGGAAGGACTGGGAACAATGGGTACATCTGCACTCACATCAAACACCTAACATAACTCTATCCAAACACCATGACACTTAGGGTCCCCAATGTGAAGTCCCTCCACCAGAAACCAAGTACTCCTACTGTCACTATGCCTCTTGTCTACTCCCCACTGAGAACACATGAGAACTAGCAGACAGTTTAATAGTAATGATGAATCCTCCCTGCCAATAGCTTAGCATATTCTGTGGGATGAAATTGCCTCAGATGCTGTTTATGCCTGTGTTGCGATTCTCCTCCACCACACTGCCATGTATGGTCAGTGCACCACACAGTGTGCAATGGGTGGACACGAACTGCCACATCCTAACATCTACAAAGTGGCTATCATTTGGTGGGGGAGGTAACGATGAATGAAGTGGATTGGAAGAAGATGTAGCTACCCTAGAGTAAGAAGGTGATGGTGAGCCAGGTGTTATGCTCATCATCGAACTTTCAGCCTCTGGCTGGGTTTCTCTATTCTTCCTCCTCTTTGATCTCCACCTCACTTCTTGTTGGCTTTGGAGAGAGTCAGTGGCTACAGCAACAGCAGTGCCCAGTTTCTGTGGTGGGAGTTTGGCTTTAACATGTTTCACATAAATGTCATTGTGTTGTGTTATTGGGACGGTTGTGACGAGTTCCCCCCTTTCCCCTTTTAACTGACTTGTTGCAAATTTTGCACAGTGCAGTTGCTGATGACTGCACTGTGCATGCCTCAAGAGAAAAAATAGTCCCACACCCAGGACTTCGGAGGGGAGGGGAAAGGTGGAGAAGGATGGCCTCTTTCTCCTTCTCCTCCACATTCCTCTTCACTTGCTGGGTCAGACCATGATGTTGCTGCTGTTGCTGCAACTGCCTCAGAATGAGCACTGCAACTAGGACCAGGAGTATTGCTGCTGGCAGTGGTGTAACTATAGAGGTTGCAGGGGTCGCACCTGCGACTGGGCCCATCACTCCAGGGGCCCGGCTGCCCCCTGTGACCCCTCCGCCTGGCGCCCATAATCTCCCTCCGGTGCACAAGTAATGCAGAACGCTGGAGATGAGATCTTCCCATTACTAAGAGGACCGCACAGCAGCTCCAGGGAGGTAGGAGGTGGGGGCATTGTGAAGATTGAGGGGCATTGTAGAGGGGGTCAGTGTGGTCGAGGGGGGCCAATGTGGTGGTGGTGGGGGGCCCATGGCACTTCTTGCAACAGGGACCTGAGGCTTCTAGTTACGCCTCTGGCTGCTGGCAAGTGGAACCTGTCCTAGTCCCACATCACTTGTTGACCCCATTCCCACTGTGTTCACAGTGGTCTTTGGCACACTAGCCTGCTCCTCAGCATCCTGCTGCCATTTCAGCTTAGCAGCAGCAGGAAATAGAGCAGTTACAAATACCACAAATTACAAAAGCTCAGTGCTGATGGTGATGTCCATGCCTATTCCTGTCTCCTAGTTCTTCTGAGTTTTGTCTAAAAAGGCCATTAATGTCTATTCCACCCAGCTTCTACACCATATTCATCACCATCACCACCAGTCCCTCTGTGCTGCTGCTGTTCTATTACAGACATCTCACCGGTTGGAAGGGGTGATGAGAAATATGACAGAGGGTCCCCTAATGTCACACTTGTCATTTCTTGGTGACCCGAAGAATGCAGACTGGCAACACTAGCAGCAGGTACAGGCAGCTGATCTGTGCTCCTGCTGGTGGTATTATTGCTGCTAGGCAACAATTCTGCCTTTTTCAGGATCATGTTCCACCTGGACAATGCCATGGGGAGAAGAGGACTCCCAGGGTTAGGGGAATGGTGTGGGCTCCCTTGACCGCTAGTCTGGATGCTCTGCATTACTTCCCCTGCCATTCCCCTAACGCTAGTCCCACCAGCTGCTTCACCATCACGGTTACTACTACTACTAGTACTAACACCAACCACATCAATTTCAGTCCCTGAGTCTTCCTCCTCACAGTCACTAGTAATATGATGATCACCCCTCCTTCACTCCTAACACTCTGTACAAGCTGCTGCATCTTATTAGTAGAGGTACTAGTGGTGGGACTGCTTGGGGATGGCATGTACAACTTATGGCCCCCTGCTGTCACACTTGGCATCATCTCCTCCCCCCTCCTGAGAATTACAAGACATAATGGCTGCAGGTTCAGTACTGGCAGCAGGTTCAGCACTGGTGGCAGCAGGGGCAGCACTGGCAGCATTCACAGGGAACTGACCTGTCTTGCTTACACTACGTGAGATACATTTCCCCAATATCCCTAGGGGTGATGTAGGGGGACAGCCCAACATTGAGTCTGGGGAACTAGGGGATCCAGACCCTTTCATGTTGGTGGTAGTGGTCACTTACTCCTCCTCAGACTCACTGGACACATAATGGTCTTTCCAGGTCCTCCTTTTATTGGCACACAAAGGGTCAATTGTGATTTAGGATTTTTGTCCAAAGCATTGTTAAATGGATTCACACATGTACCAATGTAGCTATTGCACACTTTTGTTTCCTTAACCCTTTGAGTGCCAGAAAGATATCCAAATGCATTAGATGCCTCTCTGGCACTCAAAGGGTTAACTACCATTCTTCTTTACATTTGGTGGGAGGAATCTATGAATCCTCCAGTGAACTTGTATACTGAGAGATGTTAACCCTTTTGAGTGCTAGAGGGGTACCCCTCTGGCACTCAGAGGGTTAATTTTAAAATGCTGCTACTGCCAGAGGTAAGAATAATAGTGATTAACAATAACTAGTCAGCTATTAGACTATTTGTATATTTTTCATGTTGACTTGCCTTTTAAGCATGCACCAGTGAACAGGCCTGAATGGGTTTAAACAGGTACTGTTTATATGAAAAATACTGATCTTAATTGTCCATACCAGACTGGTGCCAAAAATATACATAAATGACACTCGCTTTGCTTAAAATGACATTGATAAATGGAAAGTTGTAAAACTAGTGATGTAAAGACTGTCTGTTTAGCCTCATAAATGATACATTGTCCCTTAGTTAATAGATCTAGGAGAACTAGTGTAATATAGTGCATTATTTATGTAATTATTTTTTATTAATTGTAGGTCCATTTTTATTAAATATACTTATATAGCTTGCTTACATATCCTTCGTTTTGGAGATTTATCCAAACTGAGTTGGCTTGATAAGGGGCAAGCAGACTTATTACTCCCTGCATTCTTATTTAAGGCCAGTGTGGGGTGAACAACAGTTACCTTAACTCCCTGAGTACCAGTCAGCACGATATTGTGATTGTTCTAGCACTCCTTACCGTGTAGATCTCTACTTGCACCTTTAGACAGGTAGATTAATATCTATAACAGGGCTGTCCAAGTTCCGTCCTCAAGGGCCATCAACAGGCCAGGATTTAAAGATTCCCTGCTTAACCACTGGTCTGTCAGTAAAAATGTATGGGCAACTGATTAACTCACCTGTGCTTAATTGGGGAAATACTTAAATCCTGGCCTGTTGGTGGCCCTTGAGAACTGAACTTGAATAGCCCTGATCTATAAAACAATTGAAACTTGTATTAGTGTGACGAGTCCACTTTAAAGAACAGTAAACAATTATGCAAGGCATGGTATTACTTTTTTCAATGCCTTAAGGATTGGACTATTTTGTACCTTAACCTCTTATGGACCGGCAGAGAGTGCTTGCGTGGTTGGCACTTAAGGACCACGAAGCATTTTATTTTGTGTGTAACCGAATCAGGGTTCCCCGTACAGCTGCGTGGGGAGCCCCAAAATCCATGACATGATAAGGACCGTCATGGTTTCTTATCGCATGTTGGATCCATGACGGTTCTGACACGTCATGGGTCCTTAAGGGGTTAAGGACCTGTCAAGTTTCAGGTTTCTTGCTATGTGTTTTTAAACATGATTTTGCTGATTTATTATTAAGCGCACATCGGAAAACTATACACTATTTTTGGGGGATAAAACAAAATTGTTTTTCCTAATACAGTTAAATATAGACTATTTAGAAAGCCCGTATACACGGGCTGATCCAGAGTGGGGAGCTTCGGACGGCTCAAGCCTGTCTCTGCTCCCAGCCACGGAGCAGCAGCGGAGGCTGCTGGGTGACAAACTGTCACCCAGAGGACTCCACTGCTGCTCCGGAGCCGGGAGCACAGACAGGTTGTGAGCTGTCCAGAGCTCCCTGCTCCGGATCAACCCGTGAAACCAGTCCCTACTGAGCATGACTGCATCACTCCAGAAGTTTCTACTGAGCATGTGCTGTTTAGCACACAGGGAGCTTCACAGGCTAAAGTTTTATGTATATAGATAATATACAGAAACATGAAAACATTAAATAAAAGTGTTTAGATGATTCTTCCTCAGATTCTTTTGTGTATTTTATAAGTGTCCCTGATTTAAAGGGATATGTGGTCACCTTAAACTTTGCATTCAGTTAGTGTCCTAGGACAGCCCTAATTAAATTCAGCTAGCTCTGGTAGTTACAAAAACACCCTATATGCCTTGCTTTTCTGTGTAGTTTGGGGTTAAAGGACATGTACATATAAATGGATGCATGCTTTCCATGTGCAGGAATTCATTGCTTTCTGCTGGATTGCAAAGTGTTAACTTTTTAATCAAAGTGCACAGAGCTGTTCTAACCATGTGTTTACATTTTAGATTGGTTATGTAAAATTCAGCCATAGTCAAAGGCCACATACTCAATATATCACACCATGTAGGTCTGCAGCAATTATGGTTATTACCATTCCACCTGTTTAACCCTTTAACGACCAGAGTCTTGGGAAGTTACCTTCCCTTAAGGATAGGCTGACCAAATCTCACCATTAACCGGGCACACATAGGAAATAGCCATTTTGCAGTACTGAAATCAACGCAGTCCTGCAGTATGCATTTTCCCTACGCGTCCCCAGTTAAAGGTGAGGTCTGGTCAGCCTACTTAAGGACCACTTTGGTCTAGGGTGACCACATTTCCCTTCTGCCATTCCGGGACGTGGTCACCCTATTGCCTTACCTTGAGTCCCTGGTGGTCTAGCGGCGTGCAAAGTGCTCTGTGCCTCCTCCGGCACAGAGCTGAAGCTCCCACGCGCTGTGCTCAGTAATGCAGAGCGCTGGGAGGTGATGTCATCTCCCAGCGCTCTGTATTACTAGAGCGCTTGCCTCCAGATCAGGTAAGTTGCATTGCCGCCCTGGATGTCAGCCTGCAAGCGGCGTCCATGATGTGACACACCGCTTGCAGGCTGACATTCAGGGCGGCTTGGCTTCATTCCGGGACACTTCATTGTCCCGGTTGAAGGGGACCCGGGACGCGGGACATGTCCCTGAAATAAGGGACAGTCCCGGACGTTCCGGGACCCGTGGTCACCCTACTTTGGTCTTTCCGACGTGAACTGTGACACGTACCGGCACGCCGTGTTGGGGACTGAGAGAGACCGCTCCAGTCTTAGAAAGGTCAATTTCACTCCCCAGTTTTACTTACAGGGCTCCAGGAGGAGAGCTGTAAGTAAAATGTACTTGACGTGCTATGACTGTCACCAGTCCTTAAGGGAAAAATCTTGTGACGGTCTTAGCATTGCACATAGATGTTAAGGGTTTAAAAATAAGACATGGACAAATCCTATATAATAATTTGCTAAAACGTGTGTAACGACACAGTCAAGCACAGTAGAGAATGACCACGCCACGGCTGTTACAGATTAGCTCTGTATCAGCCGCTGTGTGGGCAGTCTCTACTGCGCATGACTGCCCCGCGACCGGCTGGCAGTGGCACTGTGGCCCGTGTAACGGGCTCTTCAACTAGTACAGCATAAATAATGTGTTTTATATATTACAAGATAACTGATGTACCTTCCACTAAATTACATTTGGACTAACAGAAATGGTGAGTGATAAAAACCACCGATTTAATGACTTTGCCTTTGTCTATTTAACCCCTAGATTGCTGTTTAATATCCTTAAGAGATTTTTTTATCAGAATACAAGATGACAGATATTATACCTGCACAGAAATTGGGGCGTGATACCTAACTACCAATGACATTGCCTCTTGTCTATTTAACCTTGGTCACTGTTTCAGCTTTAGATTTGGTTGTATTTACAAAGGTTTAGTAGGTCATGAATGAAGTTGTATTTGGTTAGCTTGCCCTACATTTAAGTTCTTCTTAGAATTAGAATTGTACCTCTACAGAAAAACACAAGTAGCCATTTCTCTATATGAAAAATACAAAAATAAAGAGTGCATGTAGCATTATTTGTATTAAGTTGTTTTACAGGAGATTATATATGACATGTTTTAAATGCAACACAAAGGTAATCAAATCACTGATATCAGGGCACCAGGTACTTATCTGATCATCATCTATTTCCATGTACTTTCTTGGTATGTTGGTCAGTTATGGAAAGACACAGAAATGGAGAGCTACACGAACTTACCTAAGCTCATAAACCAGACGGAACACTTCCGTGGCGTTCAAAATCCATTTTATTCATAACAAAAAAAGAAAACAATCATAGAAACAAGGATAACATGAGAGTCCCAAAATCAAAAAAGCGGTTACTTCCATTGATGATTTTGGGACACTCATGTTATCCTTGTTTGTAAGATGGTTTTATTTTTTGTTATGAATAAAATGGAGGTGTTCCATCTGGTCTATGAGCTTAGGTAAGTTCGTGTAGCACTCCCTTTCTGTGTCTTTCCATATGCTGAAATCCTACTGTGATTGTAGGGCTGATCCGGACTTACCACACCATATCAACACGGGAGATTTAAATACCAATTTCACTTGGCAATTTTGATTGCTTTAATTGTATTGAAACAACGTAGCAACCACTTGTTTAACAATTATTATGTTGGTCAATTAGACATTTCACTCCACTTATGCTAAAAATTTTGTTTATTGAGGATGATAATATATATAATGTAGTACTTCCTCTACTGGGCATTATTACATATTCCCTATTAATATTACGTATTTCCTATTAAAATTCAGCCAACATATGTTTTCAAGTGCTATTTTCTATATTCCTTGTACAACTGTTCACACATTTTTTACAATGTTGACTGTAGTTTGATTTTCTGTAATCAATGGCTAACCCTGGTTGTATACACACACACTCACAAATTTTGGTCCTAGTATACACCAGCTGGTGGTGTCATTGATAATCATGACCCGGGAGAGATTATTTTCATAATTTCCATTAGCTATGCATGCTCTATCAGTGTATCAACTGTTCATGTGTTTTTGACTTACTGGTTATTATCACACAGCAAGCAAGTCATAGATTGCCTAAACAGCTCAATAACTTAGGGACTGATCATTAGTGAGGCTAGTTCTCTCCCTCTACCATCCAATTGGACAGTGATATTTTGAATAGACCATCAACTAACTGCCATTACTCCCGATGAAGAACATTTTGAATTCAGAAAAACATGGAGCAAGAAGTCTCTCATCTGTGAAATACCATTAAAGATGCTGTATATCAGAGAATGCTGAAACTATGTGGGAACTGAAAACAGCATCTCTGAGAGACAGACTCCTGAGTGTCACAGATATGCTTGGCATTTCAGTGAATCTTGTGGGTAGAATGTGACACTAGAGTGTTTGGACTAAATTCTGGAACTGGTAGTCTGGCACATCTCTTGATGGCCATACTGCATTGGAGCACGTATGAAATTGGCATCCTTCTAATGTATAGATAAATGTCACACTATGATATCCTGCGTAATTAGGGAAATGTGAGCTCCAAGTAGCCTTACTCAGCGTTAGATATACAAAACTGAAAACAACCAGGCAGCTCAGGTATGCTCTAAAATCAGAATTCTCCTAGGCAGGATAAGGGAGTATCTGGAACCCAAATGCAGGCAAATGGAGAAGACCCACTGAACAGATATACTATATATATATATATATATATATATATATATATATATATATATATATATGTGTATATATACACACACAGAAATAAACGTATAAATAAATGGAACCTGAGAATATCCACAAGGAGAAGAAAACAGAATCCAACTCCAGGCAGAGGTCAAGAGCCGACAGCACAGGGTCAGAGTTCAGACCCAGGGAGAGGTCAAATGATAGGCAGAAGAGAATCACAATCCAGGTCCAGGCAAAAGGTCAGCAACAGAAGATCCAATAATATCACTATAACATACAAGAACTCTATGACAACTGAGCACCAGCATATGCAGTCACTCATTTTATATAGGGAGAGACGCTGATGTCATGACGCTATATTGCGGCATTGCCCAATGTCATAACATGCACCCAATTGAAGCCTACCACCACTTCCCTGCAGCAGAGCACCCTGCTGCTGCGTCGGAGCACCCTGTTGCACCAGACACACACAAACTATCAGTGTTCACTTCACTTGACCTCAGATGTTCAAGAAATGTAAGTTTGGTCTGTAATAATTTTAACAAACACATCTTCCAGCAGTGGAAGTACATAAAAAAACGTTTAGCACCTTAAGATTAGGGATGGGTGAAAATTTTCACCTCAAACTGAAATTGTGAAAAATTGCACTTTATTGTTGGCGAGAAATTTCCCGCAAAAGTGCAGTTTTCCTGCTTTTATCGCCCAGCTCATTGCACTGAAATCAATGGGAAGAAACATTTCCTTCACTTCGCAAAAGTTTTTTCTAGTTTTCTAAAGCCATATAAAATGGTGTCAGACTCTCAAAGTATTCCATTCTGTGTTTGTGAGAGGAGAGAGCAGCACATTTTTTCGAGCTAGAGAAGATAGGCAAATAAAGGGGAATTGAAGCTTAGTTTAGGGAGTCATTTAGGTAGGATATTTGTTCTCTGTATTAGGGGAGTCATGGGGCACTCTGGGGAGAGAAGAAGGAAGGAAGGAGGTTGACCCAAAAATACCTCAAAATTTGGTATGACTGGCTGGCAAGACACAGGCAGCTGTGGTCCAGATTGCTTGCTAATTTTGCTTTTATTGTCTGTGTGCTGGGGAGGTCTGGGGATTTTGTTTTGTAGTTATATATAGATTTTTTTTGGACTGTGATAAGATAGGGTGGACAACTTAAAAAAATTTAACATTAAAAAAAGACACATATAAAAAGACAAATATATTAGATATCTGACTGGGAGACTGATGTGAGCTCTGTGACTGAGGTAGACTTGATAGACAGCAGACAACACAGAATTTTGTTGAGGGCCAAGGCAAGACATAACACTGCATCAGTTGTGTACTGTAGAGTGTAGAAACATACACTGTAGTTGAGTAATGTCTAGCAAATGCACAATCTGGAGGGGGAAAGGTGGAGCAATGCAGGAACGTGGGAGTAAAGTGGTAGTACAAAAAATGACTGTAACAATGATTGCTGCAGCGTGTGCAATAAATTATTATGATCCCTCTCCTCCCAGGGTGAATGCAGTTTGTCAAGGTCCCACCAATTACACTACGCCAGTCACCTACCACCACTACCATCCACATCTGCCACATTGTAGGTTGTACTTTATTTTTTTTTATCACTTATCATCATGAATATGTGCCAGTGTCACTTAAAGGGATAGTAATATTTCATAATAAAAGCAGCTCTAATTAATAATCATAGTATTTGGGCCTTGTAGAGTGTTATTTCAATTCTGTCAGAGTTGTAGTTCAAGAGTAATTGAAAAAGTATCCTCCTCCCGCCCCTGATATAACACTGCTCACCTCAGAGCAGCAGGGAATGTCCAGGTAGATTGCAGAGAGGGACAATCTTCAATTAAAATAAGGGAAAAAAGCTGAAAAACCTGTCAAGAAGGGCAGGGTTTTCATTGTTCTCACAGTAGAATAATGACCCTTGATGTGAGCTGTCAGGTCTACGGACTGGATTCCACATCCGAGGAGCAGGGGCTTACACTAGGTAAAAGGGGCGGGAGGGGGAAACTTTATCGTTCAATTACTCTTGAAGTACAACTCTCAAAGTATTGAAATAACATTCTCTAGGGCTCCATTGCTATGAAGATTAACCCTTTGAATGCCACAGGGGTACGCAACAGATTGCTTTGCAATGTGTTGCTTACCCCTCTGGCACTCAAAGGGTTAATTGGAGCTGCTGTTTTTGTGAAACTTTACTATCACATTAAGCAGGAAGTAATTGTTGTGGGCAAAGGACAAATGCAGCCTGCCTGCTAACACATTTTTCAGGGTATATGTTGCTGTAGGACTCACAGCTTTGACTTCCAGCTACTTATTTCTCCACTACAGCCCTCAGAAGAAGTAATATTTTGATGGGAAATATTGCATCATATTAAACATAGGAGAAAAATATGTTGGAATGGGAGAAAATGTGGTGGACTAGGCGAAAAATTTGCTGGAATAGGCAAAAAGGATGAAAATTTTGCATTGGAGAATATTACAAAACTTTCATGAAAAAAGAAAAAAAATCATCCATTTTTCACAAAAAGTCATACAAGAACTTTTTCTCACTTTTTGTCCAAACCTAGTTAAGATCCAATTGCTCCTAGGGCATATTTCCAATTTAAATATTTATCATCTGTAATCTATGTATGCTTTATTTCCCTATTGCACAAATATGCAGTAAATGTTGGTGCTGTATATAATTATTGATAGTATACTTCAAAATAAATATTATTAATTACACCTCAGCTGATATCAGTTGCAGCTGTTGTTTACTGTTCAATACTTTCTTTTTAATTATTATGTTAATTGGGGTGAATTGTGCATGACATAAACTTTCAAACACGTTTATGCAATTACCTTTACACGTCAGAGTAATGATTGCCTAATCTCTCACTGGGTATTATCTGTGTCAAAGCTCAAGGGCTAAAGATTTTTTCTTTTGCTTTTTTTTTTTTTTTTCTCAACGAAAATTGATACTGGGTAAACAGAAGTAAATGAGGCATTTAAGTGTTTGTTCCAATACTACCAATTAACAAATTGAAATTCATAAAAACAAATCTGAAGCAGAAAAGAGTAGATTGTATTGTTTGGGGCTGTTGCACACATGAATAAGGGGCGATCTGGGTGTTGGATGCAATGACCTTACAATTCAGGAGCCTTTACTGAGAGACTGAATTGACACTAGACAAAGCAATGTGTATGTACTAATCAGCTGAGCTCACAAAAAAGCAAATGAGAGGCTAGGCAATTGAGCGTGCATGAATTAAGGAAAGCTGACCCACTGTACAGAATACAAATATGAAAAATTACCATACAAAGGAAAAGCGCATAGAGAATGCCAAATACACTTGTTAGACACACAGTAAAATGTAGCAAACCACAGAGGAGAGAGAGGGAAAGCAAGCTATTCTGTAATTTGGCAGTGACCCATACTTTGGGTGCTTTTTTAATATAATAATTTTACTAGTGTTATAACAAAAATGAAAATTCTACACGGTAATAAATTTGTGTACAGATTCTAGATTGGATCTCTTTGTATAAAAGGAATGAAGTTATAATGTGAAGAATAAAGTTAGCAAAGTTCACTTTCATTTATATTCCTTTGGCATCAGGAAGTTAAAGCTGAATTCTCCTGTGGGGGTTTGCTGCACAGGAAGCAACATGCTTATTAATGAAGATGACTGGGATTGCTAATAATGTTGACCATTTAAGGACCAGAGAAGCGTTCAATGCATTGATAGAAATTATTAAGTTTGTATTCACCAAGATTCACCAAGCTATCACTAAGTGCCATATAGTTAATTTGTGGTTATTAAATGGCAATTATCATCAACAGACTTGCTGAGTAAGCTGGAACTGCATTGTGAGCCCTGACACACCTTCAGGAGAGCAGAATGGGGGTCTGAAAAGTGATGTCAGATCACTCCCCTTTGAATCTGTGTTTCTTGTCTTGCACGATGCAGTTCAACATAGATCATCTGTATTGTACTTGAAAGCTTATGTGGAATGCACGCACAACCTAGGCGTTTTTGTATGTGAGCCACTGATTTCTGGTTGGAATTCCAAACAGCCGACTGCCTTTTTGTGCCTTTTCATTGCAGCCCTGGGCTTTTTTTTTTTCTTTTAACTATGGCTTTTCCCACTGGGGATCTTTAAGTAAAATATGATAATTGCCCCTACTTTAGCATCCAGTTAAAACCCTTAAAGGAGCAGTAAACTTTTTTATGAAAACACATATTTTACAGAACATTTACTGCTGAATAAAACAGGGGTACTCCCATCGCTGTCAGATGTATTTTTCAAAAATTATAGCAGTTTAATTAATCAGGAAGTGAATTTACTGTGTTTACTTCCTGGTAGTTCTAACTGACAGGAAGTGACAGGCAGTTTCTATCACATTCTGTGGAGAACTGTATGTCTCTGACTTTCCTCTCCATTAGAATCTAGCAGGAAATCTAATTAGAATTTGGCCACTAAAGGGCACTGCTAATGTAAAAATACATGGGTTTAAACTGTAATAACTCTGGAAATATAAACCTCTCGACAGTGAGAGTACCCTTATTTTACTCAATAGGAAAATCCCTACAATATATATTTTTTCATAAAAAAGTTTACTGCTCCTTTAAGGGTTTTAACTGGATGCTAAAGTAGAGAATTCTAGAGCCAACCAACTGCATCAGAAGAGACCAAAAAATCCCCAAATTCCTATAGATATGAATGATGTATTTAACCCCTTGAATGCTGACTAAGTCTCTAAAGTATTGCTTCACAATGTGTTGTGACCTATAGCTTTCAAGGGGTTAAAAGCTCTAAATGGGAGTTTGTGGTAATTTTTATTTGACCCCAGTGATGCAGTTGGTTTACAACAGAATTGTGCCACTTTAACGTCATAAATGTGATACATAAGGTGATCCTGCATTGGATCTGTCACCTGAGGTGAAAGGTAACATGCTAAGCTATAGTACATTTAGCATCGGGGTGACTGTCACCTTGTGTGAGCCCACCAAAGTTCAGCATGCTGCAATTGTTCTGCATTCCATCAGAAATACAGTATGGAAGTTCTGCACTTTAGCCTGTGGGACAGTAGGAAGACCTTTCACAATAGCAGCATTAGAGGTTACTAGGCTGGATGACCCATGTAGGGTTCAGTCAGTTTTTTTTGTGTGCATTCATGTGCGCCAGTCATCAGACATACTTCCACTGAGTTTCACTTGAAGGTGTAAAACATGAGAGAGGTAAGTGTAGATACACCAGCAATATAACTGTTGCTGGGGGTTACAACATTTCTGTTGTCCATGTGAAAGAGGCCTAATGATTGCGACACACCCATATGAATATGTAAAACTCAGGGTCGGATTTACAATTAGGCACAGTAGGCATCTGCCTACAGGTGCACCCCACAGAGGGGCGCCTGTCATTGGAATCAATTATTTTTTTTATTTTATTTTTTTTTTATATTTTCATTCACCCTACCTGCTGCCTGCCTGCCTGCCGCCCGGTGAGATCCTGCTGTTGCTCTCTCGGTGGCTCTTTAGTAATACAGAGCGCTGGGAGAAGACATCATCTCCCAGTGCTCTGCATTACTAAAGAGAAGACCGCGCGGGATCAACGGGAGCTACAGTTCTGTGCAGAAGGAGGCACAGACCTTTCCTGCCGCTGGACCACCAGGGAGGTAGGAAATGGGGCAATGTGGAGCTGATGGGGGTAATGTGAGGGCAAGGTGGAGTTGATGGCAAGTTGGAGCTGATGGGGCAATGTGGAGCTGATGGGGGTAATGCAAGGGCAAGTTGGAGCTGATGGGGCAAGTTGGGGCTGATGGGGCAAGTTGGGGCTGAGGGGGGGCAATGTGAGTGCAATATGGATATGGGGGGTAATGTGGAGATTTGGAGCATTGTGGAGGTATCCAGTGGAGATGGCCAATGGGGGGGGGCGTCTGTAGGCACAGATTTCTGTGCCTACAGGCTCCTGAGATGTAAATCCAGACCTGGTAAAACTACAGTTGATCCAGGTAAGACCAATATTGTTTTGTCAAGAAGCTATAGCTCTGATGTCTGACAACTACATGTATGTTTACACCCTACAGCTTCTAAAAGCTTCAGCTACCAGTATCAAACATAAGGCTAAATTATATTATAGATGATGAATGTTACCACTGATTTAATCACAATGATTCCTATTTGGAAGTATTTGTAGATAACACCATTTATAATGTTACCATCTGCAATAAAATCCAGCACGTTGTTTGCTTCTCTGCGATATCACTAAGCCTGTCACTCCTGGTTAAAGGAGAACTAACACCTCTTAATAGTAACCACTATCATACCTTACTATGTCTATACACTCCTAATGTCTCTATGAATTTTACCCTAGTTGCTTTTGTTCAAGATCTTCTTAACCAAGGAGGCAGTCTTGACAGTTACTGGCCGTTTTTTTCAAATTAAAGGTAATGTATTTATACCCTCTGACCCTTCAAGGGTTAAAATTACCACGTGAAGACTACAGAGTATGAAGTCCTGTGATCCCACTAACAAGCTTTATATCTTCACCCATTGATGTAACATCCAGGAATGATTGAATATACTATCTATTGAACTGTAAGAATCCAGTCCAGAGAATTCTGCTCTGCTGTTATCTGCAGCTCTACCTTTTTACTGGACACACCCACTCCTTTTACCCCATGTTGCCATACTGTTTCCATGACATGCCCTCTGCGCTGAGGCCTGTATCAACAAGCCTTCCATGTTCTTCAGTGCACCTGTATAATGTCTTCCTAATCACATCTCCAGTGCTGAGATTCCTGTCCTGTGCATGACATTGGCTTTGAATTCTGACCACTCTTGTTTGCCACCTGTCCTGACCTTTGCTTCGCTCTAGACCTGATTCTGTTTGCTGATTTGTATCCTGTGACCTTGTCTGTTTGTGAGAGCCTAGTTCTTTAATTCACCTGTGTGAACTGCTTGCAGTTGTCACCACCACTCCCTAGCTTTGCACCCTAGCTTATCTCTCAAGCAGGTCTCAGCATAGCCAACCTGTGGCTATCCATCATCCAGCCTTTATCTGCAAGTGAGTTCATTTTTTCATTCCCTGCCTCAAAGTACTCAGTGACTATTACTAGTTGTTGTTTCTGCATCTGTTCTGCCTAGTAACATCCTCTTTCATTTCGGTTTGTCATCTGTCCCGTTAGCCAATGTGACATAAACCAAGAAAAAAGGGTAATATTCACAGGTGCCATTAGGATTTTCTGGCTATAGTGGGGTAAGAAGGGGATTATTATTAAGAGGTGTTGGTTCTCATGTAAGGGTATGAGGCAAGCTTTATCAGTATGTACAGATGACTTCTATACTGCAAAGAGCTAATCACAGAAATAGTTAATATAATAGTTTAATTTCATGTGAAGAAAAGTCTAAATTCACCAGAAATTAGACAGTAAAAGATCTCTGGTATGTGTCTAAAACACTGTTTATTGACAAACACTAAAAACAAAACATACATTTAAAAACAACTGAAATAGAGACCCATAAAATTGTATCAATCCATAATCATTTATGCTACTAATTAATGGATGTTTACATTTTTTTTTTATAAAATATGTTGTAGGTCTCTTCCGGCTTAGTTAAAAAAGGGCACTCACTCTGCGGGGGGATATTATTCCAAGCTATTAGAGTTGAAACTGTTATTACTCTGTTGCAGTCTATGGGAGACATGAGTCACTGACCACAATTCTCCATAGAACATGGCAGTAAAAGCTTTATCATTTTGGATCATTTTGCACAATTTTAACTTTTTAATATAGTGACTGCCAGCAGTGAGAGGACATTGTTTCTCTCAGCAGGAAAAGCCCTAAATATTTTACATAGAAAAGTTTACTTGTCCTTTAACCCCTTAAGGACCGGCCGATCACGTTCCTGGTTGACACTTAAGGACCACAGACCATTTTTTTTTTAGCATCTGGTTCAGAGCTCCCCGTACGGCGTGCAGTCGCGTGGGGAGCCCTGAATTCCATGACGGTCCTGGCATGTCATGGTCCTTCGCTCCCCAACTCATGACGTGCCAGGACCGTCAAGGGTCCTTAAGGAGTTAAAGATGCAGGCAATGGATGATCACCAATAATATAGGTAAATATCCCATACAAACAATCAATTACAAAATGAAAGTTGTATGGCTTAAATATCATCAGTCTTCAGTCAGAATACATTTTATAAAAGTTTTATAGGGTAGCAAAGATGCATAGTTCCAAATGTATTGTTGTTTTGTTTACATTAACAGTGCCATCTAATGTTCAGTTTACCTACAGTTCTCCTGGTTTTCATACTATTATTCTGTTGCAATCTATGGAAGAGATGAGTCACTGTGAAAATAATCTCAATAGAATGCTTTATCACAGTTTGAACAGTTATAACTGCTGAATAATGAAACTGTCAGCAGTGGAAGTACCCTTGTTTTACTTAGCAAGAAAAGTCCTATATTATGCATCAGGGCATCTAAATTTCCGGTAGTGAGCCACATGATTAGAAAGCCATGAGTGTGACACTGGATTATTTTTTTATTGATAGCAATAGTGAATTAAATTCAAAAGTATGGATTAGTTTATTATCAAGTCAGTGACAATACTGATATTTAACAGACATCTATTTTTGAACTGTATGATACTGGCAAGTGGGCGATTAGGTGTTACTAGACTACTAGTTAAAGGGATAGTATTACTTAAAAATTACTATCCCTCATATTGTAGCCCTTAATAAACTGAGTTAAATGACACCAGCGGCATCTCTCAAACCTTTATGGTTTAAGAGATAGCCACTTTCAAAGTTTCCTCTCCCCGGGACAGGCGGAGGCTCTTAAACAGAGCCGATATCTCGTTATGGAAGGAAAAATGATTCATTGAAACAGTCTTCTATGTGTGCTTGGTTACCAAGCACATGTAGAAGACTGTTTCAATTAATAATTTTTCCTTCCATAACGAGATATCGGCTCTGCTGAAGAGCCTCCTCTTGATTCAAAGACCAGATTCCCCTGCTGGCAGCAGAACGCTGACAGCAGGGGAGAGGAAACCTTGAAAGCGGCTATCTCTTAAACCATAAAGGTCTGAGAGATGCCGCTGGTGTCATTTAACTCAGTTTATTAAGGGCTACAATATGAGGGATAGTAATTTTGAAGTAATACTATCCCTTTAAGATGTGTTAGTTAATTAGGTATAAACAATTTTAAAAAAAATGTTTTACTCACCCTTTAAAGAAAGAGATGCTGGATGACAGGTTGTAATATAAATAGTAATTAAAATAGCCCATAAAATGATCAAATACAAAATTATCTAATCACTGTTCACTGACACAAAACACAGGGCATGAAAATAATTAATTTGTTTACAGTTACTCTTTTCACTTTTCAGAGTCTTTTGTTCTGTCCTGGGTTTTTTTTACTCTTGTAAGATGTATGAAACGATTTGTAATAGATTTCAAAATGTTTGCCAAGGAAGCATTATTTCAGTGCTACAATTTGAAAAGGAAAATGAGCAATCTTTTCAATTATAGTTTTTCCCAGACTCAGTAAAATGAATAGAATCATTTGAAGGACCTGACTGAGCTTTGGGAGGTGGTTAGAGGCTTTCATTAAAGCGTAACTACCATGTCACAAAATGTTTAGCTTAACTAGCTAGTCACCAGAATTTTTACCTGATTTAATAGATATATGCTTTATTCCCCAGCTGTCAGCAGCATGGAGTGCGGACATCTTGCCAGAATGATGTCCACGCACCTGCGCTGTCAGTCCCAGCCAGCTCTAGGAGGTATTGCTAGGAGCCGGCCGGCTCCGGCTGCGACTGACAGCAT
Organism: Rhinophrynus dorsalis; assembly: GCA_037306005.1. Classification (NCBI taxonomy): domain Eukaryota; kingdom Metazoa; phylum Chordata; class Amphibia; order Anura; family Rhinophrynidae; genus Rhinophrynus; species Rhinophrynus dorsalis. Next base: position 78,826,729 of record CM074725.1, read on the forward strand.
GGACGTCATTCTGGCAAGATGTCCACACTCCGTGCTACTGACAGCTGGGGAATAAAGCATATATCTATTAAATCAGGTTATAATTCTGGCGACTAGTGCTACTAAGCAGCTAGTCGCCAGAAAGGGACTTAGATAAGCTAAACATTTTGTGACATGGTAGTTCCGCTTTAAAGGGATAGTAATACTTCGTTTTAGCTTTATTTTATTTTGTAGGCATTAAAAAAACATGAAGAATGATATAAGTCTTATCTCTCAAACCTTTATGGTTTGAGAGATATTCACAAGCAAAGTTTCCCCTCCCGCCCCTTTTACCTAGCATAAGCCATCTCTTCTCAGATGTGGAATGCAGTCCACAGACCAGACAGATAACAGCAGGGGACAATCTTCTTCCCATGAGAATAATGAAAGCCCTGTCCCCTTGACAATTTTTGCAGGTTTTTCCCTTATCTTAATTGAAGATTGTCCCTCTCTGCAATCTACCTGGGCACCTCCCTTCTGATCTGGCTGAGCAGTGTTACATCAGTAAAAGGGGCGGGAGGGGGATACTTTGTCATTGAATTACTCTAGAACTACAACTCTGATAGAATTGAAATAACACTCTCCAAAGTCCAAATACTATGATGATTAATTAGAGCTGCTTTTATTATGAAACATTACTATCCCTTTAAGGGAATAAAGACCTATTCCAACTATAAAAAAGAAACCAATGGTTCATGCAGGCCACAAAGTATAAGACCCCTCAATTTAAAGATTAACAAAGGCATGCCCCCATAAAAGAGAACACATGTTGATATTTTTCTCAAGACGGTCACATACAATATTGGGAAAAAATAACTCGAAGATAAAAACAAGCATTTTAAGTCCCTTGGTAAGAAGGTTACTAGATTAATTGAAGAACAATTTGGGGATCACCACTAAAATGGCTGATGTAATATTGTCATTATGAACAACAGGGATTATAAAAATTTGTGCAAATATCTTAAAGGAATAGTAATGTTTCACAATAAAAGCAACTCCAATTAATCTTCATAGTAATTGGGCCATGGAGAGTGTTATTTCAATCATGTCAGAGTTGTAGTTCAAGAGTAATTGAATAATAAAGTATATCCCTCCTGCCCCTTTACAACTCTGATAGTATTGAAATAACACTCTCTATGGCTCAAATACTATGAAGATTAATTGGAGCTGCTGTTTTTGTGAAACCTTATTATCCCTTTAAGGAAGGAACATTGTATAGAAAGTTGCTCTACTTATGGTCAAACAATGTCAAAGGAAACTATTAAACAAAGTTAATGGGGGAAGTATAATTGCCATGTCTTATTGTGTGAAAGTGACTCACCATATAGAGCTTACTAAAATGTAAATTTCAAGTGAGGGACTTGCTGGGAAGGTTAATCATTTCAGGACTGGGACGCTTGGATAAAAAGCCTTGTTGTCAGGTGCGCTCGTTTTTAAAAAAATGTATATATGTCTTCAGAGTTGTGTTCACTGGTTGTGCATTTGGATGTGGAGAACTTTTACTACAGTATCCCTCGCTGGCAGGGTGAGAGTGAGTGAGAAAATGGAACAGACAAGACGTGACACATTTTATTGATACTACATGAGTTAATTATGTCATATAAGGAGGTTGATGTACAAAATAGAAATGGAGCAATTCTAGACCTATCCAACTGTATAACATTTCATTTAAAAATCCCAAATTCCCATTGATTCAAATATTGCATTCAATGGTAAGCAATTCATTAGCAACCTCTCTACCATTTATTTGCATAATAATAATAATAATAATCCTTTATTTATATAGCGCACACAGATTCCGCAGCGCTTTACACTCATATTGGTTCCTGTCCCCATTGGGGCTCACAATCTAAATTCACCTATCAGTATGTTTTTGGAGTGTGGGAGGAAAGCGGAGTACCCGGAGAAAACCCACGCAAACACAGTGAGAACATACAAACTCATTGCAGATGTTGTCCTTGGTGGGATTTGAACCCAGGACCCCAGTGCTGCAAGGCAACAGTGCTAACCACTGAGCCACTGTGCTGCCCTCATACTATGGTCCATTTGGTTTACCTCAGAATCAATGCAATTCTTCTTAGCAAAGCAGCCTCAGCTATCAAAGAAGAACCAGATCAATTTCAGAACAAACCAACAGCACCACAGGGGACAAATGAAAATTCTCAAAATTCCCACTGATTTAATTGGACATCTGAAACCTTTGAATGCTAGAGATGCTTCCATTCTTTGTCCTGAAATGTGTTGGAGACCTGTGTAAAATGTAAGGAGTTAAATAGACATTTAACCTTTTTAGTGCCAGAGGGGTACGGAATGCATTGCTTTGCAATACATTCTGTACCTTTTTGGAACTCAAAGGGTTAAATCAATAGCAATATTTATATGTCCCCTGTGGCACAGTTGGTTTACCTCAAAATGGTTTCAGTTCGTGGTATATATCACTGCGAGACTTGCTATTTTGTAAACGGCATAATTATATTATAAACGATGCCACTAAGTGATGCAATATTCTTATTTTTCTTACAGCTCAATAAGCTGTATATATGAACAACTGTGCATTTTTAATTGTTTATTTAAAGGGATAGTAATGTTTCATAATAAAAGCAGCTCTAATTAATCATCATAATATTTGGACTTTGGAGAGTGTTATTTCAATTCTGTCAGAGTTGTAGTTCAAGAGTAATTCAATGACAAAGTATCCCCCTCCCGCCCCTTTTACTGATGTAACACTACTCAGCCAGAGAAGAAGGGAGGTACCCAGTTAGATTGCAGAGACAGACAATCTTCAATTAAGATACGGGAAAAACCTGAAAAACTTGTAAAGTGGGGCAGGGCTTTCATTGTTCTCATAGAAAGAAGATTGTCCCCTGCTGTTATCTGTCTGGTCTATGGACTGCATTCCACATCTGAGATGAGATGGCTTACATTAGGTAAATGGGGCTGGAGGGGGAAAGTTTGCTTGTGAATATCTCTTAAACCATAAAGGTTTGAGAGATAAGACTTATAACGTTCATGTTTTTTTAATGCCTACAAAATAAAATAAAGATAAAAACGAAGTATTACTTTCCCTTTAATGTATTGCTTGTTATTTTGTATTAGGCACTTGTTTAGAATTAAGGGGTCGTTTTGTAACTTATCTACAGACCATGTGATTGTAATTAGTGATACACATATTTAACCCTTTGAGTGCCAGATGTCAACTCTGGCAATCAAAGGTTTAAAGGAGGAACACTTAAAACAAGCTATGCCTTTGAAGTGAGCAGAAAAGTAAGAAACATAAGACATTCAGGGTTTTTTTTCTCCTTTTATTTTTGTAATCCCTTATGTTTGCTTTTAATATAAAGCAATAAATGCTGACTTTTTATTGAAGCTCCACTGGTTTAAGCTTCTTGCTTTTGAAACAAATCTTTCTCATTTCACCTTGGAGACGTCTGATAGTACTGCACAGCATTGTTGTTACAGAACAACCTTCTCAGAACATCAACCTCAGTGTGTTCGTGTTTAATGGCAGACACAATGATAAAAAGATATATGATATGGAAAGGTGCTCTATTAGGTAACTAGATAGCTATTCAGACTGTTGAAAGAATCCAAATAATGGTACAAGGTACTCCAGACAATAAGTATTAAAACATACAGTATGTAAATTTATTCTCATGGTAAAATATCTGACATTTCAGTTACAGATCTTTTACCAGGTGCAAGCAAACCAAACATGGCTGATGTTATATTTATAAACTACCCTATTGATGTCAAAATGCCCTCCATTGTTATTGAAAACCATAGTCATTCTACCACAATAAAGTGGAACATTAACTTAAAAATTACACACATATATATATATATATATATATATATATATTTATTTATTTATTTATTGCTGTGCAAAAATGTTAGGTGTCAAAAATGCTGTAAAGTAAGAATGCTTTCAAAAATAATTATGTTAATAGTTAATTTTTTATCAATTAACAAAATGCATAGTGAGTGAATAGAAGAAAAATCTAAATTATTTCAATATTTGGTGTGGTCACCCTTTGCCTTTTGGTTGCTGCAGAAGGCATTTTGTTCGCTGAAGGCTGGAGAGTGGTAAAAGAATGAGTGTCTCCGTGCAAAAGTGAAGCATACTGGAGGTTCCTTGCAAGCTTAGGGCTGCATTTCTGCAAATGGAGTTGGGGATTTTGACTGAATTAATGGTCTCCTCAATGCTGATCTATGATGAAGCACTCGTGTTATGCGAAACGCGTTAGATGGGTCTCATCTAGCCAATTTGTTTGTGTTTAAATATCCTGCTCCCTCCATGATGGACTGCATTGTCCTTTTATACATATGAATTAAATTTTGGAAGTTTTTATCATCTCCGAGTTACAGCTGTTTCTATCCATTACAAACCACCGACTAGAGGGTGCTCCCATACCTTTTGCAGCATGACAATGACCCCAAACATACAGCCAAAGTCATTAAGAACTATCTTCAGCATAAGAAAGAATAAGGAGTCCTGGAATTGATGATATGCCACCCACAGAGCACCGATCGCAATATCATCGAGTCTGTCTGGGATTAGATGACGAGAGAGAAGAAACTGAGTCTGCCAAAATCCACAGAAGAACTGTGGCTAGGTTTCCAAGATGTTTGGAACAACCTACCTGCTGAGTTCCTTAACAAACTGTGTACAAGTGTATCTAGAAGAATTGATGCTGTTTTGGAGACAAAGGGAGGTCACACCAAATATTGATTTGATTTTTCTTCTGTCCACTCACTATCTCACTATGCATTTTTTAATCGATAAAAATAAACTTTCACTGTCGTCCAATACAGGTCACTGGTACTCTGGGAGGTGATCCGCCCCCCTAATAGGCAGGAACAATTATTCAAATGCGCGCAGGGGGCGGAGCCCCCCTCCCACTTAAGCTGCCTTCAGGCCAGAGCCACGAGATTGATTTGTTCCTGTGTGCTGTGCACACCAGGTGGAGAACATCTATACATTCAACTTAGTATTTTATTATTTTTATTCAAATATGGAATACCACCATTAGGAGGGTGACCATGGCTGTGAATTGCCCTCTCTAAAGTGGCTAGTGCAGCTTCCAGGGATTTTCTGTGGACCTTATGCCCTGAAGAGGGAACAGCTTGAGTCAAGCAGCTTCCCTGCTGGGGAATTTACCTCTGGTCTATTCCTACTTCATCATGGTCACCTGAAGACAGAAGTCCTGCAGAAAGGTGAGCCACCCCTTGAGTGCTGAAGGTCCACTTGTCCCCACAGTGTCCCTTTGATGGGCTTGTATTTGGGAGTTTGCATTGCACTCCAGCACTCATGTTTATGCAATTTCTGTGGTATTCTCTGGGTTTTGGAGCTTTGGGTATAATGTTACTTATGTTTCTTATGTATTTGGTAACTGTTTGGCACTTTTTAAACTTCAGTGGGACTTTATTAAAATTTAGTGTTCAGCGCCTTTAAGCCCGCCTTTTCCCGCTTAGACGCCATTGCTCCTTTACTCTCTATGGGATTTCACAGTGTGGGACATATCTCTGGAACCGCTTGTCACAGCAACTTCAGAGATGGCTCATTTTATTTCTATGCTCCTGCTCTATCATCCGGTGTCTGTTTTCAGGGTGTGGGGAGTTCAGGGGGGCTTCGGGCACTGTTTGGGGTACTTCTGAGAGAAAACTACATTTCCCATGAGCGCCCGGTTCGCGCTCGTTTCTGATTGGCTGACCTGACGGCCGCCATTTTGTGGTGTTATTTCTCAGCGAGTATACTACGCAGGGACCGAGCCTTCTCTCCTCTCAGCAGATTAACCCTTCGCTGGCCAGATAAGTCCGATTTTAGGCATTTCTGGGGTGAAACTTTAATCTTTCACACTTTTACTGGGTGATATTTGTTAAGTGGTGTATATTGACGCTGTGAGCATGTCTACTCCACTGGAGCCAGGGGCTAGGCCTAAGACTAAGGAGGCTGGGGTGTCTGTTCCCTCCATTGCGTTTTGCTCCTCTTGTCACTCTGGGCTGCCTCGAGATTGTTCTGGTAATTTATGCCCTAAATGCTCTGATTGTCATGATAGCAACCCTGGGCTTCCCAGCCATGCTATTGAGCCAACTTGGGTGAAAGAGTTTAAAGCTGCCACTAGGGATCTCAGATCCACTCTCCAACTCTTTCCCTCTCAGGTACAGGGGGCTCTCCAGGTTTGGCAGACCCCCTCTACAATCAGGACTTCCCTGCCTAAGCCACAGGGGGCTCCTGATGTGTCTGATTCTTCTGAAGAAGAACTATTACAGGATTCTGATGCTGAGGAAGGCACTGTTATTGAGTCTAACAGGTCCATTGGGGACCCTTATGAATGTGACCCTGAGGTTTCTGCTGAGGGTTTGAGTAGAGCTGTGTTAACTACGCTCGACCTTCCTCTGACTCAGGAATCTACTCATGATCCAACTGACGTTTTCCAAAAACCATCTAAGGCGGTTGTATGTTTTCCAACTAACCCTACCCTTGCCCGTCTAGTCTCTGAGGGATGGAGGAATCCTGACAAATCCTCCTCAGTGTCCAAAAAGTTTGCTAAACTTTACCCTTTTCCTGAGACTGAACTGGCAAAATGGGTTCATCCTCCCAAAGTGGATGCTCCTGTTTCCAGGCTATCCAAATCTACTGCTTTAGCTGTCTCTGATGCCTCTGCCCTGCAGGATTGGATGGACAAAAAGCTAGAACTTTCTCTTAAATCTATTTTTGCCTCCATTGGCACTGCCATGCGTCCAACCTTTGCAGTGGCGTGGGTTAATAGAGCTATTGCGGCCTGGACTGAACGACTGACTGAGGCAGTCCGCCAGGATGCCCCGGTATCTGAGCAGTTGCAGCTCCTTGCTAATATTACTGAAGCACAAAATTATGTTGCTGATGCTGCCTTTGATGCTGTGCGCATGATGGCGAGGGCCTCCACTTCATCTGTGGTGGCTAGACGTGCCCTTTGGCTGAAAATTTGGTCTGTTGATACAGCCTCTAAGAAAGCCTTGCTTTCCTTGCCCTTTCAGGGGAACTTGCTATTTGGTTCTGAACTCAAAGAAATGATCAGCGAGGCTACTGGCGGTAAAAGTACTCTTCTACCCTCAGTCTTCAAGAAAAAGTTTCCAGCCAAATGCAATCGGTCCTTTCGTTCCTTTCAGACTGAGACACGCTCCACGTCCCAGACGGGGTCGTCCTCTACGCGTCCCTCCTCCAAGCCCAAGCAGTCCTGGAAGCCCAAAGTTGCCCCCAAGGCCAAGACCTCCAAGACTGCTTCGGCATGACTCACCGAACCCGGGTCCGCATCCGGCAGTAGGTGGACGTCTCCGCATCTTTCGCCGGACTTGGGAGGAGTCAGTGACGGACCCATGGGTTATTCAGGTAGTGTCAGAGGGATACAGAATCCCTTTCTCTTCCCTTCCTCCTTTTCGGTTCCATTTTACTCGTCCTTCTCAGGAACCTACAAAAAGGCGTCTGTTCGACGACGCTATTCAGGATCTTTTGGACAAAGAGGTCCTGGAATTGGTTCCTCCAGAGGACACAGGTTCAGGATTTTATTCCAACCTGTTCGTGGTGGCCAAAAAGGACGGAGGTGCTCGTCCCATTTTGGATATCAAAGATCTCAATTCCTATGTTGTGAGTTCCCACTTCCGCCAGGAATCCCTGCGCTCTGTGATTGCCGCAATGTCTCCAGGGGAGTTTCTTGCCTCCCTGGACCTTCAGGATGCATATCTTCACATCCCTATTCATCCAGAGAGCAGGCGGTATCTCAGGATTGCCTGCCACAGGGGACACTTTCAGTTTTCAGCTCTTCCCTTTGGACTGACTTCGGCCCCTCTGGTCTTTCAGAGGGTGTTGGGTTCTTTGATAGCTGTACTTCATCAAGAAGGTGTCAGAGTGACCCCCTACATGGACGATCTCCTCCTGAAAGCCTCCTCAGCGGAGCTTCTCCACCAGCAACTGCAGCTGTGTATACACACTCTGAACCGTCACGGCTGGATCCTGAATCTGGACAAGTCAGACTTGGTCCCATCTCAGAGGCTCCTTTTCCTGGGTCTCCTGTTCGACACTCTGCAATGCATGGTGTTTCTGCCAGAGGAAGTGGCTCATCAGATAGCCATCCGAGTAGCCGGGATCCTGGAGCTGGACAGAGTTCCAGTACCGAAGTTGACGTCTCTGGTGGGGAAGTTCATTTCCACGATGGAAGCGGTACCATTTGCCATGGCCCACTCCAGGGAACTTCAGAGGTTTGTGATCCAGACGTGCAAGAATCATCCAGATCATCAGCATCTGTCAGTCTCTCTACCTCCTCATGTCGAATCGAGTCTGCACTGGTGGCTGGATCTCTCTCATCTCCTGAAAGGGAGATCCTTTCGAATTCCCTATTGGACCACGCTCACAACGGATGCCAGCCTCCTGGGATGGGGTGCTGTGTTGGGTCGTTTCAGTGCTCAGGGGAAATGGGGACTGGAGGAATCTCTTCTCTCCATCAATGTTCTGGAACTGCGTGCCATCCGGCTTGCCCTGAGGCACTGGGAATCTCAGCTGGAAGGTTGCCCAGTCAGAGTGGAGTCCGACAACGCCACCGCAGTGGCCTACATCAACAGGCAAGGCGGCACAAGAAGTTGCACCGCCTGGTTGGAGGTCAAGGATATTTTATCTTGGGCAGAAGATCACGTGCCTGTCATTTCAGCAGTTCACATTCCAGGCGTAGACAACGTCATGGCAGACTTTCTCAGTCGTCACACAGTCGACAGCGGAGAATGGGCTCTTCATCCAGAGGTGTTTCACCTAATCACCCAGAGGTGGGGGGTACCTGCAGTGGACCTGATGGCTACCAGACACAACAGGAAGGTGCCGGCGTTTTGCTCCCGGTGGAGGGACTCTCTTGCTCTAGCAGTGGATGCCTTGTCAATCCCTTGGGATTTTCCTCTGGCCTACATCTTCCCTCCTCTTCCTCTATTGATCAGAGTCATCCAGAAGTTGAAGCTGGAGCGCTGTCCTGTCATCCTGTTCGCTCCAAACTGGCCTCACCAGTCCTGGTATCCGGAGTTGATGGCCATGTCCGTGGCGGAACCGTTTCCACTTCCTGCTCGTCCGGATCTACTCCTTCAGGGTTATCTGTGGAAGGAGGATGTTCAGAATCTCCATTTGATGGCATGGCGGTTGAATCCTCGATTCTATAGAAGAAAGGATTTTCTCCTTCAGTGGTGTCGACGATGCTTAGTGCTCGTAAGCCTGTGTCCTCCAAGATCTATCATCGTGTCTGGGCCACCTTTGTAGCTTGGTGTACTGATCGGAAGATGTCCCTAGATTTTCATCTTCCCACTGTCCTGGCCTTTTTACAGGACGGTGTTGAGAAAGGGCTCAGTCTGAGTTCCCTCAAAGTCCAGACTTCTGCTTTGTCTGTGTTTTTCCAGGAAAGGATTGCTATCCTTCCTGATGTCAAAGTTTTCTTCCAAGGCGTGACTCATGTTCGGCCTGCCTTCAAGAGTCCTACTCCCCAGTGGGACCTCAATTTGGTGCTGGGAGTTCTCCAGCGTCCTCCGTTCGAATCCTTGGCTTCTATTCCCTTATGTCTCTTGACTTGGAAAATGGGCTTTCTTTTGGCTATTGTTTCAGTTCGCCGGGTAGCAGAGTTACAAGCTCTGTCTTGTAAACCTCCTTACCTGGTGTTCCACAAGAATAAGGCTGTGCTTCGCACTACCAAGGAATTCTTACCCAAGGTTGTGTCTGAGTTTCACATCAATCAGGAGATTGTGGTTCCCTCTTTCTGCCCTAATCCTTCATCTGACAAGGAACGAGATCTCCATTTGTTGGATGTGGTGCGTTGCCTCAAGTTTTATGTTCATCGCACCGAGTCTATCAGGAAGTCTGACGCTCTATTCATCATTCCTGAGGGGCCTAGGGCAGGGAGACCGGCTTCCAAAGTTACCATTGCCTCTTGGATTAAGGCTACTATTCGTGAAGCCTATAAGTTGCGGAATAAGCATGTTCCCTTCCGGGTGACTGCCCATTCCACCAGATCTATTGGGGCCTCTTGGGCCTACAAGAATCAGGCATCTGCTGATCAACTGTGCAGAGCGGCCACTTGGTCCTCTGTGCACACATTTTCAAAGCACTACCGAGTTTATGTACTGGCCTCGGCTGATGCCAGTTTTGGGAGGAAGGTCCTGGAGGCAGTTTTGCCTGTTTAGGACTTCTACTCTGTGGTTCTTAGTGCTTCTTTACTGTTGAGCCCGGTTGGCTCTGGTTCAGTGTGCTGTGTTAGTTCAGGGGTTGTTTCCCCCTGGTTGGTGTCCGTTGACACTTACATTTTTGGCTATGTGATTAACTGGTTCATAGCAGTTCTAGTGACTTGGGCCTTGCACCTGGTCCTTGCCTTACTTCCCGCCTCTGGGTCAGCTCAATGTTTGTACATCCCAGAGTACCAGTGACCTGTATTGGACGACAGTGAAAATAGGATTTTAGTCTTACCTGTTAAATCCTTTTCACTTAGTCCATACAGGTCACTGGTCTCCCACCCTGTCAAGGGACCATGCTTGGCTCTCCTGTGGCATTCAGTGGGAGACCTTCGGGGCATGCTCACAGGAGTCTTCCTTCTGGCTTACCTATGGTCAGTTTTAGTGTCTCAAATCAATCTAGTGGCTCTGGCCTGAAGGCAGCTTAAGTGGGAGGGGGGGCTCCGCCCCCTGCGCGCATTTGAATAATTGTTCCTGCCTATTAGGGGGGCGGATCGCCTCCCAGAGTACCAGTGACCTGTATGGACTAAGTGAAAAGGATTTAACAGGTAAGACTAAAATCCTATTATTCACATTCAATGTTTTGGAAAACATTCTTACTTTACAGCATTTTTTCACACCTGCCTAAACCTTTTTCACAGTTCTGTATATCTATCTATCTATCTATCTATCTATCTATCTATCTATCTATCTATCTATCTATCTATCTATCTCTATATACAATAAGACAGTGGCACTCACTAAGCTATAACTAAAAAAGATAGTTGGTGTACTGCTTTCCTAGCTGGCACACAGAGTGGTGACATCATGAGGTTCAAGCTAAGCAACCTGCATCAACAAACAACACATAATTGTGTTGATGGCAACAGACAATTAAAGTACATCACAGGAGGTATATTCATAAAACCATAAAGTCATCTCTATCTTCACCCCTACTTATAAGGATGGAACACAAAGAATATGTATTGTCCAGAGAAGGCAATGTTATAGTGGGAAATTCGTGGTACTGACAATGCAATCCATAGTTGTCACGTAATCCTTTGCACGTGATTACAAGACATAATAGGTCACAGTTCAGATCAAATCCAATGCGTAATAGATCAACTTGGTATTCTTAAGGCAAGACAGTTCATCTTAGTCTTTGTAATTGCAGGATGCTGCATTGTGACACCACAATTCATAGGACTAGGAAAACTTAGCCACTATTCACTTCAGCACATGATCAAGAAGAATTTAAGGTGCTTCGTGCATAGTCTTGTGTATTTTTCCATAAGTATCTTGTGGATTTATCCACAATTTATCCACAAGTGTACTTCTCTCCAGCCAGTTTCACTTCATTTACAATTCTGAAGCATCTCAAAAGTGCATTAATTAGCCCTTTGAATGCCAGGTATCTAATGCATTACAAAACAATACCTTTCTGGCACTCAAAGAGTTAGCGATATAACAAACTCTTCCTGGACACACAGCAAATTGGAGACAGTCCGTATTAAGGTCAAAAACATTACTCCGTAGGGTGCTAGGTCCTTCATCCCATGGATCTTTCCATAGGGAGGGTACAAGGTGTGCACACTTATGAACATAATATCATTGTATTTGTAGATGAGTAGTGGGAAAAAACTGACAAGTTGATAACGATTCAAAGAGAAATGTATGGAAATGCTGCTTTTAAAGTCTGTGAAAAGGGCTGATTATACAGTATATGTGCATATTAATCCATAGACTTGTCATTATAATTACACTGGATATTTCACCTATCCCTTTGTTTTGCATGATTTCATTGTCAACTTAACATGGAATGACTGGATTCAAATGTATAATTTCAGTATATTCATTTTCATGTTTTTTATGTATCATTTCATCACCCATTTTTTCATTTCATCTGTTATTTTTCACATTGGGATTTAAAGGGATAGTAATGTTTCATAATAAAAACAGCTCTAATTAATCATCATAGTATTTGGACCTTGGAGAGTGTTATTTCAATTCTGTCAGACTTGTAGTTCAAGAGTAATTAAATGACAAAGTATCCCCCTCTGCCCTTTTTTTCTGATATAACGCTGTTCAGCCAGATCAGAAGGGAGGTGCCCAGGTAGACTGCAGAGGGAGACAATCTTCAATTAAGATAAGGGAAAAAACTGAAAAACTTGTCAGGGTTTTCATTGTTTTCATAGGAAGAAGATTGTCCCCTGCTGTTATCTGTCTGGTCTTACAACCAGATTCCACATCTGAGAAGAGATGGCTTACACTAAGTAAAAGGGGCAGGAGGGGGAAACTTTGCTTGTGAATATCTTTCAAACCATAAAGGTTTTAGAGATAAGACTTATATTGTTCTTCATGTTTTTTTAATGCCTACAAAATAAAATAAAGATAAAACAAAGTATTACTATCCCTTTAAGATTGTTTCGGTATACTCATTCTCATGCATTTAAAACTGATTTATACATTGTGGCTGGTTATACATATCATGGCTTTTAATTTTTTCACTATATTTAAAGGGATCTCAAGGTTTTCCTTTCACATATTTTTCAAGTATATGTGTTTATTAATGTGTACTATTTTATGGGTTAATAGACATATTCAACATATTTATAAGTCACTAGGGGTTCTTTTTATGTATGTAGAAGAGTATGAGAAGAGAATATGTAGGTATTGTGAGTATTTACTAATATATTTTTTATTATTTTTCAAAATTTAGTTTGTGTCACACCAGTGGATGTTTATATATTATTGGCATGTGTTTGGACTCAGGGCAATTTGGTTGTTGTGTTCCACTACACAATACAATATATTGCAGAATCTGTATATTTTTGTTTGGGTGGTGGGAGATAATATCTGATGGGCTTGTGTCCAAATGTGTGCCAAGTTTGAGATAGGTCAGAATATTACCGCTCTGTGTTTTTTGCTGAACTGGACACCACCCTGTGGCTCTAGGGAGCTGCGGATCAACGTTCATGGGGGCGATAGCATAGATTGGTCTATACATTTGCAGTGGTGGCATATGCTTAGATGGGCTAAGTATTTAGAATTTATGCTGATTTTCACCACCATTCTCTACCTACAATATAAAGGTGGTGTGTACATATAAAGCGGGGCATAGATTTTTCCAGACATCTTTTAGTGGAAATGTTTATAGACACTAGATGTTTGTCGGCATTGTGGATATTTGCTGTACATCCATATAGTGTGGTGTATGTGTATAATCCGTGCTCAGATATAGCCTCTTTTTCACACAGTGGTAACACTGTAGAAAACCATATGATAGTGTGGTGTGTGTGTTTTGTTTTTAGATACCCGTGGGTCTGTGCTGCGGGACGGAGGAGATGCGGCGGGGTTGACTTTTCTCCGAGACATGATTGTTTATCCGGCGGCGTGTCTGTGGTCTGTTATATGCTGACACTGAGGGTGTCTGAGACTTAGTTCAGCACACTGTCTGGGGTGTTGTTTTGGGGTGTTGTAGCTGCGTGGATTGTGGTATAGGGGGGGCATTGATTTTTCCAGACATCTTTTAATGGAAGTTTGCATTCTATGCGTACTATAGGTTGATCATATACTATAACATATATTTTTTGGTCCAGGAAATATTTGTAGCATGATCAGAAAAATATTTATGTTATATATATTGAGGCATGTATAGTGGACATATATATGTCCATTTGAATTTTCTGATTTGAGATTATTCTTTGGGATTTAAACCGGTGTCGCCGAACAATAATTTTGGTTTGTACACACGAGTTTTTAATTAATTTTATTTGTTTTTTATATTCTTTGTGATTTTTTTGTATATAGTTTTGACCAGTGTCACTTTAATAGTGGAGTCTGGTCTAAATATATATATGGTTTAATCATTCAATATTTTTGAGTGGAATGTGTAACCAGTGTTTTGTCATGGACGCATGACTGGGTGTGGATAAAATAAACCATTTTTTTATTGACATTGTGTATTGATATATTTCTTTTGGAGATAATTGACCTTTATATGTACAGCGCCGGATTGTTTTTTTATAAATTTTATATATATACATTTGAGGGTCAATTGTAGCAGGGATCCCAATTCCAGGCAGCAGTACATCTGTGTACATCTGTGCTATTCCCCATATAGCACCACCATAATTGCTTTTTGATAAAGGCGGTGTGTGTTCTGAAGGTTGGGACTGGAGGAGATAAATCCAAGATATTTCCTTAATTTCATTTAAGGGCATCTTGTGATCATCCATTTGATTATTGTTTGAATATTGTTTTAATAAATCATTTTTATATAAATTTGATATCCTTTATCATTCAGCCAATATATATGTAAGGTTATTATTTAGTGCAGCACACTATTATCTAGTTTTATTGGAGTTTTTTTTTTTTCCTACAAGTGGGATAATTTTGTGTGTAATAGCAACATGTATTTTTAGGGTGGATAGGGAGTTTTTTTCTCTATCCCTTGGTTGATCAGGACATCAGTTATTGCTTTCTTTTCACTGAGTCAAAGGCCTTTTAATAGTCTATGAAGGCTATGCATAATGGAATGTTGTATTCATTATGGCACTCTATAACTAGTTTAACTGTATGGATATGGTCCATTGTACTGAAACCGTTCTTGAAGTCTGCTTGTTTTTTTAGGTTGTGCCACGTTAGGTATTGTGCCTGAGTGTATTTGTCTATGCCCACCACACTAACTTCTTTTTAAGTAACAGTTGCAGGGTGTAACATATGACATCAGTTCTTTAAAGCCTCTGTTTTCAACAAAAGAAAAGGGCAGCATGTCAACTGCCAACATTTTGGCAAGTTTACTATTCCATAGGTGTACTTTTGCATTATTTTTGTGCAGGTTTTGATGTCTTTCTAAAAACATAGTAAGTATGGGATGACAGTACCGAGTACTCTATGTCTCTTGCCATCTCAAAAACCAAACTCAGAATCTGCAGCAGGAGCAGAAATCTGATCACACTCTCTGCCACATCAACAAGACTTGTATTATGTATCCCATAGACCCAGGAACATTTAGAAGTACTTCTGCTGCTACTGTGGCGCTTCTGATATGTTGATGGTGAACTGGGCTGGTAAAGACTCAATTATTGCTCAAAACAGAAAAGGGAAAGCCAGTCTACGTGCAGATGATTTATTGAACAACGAGTTAAAAATAAGTAAAATATTGCACTCACATTTGTCCTGCTTGGGCTTTATGCATATCACATGGTCCCTCTCTCTGTTAGCCAGCAGTTTCCTGCCGATTCCTTTTGGTACTTTGTGGTCCTTGGAATTATCTCCCAACAGACAATATCTTTTCTGGAACTTTCAGACCCATTTTGAGCAACACCATTGGTACATTTTCTCTTTTCACTATTCAACCAGATCTGTCATTCCTTTAACTCCTTTTTTTGCCCAACTAACCTATTTGGCCCTCTTTGTCTATGGCCTTTTGAATTTCAGCTTTTACTGATTACATTAGTATCCTACTGCAGCATCTTTACCGTAACTCTGACCTATATTCAGAATAAGTGCAGCATCTTCAGCCTCTAAGAATGCTATTCATGCTTACCTCATTCAGGAACTAGACTGTTAACTATCCTCCTGCTTTGCAAGGCTCATTCCCACATCAAGAAATTTGAATACTCTTTTCTCTATAATCACATATTTATTCACTCTCTTCTAGATCTTGCCATTTCATCATTTAATCAGGCTCACTGCCAGATGTCCTAGCCTAGGGTTCAGTCACCTAGATTTTCATCACATCTCATCACTCACTTCACTTTTGCTACCATAAGCCCTGACCACAAGGGTAAGGCTTTGCCTGTATTTGTGGGAGGGGCTGAATGCCTTTTAAAACCATTCAGTCCAACCCCTTTCTGTTCATGCCACCTCAGTGAACCCCACTCTCCAACAACTCTCTCATTAATCATTCCTTTAAGGTGAATCCTCTAATCAGGCTCACTACCACTTGTCCCAGCCTAGGGTTCACCTGGGTTTTTACCACATTTAATGACTCACTCTCATTTCCTTGCCTTAATCCCTGGCCATATTATCAGTAATCAACCTAGCCAGGTTATTTTGTCAGTTTTGTTACCAATTTATTTTTCTTCAGAATTATTTATACAATTTCCATCTCCCACTCCCCACTAAACTGCTACAAGCCATGTTTGAAGGTGTCATTTTCTGGTAAACAACACAATGCTCCCCTTGATAAAAGTCTAAAGACCACTGATAAAAATAAGCCTACAGTCCCACCACACTTAATTTTACAACTAGGTTTACCAGCAGGAGATGGAAAGATGCTGGGAGAGAACAAGGATGACTAAAGGGAGAAGCAGGATGGTTGGAGTGAAACAGGGAGAAGCAGAGTGAAGCAGATCATTCCTCATATAAATAAATAATACAGAAAACTCTCCCTTCTCCCCCTAAAATAAGTAAAAAATGCAAGCAGTCACAAAAATACTGAATGGAAGTACCCCACAATCATTAAAATAAATTAAGAATTCGGAAACATGCCTTTACTCTTTCTACAACAATAAATAATACCCCTTTTTGAGCGCCAGAGGGGTTACCAATGATTGTCAGACCGTATGACAGCCTCAGTGTTTAACTATGATGTCAACACTATGGCTGTCATAGGGGTCTAACACAGTTCAGAAGAGCCAGATCAGACACTGATAATTGCAGGGGCTTAAAAGGTCCATGTTATCTATTATTTATTTATGCACTGTAGGGAAGGGGGCATCTCTGGACGCTATCAGTTTGAGAAGGCTTACACTGGTTACATCAGTCTTTTGAGGGCCAGAGGGCAGTTCAATGCATTGTGGTGCTCAAAAGATTTCATTATTTATTGTTGCAGAAGGGGTGAAGGGTTGGTATTATTTATGGTAGAGGTGTGTGTGGGACGGGTATTGGTGGGAATCCTGCCTTCTATACCTGGAGGGGGATTCCTGCATTCTTTATTTTGAAGGGTGGGGATACTACCAAGTCATTAATGTGATCAGTTATCCCAGTGAGAGCTGATCAATGTTTTGACAATTATACTGCATGTGAGATAGGCAGAGCATGGTTAGCTGTCACCAAGCAGCTGATTGAACTATGAAACAGGAGTATGTTCTTGTTCTCTTAGGGCCGTATGTTCAAAGGCATAACATCAAAAAAATGTGTGCATGAACGACAAAAAACTAGTAATGTCCATTGTGTACGACACAACTCCAGAATTGCCGGGGAAAGGGCATGGCTAAACTATTCTCCAGTGTCTTATAGAGGAAAAGAAAATTTGTCGTAACTAAAAAAAATGTGTACGTTAAGAAAAAAGTGGAGGGAATGTGAAGTTCTGGATGTCAGAATTTTTGTCTTCAGTTAAGGCATTTTTGTCTTTAGTTAAGACAGTTTTGTCATTAGTTAAAGGGATAGTAATGTTTCATAATAAAAGCAGCTCTAATTAATCATCACAGTATTTGGACTTTGGAGAGTGTTATTTCAATTCTGCCAGAGTTGTAGTTCAAGAGTAATTCAATGAGAAAGTATCCCCCTCCTGCCCCTTTTACTGATGTAACACTGCTCAGCCAGATCAGAAGGGAGGTGCCCAGGTAGACTGCAGAGAGGGACAATCTTCAATTAAGATAAGGGAAAAACCTGAAAAACTTGTCAAGGGGGGCAGAGCTTTCATTGTTCTTATAGGAAGAAGATTGTCCACTGCTGTTATCTGTCTGGTCTATGGACTGCATTCCACATCTGAGAAGATATGGCTTACGCTAGGTAAAAGGGGCGGGAGGGGAAACTTTGCTTGTGAATATATCTCAAACTGTAAAGGTTTAAGAGATAAGACAAATCGTTCTTCATGTTTTTTTAATACCTACAAAATAAAATAAAGATAAAACAAAGTATTACTATTCCTTTAAGACATTTTTGTCATTAGATACAACATTTTTGTCTTTACATATGACAGTTTCAGTCAGGACAAACGACATATTTACGATCACAACCGACACTCTCTGAAAATATTAATGAGACCAACGACACTATACTTTGAAAAGTTGTTTCTAACTACAAAAGCTATTTTGCTACTTCTTTGAACATATGGCCCATAGACTCCTTCCTGGCTTCTGATAGTTAATGAATACACTGGCTCTGTTTGTATTTTTACTTCCACATAGACAGTGCAGTTTTGAATTTTCCATCAGGGCTCTGTTGTATGTTGTAATAAGTAACATGCAAACAGAGACCGCCTGGAAGAGTAGTGAGTGACAGGGAAGTAAAGGTGTTTACTTGAATGGCCATTAGATTTTACAGTTGCTGGTTAGATAATAGCTAGGTGGTGGTGGTGTGAAGACAAAAGGTAATTTGCATAAGAGCTCTTACACAAGAAATTTAAAACAGAAAATATTCCAGCACTAATATATTTATTTTAGAATGTGTATTAAAATAAATAAAACTTGTTTCTTCCTGAAAGTTTCCCTTTAACTCTCTGAGTGCCAGAGAGGTATCCAAACATTTCAGTGCAATGCGCTGAATTCTTCTCTGACATCCAAAGGGTTAAAGGTACTTCAGAGATGTCACAAAAGATACAGATCATCTATATGTCTATATATCAACAATAAGATATGTTGTGCTGCTTGAATTGTCTGAGTCCCATTAACTCTTTGAGTGACAATGCGTTGGAATGCATTGGTGAACTCTCTGGCACTCAAAGGGTTAACATTTTGTCCCACTGGGGTTGATGTACTATGTAGAACTAGAGTAATTGTGGAGTAAACGTACAGCACTATAGCTGTGAAATAAAAACTCCAGTTAATTTATATGGGGTTTTTAACCCCTTGAATACTAGAGAGGTCTTCAAAGCAGTGCTTCACAGCATTCAGGTACTTAAAGCCCCTTTTAAATCAATGAGTATTTTGTGAATTTTTTACTTCTCCCCTATTGGGCATTTGGTTTATTCCATCTTAGTTCAGCAACCACATTGTTCCATATGAATATTCTTACACATGAATTGTCTCAGTATTTGGTAAATAATAACTATGTTTGAACGTAAGGGAATAGTAATGTTTCACAAAAACAGGAGCTCCTATTAATCTTCATAGTATTTGAGCCATGGAGAGTGTTATTTCTATACTGTCAGAGTTGTAGTTCAAGAGTAATTGAATGATAAAGTATCCCCCTCCCTCCCTTTTCACCTAGTGTAAGCCGCCTCCCCTCATATGTGGAATCTGGTCTTGAGACCAGACAACAGACAATCTTCTTACTGTGAACATAAGGAAAACCCTGCCCCCCTTTGACAGGTTTTTCAGATTTTCCCTTATGCTCACTGAAGATTGTACCTCACTGCGATCCATCTGGACAGTCTTGCTGCTCTGAGAAGAGCAGTGTTATATCAGTAAAAGGGGCGGGAGGGGGATACTTTATCATTCAATTATTCTTGAACTACAACTCTGACAGTATTGAAATAACACTCTCCATGGCCCAAAATCTATGAAGATTAATTGGAACTGCTTTTATTGGGAAACATTACTATCCATTTAATGTACTTTATATTGTATATTCATTCAATATTTACCTTTATATAAGGGAAAATGGTTGTTGCAATTGTTTTGCTATAGCTAATCAATGACATTGCTAAAACTCTGCCCTGATGAGGTGTGCTGGCATAAAGATTTTTTTCACAAATCTATTTTTTTTAGCATGTGACATTAGAACACAGAGGAATAGGTGCTACCACGTTTTGTATATTATGAAATGCAACAGCAACATTGTAGCAAAATCCTATTAAGGGACTCACCGCTCAAACTTCATCCGGGTGCTCACTTCTCAATCGGGTCTCTCTTCCGAATACATACATGAAGATAAAGGAACGAATGGCACTTCCAGAGAATGATTAAAACATAGGTAGCTTTATTGGGCTCTTTAAAATGCTATGGCAAATTATAGCAGGACAGAGGTGAGACTAAACAAAGAATCCATGTGAAACAGCACTGACAGTTACAGTCTAACGCGTTTCGCGCTCATACTAGCGCTTAATCATAGCTACCTATGTTTTAACCACTCTCTGGAAGTGCCATTCGTTCCTTTATCAGCATGTGACATTAACTCTTTGAGTGAAAGAGGGGTGCCAAAAAAGCAATGCACTATCTTTATTAACAGAGGCAACCTCAGGGTATAGACAGAAGACAATCTAATATGAGTAACAAAAAATTGCTTTCCTAATCCTGCTGGCAAACAGAACATAACAGAGTTATATACCTTACATCCTATAAAGATGCTGAATTTTTTTATGTATACTTATAAATGTTAATAAATGCTCTTTCATATAGGATGACCTTGTATTTTAACACTAAGATTCTATTAACACTTAGCCTCATATTTTAAGAAGCCACATGTAATTATAGCTGTAAAAGTAATTATTGTGGTTTTGCTGTTAAGCTGTCCTATACAAAGATAATTTATGATCAGACATTGTCAATATTATTCATATCAAATTGAGAGGTAACAGTGCATGGAGAAAAGTGAATGACTGGTTGGCCAATCAGGTGATAAATTGCTTGATGTTGGTGTACACAGGATTGATATATAGTTTGTAAATTTTACTGCATACACAAGGTTATGATGCTAAATCCATGTGATAGAATATGTGACTTATTAATCAAAAGGTCTGACTTTCTTTATAACTCCAAATATATGTTGATGCAAATGTAATCTAGCAATATTTCTTGTATATAATAAGCTAAGTTTGCCATTGTGAAGCTGTTTTTCCCCTTTTGTCTCAAAAATCTTGACTAAAACATCAGGCATTATATGCAGGACAGTGTATTGTATACAAATATATAAACTTTTCTAAATCATGTTCTTTATAAATTATCAGTGGTAAAATTAAATAAAAAATATTATTTTATTTACTGCATTATTTAAATGCACAGAAATGATAATGCATATATACATACATGCCTGCATACACAAATGTTTGCACACACACTGTCACTCCTTTTTGTCACACGGAAGAGGTTGGCTGAAAGGAGCCTCAACATGGTAATTCCAGTGAGATGCTCAAGGACTTGTTGCTTCAGCAACTTCCACACACCCCTACTCATTTGATACTAAAATATGTAGGCTCACAAATCCAGAGTGTATGCCTATGTTTATGTACAAATGATTTGTGTACATACTGGAGCACACAACTCGATCAGCTCATGATGTTAATATGAAAAAGCCCTCACCTGTAGCATGCAGAATAAAAAGGAAGAATTTTGCTCTGATTTCTTGTATACCCTGTTATTATGTGGTGTTAAACAAAGTGTAGAGGAATGGCACTCACTCAGTCACCATTATTTTTTTTTAACTTTTAAGTAAGTTTATTTTTGGATAAGAAAAAGATATAACAACATAAGATACATATCTCGTAAACAACATAATACAGTATTACAAAATACATATTAGCTAAAGCAGCAAGCATTAGAAGATTGCATTGTGGTTCAACAAACATTTTTCCACCAAAACTAGCTGATCCCATTTGCAAAGTAAAAGCCATTATGGGGTGATCTAACAAACTATATGATGGTGGAAAAAAGAAGAGTCTGCATGAATGACAACCTGCCGCAGTATGTACTGTGGGAAAGTAAATATAAAGAAGAAGAGAGAAAGAAGGAGCGGGAAAGAAAAGGGAAAAAGGGGGAGTGGGGAGGGAGGGGTGGGAAATTCTGGTATCATTGCATTAGGAATTCACAAAGTCTACCCATTTATCATAATTGTCCTTGAATATTCCAATTTTATCCAGATATATGATATAACATTTCCATATTCAGGAAATGTTTAATACTCCTTTTCCAGTCCTAGTTGAGGGTGGGAAGGTTAATTTCCAGTGTTGAGGTATACATACTCTGGCCAACGAGACAAAGACCAGACAGTTTCTAAGGGCAATTTAGAGTAAGGGGAGGCCCCGATTAGGGATGGGCAAAAATTTCCACCTCAAACTGAAATCGGAGAAAAATTGCACTTTCCGATTGGCAAAAAATTTCCAGCGAAAAGTGCTGATTTTCCACTTTTTTCCTGCTTTTTCGTCTAGCTCATTCCATTGAAATCAATGGGAACATAGAAGTTACACACAACACATTGCAAATATTATTTTATTTCCCAAAGACATAGTATGAAAGGGGCTTGAGGGTGCCTGTGTTGGTGGGGTGTGGGGAAAGAATCAGTTGAACAGGGGATGATTTTTTGGGGGGTTGTTTACTGGGATTGGGGGGGAAGTTAATAAAAAAATAAATCCTAAATAAAATAAAACAAAAACCGTAAGACATGGTATAAAAGGTTTCTGAGGAGGGTGCCTGTGTTGGTGAATGAATTAATCATTTGAACAGGGAATTTGTTTTGGGAGGTTTCTTGAGTGTTATTGGGGGGGCAGTTAGTAAAAAAAAAAAAAAATCAATAAAATAAGACAATTGTATGTAAAGTGATAGCGACAGGAACCCCAGACATAAGCTGCCACTGGGGTGGACTGACACTTGACTTGATAGAGTATTTTGTAGGGGATGATTTGTTTGATTTGTTGTTAGAGGCCTTTGTAGGACTTAGACTTATTAGAGGCCCAAGCCCTGAAGAAACATTGATTTGTAGGACTTAAAGGGATAGTAATACTTCGTTTTATCTTTATTTTATTTTGTAGGCATTAAAAAAACCTGAATAATGATATAAGTATTATCTCTCAAACCTTTATGGTTTAAGAGATATTCACAAGCAAAGTTTCCCCCTCCCACCCCTTTTTCCTAGTGTAAGCCATCTCTTCTCAGATGTGAATCTGGTTGTAAGACCAGACAGATAACAGCAGGGGACAATCTTCTTTGTATGATAACAAAGAAAGCCCTTCCCCCCTTGACAAGTTTTTCAGCTTTTTCCCTTATCTTAATTGAAGATTGTCCCTCTCTGCAGTCTACCTGGGCACCTCCCTTCTGATCTGGCTGAACGGGGGGGGGGGATACTTTGCTTGTGAATATCTCTTAAACCATAAAGGTTTGAGAGTTAAGACTTATATCGTTCTTCATGTTTTTTTAATGCCTACAAAATAAAATAAAGATAAAACAAAGTATTACTATCCCTTTAAGCTTGTTTGGCACAAGCCCTAAGGAAACATTGATTTATAGGACTTAGGCTTGTTAGAAACAACCCCCCCAAAAATTGTTTATTTTTTTGTAGGACTATGTTTTTTTTTTTTTTTAAGCACAAGCCCTGAGAAAAAAATAAAAATGCCCTACTGGCCTAATGCCAGCAGGTCATGTTGACCAGTGGCCACTGTCAAATGTCCTCCTGAGTCCTTAGTTGCCACTGCTATTCCTGCTGCTGCTGCTGAGTTGTTAGGCAGCTGAAAGGAAATGGCATCAACAATAGCAGTAACATGGAAGATGGATGATGAAGGTTCCACTTGCCACGACTGGCTCCAGTGATGCGCCTGAGGCAGTAGCAGCACAATAAGTAGCCCCCAGTCTATGTGGCGAAAAGAAGAAGTTGGCCAATAATTCTTCTCCACCTTCCTCTCCTCCAAAATCATGGGTGTGATATTGTTATTAGAATATACATTTTTCCCTTGAGAACAGGAACTGTGGCTTCCATCAACTGCAATTTGCACAGTGTGTGTGGTAAATAACTTCTGGGGGCACAACTCTATCCAAACACCATTACACCTGAAACCAAGTACTGCCGCTGTCACTATACCCCTTGTCCAGACCCCGCTAAGGACACATGACAACTTGTTGACAGTTTAACAGTAATGATGAACCCTCCCTGCCAGCATTTTAGCATATTCTGCAGGATGGAATCTCCTCAGATGCAGCTTGATACATTGCTTGTGATTCTCCTCCACTACACTGGCATATGTGGTCAGTGCACCACACAGTGTGCAATGGGTAGAGACAAACTGCCACATCCTAACATCAACAGAGTGGCTATCATTTGGTGGGGGAGGTAACAATGAATGAGGTGGATTGGCAGAAGATGTAGTTACCCTAGAAGGTGATGGCGAGCTAGTTGTTTCACTTGTCATGGAACGTACAGTCTCTGCCTGGGTTGTTCTTTTCCTCCTCCTCTTTGATCTCCGCCTCGCCTCTTGTTGCCTTTCTGGAGAGTCAGGGACAGCAAAAGCGGTGCTTGATTTCTGTGGTGGGTGTTTGTCTTTAACATGTTTGGAGTAAATGTCATGGTGTCTGTGTTTCATGTGTGATATCAGGGCGCTTGTGCCAAGGTGTGTTTCTTCTTCTCACTGATTTATCACAAATTGGGCACAGTGCCGTTGCTGATGACTGCCCTGTGCCTGCCCCAAGGGAAAAATAGTCCCACACCCATGATGACATCAGGGGGAAGGGAACATCAGAACAGCACAGCACGTCTATCTTGCTCTGTAGCTGCTTCTATTGTGTCTGCCTTCCACAAATATGTCACGTTTTTATAGCGGAAATGCGAAAACAATGTAAATCAATGGGCAGAAACTTTCTAGCCATTGAAAGAATGGTTAAAGATTTTGGCCAATGGCCGAAAAATGCAAACATTTTAAGCACTAGTTTTAAAGTGGATTTTCCAGTGAAAAATGGGATACCAATGTGGTTTTCGATAAATTTCTCACAGGAACACGGCAACAACTATCCCTATCCCCCATCCCTAGCCCTGACTGGCAGTAAGGAGAGGAGGAATATTTGGTGAGAACTGGGGAGTGAGATACTGGAAAAAAGAGAGATGTTGGTGATTATTGTGGACCAGAAGGATGTGAGCAGTAGGGTTGGTCAAAAAGTGTGGAAAATTTCTTGCATGACTTTTCGCAAAAATTTGCAGATTTTTTCGCTTTTCCCTCGAAAAATTTCACCTTTCCGCCTATGAAAAAATGTCCTTCTTTTCGCCTATTATAACAAATTTTCCACCCATTTTAACACATTTTTCCACCTATTTTAACACATTTTTTGCCTATATTTCCTATAGGTACTACATTTCCTACTGTAATATTACTTCTTGTGAGGGCTGAAGTTTAGAAATAAGTGGCTGAAAGTCAAAGTTGTGAGCTCTACAGCAACATATGCCTTGAAAAATGTGTTAGCATGCAGAATGCATTTGCCCTTTGCCCACAACACTAACTTCCTGCTGTGACACTGGCTCATATTCATGATGAAGTCAAGTAATAAAAAAAATAAAGTACAACCTACAATAAGGCAGATGTGTATTTTAGTGGTGGTGGTGGGGGACTGACATTGTGTGATTTGTGTATGTATTTTTGCCATTGTCATACGCTATTCACCTTCTAAGATTATTGACACATATTACTTATCTGTTATAACAGTGGCCCCAAGTGGGGTAGATGGTGACAACCCTTCTTCAGATCCCACCTCCACCTCCTCATCTGTGCTGCTGTTAACATATTTGTCCTGGCTTTGTCTGTCATGTATTGTTTCTGCTACCTGATATTCATATGGTATGAGATGTTGGTTAATTTTTAAGAATGTTAGTTTAACAAGATTGTTGCTTGATGACTGATAGGGTGACTGTGTGTTTTTTGACATATGTGCCTGTCCAGGGTTAGACTTTCCAATGGCTTTCTTAAACAGTTTATAGACAGGCACAGTGCTCCTTAAAAGTGGTGGAAGATTCAGCCTTTGACTTTCTGCTAACCTTATAGCCTTGTCATCATCCTCACTCTCAACTTCGTCTGTATCTGAACAAGAGAAGGATGCTGGAGGGATATACTCTAGATCTGAATCATCATCAGTCATCATTAGGTCATTCTCCTCAGCAGCATCAGCATCACCTGACAGTTCTTGCCCACTACTACACTTATATTCTTCTAAGCTTTTAGAGGTCTCAAACAATTTCTTTTTACTTTTACTGTAGCAAAGTTCCCTACTACTTTGAGGACAGGTGTTTTGGTGCTTGTTTATTTCACTATCTGATGCAGCAGACGCTTCAAGCTGCTACACCTTCCTCTATTATGCTGTTGCCAGCATCATCAACACTTGAATGTGACTTGTTGTCATCTTCAGTGTTCTTCTTATATGCTTCTTTGTTTCTACTGGCACTGGTGTTGCTAGAACTAGTTTTGCTGGGACCTTGACAAAATGCATCCTCCCTTGGAGTAGAGGGATCATCATTGATTGCACACACTGCAGCAACCATTGCTGAAGTCAGTTTTTGAACTACTACTTTACTCTCACGTCCCTGCACTGCTCCACCCCTCCCCCTTGTGCATTTGCTGGACATTACTCAACTACACTGTGTTTTTTTTCTGAATCGTACACAACACAACTGATGGAGCTGTATGATGCCTTGCCTAAGCCCAGTCAGCTGTCTGTCACTGTCACCTCATATATTTAGTTCTTTTATTCTTTTTCTTAATTTTTTTTTTTACTTTTTATTTTTTTATTTATGTTTATTTTTGTTCACCCTGTTGTCTTATTACATTCTGTCAAAAAAAAAAAAAAAGTAGAATTGAAAAACAAAATCAACGTCTTTCCCCAGACATTCCGACCCAGCACACGGACAATAACAGCAAGATCAGCAAGCAAATAGATCCCTAGCTGCCTGTGGCCCCGTGCCTATTGGGGCACAGGGTGACCAGGAAAACCAGTCTGGCCTGCCCAATCCAGACCCCTGAAAACTATCCAGCTATGAGGGCTGTCACAGGAACAGGGTATTGTATTTGTTTAGGGAATTATGCTCTGGTCTGATGTTGTCATTTAATTGTGTCGTTGATGTAATTAAATGTGATGTAATCATGTTGTGATGCCTTTTGCTGTTTACAGTCCTTTGTCCCCCATGTTTATGTTCCCATTGCTCCCACTGTTCCCATTGTACCTCTTTGTATTCAGCCCATTGTGTATTGTCTGGCAGTTTTGTAAAAGAGTGCTGGTTTCACTGAATAAAAGTTAGTTCCTGTTTTACTCCAACAATGGTGTTGTCTGGTGCTTGGGGTAGGTTACTATAACATGCTTTCACCCTACACTGAGTTCTGTCTAGTGACTGGGTTAATTGAGCTATGATCCTGTTTCCTGGCTGTTGGAGTTCCCGAGTGTCTTCCCAGGCTAAGTAAGCACAATTTGGTGGAGCTACTCAGTCTGAATATGGGTATCTGTCACAGATATGAATGTGTAAATTTTACATCTCTTAGCAGACTGGCTCACAAGAAGAGAGTGTTGGCCAACACTGTTACAGTTATAGAATCACATTATGATGAGGTATCCTTATCTGTAATAGGGATAATGTTCTTTGTTATTGTAGAGTTAATGGCTAACCATTCTGTCCCAAACCTGTCACTCATAAGGTGGTGCCTCTATACTAGAACTGAACACTTTGAATCTTTCTGGCTTCACTTAATACTATTTCTCAGTACAAAATGTTATATGATGTGAGTTTATCAGTTTCCATTAAGATTTCAAATCCTTTTAGTACCTGTATTCTCTACATTGTTCAATATCTTGTACATGTCTTCTACAAACAAATAAATCTTTATCAATTTCTGCTCAACATACCTTATGAATGTTTTTTGAGGTGCTATATGTAGTGCCCATCTGGGATAACTAAACCCTCTAAACTAAAATTAAAAGTGTGTCTTCAGAAAAATCTACTATAGGCCTCATCCATCTAGAATACCTGGAATATTCTTCCCTTCTTCCATGTATTGATACTAGGAATATAATGAAAAGCCTTACTGCTTGACATAAGAAACACTCTGGCTACATTTCAACAGCTGATTAAGTGCTTGCTGCAAGACTTTCTAGATCAATATGTAAAGGCATTGTCGGCGCGGTGCTTGCCGTGGGCGGCGTGCGGCGCACTCTCTTCCGGGTGGCGTCGTTAGGCAACAGTGTCTCAGTGTCGGTCATGCCATCGGGCTGCAATGACGTCGGCCATAGACTGCATATAATGTGGCGCGACGTCCTACCCGGTGCTCAGTCTGAGTTTCCCTACAGCTGTAAGCTGTATTTTTCTCCTGGAAAAGCTTGTCTCTGGTTTTAGCCAGGGTTTCCCCCTGCCTGTCTCCTGCTCCAGTTCCCAGTCTGTATCTGGTCTCCTTCTCCAGTTCCCAGTCTGTATCTTGTCTCCTGCTCCAGTCTTCAGCCTGTAACTTGTCTCCTGCTCCAGTCTTCAACCTGTAGCTTGTCTCCTGCTCCAGTCTTCAGCCTGTAGCTTGTCTCCTGCTCCAGTCTTCAGCCTGTAGCTTGTCTCCTGCTCCAGCCTCCAGCTTCCTGAGGATTCTGGTCAGTCTCTTACCCTGCGGACCTCAGGTCCTCAGTACGTTACTCTCTTTTATGTATATGCATGGTTTCCCGTATGTGTATATATATATGAGTTTTGTGGGTGACTGTCTGGGTTCTCTTCAGTTCTGCATCTGGGTATCCTCCTGGTGTCTGTAGAAATCCTATTTCTACTCCTTCCAAATTATTATTGCTGCCTGCGCATACTCGCTGTGGCCCTCTCTACACCGAGTGAGGGTTTCATGCAGCAAACATACACCCTTTAATAGGGTAGAGCTGACAGGCATGCTTGAATAACACATACATATTTTTCAAAAAATCTTCAAGAACATAGGAAACAGGTCACTTCTGTTCTTGAGCATTGTAATCACTATCACTATATTGAACTATAAAATATGAATTTGAAAAAAGCATTGATTACATGCCCGTTCCCCTCAGGCAGTCAGTGATATTCAGGAAATATGGGACTGGCCCCATCCTAAAATAAGGAAGATGTTCAGTGGTTGGTGGGATCATCTATAAAGAGTTTTTTTATGAAAAACTTCTCTGTGGTAATTGTTTCAATTTTCAATTTGACTCAAAGTGCCATCTTTTTCAAAAGGTCCCCAGGGTCACCTAAAGATTCTATTTACTATGGTGCATATGTTTACTTATTATAAACTTAAGTTACCTTTCCTCACCAAGGTGGATAACTCAGATCTATGCAATGTTGATTTTAAATATTTGTGCCTTTTATTTAAGAACAATGAACCTCATACAAAATTATTTTAACACTGAAAACAAATAAAGCCAGTGATTGACTTTATTACTAACTTATCAGTAGGTTGTTTTAAACACACATTTTCCCAGTGGTTCATCTTTGTCCCAGATGAAAGTGGCTGTGAATCCATTTAGTTTTGTTTTGTAATAAGGATTGCTATCTATGCAATTCCTTGAGTATAGGGACAGACTTTAAACACAAGTAGCAGTGTGCTGTTATCTATGTAATTACTATTATGCAAATTTACATGATCATCAGTGCAGTTTATAAATAACATGGCTTCCAATGCATGACTGTAAAATGTGCCACTCTTGTTAATTTCATAAACTGTATACATACAATAAGTGACCCCTCAAAGACACCATACACATTGCCCCCCTAGACTTATGTTGACAGACCTACACATGCACCCACACACACATGCACTGAAACTGATGTACTAACAAGAATTTGAATAATTCTTGTGTAAACAACTACATAATGGGGATCAATAGACATTCCCCATAAATGCTAATATATGGAATTATTGGAATTGTTGCTACTTATGATACATTTGATTTTTTCCCAAATTACGCCACACACACAATTCTGGGTAAAACTGACTATACCATAAGGAACAAATAAACATTAGCTTTTATTTAAATAGGAACTGTAACCCCTTGAATGCTAGACAGGCCTACAACATATTACTTTGGAGTTTAGAATGCATTGGGAATCTTTCTAGCATTCAAGGAGGTTAAAATCCCAATTTAAATTTATAAGGGTTTTTTTGAGTTGTCATGCATCTCGAAGATGCACTTTAAATGTATCAAACTGTGAATGGCTCAATGTGCAAGAATTTTGTCCATTAACCATTGGAGGAATGCAGGCACCTCATCCCTGCCTTACGTGAATGCCAGAGGGATATGCAACAGATCTTAAGGGGATATACAGGCAGCTGCAATCGGTTCTGGATACATAACTGCACAACACCAATTCTATGTATCCTTGTTATTTTTTTAAAGTGATTTGGAATCTGAAATACATGGATTAGCCTCTATGGGCACGTTAATCAGGGTGGTGTCAGAATTCATGGATATAGTAATAAATAAGCCATATGCCCCTTATCTATACATCCAAAGCAATCCCAAAATGTTTGAAATGTTATCAGAATTAACCTTATGAGTGCCAGTGGGGTATGCTTACCCCATTAGCACTCACAGGGTTAATCCAACTATGTCAAAAAACAGCCCTTGACAATAAATACTTACCATTAATCCTGATGTCCAGAGGAGTCTTCTGCACCCTGGCCAGCTACTGTCCATCTTCTTCTTCAATCTTCTATCTTCCTTCTTCATCAATGAGAAGAAGACAGAAGATAGAGAGATTGATGAAGAAGGAAGATCGAGGTTTGAAGAAGACGAACAGTGGATGACAGATTGTGGGTGTTAGGCTAATGTTAGAGCAAGTATGGGTGTACTTCACTCTTAGGGGTAGTGTAGGATTATTGTTTGGGAGGATGACTCTGTGTGTGTTGAGCTCACGTTCAGTGCTTGACATTATCTCAAGCTCCGATCGTTAGCCCTTTTCTTTTGATGTTCCCATTACTCACGCTATTTAGCATGGGTTTTGGGAACTTAAAACATGTGATGGACATTTGGCTACAAGTCAGCTTCTGTGGCCCAATGTTCATTGTGGTTTCAGTTGGCAGGGCAATTGAAAGCCAACTTATATATTTTTTTGTACGGACCCTGCTGCCAGTTTTAACGTGATTAATTGAAATGAGGCCATAATCTCTTTTGTGGTTGTTTAGTTTGTCACCTTCTCCAGTGGATTGTTAAACTATGTGATGCTTACATATTCTGTCACAGACACAGGAGCATGCTCCCAGTGTTGGACTATAATGCTTTTATTTGTCTAATTGTTGTAAATGTTAAATAAAAATTCAGTATAGCAGAGTTTAAAAATAACCATTTGTAAACTACAGCTCTCATCATATCAGATGTAATCAACAGCTAGATGTCTATAGATTGACCACCCCTGCAATCGATCATAATTTTAAAACTTGCACTATAAACATAACACATTTTACTTGTTATTAAATGGTGCTTGTATTAAAAACTGAAAAGCATAATTAAAGAAAATATCCCTTAATGAGAAAAAAAATGATTACAAACAATTTTGGAACATAAAAATAAATTGGAATTCAATATACTTTTTCTATTTTCCAGGATTATTTTAAGAAAACGTGACTTTATGATTGTATCATATCTATCTATAAGCAATGGAAAAACAATTTTAGTTTATTGTCTATATTTTATAGAGTACATACAATGGCTTGTCTAGAATACCAAGGGCAAAACATTCTTATCTTAAGATATTATTAAGAAAAAAACACTATTAATATTGTTTTTCTGCCATTTCACAAAATTCTTTATTAAAAACATTATACTGTAACCTTGCAGCTTTTTGTTTATCTTCCCACAGTACCTTCCGTTTGGAAGATAGCTATAGATGTTGCCGTGTAAATATGATAAACCTGTTTACACTAGTACTACAATACTATTTCAATTTAAGCTTTTGCCTCACTGTCTGTGAGTCCTTAAGACAAATACGTTTACTAAATTCCCTTTACACAGCAAACAAAAAAATGAAAATACTGAGACGCAATGCAATAAATACTTATCTGGATCTAAACAGTAAATATAAAAACTAGAACTGCACCCTGCACAGCCTCCGAAGAGGGTGGAGAGAAAAGGGGAAAATTAAATGCCCCCAAGGGGCTTGCAATCTAAAGGGGATGCTAAACAGTAATAGAGGCTACTAAAAATGTTGTTTGTGGCTCAAGATTATCTCCTACATCTATATCTTGATTTTGCAATCTCTTCTCATCGGGTTGCCAATTCTTACACCTCCAATATCCATTGCAGAGGTAATAACATGCAAAAAAAAAAAAAGAGGGAACAGTGCACAGAATACCCTTGAAATGTAATAAATTAGAATAATACATCTATTACATAAAATATAATGAACTGGGGATATGGCTATGAAGAATGATGGATGAAACCTTCATTATAGTATTTCCAAAAGTGAATTCACTCAAATAAAAAGACACTCACAATTTATATGTATGCACAAAATTGATAAGAAAATCTGGAACTGCCAGACCAGTAGGAGTGTAAAAGCTATAATGAATGATACACTATCTGATACTATTATCTGTTCTAACCCTTCCACTTTTAATACAGTTTTCCCTTTATTGGTACAGTAATGCTCCCCCCTTGCACCATAATATATTAATATACCATAGACTTCTGCATACATGTGCACTCCCCTCTGAGCGCTGCTGGAGAGTGCTACAAACAAGCCCACAAGCTCCAGTAATCATAGCAACCAATGCACCCTTTCACTATATGTTCACTGCAAACAACTCACTACATTTTTATGCATTGTATTACTTGCCTTGGCAAATGACATAGAAACCAACACTGGCCCTCAAATAGCAACAAAAGTCAACTTCATCTTTAAAATAGGGCTCTCTTTTGTGCACTGCAACATACATACTATACTGGCCAAAGTGGATGAATTAAAAGCATGGTGTTATACGTAAAAAATGAAAATCCCTTTTCTCACTAAATTCTGGCTAAGCCCTAAAATATCTAATATTGCTGTTGCCATTCAAGGATAATCATGCTTTAAGAATGATGGATGAAACTGAGCAGAAGGCATAATCATATACACACAAGAGTCTATAAACGTACACTTTTTAAATGATTCTTGTAACTGATTCTTATGAATACATTGCTTGAAATTTTTTTTTCAATTCTCAAAACAAATAATAATTGTTGGCATCTACCGACTGCCTAAGACGTCAGCAAAGTCCCTCTCGGACATAACCCACCACCTCAATGAGCTTGCTATTCAAAACAAGAAAAGCAAGCTGTTGGATTTTGGAGACATTAATATTAATTGGTTGGACTCCAGTAATGAAACATTCTGTTCATTGTTTAGGACACTGAATTTATCACAGCTAATCTCGCTAAATGTGTTTAACAACCACTCCATAGTTTACTGCATTCGCAAAATAAAACCAATTACATCATGTCCCAAAGTCATAGCTACCAGATCATTTAGAAAATCTCCAGTCTTTCCTAAATGATCTAAGAAATTGACCGTAGTATAGAATACACTTAATATCTAACCTAGACTCAGCAATTGTCTTTTAAACTCAGAATTCTTGTAGATCTGTAATATTCATGCTCCACTAAGGAAGTTTAGGGTAAGGGTGGCCCATCTACCCTGGGTCATAGCTGACCTGCTTGAGTTATGCAGTTTCAGAGATGCCTTATCACAAAATGTAAACAAACTGGCTCCCCTAATGATCACACTGCATACAGGCAATTGCAGTATACCTACACAAAGCAGTAACATATAATAATAATCTTTATTTATATATAGCGCCAACTTATTCCGCATCGCTTTACAATATCAATACATATCAAAACCGGGTAACTTTTGAAAGGTTATTAAAATATCTGCAACCCCCTTAACCATTCTCACCCATCAACTATAAATATAGGCAATTAAACAATACAATACCCCAGAGCAATAACTAATGCATTCATCAACTAATTTGTTGGATATGCCACCTCCCTGATTACATAAAACAAAAGTAATTCTGAAGTAAAAACGTGCATGGAACAGTGTCTGCAACCTACAACCTGGTCCAATGATACTAGTGAATTCAATTTCATGACAGTCAATGGTAGTGAAATATATGTCCATATCCTCCACCCAAAAATTAACTCACAGTCTGGGCCTGACCAACTGCAAGCAATGTTATTAAAACTTAGTGCTTCAGTCACTGCCCATCCAATTGTATACCTAATTAATACCTCCCTGTCATCAGTGAATATATTCAGTGCCTGGAAAGTGGCTAGAGTTGTGCCTATCCACAAAAGTGGGGATAAAAATGTGGTATGAAATTACAGACCAATATCCCTACTTCCCACATTATCTAAAATCCTAGAGAAATACACATGCAATAATATAAGTATTACCGACTGTCCAGTTTTTTCATCTACCTTCAATCAAGCTTTTGTCCAAATCATTCAACAGTCACTGCCATACCTAAAAGTATGCAATGATATCCAGACTGGCATGGAAAATAGTGAACTCACTGAATGTATTTTCCTAGATTTTGATAAGGCCTTTGATACAGTAGACCATAATAGTATATGTATATATAAGTAAACTCCAAAGTTCAGGATTGGGTAATCATTCTCTAACCTGGTTCTGAACCTATTTCTCAGACAGAACACAATATGTGGCTATTGCTGACAATATTTCCCTTCCGCTCAAAGTAACAAGTGGGTTTTCCAAGGCTCCATAATTGATTTTCTTCTATTTTCTCTATTTATAAATGATCTGCCCATGGTTTGCAAAGCATCTTATGTGCACATGTATACAGATAATAGATGAGAGTTGGTACCATGTTAGCTGTAGAAATATAGGAGGCAAAAATGTAGTAACGTTGATACCTTTATTGGCTAACTAAACAGATTTAAAATGCATGCTTTCAAGACTTCTTAGGTCTCTTCTTCAGGAATGTTATACAGATAAATATGAAAACTTCTCTCTTAAATACAAGTACACATTACATTGTTTATAATGGAAATCAGATAAGACCGCTAGTCCAGATACTGATTCTTTGATCAGTCAATGGTAGAGGATGTGATTTAAATTGCATTCTTCCTCTGAGGAGTCAAGGTATTTATGATCCCAGGGGGACTGTCGTAAAAGTTAATTCACAATGTGATAATGTGACAGAAACTATCTGTCTCTATTCAGCCCATAAGTCAAAGAATCAAATTGTAGTATTAATTTTACCTCCCATAATTTTCTGTCCCTCTGAATGTGAAATTGTCCCATTAGTACAGTCAGTCTAATGTCCCTGACACTGTGTCCACTTTGGCAAAAATGTTCTCCCACTGGTGTGGCTGTCTTTTTGTTGTTAATGCTGGATCTGTGGGAATTAAACCTCTTATGTAATGGCTACCCCGTTTTCCCCACATAAAGAGCTGTTGGGCATTTTGCACACATGATGAGGTATATTACATTGGATGATTTGCTGGTGAAATTACCGTTGATCTTATGGTGTAACTGGGTGTTTGGTATGGGTATCTTGTCTGTGGTGTAAATGTGTGAACAGGTTTTACGCCTACTTTATAGGCAGGGAAATGTGCCATTTTTTGTATTTTTGTTCAGGGCATTCCTTACCATCAGCTGTTTTAAATTGGGAGGCTGTCTGAAGGAGAGTAAGGGAGGCTGTGGGAATATGTTCTTAAGTCTTTCATCTGTATGTAAGGTTGCTTGAAGCTCTCTTGACATTTTGCGCAGAGCTTCAACCTGGGGGTGGTAAGTGACAACAGGTGGCACACGGTTTCCGTGAGGCTGTTCTTTGTAGCTCAACAGATCTTTTCTTGGTATGTGAGTAGCTTTCTGTATCTGACTTTCAATAATCCTTGCACTGTAACCCTGTTTTATAAAATCTCCTGTGAGTTTCTGGAGGTGCTTCTCACTGTCTGCCATGTCAGAACAGATGCGATTGTATCTGATGGCCTGGCTGTATATGATGGAGTTCTTTGTGTGTTTTGGGTGAAAGCTATCGTTTTTCAGGTAGGTTGCTCTGTCCGTTGGTTTGTGGTACAGGGATTTGTGGATGGATTTGTTCTGTACACTGATAGTCATGTCTAGGAAGTTAATGTTTGTGCATGAGTGACTGAGTGTTAGATTGATACTGGGGTAGAATGTGCTGTAATTTTTGTGGAATTTGAGAAGTTCCTCTTCACTGGCGGTCCAGATGATAAGAACATCATCTATGTAGCGGAGATAGACCAGGGTTTTTTCTGGCAGGTGGACAGGAAGTCCTCTTCTAATTTTGCCATAAACATACTGTGGTGCCATTCGGGTACCAATTGCAGTCCCCATTTTCTGAAGGTAGAGGTCCTGCTCAAACTAGTGTTGTAGTTGTGGGTGAGTATAAATTGTATGAGTTTTGTTACTGATTCTGTGGCTGTGTTATTTCTTTCCAGATATTCTTGGCATGCTGCTATGCCATCTGTGTGTGGAATGTTGGTGTAAAGGGATTCTACATCCATAGTGGCAAGGATGGTGCTCTCTGGAATGGGGCCCAAGTCTGCTAGTTTGTTCAAGAGATCCGTGGTGTCTTGAAGGAAGCTGGGTGTTCATATTACCAGAGGTTTCAGGGTATTTTCTACCCAGCTAGAGATATTCCCTGTGAGTGTGCCAATTCCTGAAATGATGGGTCTTCCCGGGTTTCCTTCTTTGTGTAGTTTTGGCAGGGGCATCGCTAGGGGGGCTAAGGGGGCTAGAGCCCCGAGTGTTTCACGGTCAGCCCCGAATCAAGACTGAGGCATACGAAACCTATAGCAAGGAACGGGGGCAGTGGTGTAGTGCCTGATTCAGGCCTCCTAGAAGGCATTGATCAGAATTTGTTATTTGGGCTCCATTATGACTGGGTACCCAGTGAAGCTCTGTGCTCACCTGTGGCCCGTGCTAGCTTGCTGTTACTTGCATGTTATGGCAGTCAGGGGGCAACGTGAGAGGAATAATGTGCGGATGTAGTAATGAAGAGTAGCACGGGCTCCTTTAAAAGTAAAGTTTCCAGTAATGCACTTACATTTGCAGGCGTGTGTAGCTGGTATTCAGTTGCCTTCAGCTGCCTTCACACAGCCAAAAGCCTGTCAGCCACTTAAAACTCCCAGTCACTGCTGTTTCCATGAGGATGGGATGGGCACGTGAGTTTTTTTTTTTTTTTTAAAGTTACAAGTTCTCGCTGACCCCATGATCCTCTCCAGTAACTGTAATGTTTCAACCCTTCGAGCACCAAAGAAGTATCCAAAACAACACATTGGATACCTCTGTGGCACTCAAAGGGTTAAATGCTGTCTGACTGCAACTCTACATGATGCATCCTTTTTTATTTCCACCTGTCAGAGCACTGGTTTGTAACTTTCTCAGACAACTGAAAAAATAAAAAGGATGCACCCCAGAGGTTCTCATTGCAGTCCCCTGCTTCTGGGACTAGTTACATGTGAACAGGGGACGACTGCAAAAGCACCTGGATTTCCAGGAGGGTGGTAAAGTAAAAGTATGTAAAGGGTTAAAATGCAGCAAGCCTGCAATTCACTTCTGCCAATCCTATCTCACATTGGAGTGAGCAACAGAAAAGGTTGATAAGGATTCTATTCCCCGGACTCCCGTTAGAACTCCCCGTTATAAGAAAAACACACAGTCCTTGCTATGTACATGTTATCTCTATTGACACACATTGCACTGCTTCTAGTGATGATCCTTATATACACAATATTGTGTATTGTAACAGCACAGGGGCAATATGATCCCCACTATATCGGCACTAAAAGCAGTGCAAGGTCTGTCAGTAGAGATGTCTTAAGGAAAGCAAGGACTGTGTGTTTCCTTATGATGGAGAGTGGTAAAGGGAGTACTGCAGAGATAATCCTTATTAGCCCTCTCTGTGTGCCCTCCATGCTGATCACACCAAACTGGACTCTAAGGGGGGAACTGCTTGCCGTTTGCAGTTCTTTAACCCTGAGTGCAAGAGGGATATCCAGTCCATTGGATACCTTGCTAATATTTAACCCCTTGAGAACAAGTCACTGGTCTAAAACAATGTGCCACTGCCTTGATTTAGTACCTCCATTTAACATGTTTGTAGCGCAAGTAAAATCACTCAATCCTTTCCCTTCTCATCATCTGTTACAAGCAAATATATGTGCCTCTTCATGTCCTCGTGACTACATTCACCCTTGTTTCTCTCACTTATTCCTTTTATTTTTAGCCTTTGTCACTTGCCTCTCTTTCCCACTACTTATGCCACTTGCTCCTCTCTCACCCCCTTACCGCTCACTTACCCCTCCCCCTTGCCTCTCACTTACCCGTCTCCCCACTTGCCTCTCACTTACCCCTTTCCCCCCACCACTTTACAACTTGCTCCTTTCTCCCCTCTTGCCTCTCACCCCTTACATCTCACATTTACCCCTTCCCATTACCTCTCAACACCTTGGAGCAGGGGTGGACATTGTGAGGCCCACCATCAGCTGTTGAACAACAAGTACCATTGTCATCTGTAGTCCAACAACAGCTCAAGGCCCTCAGGTTGTCCAGGTCTGCCTTTTAGGGAAAACTGCAAAAAAAAAAAAAAAAAAACCCACAAAAAAAAACAAACAACTAAGGTGAAATTGGTTTAACAACAAACCCTTTGAATGTCAGGGGACTGAGCAATATATTGCTTTCCAATTACCTCTCTCGCACTCAAATACTGGTTTTAT
Organism: Rhinophrynus dorsalis; assembly: GCA_037306005.1. Classification (NCBI taxonomy): domain Eukaryota; kingdom Metazoa; phylum Chordata; class Amphibia; order Anura; family Rhinophrynidae; genus Rhinophrynus; species Rhinophrynus dorsalis. The sequence continues at coordinate 78,865,266 of CM074725.1, forward strand.
TAAAAAGTCAAAATGTTTTAAATGTACTACTTTGTAAAAATAAATATTATTGGGGGCTGTTGGCCACCTAAATCCCAATGGATATCTTATTTGTGGTTCTCACCTAGTAACACCAGGATTTTGCTACTGTAGAACCCTATACCTCCCCCAGAATTATGGGAGATTTCTAAATCCATGAGCTTGTCTCTCTCTTCCACCAGCCTCTCTGTCTTTCCCTTGAGCCCAGCCTGTTTATCACTCTCTTCCACCGGCCTGTCTGTCTGTCTAAGGTTATATTTTAGGCATGTAACATTAAAGGGTCAGTAATGTCTACATAAAAGTATTTCTCTGAGTCTTCTTTATATTAAAATTAAAAAATTGAGCTATACATAAGTTCTTACTTTTGTGTACTTCAATAGTTATGAAGAGATAAAGATCCCCCGCCCACCCCTTCTGGCTCCTCACCAGAAGCTGCAGTCTGGTCAGGACGGATGCAGGGAGGGACAAACTTCAGTAAGCAAAGGGAAATCCTGTCCTCCTTCATCAAGGAGGGGGGGCAGGATTTCCCTTATACTTACTGACTGAAGTTTGTCCCTCGCTGCATCCATCGAGTCACACGACCTGATCAGAAATTCAGAGGGAGGAGGCCAGAAGGGGCGGGCGGGGGATCTTTATCACTTCATAACTATTGAAGTACACCAAAGTAAGGACTTACATATAGCGTAATCTCTTAATTTTAATATAAAGAAGACTCGGAGAAATGCCTTTACCTAGACATTACTGACCCTTTAATCTATTTTTTTTTTGGTGTGTGTTCATTTAACTCTTTAAATGCTGCAAATATCATTATTCAATATGCTGCTCTACAGGTAATTGTTAATGTTAAAAATGACATGTTTCTGTACAACCCTTGAAGGTTGGAGATGTCTCTAGCATCCAGTGGTTAATGCTGAAAACTAATATTTGGTTAACCCTTGGACTGATATGATTCACATTGATGTGGAGTAATGGAAGGAGTAGGAAGGGAGTATGGCTGCTGCTCCCTCAGAGGCTCTCAGAGCCTGATTTTAGGCCTAGGAAAACAAAGAGAGACATTTGTCTGAGATCAGCATGGGGCAGGGGTAGGGTGACCACACGTTCCGGAATGCCTGGGACTGTCAGCGTCCCGGGTCACCCCCCACTGGGACAATAAAGAGTCCCGGAATAGAGCAACACACGCGAGTCCAGCAAGCCAGCGAAATGTATTTGCCATATGGTCCTCATTGACTGGCTGAGCCAGCCAATGAAGACCATAGCAAATACATTTCATTGGCTGACTGGCTGGACTGGTACGTGTGAGACAGCTGGGGTGGAGCAGGTATGCTGGCGCTGCAAGTGAGACCCGCGGCTGAGGCTCCCGCAGGCGCTGACCATCTTTCTGAGGTGGACACAGAGTAAGAGTCCCCACTGGGAACTCTTACTATGTCAACCTCAGAAAGATGGTCAGCACTGGAGGGAGCCTCAGCCGCGGTACTAGGGTGACCACATGTCCCTGAATGGTAGAATGGAAATGTGGTCACCCTAGGCAGAGGCACAGAGATTAGTAGACCTCTGAGTGCTAGAGGTCTGAGCAATGCTCTGCTTCATAATGTATAAGGCTGGATTTTAGGCCTCAGAAAAAAAATGGATAATTATTTTAGAGTCTAGCATAACATCCAGGATAGTGATGAGCGAGCACCCCAATGCTCGGGTGTTCGGGTGCTCTGACCGAGCACCCCCTGAGGCTCGAGTGCTCGGCCGAGCACCCGAGCCCCATTGAAGTCAATGGGAGGACTCGAGCATTACACCAGGCACCCCCTGCTCTGATGAGGGGAGGGTGCCTGGTCCATAGGAAAAGGGCAGAAAAGGATGGAAACACCACAGAAATGGTTCAGGGACAGCATAGGGAGGATGTCTGGATGCATCTTGGACTCCAACATCGCTGCTGGGAACGATCTTTCGCCCGTAGTACGCCATTTTTACAGACTGACCGTAAAACACACAAAAAGGAAAATAAAAACGACTTTAGGCGAAAAATTGTTACCAAACAATATTTGCTGTATATTTACTTGTATATCATCTGCAAATTCTCCCAAAAATTTCCTCGATTTTTCTGAACTGAGGCCATGATTAAGAGGGAAACGTGCGCAGAGGCAAATTCTCCCAAAAATTTCCTTGATTTTATTGAACTGAGGCCATGATTAAGAGGGAAACGTGCGCAAAGGCAAATTCTCCCAAAAATTTCCTTGATTTTTCTGAACTGGGGCCATGATTAAGAGGGAAACGTGCGCTGAGCCGACCATCTAAAACATTATGGGTGAGGGTCTGCTGCGGAGCTGACCATCCTAAACATTATATGCGAAGGCCCGCTAGTGAGCTGACGCTATAAAACATTATATGAGAGGGCCCGCTAGAGAGCTGACCCAATAAAACATTATATGAGAAGGCCCGCTGGTGAGCTGACCTATATTAAAAAATTGTCAAACAGGGCCCGCTGGTGAGCTGGCCCTATATAAAAATTATATCACAGGGCCCGCTGGTGAGCTGGCCCTATATAAAAATTATATCCCAGGGCATATGGAAGAGGAGGAGGAGGATGAGAAGATTAAGAGTCAACCATATACCCGTTTTTTGGATGGAAGGGGTGAATGGGAATACAGAGTATTCCCATCATTGTAAATAACATATATAAAGTGAGTTTATGTTCCTCCGGGGCTTTCCTCCAGTGGAGTGGAGAAGTCAGGGGAAATCCAGGCCTTGTTCATTTTTATAAGTGTCAACCTATCAGCATTGTCGGTGGAAAGGCGGATACGCTTATCTGTTATGATGCCACCAGCAGCACTAAATACCCGCTCAGACAGAACGCTGGCGGCAGGGCAGGCCAGCACCTCCAAGGCGTAGAGTGCCAGTTCATACCACGTGTCCAGCTTGGACACCCAGTAGTTGTAAGGCACAGAGGGATCATTGAGGACGCTGACACGGTCTGCTACGTACTCCTTCACCATCTTCCAAAACTTTTCCCTCCTTGTGACACTAGGCTGCGCATCAGGGTGAGGGTGCTGGCGGGGTGTCATGAAGGTGTCCCACGCCTTGGAGAGTGTTGCCCTGCCTTTGTCGGAACTGCTGTGTGCTCCCCTTTTCTCCCCTTCTCGGTTGGCCAAGGTAGCACGTACTCTGCCGCCAGCGTTGTCAGATGGAAAATTTTGGAGCAATTTTTCAACAAGAACCTTCTGGTATTGCACCATTTTGCTTGTCCTCTCCACCGGAGGAATGAGAGATGAGAAATTCTCTTTGTAGCGGGGGTCCAGAAGGGTGAACACCCAGTAATCCGTGTTGTCTAAAATGCGTATAACGCGTGGGTCACGGGAAAGGCATCCTAACATAAAGTCAGCCATGTGTGCCAGAGTACCAACAGTCAAGATTTCGCTGTCCTCACCAGGAGGATGACTCTCAATCTCCTCATCCTCTTCCTCCTCTTCTGCCCACCCACGCTGAAGAGATGGAACGAAAGTTCCATGGCTACCCTCTGTAGCGGAGGCAACCGTGTCTTCCTCCTCCTCCTCCTCCTCCTCCGCCTCCTCGAATTGTCGCTGAGAAGACGAAGTGAGGGTGCTCTGGCTATCACCTTGTGTAAGCTCTTCCTCCCGCATTTCCACCTCTTCCACATGCAAAGCGTCAGTTTTAATTGTGAGCAGCGAGCGTTTCAGTAGACACAGAAGTGGGATGGTTACACTGATAATAGCGTTATCGCCGCTCACCATCTGTGTCGATTCCTCAAAATTGCGTAAAACCTCACAGAGGTCTGACATCCATTCCCACTCCTCACTTCTGATTACAGGAAGTTGAACGGAGAGGCGACGACCGTGTAACAGCTGGTACTCCACTACTGCCCTCTGCTGATCACAAAGCCGGGCCAACATGTGGAAGGTGGAGTTCCAGCGCGTGCTCACGTCACACAGCAGCCGGTGAGCTGGCAATTGTAAGCGCTGCTGCAGCTTCAACAGGCCGGCTGAAGCTGTAGATGACTTACGGAAATGTGCACACACGCGGCGCACCTTGGTCAAGAGATCATGCAAATTGGGGTAGGTTTTTCGAAATCGCTGAACCACTAAATTAAATACATGCGCTAGGCATGGTACGTGTGTGAGCTTGCCGAGCTCCAAAGCCGCCACCAAGTTACGCCCATTATCACACACAACCATGCCTGGTTGCAGGTTGAGTGGCGAGAGCCACTGCTCGGTCTGGTGACTAATCCCCTGCAACAGCTCTGAGGCCGTGTGCTGTTTGTCCCCAAGGCAGATCAGCTTCAGCACGGCCTGTTGACGCTTCCCCACTGCAGTGCTACACTGCTTCCAGCTACTGGCTGATGGGGGAGTGGCGCTGCGTGTAGAGAATTCGGAGGTGGAAACGGAGGAGGAGGAGCCAATAACGTAGGTGCTGGCGGAAACCCTGATGGAGGTAGGGCCCGCAATCCTCGGCGTGGGTAGCACCCGTGCCATCCCAGGGTCCGAGTCGCTCCCAGCCTCCACGACATTCACCCAGTGTGCCGTCAGGGAAATGTAGCGTCCCTGGCCACAAGCACTTGTCCATGTGTCAGTCGTTAAGTGGACCTTCCCAGTAACTGCGTTGGTCAGGGCACGGGTGATGTTACGGGACACATGGTGGTGTAATGCGGGGATGGCACACCGGGAAAAGTAGTGGCGGCTGGGGACCGCGTACCGAGGGACAGCTGCTGCCATCAGGCTGCGGAAGGACTCAGTGTCCACAAGCCTAAATGGCAGCATTTCGATGTCCAGTAATTTGGAAAGGTGTGAGGTTAGTGCTATGGCCTGTGGGTGGGTGGCTGGGTATTTTCGCTTGCGCTCAAATGCCTGGGGTAACGACATTTGGACGCTGTGCTGGGACAGGGAAGTGGATGTGGTCGCTGATGGTGCTTCAGATGGTACAGGTGCAGGGCGGGAGGTATGCGGGCCTGCGCCTTCGACAGGCGATTGTCCGGCACCGAAAACAGGGGAAGAGGAGGCAGTGGTGTGGCCTGCAGACACAGATGGGCGATCCAGGCGTTCCTCCCACTTATTACGGTGCTTGGATGCCATGTGTCGGATCATGCTGGTGGTGGTGAGGTTTCTAGTGTTCATGCCTCGGCTCATTCTGGTGTGGCACAGGTTGCAAACTACAATTCTTTTGTCGTCCGCACTTTCCTTAAAAAAACGCCATACCGCGGAACACCTACCCCTTGGCAAGGTAGATTTACGCAAGGGGGTGCTCCGTGGAACATTTGCGGGCCGGTTTGGTGCGGTCCGCCTTCTTTCTGTAGCCACACCACTGCCTCTTCCAGCCTGTTGCGGTGCTGCAGATGGCTCACCCTCAGGACTGCTGTCATCGCTCGGCTCTACACCTTCCCAGGTGGGGTCAGTCACCTCATCGTCCACCAAGTCCTCCTCCACTTCCTCACTCTGATCATCCTCCTCATGTCTTGATCCCACCACATACTCAGTCATTGACAACTGTATAACATTCTCCTCAACAAGGTCTTGAGACAGTAATAGTGGTTGATTTAATGGCAACTGTGTCTCATCATCATCATCATCATCATCCACTACTTCCTTTGACCTTAAATGCCGTTCACATCTGTCATCTTCTTGTGATTGGGTACCCTCTAGAAGTTGTGAATCAGGGCACAAGATGTCATGTTCCTCTGCAAGCGTGCTTGGAGAGAGGGTCAAATGAAGGACTGGTGATGAGACGAGCTCCTCACTATATCCCAGTGTGGGATCACTTCTTTGACCAGACCGTGTATGGTGGGAGGAAGGATGATCAGAGTGAGGATTATGTTGACCAGACTCTTGGCTACTGAGAGTGGACTTGGTGGAAGACAGGGTGGTGCTTAACCGACTGGAAGCAGTATCAGCTGACATCCAACCGACCACCTGTTCGCAGTGGTCGGACCTCGAGAGTGATGTCCTGCGACGCCCTGTAAAATTAGACATGAAGCTAGGTATGGTGGATGTCTTTCTTTCTTGTGCTCTGGCACCAGGCACAGTTTCTCCGCGTCCTGACCCGCGCCCTGAACTATCAGGATCACGTCCACTTCCCCGTCCCTTTTTACCCGCCTTCTTCATCTTACACGGAATATGTGACTTTGATATTTGAGTTTGAAGACTTAACAGTATTTCTTCCTATTCTGCAACTGTGCAGAGTACACAGAATAGGCTGCTAAACTGCGGTGACGCACACTGAATGGAATATGTGACTTTGATATTTTAGTTTGAAGACTTAACAGTATTTCTTCCTATTCTGCAACTCTGCACAGTACACAGAATGTGCTGCTAAACTGCGGCGACGCACACTGAATGGAATATGTGACTTTGATATTTTAGTTTGAAGACTTAACAGAATGTGCTCTAATCTGCAACTTTGCACACTAAACAGAATGTGCTCTAATCTGCAACTTTGCACACTAAACAGAATGTGCTCTAATCTGCAACTTTGCACACTAAACAGAATGTGCTCTAATCTGCAACTTTGCACACTAAACAGAATGTGCTCTAATCTGCAACTTTGCACACTAAACAGAATATATGAAATTTTTTTTTTTTTGTTTTTTTCCCCCCACACAAAATAACCTGCTGCCCCCACACAAAATAACCTGCTGCCCCCACACACAGTAGTCCTAAAAAGGACTTTTGGTTCTTTTTTTTTCACAATTTTGCTTTTTTTCTCCCTACACTGACTTTCCCTTCCTATCCTCATCTCTCCCTGGCTAAGACTGAGCCGAACTCGCTGGTCAGGTGCTATACAGCACCCGACCACGGGTTCTGGCCAGCCAATCAGTGTAATGCCAGCAGCCAACATGGCTGCTGGCATTACACTGATGTCAGAGCCTCCCTGCACGTTTATTGGCTGCGCAGCAGCCGCAAAACGTGCGGGGAGGAGACCCGAACATGGCGGGCGAGCACATGCGGTACTCGTACGAGTACCGCCATGTGCCGAGCAGAGCGATGCTCGAGCCGATCCGAGCATCGGCCGAGCATGCTCGCTCAACACTAATCCAGGATATTTACGTGTATATGATCCACAGATTACTCAACTGTGATTAAGTAGGGATATCATGGATCTTTATAGGTTATCTTTATATTTGAAATTCACTGTATGCATTACTTCCATTTAATTGTAAGCTTTGTGCAGTGACAGTGTAGTGTAATTCGATTTAGATAGCAAGCTCTGTGGTATCACTTGTTTTGCCATCAAATATAATGTATTTGATATAACTAATGTAGCACCATTTCATTTGTAAAGTCTGTGATATCTGAGTAGCTGCCTCAAGCATGGATCAATGGCAAAAGTTGAACATAAATGGCTTACTGCTTACTCTGCATTGCATTATAATTAAATTGGTAAAATAAACAGTTACGTTGTGCAATGATAACTCCCTCCTTACTACAGTGTTATCATCATTACTGTGAACGGAGGGTACGCTGTTGAATTTTGCCATGGACTATTGCCCCAGATCTTTTTGGAACCTAGCAACACCCCTGAGTTTTGGTAACATGTAGAAAGAACCTGCTTTTGGATCTGCTGGTATTAAGGGCCTTTTCTGTTCTGCATTGTTGGAGGGCAGTTCTTTTATGATCATGTTGAGTTGTTTTGTATATTTTTTGTAGGATCACTTGTAATTTCATCTAGTGTCTTTCATGAGAGAGTTGCCTATTTGCTTCTTGAATGTAATCCGCAGTATTCATAATAACAACAGCTCCCCCCTTGTCCAAACGCTTAATAATAATATCCTAGTTATTCTTCAGTGGCTTTCTGTTCCTTGCTGGTTACGTTGGGTGTTGGTTCGCATTGTTTCTCCAGTATTTCTGCAGTTACTCTGTTTCTGAAGTTATCTATGTATCTGTCTGGTGTAGGGTTACTACCTAGTTTTGGAGTCCAGGTGGATCTTTTTGTGGGTTCATTGATATTATGATATTGCTCTGTGGTGTTGGCATCATCGTTATCCATTTTGTCATGGAAGAATTCTATGAGACTGAGGTTTCTGAAAAATTCTTCCATGTCCCTGCAGAGTGTTACCTTGTCGACAGGTTTAGTGGGACAGAATGACAGGCCTTTTGAAAGCACAAATACTTCATCTCTGCTTGGTTTGTGTGTGGAAAGGTTCACAGTGCAGTTCTGTTCTGGTTGATTTACAGATTCTGCTGCAAAACCTGCTTTGTATCTCAGTCTCTGTAGTTTCTTCCTCTTGGTGTTGATGAGGAGTGTTTGTAGTTTTCTGTAGTATTGTTGAAGGGCCTGTTGTCTGTTCTCAGTATCTGGTCCAAGTTGTTCCTTTAGAGTTGATTTTTCTGCTTGTATTTTTGATTTCCTATTTTAACAGATCCCAATAAGGTTGTTGTGTAGCCTCTGTGAAGTCTTGGTACATAGTTACTGTGCAAACCTGCTGTTATATGTGTCCAGGGTAGGATTTTTCAACATGAGGCCTTTAGGTATTAAATTTTCCTTTTTGTATGTAGTTTCTGTCACATTATCACATTGTGAATTTACTTTTACAACAGTCACTCTGGGATCATAAATACCTGGACTCCTCACAGGAAGAATGCAATTTAAATCACATCCTCTACCATTGACTGATCAAAGATTTAGTATCCGGACTATCGGTCTTATCTGGTTTCCATTATAGACAATGTAATATGTATTTGTATTTAAGAGAGAAGTTTTCATATTTATCTGTATAACATGCCTGACGAAGAGACCTAAGAAGTCTTGAAAGCTATCATTTTAAATCTGTTTAGTTAGCCAATAAAGGTATCAACTTTACTACATTTTTGCCTCATGTATACAGATGACACCTTAGTCTATGCTAAAAATTCAAACGTATCTCAACCTGAGGCCATATTACAGTATGCGTTCGCTGAAGCTGAAAGATGGATATCTAAAAACAAAGTGTTCCTAAACACTGGTAAAATAGTCACAATGGAATCTGGTACAAAGCGCAAACTACATAATCTCACCAATACCCATCTATAATTTGAACCAAAGTACAACTGAAACTTGGCCTTGTGGAAAATATCTTGTGGCTTGGCCCTAACTTCACATTTAGTCTTCATATTGATAAATTAACATCCAGGTGCTCTGTTTATAAACAAATCATGTTTAAGTACCCTGGTAACAAAAGCTGTTAATGCCAGTCATAGACTATGGTGGATGTAGTATATGCTCCAGTGCCTCAAATCCATCCAGATGAACCTGACACTCTGTATAACTCATTATCCTGCTTTATCCTCCAATGTAATTACACTACCCATCACTGTGATTTGTTTAAAGAACTAAGTTGGCTAACACTCAAATCTAGATGTGCCTTTCACCTTTCTTGATTCATATACAACCACTTCTCTGGAAAGCTGCCAGACTACCCAAGCAATAAGCTCACTCCACCTCTCCATACTAACTATAACCTCCACTCCACCGTTATCAACTCAGTATACCGCACTACAAGAAAGAAGCTGGTCTATCCACCTTCTCCTTCAGAGCTCCAAAAGCCTGGAATAACCTACCCCAAAAAATCAGACCATCTCCCAGTCTAAAATCACTGAAAATAACTGCTCCGTTGAATCTAAAAACAATATGTAACTGTATCTCTCTATATGAATATATAAGTATATATGTGTGTGTGTATATAATATTTTGCTATCTGTGTAAATATGTCACTTTTTGCTGTAAAAGCTCTCTAGGACATACTTGAAAAGGAGAGAAATCTAAATGTACTCTTCCTGACAAAACATTTTCTCAATAAATAAAATACAGGCATCAGACGCCAAATGGAACCTCTGTTCACCTTGCTCAGTCTGATGCTCCAGCTTGATTCATAGTTTGTGTTTTTAGCATCTCACTGTCTCTCTCTACTGGTTGTTCAGTGATGTTGGATTCTCCCACTGGTGCTAGTGTCAGTTATATAGGCTCATTTATGTATATATTGAATTTACAGTTCATCTGTACCATAACTTTAGTATTGCTTTGGTTAAGTCTGTTTTTTGGGCAAAGCAGGAGCTTAAAGGACATATGCTACATCTAGTAAGCATATAGCATGAACTTCTGTCCTGCACGTGGACCTCTAGTCCGGCCAATGTTTCATCTTCTCCTCTGAAAAGCTAATACAGGTCTCGACATGTTACATTTGATAGTAGTATTTTCAAGATCTACTTGAGACCTGATTGACACTGTCCAGCTCCCTGTGGTGGATATTTGGAGTCTGACACCTATATCATTCTACCCCTTTAACTCCCAAGGCTTATTAGTGAGTACAATTTAGAAATATTTTGTAAAAGATTTGATTCATTATTGCTCCTAACCAGACTCCCAGATTAAAACAAGACTACTCCCTCCCTACAGGGAAGTACTTCATCAAGTCATTAGTGACATTTTTACATTCTCAATGGCTGAGCTTAATTATTTTGTAGCCAGGTAGCCAGGTGGCACTATTATTGTTGCTGCCTATGGAGTGTTCTTGTTTTACTCAGCAGGAAATGCCATATATGATTGTTGCAGCAAGTCTGTATTAAATCTGATAAAGAGTATAAAAAAGGAAAGAGAGGATATATCTAAGGGCTGTATGCAGAAAATAAAAATTGAACAATTCTGGAGAAAATCAGCTGCACCATAGGTGACAAATAAATAGCCTCACTGATATTTGTCCACTGTGGTGCAGCTGGTTTTCTCTAGAATTAAGTGACATATTATTATTATTATTATTATTATGATTATTAAGACAGTTTTTTAGTGACTCCATATTTTAGCTAATTTTTACAGTCAATAAATTTACTGATATTGCCAGTCCTGTTCCTGATGTGCTGATTAATCTGTAATGCTGGTAGGGACATTAGCACATGATGCAACATATACAGAATAAACAGCACAGTACAGACTACCCCCTGGAGCTATGGGGGACCCCAGTAGGTTAGATACTAGGGAGCAGAGAATAGTTAGTGTAGCTGGATAGATTAGACTACCCCTAAAATTGTCTTGCTGCGGATGAAGACGAACTGAAGGTGGAAAAGTGACTAACTGGAGCAGTGGATCGACTGATGGTCGAATGAGTCAAATTCGGACTGCCCCAGATTGGAGAACCAGTGAAAACTGAGGGAGCAGGACTACAGATAAGCAGGAGAAAGAGATTCAGATGGTCGGTCAAGCAGGGTTGGCAACAGGAGAGAAAAGAGGCACAGTATTGCCAAGCTGAAGAATGGTCAAGTTAGAGAAACTGGGTCAACAACGGATAGATGATACTGGAAGCAAGGTACAGGAAGAGTAAGCAGAAGAGTAGTCAGTAACAAGGCCAAGGTCAGTAACAATGAATCACAGCAAGAGGAAGAATAACAGGAACAGGCCTGAGACTAACCCGAACAGTAACTAGAATGCTCAGATTGTGTGCCAGGCATAAGAGCAAGCAGAAACCTGGACACAGAGTGAGGAATCCAGCAAAACAGGGCAACTGTAAAAACCCAGATATGGCATGAACAAAAAACCCCAGTACGTAAGTATGACAGAATCTTATTAAAGATTTTCAGCTATATTTAGAAAGCTAAATAGGAGCAATTCTGGAGTAAGCCAGCTGCACCATATGGAACAAATGAAAGTTCCTGTTAATTTTAATGAAGATGTTTACCCCTTGAATACATTGGAGACCTCACTAACATGCAAAGGGTTAGAAATTGGATTCAATGGAAATTGTGGGACTGTTTCTTTGTCCTCTATAGGGCAGATGGTTTGCCCCAAAATTATTTGTCTTTATTCTACCTCAATATGGCCATTTATATACAACTTTTGCTTTGCCTGTCTGGAGGAACATGTCTAGCCCTGTGTTGTAAGAGTAAAGAAAAGAGGAATAAATATATATATGATGAATATTTGGATGTGCACCAATATTTTGTGTATTTGCTTTTAGCTATTTTGGTCAAAATTGGTTGCACTCCAGCAATTTTAAATGTGTTTGTTTCTTTGGGTGTACTTACCAAAACCTGGACTGGAATTATAGATAAATAGATAGATAGATAGATAGATAGATAGATAGATAGATACACTACCGGTCAAAAGTTTTGGAACACCCCATTTTTCCAGTTCTTATTGAGATTTACGCTGTTCTTAATGTACTCTGAAAATAAAGCATAGAACAAATAAACAATTGGATATTAAAAAGAAATCATATTCCTTAACAAAATGTAATCTAAATTTTCGACTCATCAAAGTAGCCACCTTTTGCAGATATAACAGCCAAACACACTTGTGGCATTCTTTCCACAACAGAAATCAAATATTGTTCTGAAAGTTCTTCCCAACACCGTTGCAGAAGTTCCCACAAATGTGTTGCACGTATAGGTTGCTTTGCTTTCACCCTTCTGTCCAGTTCAATCCAAACCAGCTCAATAGGGTTTAAGTCTGGAGACTTTGCTGGCCATTTCATGATTTGAAGTCTACCGTCTTGTTCTTTTCCTCTAAGGTAGTTCTGACACAGCCTGGAGGTATGTTTTGGGTCATTATCTTGCTGTAGGATGAACCCCTGACCAATTAGGCGTGTACCAGAGGTTGTTGCATGGTGCTGCAAAATGCTGTGGTAGGAGTATTTGTTCAGGGTGCCACTCACTCTGTTCAAGTCTGTTACTGTTTTCTGACACTCAGACACCGGTACAAAGTAAAAACACAGCTTATTGAAACAATGGTTAAAGAACAGTGCCCCTGGGGGCCAGGACAGGTATAAATGGTGATGACAATATACAGGCCCAAATATGTATAGCGAAAAATATACTGATCAGGATAACATACATTCAGGGGTTAATGTAGAGAAACTGAATAGTCTCAGTAAAATTAATTAGCCAACGCCCAGTAGGTAATATCAGTCTCTTGATGGTGCAGAGGAAGGTGTATTGTGTGACTGAACTGAATCACTCTCAGATAGCTGTGCAATAGAACGCCCCAAATGAACTGCAAAGATTGACCAGAGCTGAGCCAATACCACCTTAGTGGGATAATAGGAAGGAAAGCCACTGCAGGAGCTAATGGGACCAGAACCTGAATAGCCCTCAACACTCTCACGGAAGTAACCCTGCATGTGCTAACGGGACCAGAGCCCTAAACACCCCTTGGGTGCCAGAAAGGAGCAACACTGCACAATCAATCAGCAAGCCAAAGCACTGGTAGTGCGGTAGATAGCGTAACACATTGAGCACTTGGAGACCTGAGCCAGGACACCCTTCCGGTGCCGTTACGGAGCACACACTGCAAGAGCAAACTGGAGGTACTAACGCCAACTGGCGCAACCACGGTGCTGCCCGAGCACCAGAACGGACAACTGCTCTGCTAGTGTGAATGGAAAGGCTAGGTCTATAAGGCACAGGCTCAGTAAGTGTTAAATGGCTCAAAAGGGACACACTGGCTTGGCAAGTGTACGAGGACAGGCTCAAATAACGGAGGCAACCAGCACAGCAAGGGTTAATGCAGGTTCGGTAATGGAGACTACAGCTCAGCAGCACTTATGAGGACTGGCTCAGTGCACAGGAGGCAACAGCTCGGTAGTATAGAGAGATGATTAGTCAGAGCGACACAAACACAGTTCAGAATTTCGCCGGAAGGCGACCGAGATCACATGGGAACACAGGATACGATCATGGAGCAGGAATGTCAGCCGAAACCGGATCAATACATGGAGCAGGAACGTCAGCCAGAGCCGGGTCAATCACGGAGCGGGGTCGTCAGCCAGAGCCGGGTCAATCACGGAGCAGGAACGTCAGTCAGAGGTGGGTCAATCACGGAGCAGGAGCGTCAGCCAGAACCGGGTCAAATCACGAGCAGGATCAGCAGAATGGTCAGACGAGCCGGGTCGGTACACAGGAACGCAGGAACACAGCAACAAAGCGCAGGATCAGTAACACCACAAAAGGGCATCTGACAGGTGCCATAAACCCAGTATATAAAGGAACATCCTGGGCAGGCCAATCAGCCTCCTTCAATGCACAGGTAACAACAAGAGAGATTGACAGGGAATCACGGGGACCGTGATAAAGTCGCCGACTCTGGATCCAGTAAAAGAGCCCCAGACCATCACACTTCCTCCTCCATGTTTGACAGTTGGTGTCACACACTGAGGAACCATCCTTTCACCTACTGAACGATGTACAAAAACCCTGCGTGATGAACCAAAGATCTCAAATTTTGATTCATCGGTCCATAAGACCTTCCAGTCTTCAATAGTCTACTGGTGGTGCTTCATGGCCCAAGCAAGCCTCTTTTTCTTACTATGCCATCTTAGCAATGGCTTTCTCAAAGTCTTCTCTTCACAGTTGAAACTGACACTTGCCTACTTTGATCGGTGTTAAGCTGTGCTTGAAGCTGTTGTGCTGTGAACCGCCTGTCACGCAAACTGTTGACTCTCAGAAACTTGTCATCTGATTCTGTTGTTGCTTTGGGTCTGCCAGACCTCTTTCTGTTAGAGTTTCCTCCAGTTTCCAAGTGCCTTTTGATGGTGTAGGAAACTGTACTCACTGACACCTATACTTTTAAGGGTTATAAAGGTCTGTCTTGATTGCGTTTTTTTTTTGCCATTGTGAGAGCAATATACTACTTCCCGCAGTACAATATTGTCCAAATATTGGTGAAGAGGGTATAGTAACACTGTCTGTTCCAACACTGCTTTTATATGGACAGAGGGCTTGTAAGTAATCAAACAAGCTGGGACACTTACATTGCTGCACAACAACTGTGAGTTGTTAACCCATTACTTCTTCCCTGAAAAGGTATTTTTGTATAACTCTGAAATGTACATTATTTTTCAGTTTTTGTTAGCCTAAACTTTGTTTTCCCCCTCTGGCAGTTTACCACTTACCTTTGTACTATTTCAGGTTATTCACTGGACTTGAACTGCATAAATTTCAATAAAAACTTTTGTTATTATTGGGACCTAGAGGACTGATGCGTTAAAAAGAGCTGAAGCAAACCAACTCCACCATAGAGGACAAATACAAATTCCAAACCATTACCATTGATTTAAATTGCGCTCTTAACACCATAGATACTAGAGAGGTCTACAACAAATGCAATGTAATGCAATACACTGGAGTCCTTTGTAGCATTCAAGGGGTTGCAGCCCTCACTTAAATGAATGGGATTTTTTGTTGGTCCCCTATGGTACATTTTGTGTGCGCCAGAATTGCCCCAGCTCTTTCCAATATAAGGAAAAATTGATATTTTGACTGCTGTTTGAGGGACACCTTCATTAAGAGACACTTACTTCTTGGATACTGTTGCCATTTAATGGATGCTTTAGATTCTTTGAAGATTAAATTTAAGGTATTTTCATCTACAGTAAAAAAGTATCAGAGACAATTCTTGTTTACATAGTAGCAAGTGCTATTGCACCTTATTTTTTATTCATAACCAAGTAAGGTGTAATAAGTTATGCAATTTCTAGGGGTTTTCATGTCATTGCAGTTTGGTAAAACATGGGATTACTGACACATCAGATGTGAGGAATGATTCACCCCTCTGATAAATCTATCACAGACAAGGATAACAGTCACAGATAGATTTATTGTTGTTGTGAGACCAAAGATTTGCTAATAGACACAAGAACTGACCTGCATGTCATCAAGGAGTCCTTGGTAAACTGAAGAGTAATTTGTTATCTTTTTACTGCCGTTTAAATTATATATGTACTCTACTGAATTTTATTCCAAACAATGTAAATAGTAAAACTCAAATCTAATCTTAAAGTTAAAGTCATTTATACATTAAAAAAATATATATAGATGTCCTTAAATATGCAAATGCCACACCTTTTCCAAATGCTGTTAGGAATCAAAATTCTAACTGTTCAGTTTGGCCTTAAATTGATCCTAGGGGACTCCTGCTTAATAGCTATGGGATCCACCCATTGCTGTAGAGAAATAATATCGATGGATTGAAAATTAAGCAGAAGAAGCAGTTGCTATAATGATGTGGGTACTTTCTTATTACTTGTTTTTAAATTTGATATTATTGGTGAGAATGTGTTTGCGTTCCTCTGAAGTTCCTCTTAAATGGTCCGATTGATTTGGCAAAGTAGCAGAAGCCGGAATTGTCTGCTTTTATACTTCCCTTATGACTGTAAGCATCAAATGACATGCACAGATGTAGTTTATTGCATCATCTACTAAAATGCAACATATTTTGTGTTTAGGGTCCATGGTACAATGCGTAAGGGGGCTCCTATTTATCCATTTGCTACTTTTGTGATTTTTTTTGCATTTTGGGGGAATTGTAACAACAATAAAAGTACAATGACATTTGCTATATCTCTCTATACTGTATAATTTAAAATATGTTTGCATGACTCAGATCCATGTTTTTGTACATGTTTCAGATCTTGCGGTCCTTAATCATAGGTCTATCTGCAGGGAAAAAGATGATTTTTAAATTTTGAACCCCAGGCACCTCACATGGACAGGAATATACATATGAGTAAGACATTTGTAAACATAATTAAAAAATGAATAAAATGACAATAACACAAGAACAGCATCTCTAACACTAATACATCATAAAGAATGTGTATGGAATATGTATTCAGAAAATACCAGTGCGCATTGTTCTTGAAGATATTGCACAAACACAAACAAGCAACAGTAAAATCAAAACCCATCTTCAGCAGAGCAAACAACATAAAATTAAAGGGGAAATCAATATACCAAAGTGTTTGTTATAAAAGCAAACACAAATAAGTAGCAGGCCACCTCTAGGGAAAAGCAGTAATTAAAAAAGCTTAAATCCCCTTCCAAATTGAGTCCATCAGGTATTCTACTAAACAACTGGTGAATCCAAGACATTTCCCTACGTGCCAGGAGTGAGAAAATATCACCACCCCTGGAAGCTCTAATTACCTTTTTAATACCTTGAAATCTGAAAGAACTCAAGTGAGAATCATGATTCAAAAAATGTCTAGCCACAGGTGACCTGCTATCTTGACTCTCTATTGCATAGAGTTTAGTTGTGTCCAGATTCCTGGCAGAATCCAACCCCTCAGAGAGATGCTTACTATTGCCAACAAAAATCTGTGCCCATTTTAGTCGCACCTACAGTGCACGCAATACTCTATATTCCATACAAAAGCATAACAACCTGCCCCATCACTACCTGAAAATGGAGGTCCCTACCAGGTGTAATTCCACAATGTACATGCTAGAGTGTTTGTATAAGCAGTACAAGGCCATTAACGAGTACACTATGCAAAACTGGAAGGTTTTGGAGGGAGCCTCTTTCTCATGTGGCCAATGGCAACTTATGTGCGATGTATGTGAGCTGCTGAAACCCTCTGAGCAGGCAACCATGCTGGTGAGTTGCACTGGGGCAGGAATAAGTGAAATTCTACCACTGATATAAAATGAGGAGCATGGCTGAGGATTCTTACCATAATGACAACACAGACATGCACCAGCTGGTAAACGACATGTTAGCGTGCTTTGAGCAAGATCATTGCATAGTGTCTATTAAAAGCAATGAGTAATACATTCTTGCCACTTTGCTGGACCCCTGCTTCAAGCACAAAATTTCTGAATTTCCGCCAAAGAGCCATTAGCAGTTTGTCACCACAAGGAGTCATGACGATCAGCAGCAACTCTATGAGGAATAGGATTCTGTCAAGGAATATCTACAAATGCTTATTGATCGAGTGGAGGGTTGCATTGTGGAGGATGAGAGGGAGAAAGTGAGAGCACAAAAAACATCTAGACAGTATAGTGAAAAGGAAGGCGGCAGCAAAGCATTTCAACCAGCAGAAGTAGCTACAACATCAACCAGAATATCCCATTCAGAAACAGGGCAATTCATGGGTCTCAGCAGGGGCGGCAAAAACCCAGCATTGATGGTGGTGGTGGCAGCACATCTCTTTAGGACTTGCTCCTTGAGTATGGGTGGGTAACTGACAAACAAGAACACCATGTAGCTCCTAGAAGTGGTCCCACTGCATGTGACATGGTTTCTGCAGGATAGGCAGAAACAATGACCCCATGGACTACTGGCAAACAAAGTCATGTGTGTGGCCACCATTGACACATACTGCAGTGAAAACCCTTAGCTGTCTTCCAGCAAGTGTTGAGTGAGGGAGGGGTTTCAGTACAGCTGGTTATGTTGTTAATGACCGCTGGACGTTGCTATCAAGCAGCAATGTTGGGAGACTAATATTCTTAAAAATTAACCAACATCTCATACCATCTGAGTATCAGGTAGCAGAAATCACACATGACAGAGAAAGCCAGGACAGATATATTAAAAGCAGCACAGATGAGGAGGTGGAGGAGGGATGTGAAGAAGGGTTACCACCATCTACCCCACTTGGAACCACTCCTATGACCGAAAAGTCATGTGTGTCAATAATCTGAGAAGGAGGATAGCGATCTGACATAAACTTGACAATGGTAAAAACTATATACATACACAAATCACACCATAACAGCCAGTCCCCCACCACTAAGGGTGGGAGAAAAGTGTGAAAAATTTCCAGTGAAAATTTCGTGAAAATGTGCTGATTTTTCACTTTTCCCATGAAAATTTTTGCCTTTCCCCCTATACAAAAATTTCCTCCTTTTCGCCTATTTTAACAAATTTTTTGCCTATGTTAACACATTTTTCGCCTATTGTAACACATTTTTCGCCTATATTTCCTATAGGTACTACATTTCCCACCGTAATATTACTTCTTGTGAGGGGTGAAGTTTAGAAATAAGTGGCTGAAATTCAAAGTTGTGAGTCCTACAGCAAAATATGACTTGAAAAATACGTTAGCATGCAGAATGCATTCGTCCTTTGCCCACAACACTTTCTTGCTTAAGTGACACTGGCACATATTCATGATGATATCAAGTAATAAAAAATAATAAAGTACAACCTACAATGTGGCAGATATGTATTGTAGTGGTGGTGGTGGAGGACTGGTATGGTGTGATTTGTGTATCTATTTTTACCATTGTCATACACTATACTCCTCAGATTATTGACACACATTACTTATCGGACCCATCTGTCCTCCAACTCCTCATCTGTGCTGCTGTAATATATTTGTCCTGGCTTTGTCTGTCATGTTTGGTCTCTGCTACTACTACTACAGGAGCTAGATGTTGATGTAATTCTACTGTCACTACTACTAGGTGTCAAAGGTGCAGCACTTACAGCAGCTCAAGAGGTACTCGTCATATCTAACACTGTGGATGTTAACCTGTGTTGCTGTTGCTGGGTACTCAAAACAGGTGTGTGTGGTTGAGTGGGACTTGGACTTTGAAGAGGTGTTAATGTTGATGATGACTGATAGGGTGACTGTGTGCTTTTTGACATCTGTGCTTGTCCAGGGTCAGACTTTCCAATGGCTTTCTCAAACAGTTTATAGACAGGCACAGTGATCCTTAAAAGTGATGGAAGATTCATCCTTTGACTTTCTGCTAATCTTATAGCCCTGTCACCATCCTCACTCTCAACTTCATCTGTATCTGAACAAGAGAAGGATGCTGGAGGGATATATTCTAGATCTGCATGATCATCGGTCATCATTAGGTCATCCTCAGCAGCATCCCCTGACAGTTCTTGCCCACTACTATCCTTACATTCCTCTAAGCTTTTAGAGGTCTCAAACAATTTCTTTTTACTTTTACTGTAACAAAGTTCCCTACTACGTTGAGGATGGGTATTTTGGTTCCTGTTTGTCTCACTATCTGATGTAGCAGGAGCTTCAGCTGCTATACCTTCCTCTATTATGCTACTGCCAGCATCATCAACACTTGAATGTGACTTGTTGTCATCTTCAGTGTTCTTCCTATATGGTTCTTTATTTCTACTGGCACTGGTGGTGCTGGAACTAGTTTTGCTGGGACCTTGACAAATTGCATCCTCCCTTGGAGTAGAGGGATCATAATCATTGATTGCACACACTGCAGCAACCACTGCTGCAGTCAGTTTTTGAACTACTACTTTACTCTCACTTCCCTGCACTGCTCCACCCCTCCCCTTCCCCTTGTGCATGTGCTGGACATTATGCAACTACACTGTGTTTTTTTACTGTACGGTACACAACACAACTGATGCAGCGCCTAAGGCCAGACAGCTGTCTGTCACTGTCATCTAAGATATTTCATTTTTTATTATTTTTTATTTATTTTTTTATTTTCTTTTTCTTTTTTTTAAGTTGTCCACCCTGTTGTCTTATCACAGTCTGTCCAAAAAAAATGATAACTGAAAAACAAAATCAACAACGTCTTTCCCCAGACTTCCCCACCCAGCAGATAGATAATAACAGCAAGACCAGAAAGCAAATAGGTCCCTAGCTGCCTGTGTCTTGCCAGTCAGTCACATGGAATTTTGGAGTATTTGGGGGTCAACCTCCTTCCTCCCTTCTTAGAGTCTAATACAGAGAACAAATGTCCTACCTAAATGACTCCTTAAACTAAGCTTCAATTCCCCTTTATTTGCCTATCTCCTCTAGCTCAAAAACATGCTGCTCTCTCCTCTCACAAACACAGAATGGCTGTTGTGAGAGCCTGACAGCCTTTTATATGGCTTTCATGTGGTGTAGAAATATTTTTCTTCCCATTGATTTCAATTGGCGGAAAATGTGGAAAAAAGTAGAAAAACTGCACTTTCCGTGAGAAATTTTTCGTCAAGCGGAAAGTGCCATTATTCACTGATTTCAGTTTGAGGCGAATATTTTCGCCCATCCCTACCCATCACCACCACCACCACTACAATACACATCTGCCACATTATAGGTTGTACTTTATTTTTGTTATTACTTGACATCAACATCATGAATATGTGCCAGTGTCACTTAAGCAGGAAGTTAGTGTTATGGACAAAGGACAAATGCACTCTGCATGCTAACACATTTTTCAAGACATATGTTCCTGAAGGAGTTACAACTTTGACTTTCAGCTGCTTATTTCTAAACTACAGCCCTCAGAAGAAATATTGCAGTAGGAAATGTAGTACCCGTAGGAAATATAGGCAAAACATTTGGTAAAATAGGCGAAAAGGAGGAAAATTTACATTAACGAAAAGGAGAAATCTTTTATGAAAAAAGAGAAAAATCGGACAGTCATACTGGAAATTTTCCCACTTTTTGCCCACTCCTACTCAGGTGTAAAGAATTAAGAATCAGATTATTGGTGATAGGGTATAGTCATACTTGTATTAAAAAGTCTTACCACCATGTTTTAACTACTGATCTTCATACACTATTAAATCAAAAGCAGAAAATATCTGTTACCAGCTCAATTCACTTTATAACAGAATTAAGTAGGATCCCTGCCTTATTTATAATATACTAAAAAAACATATTAATATTTTGAGAAATGATCCAGATTTAAATGATGTAGTTGGTGATAGAATTGCCATTACATTTAGATGATGTTCCAATTTGAGGGATAAGCTGGTATGTAGTTTTTGCTCTAGACCGAGAAAGTAACCAAAAATCAAAGGTTCTTATCCCTGTTACTCATGATGTACCTGTCAGTATATGGTCCGGAGAACATTTGTGGTAGATCATTTTGGTAAAAAAAACACGTAATCCGGGACTATATAAGTTGTAAGACTAGAGGTATAATATATTTAATGGAATATGAGTGCAATAATTATTAAGTAGGGATGGCTAAGAGAACATTGCATAAAAGGAGAAGAGAGCACATCAGAGACATTTGTAACATCAGTTGAGATCAGTATGCTGGTAAAAACTATCTCCTGTATCACACCATTTCAAGGAATATTATGCAGGCAAGTTAAATACATTTTCCTGCTGGGTCTTGACCGTGTGATATTGGGGGATTTTAGTCAATCTTACATAAGGAATGTTAATGGATTTTCAATCTCAATGCATTACAGTGTAATGGAATTAATGAAAGTTTGAATTTTGGAGTTTTTCATTAATTTGATTGAGTGCCCAAGTGATAGGGTTGGAACTAATTATAGTATGCTTTATATTTTGATTCTTTAGTACCTCAATATAATAAAACTTCTACTTTAGTATAACTATTTTCTTTTGCAATTTTCATTATTTCTTTAAGAACACAATATAAACCCCCTATATGTTTTATTTTTCTTTCCCTTGAGAATGATACGTCTGCTCTAAAATAATAATGTGATAGTTGGAGACATATGTTCCATATCTCTTTAAGAATAGTATGTGTCTTTGTATTCTATATATACGTGATGGTTTCATGTAGAAAACTTTGTGATTGGACAGTATAATTTTCAAGAGACCTTTACTTTTGATCTTTATGATTGGTCAAAAAGAGATGGGAACTAGTTTTTATAATGGACGTATATGATTTGGATTGGTCACAATTTTGTAGCAGGTGAGAGTTTTAGTCTATTGAAACAACTCGGTAGCAAATACTATTTTACTTTCCAGAGGCATAGTATAATAGGGGTATGAGGTGCCTCTTTTGGTGGCATATGGGGAAACAATCAGTTGAATGGGACATTTTTTGGGGACTTTGTTGACTGGGATTAGGGGGACAGTTAATAAAAAAAAAGATAAAAAACCCCAAAACATAAGACATGGTATAAAAGGGACGAGGAGGGTGCCTGTGTTGGTGGATGGTGTCTGGGGAAAGAATCAGATGAACAGGGATTTTTTTTGGTTGGGGTTGCTGACTGGTATTTGGGGGACAGTTAATATAAAAAGTAAATAAATACAATTAAAATAAAATAAGAAATTGGTATGTAACATGACAGAGATACATAAGTTGCAGACTGATATTTGACGGGATAGAGTATTTTGTAGAGGATGACTTACAGGACTTGTTGTTAGAGGCCCAAGCCCTGACAAAACATTGATTTGTAGGACTTAGACTTATTAGAGGCACAAGCCCTAAGGAAAATAGATTTTCTGAAGGACTTAGACTTTTGTTAGGCCCAGTCCCTGAGTAAACAATGATATGTAGGACTTAGACTTATGTTAGGCCCAAGCCTTGAGGAAACATTGCTTTGTAGGACTTTGGCTTGTTAGCATCACAAGCCCTGAGGAATCAGTGATTTGTAGGACTTAGGCTTCTTAGGAACAAGCCCCCAAAAATATATATATTTTGTAGGCCTCTGTTTTTTTTGGAAGAACAAGCACTGAGAAATAAATGCCCTAATGGCCAAGCAGGTCAGGTTGTGGTGGGCAGTGGCCAATGGCCATTGTCAAATGCCTCTGTGTAATTGTGGAATTTGCGACTGCTGTTCTTACTACTGCTGAGGAACTTGAACAGCATGATGGTTAGGCAACTCAAACGCAATGGGATCTACAACATCAATAACATGGGTGATGGATTATCAAAGTTACCCTTTCTATTACTAGCTCAAGTGAAGTGCCTGAGGCAGTAGCAGTACCACAACTAGCCCTACCACTTCAGGTATGTGTGGAGAAAAGAAGAAGTTGGCCAATAATACTTCTCTCACCCCTCCTCCAAATGTACAGGTGTGTTGTTAGAATATAATTTTTTCCCTTGAGAGCAGAAACTGCACCTCTCATCAGCAACTGCAATGTGCACAGTGTGTGGTAAATAAGGGAAGGACTGCAAACAATTGGCACATCTGCACTCACATCAAACACCTGGCTTAACTGTAAACAAACACCATGATGTTTAGGATCCCCAATGTGAAATCATCCCACCAGAAACCAAGTAAAGCTGTATCACGGCGCCGTGATTAAGCGACATTCTGACAATCTTGTTACTGCTGCCTTCCCATTGGCTGCGCTGTACAGCTCCTCCCAGTGACAGCCTTTTTATACCCTGGGCTGTCACTTAGCGTTTGCCCTTTCGTGGTGTACCTGATGCCTAGCGCTCGTTTTGTCTACTTGATACCAGTGTATGACCCCGGACTACGCTCTTGTTACTGTTCCTGATTCTGTGTACAGATTCGGATTGGCTGACGTTCCTGCTTCCTGTTCTGACCCAGTCTGGCTGACGTTCTTGCTCCATGTACCGACCCGGCGAGACTGATTACCCTGCTCCGTGTACCAACCTGGCGAGACTAACGATCCTGCTCTGTGTACCGACCCGGCTTGGCTGACGTTCCTGTGCTATGTACGGAATCGGCTTGGCGGTGGTTCCTGATTTTTCTGTGCCTGGCTGGGCGAAGACCTGGCAGCTCCTGCTGCTGTAGACTTTGCACATCTCTCACATTACTGTGCCTCTCTGTGTTACGGTACTTTGGTACCGGGTACAATCCAGTCCGTGGGTTTTGAGTCTCAGTGTGTCAGTGCTCCTCCACACCGTACTAGTGATCGCTTGGTCTTCCGCTTTGGGTTCAGTTGCGTGCATCCGGTAGTCTGCTGAGTTCAGACCATAGCGTTCATTAACCCCTTCGGGGGTGGTGCCTCGTTCCACTACTTGCTACACCAGTGTCGTTACATGTCCGGTACTCTGTGCAGTTGGTATTCCCATATAGGTACAGTTGGGTGCTTCCGGTTGCCATCCATTTTATACCTATACGCACATTAACCCTTAGTGGGTAGCAAAGGCACACGGTGGTGGATAGTCTCGGTAGGGCCTCCATTCCTGGCACAAGCTCTGCCTCTCCCTCTTGTAGCCTGCGGTGGGCGTCCACCGTTGCATCCTCTGTACAGGTGAACCTGGCCTGTTTGCTGCTGCCGTTCTGTCACTGTTGCTTCTTGCTTCCTAAAGGCGACATTGGGCCTCCGCTATTCTGGGCTACTTTGTCAGTAGCTCCACTGGCCACATTGGACTCTGTTACACTGTATCAATCAAAGTTACCTGACCTGTGTCAGTATTCTGATTACATGTCCATACTGGACCCGTGTGGGTTAACTAGCTTGTAACCTGTCCTGTGTCAGTTATTGCTGCTAATTACTGGACCCATGAGGGTTACACCATTCCTTGTGTGCTTTGATAAAATTGTGTTTTACCAACATCTACCGTGTCTGAGTGTACTGAACCGTAACAAGCTGCTATCACTATGCCCTTTGACCACTCCCCACTAAGGACACGTGACAACCTGCAGACAGTTTAATTATACTGATGAAACTTCCCTTCCACCAGCTTAGTGTACTCTGTGGGATAGAATCTCCTCAGATGCCACTTGATCCCTGCTAGGGATTATCCTCCACCTCACTGGTGTGTGTGTGTTCAGTGTATCACACAGTGTGCAATGGGTGGGCACAAACTGCCATATCCTGACATCTACTGAATCAGGTGGTGGGGGAGGTAAAGATGAACAAGGTGGATCACCAGAAGATGTAGTTACATGATCTTCCCATGACCGGACCCTAAAGCAAGAAGGTGATGGCGAGCCAGGTGTTTTGCTTTTAGCCTCTGACTGGGTTTCTCTTCCTCCTGTTTAATTTCCACCTCACCTCTTGTTGCCTTTGGGGAGAGTCAGGGGTACAACAATAACAGTGCCCGATTTCTTTGGTGGGGGGGTTGGCTTTAACATGTTTCACATAAATGTCATGGTCTCTGTGTTTCATTTGTGTTATCAGAGTTGTTGTGCCAACGTGCGTTCCCTCCTTTCCCCTTTTCACTGATTTATCACACATTGTGCACAGTGCCTTCGCTGATGACTGCACTGTGCCTGCTCCAAGAGAATAATAGTCCCACACCCAGAACTTCAGGGGGAGGGGAAAGGTGGAGAAGAATGGCTTTTGCTGCTACTGCCTCAGAGTTAGTATTGCAACTAGAACCAGGAATATTTTTTTTCTGGCAAGCGGAACCTGTCCTAGTCACTGGACCCCATTCCCACTGTGTCCACTGTGGTCTGTGGCACACTTGCCTGCTCCTCAGCGTTCTCCTTCCCTTGCAAATCAGCAGCAGCAGGAATTACAGCAACAGGCAAACTCTGCATACTCCAAAAGCTCACTGCTGGTGGTTGTGGTGATGTCCATCACCATTCTTGTCTCCCATTCCTTCTCAGTTTGGGCTAAAATGCCACTAATGTCTCTTCCACCACGGCTTCTCCCATATCATCATCACAAACACCAATTCCTCATTGCTGCTGCTGCTCTGTTAAAGATGTCTCACTGGTTGGAGGAGATGATGAGAAATGTGACACAGGGCCCCCTACTGTTACACTTGCTATCTTGTGTTGAGTGGAAGAGGGCAGACTGGCAGCACTAGCAGCAGGCACAGGCAGCCAATCTGTGCTCCCGGTGGTGGTGGTATTATTGCTGCTAGGCAAAAATTCTGCCTTCTTCAAGATAATGTTCCATCTGGACAATGCTGTGGGAGAAGAGGAGTCCCAGGGTCAGAGGAATGTTGTGGCTCACTTGACAGCTACTTTGGATGCTTTGCAATAATTCACCTACTACCTCAGCATTAGTCAGAGCATATACGGTGGTTGTGCTAGTCCCACCAGCTGCTTCACCATCACCGTTACTACTATTAACACCAACCACATCAATTTCAGTTCCTGAGTCTTCCTCCTCACTAGTAGTATGATCACCCCCCTCCCTCCTAACACACTGAGTCTGTAGTTGCTGAACCTTAGTAGTAGTAGTAGTAGTGGTAGTAGTAGTGGTGACGTGACTGCTTGGGGATAGCAAGTGTGACAGGTTTCCCTGCTGTCACACTTGGCATTATCTCCTTCTTCTCACCCTCTTGAGAATCACAAGACACCTACCAGAGGCAGCATTGGCAGCCGGCACAGGCATTTGACCTCTCCTGCTCACACTACTATCCTCTTCTTCCTCTGCCTGAGACACAAATTTTCCCAAGATCCTTAAGTATGATGTAGGGGGACTGGCCAGCATTGGGTCTGGGGAACCAGGGCATCCAGAGGAAAGTGCAAGTAGAAGTTCTAAAACCAACAGAGAGCTAGAACTGTATATCCTTCAAATAATAACACAGTCGTAATAACGGAGTCTGTAAAACTGGTGCTTGAGCAGGGTCAAGGTTATGTACTCCCTGCATGCTCTATACTAGTGGGTTACAGACACCAGTTTTACAGACTCCATGAGTACTATTGTGTTATTATTTGAAAGGTATTACCAGTTCTAGTGCTCTGTTGGTTTTAGAACATCTACTTGCACTTTGTTTCCTTTGTTTTCGATCTATGTGTGGATACACTATCTGTGACATGATTTAGACATTTGGGAGCAGTTGAACGAGTCCATTGAAATAGAGGATTGAGCCAAGAGGAAATGTTTAATATCTTCCATATGCATTAATCGTCTACCACACCCATAGGTGCCTGACAGACACGTTGAAGATGTGAGTAGCCATTGAAAAGGGCTGGGAATTGGGAATCAATTGTTTAATTGATATACTACTCTATGAGTCTCCCCTTTGTTTTTTCTGCTTTTCTATAAGCAGGGTATCCAGACCCTTTCATGATAGTAGTGGTCACGTCCTCCTACATGGACTCAATGGACACCAAGGTCCTTCCAGCTCCTCCTTTTATTATTATTATTTCCCTTGCACATAGTGATAGCAGTCACTATGAGTCTCTCCTGCCTCAGTTTTGCTATAAACTCACAAAACAACAGCCTAGCACACACAATCTCTCTCCCTCTCTCTTTCTCTCTCTCTCTGTAGCTGCTTGTATTGCTTCACTTCCTGGAAAATGTCACGTTTTTATAGAGAAAGGGCGAAAAACATGTAATTAAATGGGAGAAAGGTGTGTAGCCATTGAAAAAATAGCTAAACATTTTTGACAATGGGCGCAAACTGCAAAGATTTGAATCGCTTTGTTTAATGTGGATTTTCCCACAAAAAAGTGGACAACCATGTGGTTTTCGCTGATTTTTTTGTGGGAACAGGAAGGGACCTTTCAGCCACCCCTAGACTGGAGGTATACTTCTAGGACTATAATGTGCACAATTGAGTGAGTATAATTCAGCTCTGTTGCATGTAAACAAGGAACTTTTAACGTAGCTGTTAACCGGAGAAGCTGTATACTCTTATTATCTATGCTGGTTACAACATAGGTTATTTGGGTTGATGGGATGTAGGTATATTATCTTCTAACCAGATCAACTGGGAACTCTTTGAGGCAATTTGAACATTGTGATTAAGTAGCAATTACATGGTTAAAAGTAGAGGTTCGCTGGTTGATATTCAGGGTTGGGGTTATTCACCGATTCCTTTTTGTCATCTTACCCTTACAATGTATAAATTAAAAAGCTTATATATTATACGGCAATAACAAGCCAAATTGTCTGTTGCTCCTTACATGTTATCTGTCAGTTATAATTACTGGTTCAGTTGTATTTGGGATTGGAGCGGTGTAATGAAGTAGCTATTACATGCTCGTCGATATTTAGGTTTGGGATATATGATGGGATATATGACCAATTCCTCTTTGTCAGCTTACCCATACCATGTATAATTACATGGTACACCAAGAACTCAGTACTGGTATTAGATTCTTCAATGAGTGGTTTCTTTATTGTCCCATTCATTCATTAATTTTAAATATTGTGATCATATCCTCACCTTTTATCTTCTGCTCTGTGGTAATTGTTGGGGATGACAAGTGTGGCAGTGGGTCCCCTGCTATCACACTTGCCATCTCCACAGAAGAAGACACAATAGCAGCAGTAGCAGCATGCTCAGGCTTCTCTTGATGCTGGCAGTGGTCATAGTGCTAGCCAGTAATTCAAAAAACTTTATTTTTATTTGAATATTTATTTAGATTTATTCTTTCTCTCTTCATCTCTCTGTCTTCTTCCACTCTCTTTTCTGCCTGGGAAGAAATTCTGGGGTTTGATAGTATGGGGATAGGTAGTTTCAATACTATTGGAAAACGTAGGTGTAAGAGAACCATTCTTTTTTGAAAAACTGTTGTGTCAGTGAAAAGGAGTGAAATCTGTTGGTTTCTCGATTAGTAAGAATCCCTGGGGAAAAGTGAAATATTGTGCTTTTTGCAAAAATTCCCACAAGAAAAAA
This sequence comes from Rhinophrynus dorsalis, assembly GCA_037306005.1. Taxonomy (NCBI): domain Eukaryota; kingdom Metazoa; phylum Chordata; class Amphibia; order Anura; family Rhinophrynidae; genus Rhinophrynus; species Rhinophrynus dorsalis. Next base: position 78,894,155 of record CM074725.1, read on the forward strand.
TGGGACTTTTCACCCATCCCTACCTTGGAGTGGATAAAGTGTTATCCAGTTCCATTCCTCCAACACTGAAACTGACTGTTGACAACTTGACCTGCCAGCATCCAATACACTGAATAGTCCCCATGAACCCCTTAAAGGAGCAATAAACTTTTATTTATGAAAATTTACTTCCTTATAGTTCTAACTAACAGGAAGTGACTGGCAGTTTCTATCACATTCTATGGAGAACTATGTTTCTGACTTTTCTGACTTTCCTCTCCATTAGAATCTAACAGAAAAACTAATTAGAATTTAACCACTAGAGGGCACTGCTAATGTAAAAAACATGGGTTTAAACCATAATAACTCTGGAAATATAAATCTCTCGGCAGTGGGAGTACCTTATTTTACTCAATAGGAAAATCCCTACAATATATATTTTTTCATAAAAAAAGTTTACTGCTCCTTTAAACAACAGGGAAACTGTGATTATTCCCCTATCTTCACTCACCCTATATGTGGGGGGCTGGGATAATTAATGAACTGAGTTGGGGACACGAAATACATTTCCTACCCTTATGGCACGCAAAGGATTAAACCTGTAAGAGAAGCAATTTTTTTATAGAATAAAGCAGGAATTGAAGATTTGTCTCTCTGGGAATATCTCACCTTTTCCACATCTTAGTGCCAAACACCCCAGGACTTCATATTATGTCAGATGTATGACTGACCTTATTTCATTTCTATAGTGGGACTGACCATTCCCTCATCCCTGATAACTGCTTCATCGGTCTCCTCTTCTCAGTAATGTCCTGATGAATAATTTAACCCTTTGAATGCCAGAGGGGTATGCAACGCATTGCTGGCACTCGAAGGGTTAAAGAGTCTGATCTAACAAAAAAACTGGAGCAATTCTGGGGCATACCAACTGCACTATAAACATGAACATTAATTTAAATGGATATATACAAAAATATTTCTGTGCCCTAAATGTATATCAAATCCTATATAGTTAATGTATCAATTGATCACCCATGGAAACACAGATAAATTAAAGATGACTTCTAAAAGTAGAAAAATCAAATATATAATATCTAATATATTCCCAAAAAATCAGGTGAGTCCCCTCGCACATCAGCTCCCGACCTTGCACAATCACAATTAGATTACTAAATTGGTAGCCAGAGAATCCAATTACTCTATATATAAAATTGAAAATATAGAGTAAGCTAATTATAGTGTTGCGCAAAACGGTGTAATGACCGAGCCGAACGTACCCGAGTTTACACTAAGAGACCAATATTAGACAACCAACAGACAATTAACTCACTGTGTTTCACACATCCAGTAAGCAAACGCTGCCACCGTGGGTACCCTACTAAGCACCACAATATCCTGCTCAAATATAAAACTCCTCATAAGTGTGCCGTCCAGAGACACCATGGAGGCACGCATGCACCGGATTTTGGTATAGAACACAGTCTACTACCACAATAGGGGACTAATACACATAAAAAACATTAATCTCTCCAGACTAATTGTTATGCTTGGAAAAATATCCCAAAGCATAAAACAAATATATAATATGGATATCAGTGCGTATACGTAAAAGTAGCACATATACATGTTCGGCTACCAAAAAAGTATTATATTATATAAAACACAATATCACATAATAAAAAATAAAAAAAATTGGCCAAAAAAGAAAAAAATATATATGTAAAGACCCTTAAAGTCCATGTTGGTGTACACTTTAACTCAACTGAGCTCTTCTATTGCTGGATATATTAAAATATTAAAAGTGTAGCACAAATTGTCACATATATTTTGTATTAATTTAAATGGGACTTTTTACTCCTTGGATGCCATATAAGTCTCCAACACATTGCTTTCTATGGGGATAAAACTTTATACCAGTAGGAATTTGAGTCATTTTTATTTGCCCCCTTTGGTACAACTCTTTAGATCCAGGATTGCTTCAGCTTCTTGTCAGCATCTTCCTGTTTAAAACCAGACAAGGCTAAATTCAGTCAAGTGTTTCTGGCAGACTCTGGTTTATTAGAAATGCAGTTCCCAGGACTCAGAATCAATTGCTAATGAACCAGCTGTGTTTCCATCAAATTAAATGATTGAAGGTTTTTTCCTATAGAACATTCAATTTGCTTTCAAATTGGCAAACATCAGCCGTGGTTCAATATAAAACCACTAAGGTCAGAATTTCTTAAAATTATGAACAGCAGAGACCCCCCCCTCTGAATTTTTTCCTGCCATTATTTCTCTCCTCCGCATCAAAAAGGTCAACTGTAAGACAGGTAAAGGATGTGCCATGTTTTATAGGTTTTCATTTTGATGCATCTTCTTGGACAGATTATTTTCTTTATTGCTTGCTCCTGGGTAGCAGACAGGGATTGACTTCAGCTTTTTGTCTTAAGATTTCATGCAAAAGTCAGTCCAGCCACCTATTCCCTTAAACCAGGCAATTATCAGTGCTTTTACATGCATTCTTGTACACCTGCAGATTCTGTAAACTTTACACTGTAGTATTATATAGAAGATCCCATATGCTTTATTTATTTTATTTCAAGTTGAGTTTTGTCTGCTTGTATTCATACCCTTTTCACAGCAGGCATAACAATAAACACTATACAGTATATGTCACACACTGGAGAAATAACTACTATTTAATTTTGTCACATTTTAATAAATACCTAATATCCATACAGAATCTATTTGAGTTATTTTTTATCACAAACTTTTCTAATGTCCTCCATCTTCTTAAAGGGATAGTAATGTTTCATAATAAAAGCAGCTCTAATTAATCATCATAGTATTTGGACTTTGTAGAGTGTTATTTCAAGTCTGTCAGAGTTGTAGTTCAAGAGTAATTCAATGACAAAGTATCCCCCTCCCGCCCCTTTTACTGATGTAACACTGTTCAGCCAGATCAGAAGGAAGGTGCACAGGTAGACTGCAGAGAGGGACAATCTTCAATTAAGATAAGGGAAAAACCTGAAAAACTTGTCAAGGGGGGCAGGGCTTTCATTGTTCTCATAGAAAGAAGATTGTCCCCTTCTGTTATCTGTCTGGTCTATGGACTGGATTCCACATCTGAGAAGATATGGCTTACACTAGGTAAAAGGGGGTGGGAGGGGAAACTTTGCTTATGAATATCTCTCAAACCATAAAGGTTTGAGAGATAAGACTTATATTGTTCTTCGTGTTTTTTTAATGCCTACAAAATAAAATAAAGATAAAACAAAGTATTACTATCCCTTTAATGGGTGCTTCTATTAATAGCTCCTCCTTGTGCCCTGTAGGCTTTATGAGCAGTAAGCAGGACACACAAATATAGACAGCCATCACTCTTACTGAGTGGAGAGGAGGTGGACCGGCAGGGCAGAGGAGGAATGCTAGTCACTGACCTTATGACCCATGGTCTGGGTCCTATACCGGCAAGTAATGACATATGTAAAAGAGTCTATGAAGCACCTATCAGAAACAGGCACAGGACTGAAGAGAAAGCAGGCAGTGACCCTGTCCCTAATAAGGTAAGTATGGAGCTATTAATAGGAGGTTTTGCATTGTGAAACAATTTATTGGAGTCTCCATCTGCACTCAATAAATTAAAGTTACCCTGTCACCGTGAAGTTGGCATACATGGAAATTTTATTCTAAACAACCTACGTGTCATGACAGTCAAAAGGTAAGCAGATACTTAGTTTAGGAGATATTGATACTTTTATTTCTATGTGGCGAGCTCTCTGATCATGGCACTATATGTTAATGAATGCCAACTAAGCTCAGAAGTGCAGTCAGATGTGGTGCTACAACACATGCAGAGGGCCCCACAGTGATTATACAGCACCGGTATAGCATGTAAACAAAATCAGATGGCAATGTCTTATTAGAATATCGACATGAGAGTGAAGAGGGCATACAGCCACCACTCAATGTAGTGTATACTTTTACCCCATGATGAAGACCAGAATGATGCTTAAATAACCTGCTAGTCCTCAAGGGACTAACCAGCATATAGTGCTATAATGAAGAAAATATTTTCACATTCACCAAAAATAAAATTATCAATATTTCCTAAACCGTGCATGTACTGGTCGTTTTGGCTAACATAAAAAATAGGCAGTTTTAAATGGATAGTAATGTTTCACAATAAAAACAGCTCCAATTAATCTTCATAGTATTTGGTCCATGGAGAGTGTTATATCAATACTATCAGAACTGTAGTTCAAGAGTAATTGAGAGCCAGTGAGGACCATATAGCAAATATATTTCATTGGCTGGCTGGACTGGTGTGTGTTTCTCCATTCCGGGACCCTTTGTTGTCCTGGTGGGGGGTGACCCGGGACACAGACCCCCAATAAGGGACAGTCCCGGGCATTCCAGGACGTGTGGTCACCCTAATATAAAATCTGAGCTGCAAAGCATCTTCCATAGTAAGAGAATCCTTTTCTTATACATCAGGACATGCAGTAAAATAAACAATGTATGTATTTATTTATAAGAAGAATTTACTGTTCTTTTAAACACTTCTCTGAATTCAGGACATGCATATTTTCCATGCTCTGGCTCTTCCATAACTTCTTTATAGAGTTCTGTCAAACATTATGTTCATAGCTTAGTCAAGTGTATTAAATGATCTTTATCAGGGGTTGGTAACCTGATGTCCTTCAGCTGTTGTTGGAATACTGTTGGCTAAGGATGAGAGGCTTCCTCAGCCACCTAATCCTACATAATATAATTACTTTCCCTTGCAGAACACCTATTGATCATTATCTTCGTTGGTAATCCTATATTTTGTAACTCTATCTTTATTTTCTTACTCCAGACCTTTTCTCTTTCAATTACTTACTGATGCAGCGCATCAACCTCTCATTCTCCATATTTGTATTCTCCCTAAAAAGCATTCTAGAAGCAGGGAAATCCTCTGTCTTTCTATTTCACCTCCCAGTAAATCTCTTCTGTTTGCAGAACATCCCTACATAAGTACCTTTGTCTTGTAGCTCATCCTATATAATAATTTGCTAAAACATGTGTAATGCCGTGACATGCTCAGTAGACACTGCTGTAGTCATGCGCAGTAGAGACTGCCCTCGCTGCGGCTGATACAGAGCTGTATCAGCCGTGGCGTGCGTAGTCTTTACTGAGCGTGACTGCCCCGCGACCGGGTGGCAGTGGAACTGTGGCCCATGTAATGGGCTGTTCAGCTAGTCACTATATAAAATTCTTCTTCCTGCTAAGCATCACTTCATCATTCACTTTTTTAAACAGGCCTGTCACATTGAACTCAGTTTGCATATTTTAAAAATTAATTTAGCCCTTTGAGTGCAAAGCAATGCATTGCATACTCCTCTGGCACTCAAAGGGTTAAAACTGCCTATGTTTTGTGTTACCCAAAAGACCGGTAGATGTATGGATTAGGAGGTATTGATCATTTTATTTCTGGTAAGAGTGAATATGAAAATATTTTCCTCATTATAGCACTGTATGTTGGTTAACCCCTTGAGGACTATCAGGTTGTTTAAGCACCACTCTGGTGTTCTTCATGGGATAAAACTATACACTACACTCAGTGGCAGCTCTACGCCTTCTTTACTAACATGTCAATTGTCGTAAGACATTGCCATCTGATTTTGTTGCGGCGGTGCTGTATAAGCAGTGCGTGGCCCTCGAACCAAATGGGGGTCCTAAGCAGCCACTTATTCTGCTTATATTGTAGCACCACCACTGACTGCACTGAGAGCTTAGTTGGCATTCATTAGCATACTAGTATAAATGCCCGTGTACACAGGCCAAAGTGCCACCCAGCGGCCTCGGCTGCTGATCCAGAGCTGGGAGCGGAGGCAGGCGGTGGGCCTTTTGGAGCTCCCCTCTCAGGATGGAGGCCGGCGCATTCGGACACTCTCTACTGTGCATGACTGCATTGTTCGGGCAGTCTCTACTGTGCATGACTGCATTGTTTGGGCAGTCTCTACTGCGCATGACTGCATCGTTCGGGCTTTCTCTACTGCGCATGTGCTGTTACGCACACAGGGAGCAATGTATTCTATCAAATTATATATATTGATACTGCCATGATCAGAGAGCTCACCACATAGAAATAAAAGTATCAATATCTCCTAAACTAAGCATCTTCTTACCTTTTGACTATCATGACACATAGGCAGTTTGGAAAAAATGTTTAATATATGCAATCTTCACGGTGACAGGGCCATTTAATTCATTGAGTGCAGATGGAGACTCTAACACATTGTTTGACAATGTAACACCTCCTATTAATAACTCCATACTTACTTTACTAGGGTCAGGAAATTATAATGAATTATAATTAACTTTGCTCTTGCTTCTTTGTTCAACAGATATCATCTTGGATGCCATGTGCAAAGTTGCATAAATGACAGTTCTTGTCAGTTTTTCAAATGGATGTCATAGAGTGCATGAACCTATTTAACAACATTAGGACCACAGAGGTTTGCAATGCATTGCACATCCCTCTACGCCTTAACCCTTTGAGTGCCAGAGGAGTGCACAATGCATTGCTTTGCAATGCATTGTGCACCCCTCTGGCACTCAAAGGTTTAATATCTTCACATGCTCTGTACAGACTTTGGGCTCGATTCAATCCATGCCAGTGAAACATCCGGTAGGGCAAAATTGGATACCGGCCCGTTAGCAGAAAGTGCTAATGAGATATTCAATTGTTTTGTCAGCTAAAAGCACAATAGACGTTTGGCCACAGAAAAGGTCTTGTGGCCAAATGTCTGTTTTGTGTGTTAAGTTCCCAAAACTCAGCTAAATAGCAGCAATATTGGGAACTTCAAAGAAAAAAACCTATCAGTGCCTGACACACTGTGAAATACTTATCGTTAGCTTATCTGTGTTAAACTCACCTGTCATCCTGTATCTCTTCTTTCTTCTGTCTTCTAGCTGTAAAGAACAAAGAAAAGTATGAATAAGGTTTTGCTCAAATATCCCGCACACATGACTTACCTTTGTAAAGGACAAAGAAAAGTATAAATAATGTTTTGCTCAAATATCCCGCACACATGACTTAACTGTCATCCTTCTGTCTCTTCTTTCTTCTGTCTTCTAGCTGTAAAGAACAAAGAAAAATATAAATAAGGTTTTGCTCAAATATCCTGCACACTTATACATAGTTTAACCCCTTGAGTGCTAGAGGGGTACACAATGCATTGCAATGCGTTGCGCACCTCACTGGGGCTCAAAGGGTTAAATGATGTATAAGTATGTGGGTGAGCATACATTGTTTCAAATAATGCCCCGATTTTTATTGAAAATAAATGTGTAATTTCCTATTTCTTTGCTGATGTCTGCGGCGGCGGATGTGGCGGAGAAATCAATGCCCGTTCCACACTGAGGGAATTTGAACAGAAACTGCTTTTATATATGGACAGGCTCTGTTCAAATTCCCTCACAGTCTTTGGCTGGAAGGTGCTTACCTCCCAGCCAATCAGCTTCAAGGGGCGGTACTTTTAAGTACTTTGGATGTATTGATATGGGGCTTAGGGCACCATATCAATACATTCACTGGGGACTTAGGTTTTTTCTTTCAATAGCTGCATCAGCTGATTAAAGATCTGATATGAGGCTTTAGGTCTTAAACTAGGTCTTAAATTTAAGCACTAAAGTGAGTTCCTTATCAAAATTTTTGGGTTAACGCAGACTGCTGATTTGCAACTTATGGCGTTTGTTTCATCTGTCAGTGGTCCAAAATGCCTCTAACTTTATCGACCGGCAAGGGTGTTTTTCACTGGCATTTTTTCATAGCATGGCTTACAGTGCTTGAAAAAAATGTTGTCTGGATTATTTTGGCCTGATGGGGACAACTGAATCGAGCCCTTTGTGTCCTGTGGTCCCGCAGGAAAATGTTACATCTGCCTGCATGGACTTGATATCCAGGAGTGACTGCAGATGTTGTATCTTGGACATTTAAACAAGGGAAAAATTCATAGGGGCCATTAGGATTTTTTTTTCATAACCAGGGATGAATTTCCCAAAAGGCACAATGGGCAACTACCTAAACCTACATATTTTGAGAGGTGCCTCAGCTGTGCTGGCTACACTCACATTCTGAATTATAGATGTGGCGAGATCAATCCTAATGTCCCTTCACCAGTTTCATACCACTTTACAGGCTCTTATTAACCCCTTGAATGCTTTAGAGATCTATAATGCTTGTCATAGGCCAAGAGTATTTTCTGTGCCAGGAAACAGTGGATGGGACTGGGGGTGGGATCTCGTAAGGAATGACCATGTGACTATGGGTGGAGGGCATCTAGAGGGCTTTGCCTATTAGTGCCTGGGATGTTAAAATGGCTCTGGCCATAATAAGTTAAGTGGAGTTTTATTAGGCATTGGTACTTCCCATTTAAAGGGATAGTAATGTTTCAAAATAAAAGCAGCTCCAATTAATCTTCATAGTATTTGGGCCATAGGGAGTGTTATTTCAATACTGTCAGAGTTGTAGTTGAAGAGTAATTGAATGATGAAGTATCCCCCTCCTGCCCCGTTTACTGATGTAACACTGCTCAGCTCAGAGCAGCAAGGTGGTGTTCAGATGGATCGCAGAGAGGGACAATCTTCAATTAGCATAAGGGAAAAACTGAAAAACTTGTCAATGGGGAAGGGTTTTCATTGTTCTCACAGTAAGAAGATTGTCCCTTGCTGTGAGCTGTCTGGTCGTAAGACCAGATTCCACATCTGAGGGGAGGTGGCTTACACTAGGTAAAAGGGGCAGGAGGGGGATAATTTATCATTCAATTACTCTTGAACTACAACTCTGACAGTTTTGAAATAACACTCTCCATGGCCCAAATACTATGAAGATTATTTGGAGCTGCTTTTGTTTTGAAACATTACTATCCCTTTAAAGAATATTCCGTTATTTTTATATTCCTTTGAAAGAAAAAAAAAAAACAGTCTATATTACTTAATTACCCTCCATTATTCTATTTAACCCTTTAAGGACCTGCAGGGTTTGGAACACTTTCCTCCACAATGAGTTGCACACTATGAAAAAAGGACATAAACAGAACAAACTAAATGATATTCTCTCACAAATTAGCCTGGATTCTAAAGAATCCCCCAAACAGAATACTCCTAAATGAGCAGGAAGGTGAAAGAATCTCTCAAGGGACAGTGCTACTAAGAAATATAAGCATATTTTATTTACCTTAAGAAAACACAATAAATCTTTAATGTCTGTCTTGCCCTACTTTCTTTGTCTTCTAGATCTGTCCCCCTGGGATTGTTAAGATCATTATATGCTCAAAGGAACAAGGATTATATATAATATGTAAACTGAACCTTTTTTAGTATTGCTTTGTAAATGTGATTTTATTGTATTCAGTATTTTGCTGTATTTGTGTTCTTTTGTGTTACTTAAAGAAAACAATCTAAAAAATAATTTAAAAATATCACAATTTTATACAAAAGACTGGCCAGTCTATAACAACACAAAACAGGTCACATATTAAGTACAATATGCAGTAACAATGGAAATCTTAACCCTTTGAGTGCCAGAGGGACATGTAATGCATTGCATACCCCTCTGGAACTCAAAGGTTTAAAGGGGAACAATCGCCTTCTGGAAAGTCCTTCTTATTTGAATCCTGGTGACCAATAAATGTTCAGACCTGTTTTCTTTTTTATTTAAAAAAAATGCTGTATTTATGGAGAAAAATGGTTTAGAATCTAACTGCTTGTGTCTCTTCAGGACAGGCTGCAGCGCTGCTCTGCACCGCATCCTTCCAATCTTCGCTTCTTCCCCTACCCAGTAGTTCCTCGTCGCCACCTCCTCCTCTGATGGAGGAATCTAGTATGTGACCTGTCGTGCTCTCTTGCCAATGAGAACTAGGTCAGGTACTGGATTTTTCCATCAGAGGAGGTGGCAACTACTTGGGAGCTTACTAAGAAGAGTAATTCTGGAGCAACCCAACAGTACCATAAGGGACAAATACATATTTCCATTTATTTAAACTTAGTTTGTAACCTCTTGAACTCTAGAAATGTCTCCAAAGCAACCAGTGCCTGTGATTACTTACCTCCAAACACCAAATGGTAGCTGTCATACCCCAGGATCAAGCTGACGAAACAGAACAATACAATCTGCAAAAAGGTTTAGAAAAAATATAAAAATGCATGAAATAAAATCTTAATATTTTTTAATAATGTATAGTTACCTTTATATTTTCATCCAAAAACAAAACCACTTTAAGATGGCTGGTCTCAATGTCCACAGCAATGAAGGTATGTCATTAGGCAATGCCACCCAACAAAACAGACAAATATTAGCATCAATTATAAATATCACTGGCATAAATTCCAAAAGACCTAGACAGTTCTCGTAATAAATCAAAACAGGAGGTCAAACAAATGCCAGGAAAAGGAAGATAAGTGTACAGACAGAGGTCAGAATTAGAGAAATCAGGCAAGGTAAAATGGCTGGACAAATGATAACAGAACAAAAACAATAATAATGCTGGTGCTCAATCTAGAACTTTGCTCAGGCAACACCTGGAAATAAACTCAATATATTTAAAGGGTAGCTATCACCAGACTTCTCTATCAGCACATCTGCTACCCTGGCAACAGACCTGCTGATTAAGATGGGATTGCACGGAGCGAGCCGGCAGAGCAACGGAGGAGAGGAACAGAGGACTGAAAAGTGTCCATTAATGCTTCCTGGTGCATCAGTGGGGACATTTCCTGTCCTGCATGTTGCAGATCCCCATAGACCCTATGCATTAGGCTTGAAAGCCAAAGACAGCAGGTAATTGAAGAATACACATGCAACCCAGGAGTCTATGACTGAAAGACAGCTACTCTTTGATTGCTTTCCTTATGAGGGAGGTCAGTCTCCTGACCCCACTGAAAGATTGGAGCAGACAGTAAAATTCAATAGTTACTCTTTAAAGGCCAATTTCTTTTGACATAATAACCTGGAGCAATTGTGTGCATCATCTTTGTTAAGGTTAAAATTGCCTTTCTCAGTGTTGACTCCTATTGGTCAACACATAGCATTATGTCTGAACCTTATAATAGTTCCCAGATATAAAAGTAAAAGAGTTTGAAACAAGGTAGTAGTATGTACATCAGCGTCCACTCTAGATAGGTATATAACTGTTCCACTGGAGCAATTAGGTATCGCCAATGTCAGGAATTTGAAACAGTTCAGTTTCTGGATTACCATCAACTTCAATTGGTGTAACCTTAATAGAGTTTGATTAAAGCAGGGTTAATCTGCTTAACAATTTTGAAAAGACCAGTTAATCTAAATCAAATCTGAATATTCTATGTAGGGAGCAAAAAAAAAATATAATCTCCATTTGGTCAACAGTCACTTTTGATCAACCTTAACATTCTGTATTTCACTACAATGACTAGAGGTCAGTCTATGTTTGTGGTCTATTTAATAGATTAGTGCTATTCCAGTGCCACAAAAACATTTTTTCATTCCTTTTCTCTGAAACATATACTTTACAGGGAGGCATTATCAATGACTTTCTTACCACCAGACCTGTATATTGAAACAATGCAATGTTTTATTGCAGTAGTGGGAACCAGCCACTAAAGTCTAATGATATGAGAGACATGGAGAATATCTCCCTGCCAGTAGTATGTTGGGGTGGGGGTGGGGGGTGTTATATGTGCCAGTGCTAATGAATAGGCATGGGTATAATATCTGGCCAAAAAAGAGTAATGTGAAACTGTATTTTATTTTATTTTTTTTTTTTACTTCCGTGGTCATTTTCATGAAAAGTGAAGTTCTTCAGCTTTTTTTTATGTGTTTTGAAAAGCCCCTCACAGCTTTGTCCCACTAGTAGCCATAGGACCAACCATACATATTGACTCTCCAGCCTTGTCCTACTGCACTCTCAGTCATAGAACCACACATTTGGACTGACAGCCTTGTCCACCTGCACAGGAAGGCAGCAATAGAATCATACTTGGTGACCCACCCCCAGCCTTGTCCCACTGGTAGCAATAGAACCACACATACGGCCCCCCATCCATGTCCCACTACACTGTCAGACATAGAAATACAAATACTGAAGCCCTCCAGCCTTAACCCCCTTCATCAGGCAAAGCAGCATATTAGAAAGTCTTTGGCTTAATTTTTCTTAGAAAGCTTTAAGGGAATTGTCAATAGGCATTTTTTTCCAAATGAGTCATACATTGGTGTATGGAACACAAGGAAAGCTAAGCTGAGATGTATTTATTATTTTATTAGCACCAGTAGTTAAAAAAAGATATGCATTTGAATATATATAACTCGGAAGATTCAGGGAGTCATTGTTCCCATTACCTTGTTAAAACACACAGTCCTGTACTTTGGCTTCATCCTATACCTTAAGCTAGCCATTCTATTGTTTAATTCTGGACCAACCTCTATTTGCATTTCAGGAAGAATGAAACAACATATGAGTTGCTGGAAAGGTGGTATGAAGCCACTGTAAAGTTGAGATGGATTTTATGGACACATTTTCAGGATGGCTGTTTCAGTCACTTAAATAGAAATTAGCATTTCCTCATAACTTATACAAGTAAATGGTAAAACAGAGGAGATGAAAGGCACCAAACCTTCTCAAAATCCTCCAAGGCTCCCAATAAACAGCAAATTTGAGTGGATGTGACATCACCAGTCTGCACCGCTGGCATCCATTCACATCTGTTCACATCCCCTCACCTCACCAGACACTGTCGGGATATGATGGTGAATACATCTTAGTGTATACTATAGATATGCCATTGAAACAAATATGCCATCATATTGCCATCTTGGCCCCTTATTGACCTTTACTGTATCCCCCCATGTTTATT